>JAGFBZ010000011.1:1462500-2081535 GCA_018398805.1 Hirundichthys speculiger
AGGAGAAGATCTTCCACCTGCAGATACAACTACTGGAAGAGGACATGGCTGGAGGTAAGAGACCTAATGTGACTGTGTTTCTAGTGCAATCATCTAAACACAGCACTGTTTCACCCACTCAACAACACTAGAGCCAAGACCGCCAACATGCACTCTTTCAACTCCCTCCAAAATAAGTACTATTTGGAAACCTCAAGGGTATAACAGTTACATCTAAAGTCTTGTTGCCTGAATGTTGTGGGTGGAGATTTTTGGAAATGGTCTGTCATCATCTTTGCACAGCAGGCCAGTCTTGACACCTGCATAGCAAAGAGCAAATGGAGTAATATCTCAGTCACATTATTGCCACAAACCATCCTCATAAATGGACCTCGATTATCTGTCTAGTTTACGCAGATGACTGGCCTTGATGCACAGCTGCTGCGACATGTAGAGCAGGCAGGGTGAATAATCCCTGATAGTTTATGCTACAATGATGGTCAATATTCTGCTCAACATAGGATTACTACACTTTGCAGTAGTTTTTCTTTCTTTTAACAGTGCTGGGCCTATAGTTATAGTAACCTCAGTTTTTGCTTTACATACTTTTCCCTGGAAACTGTAATACTTTTTTATAAATGTGGCATTCTAATTGTAGTCAAACAAGTGGCCAAGTATTACTTCCTTGTGTTTTAATAATGTTATTTTGATAATGATAGCTTTTTAAAAGAGATTTAAATTCGATCACAACACTAATTCATTCCCTTCGATTTACAAGAAACCATAGACCGCATAGGAATAACTGGACAAAGCCCCTGTGATATCACCCATAGGTCTAATAGTGCTTTTGAAGCCTCTTTGCCCCTTGTCCTGCACATCTCTATGTTGCAAATGAGTGGAACAAGCAGGACTGGAAGCCTACTGGAACACACTCGCCTTGTTTTAGTCACCAAGCTAGCTATTTTAGCTTAGCTGACTTTTCTTAGGCTACCGGCATAAGCCCACAAGTCATGGGTTAACTGACTGCGAGTCCCAGCAGACCTTCGCTTGGAAGTGCCCTGACATTATTTACCATAGCTCCTGGTTCCTTCAGCCAAGTCAAACTGGAGGAACTGTAGAGCTGCCAACAGACATCCGCAGCAAGACCTCCACTTTCAGGTGTTGCTTTGATGACGACATCAGTAATGACCACAGGATTAGCACAGGCTGCCTGTTGCTTAGCTACGTTTTGTCCTCAGACCTTCCAAGTTGTATGTTAGAACAATTAACAGCACAACAAAACATATTAAATTTAATATATAAATGCTTGCTTTGTTAGGTCTTTATCCACAGCTCAGAAGCTATGCTCAGAAGTCAAGGTAGTGCTAAGCACTAAGTAGCAAAAGTGATGACAGCTAGCCCGTGGCCATGCCCATTGTCAATTAAAGATGATACCACTTATTGTACTAAATTTGTTCTTTATATAATTTTGCCTGAAAAGAAACTCACCCCACATACAGTTGTCATGGTTGTGAAGTCTCACTACAGAAACTAAAACCATTTTTGGAACCAAGCTTTAAATGTGTTCATTTCTACTGCAAAGTTGGACATTTTAACATTGGGGTCAATGGAGATGGACCTAACTGCAACTTTTTTTATTCACTCAAACCCAAAAATCAGATTTTGCTGCTTGGTTTTAAGCAATGAGAATCACTTTTATAAAACACTATATGTAGTGTACTGTATGTACTTGTATGTGTGTGTGTGTGTGTGTAGATGATGGAAGAAGGTTTCATTTGAAACAGTTGTGACCTGACAGCTGACACAGCAAACAGCAGTGACAGTGAAAGCTTGTTGTCATGGTTATATCAGTAATGTCTTGCTAGCATGGTAATGATAGTGAACTTCTGTCAGTCTGCTCCTGCGGCTGTGTTGTGGAGTGTGTGTGTGTGTGTGTGTGTGTGTGTGTGTGTGTGTGTGTAGGATGGAAACTTAAATTTGCAGTGTTTTAATTCTCGAGGAAGGTGACACACATCTACACTTGCGGGTAAATCGAATACCAACACTTCCACTCTCTCTCTCTCTCTCTCTCTCTCTCTCTCTCTCTCTCTCTCTCTCTCTCTCTCTCTCTCTCTCTCTCCTGTATTTCTTGGTAACACACTGCCAAAGGCACGGACACACGCAAACTTTAACACATGCAGTGCACCGCTGCTGACTCAGCAGATTACTGCCATCAGGTACCAGGAGCTGTGCTACTGGCACTAAACAGCCATATCTATTCGCACTGCCACGGGAGTTAGATTAGAGACTCTCTGCTGCTTTAGTTTGTGTGCATGTGCATGTGCATGTGCGTGTGAGAGAGAGACACACACACAAAGCAGCAGAGAGTGAAGAATGAGGTTGTCTGCTATAATTATTGTGTCCCTCACCATCTTTCCTTCCTGTTTTCTACTCCTTTCTCTTCCATCTGTTGCTCTTACTTCCTCTAATTTACAATGTCCTCTCTTGGCCTTCTTATTTCTGATTCTCCATTCTGATATTGTATCTCAGTCAATCAGGGACTTTTTTCACACAGACTCATTTAGAATAGTGTGTGACACTGAATGGAGAATAAAACCATGACATATTCACTGTTTTATCTAAGTAGCACTATCAAACCATGTTAAGATCTTTTAAGATATTTTGGTCAAAGAATGAGAACATTTGAAATACAAAAAAACTAAATGCTATAATCACAAAACTGACCAGTTTACGCATTTGACATCAAACTGGATCATGTCAGTAGTGGCTTACACTTCAATTGGTTGTGTTGATGCTGATGCATTTTTATATGAATACAAATGACTTAATATGCCCCAAAATACCAGTACATTGCTGACTTGAATATATTCTGTTAAATTCTTAAAATTGGTCTGACATTTATCCTCGGCAGTACAGAGGCTTTTGAAACTATGAAATCAGTTTTCCAGAAACCTTCAAATACTCTGAGCTCACCGATCAGAGCTCCCCTTCTTACCCTCGTCTCCCTGGGAGCTTGTTTCCATGTGGAAAACTCTGACATCCCTTTCTAACCCTTATAAATCAAAAACACAAACCTCTGTCAACCTGTCTCTCTCTCTCTCTCTCTCTCTCTCTCTCTCTCTCTCTCTCTCTCTCTCTCTCTCTCTCTCTCTCTCTCTCTCTCTCTCTCTCTCTCTTTCGGCCTCTCATAGTCTTTCATCTGTCATCCACATTCTGCCTGCCTTTCTGTTGGGGGGTTGGGGGTTCATGGTGTGAGAATGCTGAGCGTTGTACTATCAACTAAAAGTGCAATTTCATTATGAATTGTGCTCAAAATAAAAACTGAGTTTCCTTCAGAACCTAATGTAATGGATAAAGAATTTGACATGAAATATTAAGTAGACAAATATGTTTTCTTGTATTTAACTGTTAAAAACTGCCCAAAACACATAAAAATGTGTTTTCTTTCAATGTTGTCCATCTGCCATTCTTGGTTATTCAAACTTACTGTTGGTACAAAATAATAATAAAAATCAAGCTTGAGTTTGGTGTGGCTACATAGTTATCGCTACAGCGTCTCTTAAAGAATATTTCTTTGATGTCTGATGGAAACGCTCACCTCCGGGTCCCACTGGGCACAGAAGCGCTGTGCTTCGTTGCACCACGTGTTTGCTCTGTCCTCATTGTGACTTCAGGTGTAATGCAGGGTCCCACACGGATAACTAACGCCGTGCTGTCTGTTTTTGTGATTATGAGGGGTTGTCAAACTCTGTTTCATCCCAGGGCACATCATCACCACGTTACCGTCTTTCTCAACAGCTATGTTGTCAGATTTCCCTCGAGTTCCTGGACTCGGTCTATGATAGTTTTTGAAGTTCTGTTGTTAAGAGCCTATTTTTGGTCAGGAAACCTGGACATATTCCCGTAAACACAGAGTCCCTGGCTCTAGAATTATTGGTCCTTTTGATGCTTTTCTTTCTGGCTAAGGTTAGGCTTACTTACCTCGTTTTATTTTCGGTGTTAAAGCACAACTTCTTGTTACTGAATCACTAATCTTTGTTGTGAAACAGCAGATTCCACAATTTGCAACTTTCTGTTGTCTTAATAAAAAGGATTTTTGTCATAAGTCCTGAATTTTTATCATAAAATTGAGACTTGTTCTAAATCACTAATTTTTCTTGTAAAATTGTGAATTAAAACAAAAATCTTAACTTTTTGTTGTAAAATTGTGAATTTAGCAAGATCGAGACTTTTTATTCCAAAACCAAGATTTTTGTCGCATAATGACAACTTTTTGTCATAAAATCACAAATTTCACAGCATCTTGTTTACCTGTGACGTTCCTCCACAGGTGAGGTTAGGAAGCAAACTTGATAAACAAGTCAGATCCCTTTCATGGCCTTTTTTTTTTTAACTCCGCCAAAGGAGGTAATGTTTTTGCCAGCGTTTATCTACCTGTCTGTCTGTTTGTCTGTCTGTGTACAAGATAACTCAAAAAGTTATGGATAGATCTTGATGAAATTTTCAGGAGTTGTCAGAAATGTGAAAAGGAAGAACTGATTTCATTATTGGTGTTATCCGGAAGAAATCCTGGATTCTGGATCACTTTCAAATTTTCGATAACATTGCGGTCAATGGGGCAGAAAAGTTTTGTTTCTCAATACCTCCATTAATTATTGCCCAAAACTCATGAAATTTCGGAGATGAAAAAATGCAGTCTTGCAAACCAGATTAAGCTGCTTAAATGACATATCCTGATCAAAAATGACTCCAAGGTTTTTCACGGCTGTGCTGGAAGCCAGCATAAACTCAGTTAATCCATTCCTCAGCTGTGTGGGACCAAAGACAATAACCTCTTTTTTTATCTGAATTTAAAAGCAAAAGATTAAGAGGACATCCAGGACTTAATGTCATTAAGACACCCTTGAAGTTTGGCCAAGCGGTTTTGCTTCCTCTGGTTTCATGGATAAGTACAGCTGCGTATCATCAGTGTAGCAATGAAAGTTTATGCCATGGCTCTGGATAATTTTTCCCAAGGGCAGCATGTATAAAGTGAAAAGGATTAGTCCCAACACTGAACCCTGTGGGACGCCACAGCAGACCCTAGTCTGTGCAGAAGAAACGTCATTAACATAGACAAACTGGAACCTGTCAGATAAGTATGATTTAAACCAGCCTAATCCTGTCCCTTTAATTCCAACAGTGTGCTCTAATCTATACAGCAAAAGGCTGTGATCAACGGTATCAAAAGCAGCACTGAGGTCCAGCAGAACAAGGACAGAAACTAATCCATTGTCTGAGGCCATGAAGAGGTCGTTGGTGACTCTAATCAGCACCGTTTCTGTGCTACTCTGACTGAAAAGACCTTTAAATAGATCATTTCTATGCAGGTGTTCTCCTAACTGGCAAGCAACTAGTTTTTCCAGAATTTTAGAAATAAATGGAAAGGTTGGATATTGGTCTATAGTTTGCCAAAATGCCCGGATCAAGAGATAGTTTCTTAAGCAAATGTTTTATAACTGCAACTTTAAAAACCTGTGGTTAATCTGATCCAAAATTGACGTACCACTAAAGGACATGACATCTTTGAGCAGTCGAGTTGGGATGGGGTCCAACAGATATGAAGATGGTTTAGCTTTGCAAATTCCCAGAAATATCTCTGCCCCTATCCACAGCAGAGCAGAGTGGGGGGCTGCGTCTGAGTGCCGTGATGCATGTGGTGGGACCAGTCTCATTGACTCGAATGGTCATGATTCACATGTTCTGGCTCAGCATAGCCAGGCTGCAGCCGTATAGTTTTGAGGGATTGTTTGTAGCTCAGGTAGTGGTCCAGAATAATCAGCGTTGTGTACTAGCAGCTATGTGCTGGTTTCTGACTTGTGAACAGTCAGCAATGACATCTCCTAAAGAAGTTAAGATTCTGGTACAGCACTACCATCAGAAATGGAAAAAAAGACACAGAAGACTCATCTCCGTTGAAAAGATGTCAAATGATGTCCATTGATCGTCATCATTGGATTTGTAAACTATAATCACCCGTGGTATTTTATTAATCTGATAGATTAGATTTGTCTTATAAACAACCATAGACTAAAAGTTCATCCAGTCTCCTCCCAACTACCGTATTTTCTGGACTATAAGCTGCACCTGAATATAAGCTGCACCCATTAAAATATGAACAAAATATATATTTTGTCACATATAAGCCGCACCGGACTATAAGACGCCGGATATCTAGGCTGAGAAATAAGATATTTACATCAAAAGATTTTGTACCATAAAGTGTTTATTCATATACCTGAACTGATTTTTCCTCTTCCTGTGTACTGAAACCAACCCCACACAGCAAAGACATCCAGAACAAACCCGCGAAATGGACCCGTATCGTGGTCCACTTGCACTCAGTGCCGGATCCGCTTTGGAGCCGGATCGCGGACCTGCTGGCTCCACGCTGTGTCCGGTCCGCATCTGCAATTAAAACCTTACCTCTGCGGCAGGTCCGCTTAGAAACCTGAAATCCACTGGGGAACCAACAAACTGACTGGACAAACTGATAAATCCAGGTGAGTCTGAGTAGCCACAATGGTCAGACACACCTGAATTAATCAGTTTGTCCAATAATAATAGGTATTGATGCTCACAAAATGAATGTAGAGTTACGTAGCCAACATAAGCTACTTAACAAAAACAGAAAAGCCTTTAACTACTTGGTTTGTTTTTTGGTTTTTGCACTTTCTGTTAGAGCGCCCCCTGAGGGCTGAAGAAAAATTCATAGAAAAGCCGCATCTCTGTATAAGCCTCATGGTTTAAAGCGTTTAAATGCGTCTTTTAAAGCGTGGGACAAAAGTAGCGGCTTATAGTCTGGAAAATACGGTATTAGTTGTGAGTTAAAGTCTGTATGTGTACCTTTTTTTTTTTTTTAATGGATACAGAGAGAAGTGGTATTTTGTTATTCAGAAAGTGAACTACATTTATAGTCTAGCTCACACCCAACTGTGAAAAGCTGACAGCAGTTAGTGTTGGCCTCTCTGAAGTGCTTTCAGCAAGTGTGTGTCTGAGTGTATGTGTGTAAGAGTTTGAGGAAGACACAGGAAATAAGGACAGAGTAAGTGGAGGATGGAAGGGGACAAGAAGATAACAAGATGAAAAGAGGATTGTAAGGAGAGAGGGAATACAGAGGGAGCATTGAGAGAAAGTGTGAAAGGGCAGAAGAAAAGGTGGGGAAAGGGGGAAAAAAAGTCATTGCTCTAATGAGCTCAGGTAAGAAATGGGACGGTGTGACTATGGCGGCACACACACAGTCACATGCACAGTCACACGTTGCAGTTCAGTGCACCTAGAAGAAGGGAAAATTAATCAAACACTTCAAAAGACGAGTCCCCTGGTGTAGTTGCACCTTCTAAACAAGAGAAGAAAGGAGATTTGAAGGGAAGGATAATAATGCAGAGACGGAGCGAAAGGACACAGCAGAATGTAAAAGCAAAATGGAGGGAAAAAAGGACACATGTGATATAAAAGAAAAAAAACATGTTAAAAGGAGCTTTCCTCCCCTCATAGTTGAATTTGTGAAGAGGTTACAAGCTGTAGGTGGAAACTTTGCACACATTCAAGAAGAGCTTGCAGACATTCTCGTAACGGCTACAAAATAAATTGAAAAAGAAGGGGAAAGATGTCTTTTTTTCCCCCCCAAATCCTCTCTATAAAAGGAAATAAAATGACTGCTTTCAAACGTTCACTCCTGTTATACATAAATATCCTTGAAGCTTCGAGGGGATTTACAGTCATTACAGTGTTGGACACCCACTTCAAACCCTCCATCTGGATAACAACGAACCCAGAAACACCAGGACCCCGATCCAGCCACCCGACCTTAAAAGGAAAAAAAAAAAAAAAAAAAAAAAAAAAAAAAAACAGCATTTCAGGAAGAGCTATGAGAAGAAATGCGGTGTGATCTTTATCGCTAATTTTATTTTATTTTTTTTTATTAATAAAGAACCACATGAAACAAATAATAGTTGGGGTATCATTTCCTTAGACCAAAGAAAAGTGCACACTTCATAGTTGTTCATATATGCTTGGGAGGGCAAGCTGAGTGGGTTTTTCACTGGTTGCAGTCTGCGACTGCTGCTCCAAGATGTTTCTACATCCTCCACGGTGGGCCTGTACATTCTTCAGCTTCTTTGTGGTGTTGATAAACTATGCCACCTTTTCAAAAAAGGCTGACTGTTTCCTGTTAATGTGTTTATGTTTCCATAGGCTGTGGGAAAATTCTCTGTAGACTAGGATTTAGGGTCACACATTAACATACCTTCAAACAAAATTGCGGTTATTTTTACTTTACCGAACTATAAAATGAGCATGACACACTTAGATGCACATACTGGTCTCAAAGCATCTAAACAAATGCTTCCAAGTAACAGATTTCCCACTTGGAACTAATTGGGAGTTTGTTGTACCTCTGAGTTTATTTGTTTTTGGTTATTTGTCTTTGGTTGGTTACAGCTCAGTGCGTACAGTATTATGAGGCTCTCAAAAGCTAAAAACCTTTACTGTATATTGTGGTTTTCATTCCACATAACTTTTAGCCAAAATATATTTCCGAGCATCCTCCTCAGATGATTTTCACTATAACCACATGCTCTGCGTTTCTGTAATATATGAAACTTGAGTCCTAAGAACATGCGTGTCCCTCAACAAAATTGGAAATTTTTACCTCCAGCATAAACTCGGACCACACAGATTTTCTCTCACTTATTTCATCTTGGTAAACATTAAGGGTTGTAGTCTCATTGAACTTAAGTTTTATATTTTTCTTTTCTGTTATCCCTTGTTCTCTCTCTCACACGCACACACACACACAGAGGTCGTCTCAGTGTGAAATCTCCCTGTAGTCTCTCTCTGCTCCATTCATGCATGTCCTGCTCCTCCATGCTAAACTAAGCGTGAGGACAGCCTACTGCTTGATATGACAGACACACACACACATACTACTGTAACACCAACACACTCATTTTTTTTCGTAAATGATCACACTTTTAAACATAATCACATATAATAATTCTGCAGTAATTGAAGGGAAGGGAAGGGACCTGGCTGAAAAATCTCAACAAATCACGGTAATCTGAGAAAGAAATTCATAATTTCCATAGCCTTTGTAAATCCTCTGACCGAATTAAAGTTGGTACACTCAGTTTTCTGCTTTATGCTTAAAATGTAGTGGTTAGGGCAGCTGCTGTTAAAAACAGAGTAAAGAGAATGCAAGAGACATGCATACATGTATGCAGAAGAGCTGATTATTATCCTAGACATACAGAACAATTGTTTGCTTGTTTTTATCTATTGCACTGATATTTTTTTTTAGCAAAACTACTATTTTGGATAACTTTGCATATACTTTCAAATAGAATGATGTTGATAAATTGATGGCCATCCAATTTGACTGTTGTACCCTACAACACGTGCAAAAATAAATTAAGTTAAGCTACGCTCTATGAAACCCCACTATAGCTGTAAAAACCCTGCAGCTCCCACCTAGGCCCTGATATATGAGAATACATACATAAATATATCCATTCCATTATTTTTCATATCTGCTTTAATCCTATTCAGGAATACAGTGTTCTGCTAGCATCAGGCGAGAGGTGGGGTCTATCGCAGGACCACACAGAGAACGGCCACGCACATCCACACTCACTCCAACGTTAAGATTAGAATCCCAAATCAGTCTAACATTAATGTTTTCGGACTGTGGGAGGAAGCCTAAGTAACCCAACGAAACCCACTCAAGCACAGGGAAAACATGCAAGCTTCACACAGAGAGACCCCAAGACTTGAACCAGAACCTTCTAGTTGTGACCCAACAGTGCTGCCCGGGGAGGGGGAGTTAGTGAGCCATGCAGTCAGGACTCACTAACAGTAGGAGCCTGTAACAACAAGACACCCCATAAATCAGAGCTTCCCATGTCAGAGAATGAGAGGGAGATGGAAACAGATCATCGCTGTGCTCTCTGTGTGACCATCACCGGAGTGTGGCGGCTTGTGTCTCCATTGTTTCCATACATGCTGTGTTCGCTCATGTGTGTTAAGCGTGCACATGTTTGTGGTTATGCATTTGGGTAGAGCTCAACAAAAACTGATTTCCCTTTCAGCAGTGTAACTGTGTTATAATTTAGTAAAAAATAAAATACAATTTAGAGTTGTAAATGTGTGCCTCTTAAATCATTTCATAATTGCTTTCTACAGAGTGATTTTGAAGTCTCTTTTTCATGGTTCTGCGCAGCGCCATGTTGTAAATGAGCAGAATGAGTTGAGCAGAGAAGCCAGCTGGAACATGCCCACCTTAGTTCAGTTACAGTTAGCTATTTTAGCTTGGCTATGTTAATCCATTACATTATTTTTGACCACATCTGTCTGAATATCCTCATTTTAAGTGTCATTACCAAGACAACATCTGAAACAATTGCCGCCAGAGCTTAAACAATCACTACCACATGGGACCCACCAGTTGTCTGTCTCCGCATACATGTGCTGCAGTCGGGGAAGCCTGGTACCGTAAGGCCATGAGTGACGGCATTTTAACATGGAGGTCAATGGGGATTTGCTCTGTTTTGGAGCCAGCAATTTGTCACATGAAGAACTGTAAGTTTTGTTACTGCTGGGTTGACTTCAACCCTGAAATGATGGTGTTGAAGATTGATCTATATACAGTCTATGATATATCCCTAGATGGGGTGAACCCCTCTCCCCCTTAGATGGAATTCTGTTCAAAAAGAAACATCCTTGAGAAGTCTGTGGTTGTGGCATATGACTGGAAGTAATTGGTATTGTCTGATTGCTGTTGTCGGCTACCTTCCAAAACCAAAGTGAGAGACAGCAGAGGGAGGGGGAAGCCAAACACTGTACTCGTGGAAAACCCAGAGAAATAGGCGATTAAGGCTGCATGATCTAACAAACCCAGAGAGATTTTTAGTCGTGATCAGAGTAAAAACAACTATTACGTTGATGAATCAATACCAATAGGGATTGAAATAGGGATGTTTCAGCTATTATTCTGATAGTTAACTTTTAAATGTGTTTAACTTTGTAGTTTTTAATAGTGGGTGCAAAGAAAAAAGGGCAAAACACGTGTGTTGATAAATTGTAGATATATATTAAAGTGATCTTAATTTAACGATTGAAGTTTAAATCATTTTTGACTATCCACAAATTTACATGGGTACTTTCACATCTGCCAATAAATACATGAAACTCATAAAACTAATATAAGGCTAAATGATGCCATCAGCTATTAGTGTAATGTATGTTACCTGCTGCTCTCCCTGCTGGAGAGGACAGCTCACAGCAGGGTGCTGCTCTGCAGGTCTCTGTCTGTGTGTGTCAGAATGTTAACTGACCTGAGGGCAAGTACTCAGCTTACTAGTGTTCACTGTATACGAGCAAGTCCATGTTAAAGGTCAGCTAGACTGTTTGGCCTGCACAAGGAGATACATGAAGTAACATACACTGTATTCCCAAAAGTATTTGCTCACCTTCCTTGACTAACATATGAGCTTTAGTGACATCCCATTCCTAATCAATATGACGTGGCTCCACCCTTTACAGCTAGAACAGCTTCATCTCTTCTGGGAAGGCTGTCCACAAGGTTTAGGAGTGTGTTTATGGGGATTTTTGACAATTCTTCCAGAAGAACATTTGTGAGGTCACACACTGTTGTTGGCTGAGAAGGTCTGGCTCTCAGTCTCTGCTCTAATTCATCCCAAAGGTCTTCTATCAGGTTGAGGTCAGGACTCTGTGCAGGTCAGTCAAGTTCATCCACACCGGACTCTGCCATCCATGTCTTTATGGACCTTGTTTTGTGCACTGGTGCACAGTCATGTTGGAAGAGGAAGGGACCAGCTCCAAACTGTTCCCACAAAGTTGGTATGCTGATGCATTCAGAGTTCCTTTCACTGGCACTAAGGGGCCAAGCCCAGCTCCTGGGAAAAAAAAAAAAACCCACACCATATACCCCCCTCCACCTAACTTTAGACTTGGCACAATGCAGTCAGACAAGTACTGTTCTCCTGGCGACCACCAAACCCAGACTCTTCCATCAGATTACCAGATGGAGAAGTGTGATTCATCATTCCAGAGAACGTTCCTCCACTGCTCTAGAGTCCAGTAGTGGCTGCTTGACACCACTGCATCTGACGCCTTGCATTGCACTTGGTGATGTCTGGTTTGGATGCAGCTGCTCCACCATGGAAACCCATCCATGAAGCTCTCTGTGCACTGTTGTTGAGCTAATCTGAAGGCCACATGAAGGGCCAATTCCAATTCCTCTCTTAACCCTCAATCTCAACCCTTGCCCTAAACCCTCAATTTTTGGCCCTCAATCTTAACCCTCGAAAGTAAGTGTCAGGGCTATCTTGTGACTTAGAAATGGGACACCCCTCGAGTGCAGTTACGTCATCAGACTGAAATGTATCAGAGCCCATGTTGTCTCTGTATTTCCTGAAATGACACAGGGATAACATTGAAAAGAGCACTGTTTATTCTCTAAATAATATTAGCAAATAACACAATAGAGGTTACATTATTCAGTCCATCGTCGCTACACAACAAGGTATACAAGTAACATGAAGCCGCCTGGGACCGCCGACGGGACCCGGACCGCTGACGGGACCTGGACCACTGACGGGGCCGGGACCGCCACGGTCGGCAGACTGGTCCCGTCGGCGGTCCGGGTCGGCTTCACGTTACTTTGTTGTGTAGCGACGGAGGACTGAATAATGTACCGGGACCACCGACGAGTACAACGTGAAGCCGACGGGACCGCCGGTCCGGCAGCAAACATCGTAAAGTAAAAAAATAAATGTTACGCAACAACGATGTTAATCCATGAAAAAAATCTCAAACAAACACAATAAAATTGTTTCGTAACATTTATATCTTTAAGATATACGAAGATACTTACGTTTGTAGCTAGCTTCTGGATAGCCCTTACTTCCAAGGGTGGTGTCGGAAAATCTCAATTTTGAGGGCGATACAGCCCTCAAACTCGTCCCTCAACTTGATGTCTCTTAGAATTGGGACACCACTTGCCCTTAGCGGGAGCGCGCATTTTTGAGATTGAGGGTTGAGATTGAGGGTTAAGGGAGGAATTGGAATTCACCCGAAGTTTGGAGGTCTGTAGTGATTGACTTTGCAGAAAGTTGGTGACCTCTTCGCACTATGTGCATCAGCATCTGCTGATCCCGCTCCATCAGTTTACGTGTCCTACCATTTCCTGACTGAGTTGCTGTCATTCCCAAACACTTCCATTTCCCTTATAATACAGTTGACTGTGGAATATTTAGGAGCGAGGAAATTTAACAACCAGATTTGTTGCACAGGTGTCATCCTATCACAGTTCCACACTGGAATTCACTGAGCTCCTGAGAGTGACCCATTCTTTCACTAATGTTTGTAGAAACAGTCTGCATGCCTAGGTGCTTGATTTTATACACCTGTGGTCATGGAAGTGATTGGAATACCTGATTCCAATAATTTGGATGGGTATTCCAATAATTTGGATGGGTGAGCAAATACTTTTGGCAATATAGTTTAGTTAAATGAGTCGTATTTCCATTATCTGGTTTAGATCGACTCAACTAGGCTGTAAAATTTAATCAGAAGGTTGAGATGGAGGCAAAGACATGCATGGCATGGCTCTGATGAGATAATAATCACAATAGCATTTTGACCATATACAAAAGAAAAATGTCTCAAGGTCTTTGGGAATTTCTAGTTATTGATTATGACATGATTATTCATGTCAGCAAGTATTGGGCTTACATTCAAGCTGATATGTGAGAAAGGTTTCTCACTACTCTGACATGCAGCAAAGTAATTGGTGCATGTAAGAATAGTACAGCTTAAGTACCTTCTTTTATATCTCTCACTCTCTAAAATCACATTTACTTACATACACAAACATGTCTATAAGACATGTGTATGATGCATCCTTTTTCCCTTTGGCTGTTCCCTTCAGGGTTCAACACAGCGAATCCTCTGCATCCTCTACTCTTACATCAACTAACCTCATGTCTGCTTTTACTAGATCTATAAATCTTCATTTTGGTCTTCTTCCAGGCCTCCTGCCTGGTAGTTTCAACCTCAACATCCTTCTACCGATATATTCACTATCCCTCTTCTGTACAGGTCCAAACCATCTCAGCCTCTCTGACTTTCTGTCCACAACATCTAACGTGCTCTGTTCCTCTGATGTACTCATTCCTGATCCTATCCATCCTTGTCACTCCCAAGGAGAACCTCACCATTTTAATCTCTGCTACCTCCAACTCTGCCTCCTGTCTTTTCCTCAGTGCTAAACCAGAGGTTGCTAATCCCAGTCCTTGAGGGCCGCTGTCCTGCATGTCTTAGATGTTTTCCTGCCACATTACACCTGATTCTAATGAACGGATCACCATCAGCTTGTCATCCAGGTCTGCACAAGACCGTTCACGACCCATTCATTTTAATCAGATGTGCTGAAGCAGAGAAACTTCTAAAACTTGTAGGACACTGGCCCTTGAGGACTGGATTTCCCCACCGCTGCTCTAAACCATACAACATCACAGGTCTCACTACCATCTTGTACATCTTTCCTTTCATTTGTGCTGATACTCTTTTATCACATATCACACCTAAACCTTTCTCCACCCGTTCCAACCTGCTCGCACAATCTTCTTCACCTCTTTTCCACACTTTGTTGCTCTGGACTGCTGACCCCAAGAACTTAAAATCCACAATGGAGCTTCCTCTGACCTTCTCTGTACTGTCAGCATTCTCAAAGCAAATATTGAATCTGTTGTGCTCTTTTTTGGGGCCATGAAACCATGCTGCTGTTCACAGATGATCACTTCTGCCCTTAGTCTGCTTAGTCTGCCACTATTCTTTTCATAACTTCATTGTGTGGCTCATTAACTTTATTCCTCTGTAGATTCCACAACTTAGCATATCTCTCTTGTTCTTAAAAATCAGCACCAGCACACTTCCCCTCCATTCCTCTGGAATCCTCTCACCCTAAGATCTTGTTGAATGTCCTGGTCAAAAACTCTACTGCCACCTCTCCTAGACACTTCCATGCATCCACAGGTATATGATCAGGACAAACTGCCTTTCCATTCTCCATCCTCTTCAATGCCCTCCTCACTTCAGTCTTACTAATCTTTGTTACATCCTGGTCCACAACGGTCACCTCTCCTACCTTCATCTTCTTTTATTTTCCTCATTCATCAACTCTTCATATTACTCTGTCCATCTATCCATCACACTTCTGGCACCTGTAAATATATTCCCATCTCTATCCTTAATCACCCTAGCCTGCTGCATGTCCTTCCCATCTCTAACTCTGCCTCACCAACATTTATAAGTCAGTCTCCCTCCTCCTTACTGTCCAACCTAGCATACAAATTATCGTATGCCCTCTGTTTGGCCTTTTCCACCTCTACCTTCACTTTACGCTGCATCTCCCTGTACTCCTGTCTACTCTCTTCAGTCCTCTCAGTGTCCCACTTCTTCTTAGCTAACCTCTTTTCTGTGCATACTTATGCACTTCTTCATTCCACCACCAAGTCTCCTTGTCTGTTTCTCTGCCGGATGGCACACCAAGTACTCTCTTACCTGTCTTCCTGATCACATTAACTGTAGTTGTCCAGTATCTGGGAGCACCTCCTGACCACCCAGAGCCTGTCTCAACTCCTCTAGCCATACAACATTCTTCATTTTTCAGTTTCCACCACATTGTCCCCTGCTCTGCTCTGCCTTGGTCCTTTTTATCTTCCTCACCACCAGATTCATCCTATACAGCACCATCCTATGCTGTCTGGCTACATTCTCACCTATCACTTCTTTGCAGTCACTGATCTCCTTCAAGTTACATTGCCTACGCAAAATGCAGTCCACCTGTGTGGTCCTACCTCCGCTCTTATAAGTCACCCTATGTTCCTGCCTCTTCTGGAAGGAACTGTTCACTAGAATTTCCACATTTTTTTGCCAAGTCTGCCACCATCTGTTCTCCTGCACTTCTATCTTGGATACTCAACCTGCCCATCACTTTCTCATCACCTCTGTTGCCTTCTCTCACATGTCCACTGAAGTCTGCACCAATCACCACTCTTTCATCTCTGGGGATACTCTGCATCACTTCATCTACCTCACTCCAGAGTTTCTCTTTCTTTTCTGACTCAAATACCACCTGTGGGTCATAACTTCTTAACACCTTCAATTTCTAGCTTCAGACTCATGATTTTGACACTCTTTTCTCACCTCACAAACATTCCTAAGAAATGTCTTCAAGATGACTCCTACTCCATTTTCCTTGATCACCATGATAAAACAGCTTGAATCCTGCTCCTAACATTCTAGCCTTATTATCTTTCCCCCAGTCTCCTGAACACACAGGATATCCTTTATGTGTCTGATACATACAAATACAATTTTAATCCAGACGAAACTTAAATTTTATGATTTACAAAAACACAGATCTAAGTATAATTTCTTAGACCAGTTTTTCTGTAAGGACATGCACAATGAGTAATGACAGTGCTTTTTAAATGAGGGCTGGTAAAGTGAGCTTAATCTCAAAAAAATATCTGGAAAGTTAATGAACTGGTTCCTGAGAAGCAGAAACTCCAGATCCAAGAACTGATTGTGTCTGCATGGAAAACAGCATTTTCAAATGGTTACTGCTAGTTGCAACAGCATTTTTTAATGGTAAATTTGAATATTAAAACATGGAAGAGAAGTTAGATGAAGAAAAGTGATATCTCCTTAAACACTGGCAATCAAAGTATGCCAACATCATGACAAGGCTTCATAAAGACTCTGGTTTGTATTGGATAAAAAGGGTAGTAGAGATAGCAAAAGGAAAAAAAAAAACCCTCTAACTCCACTCAGAAGCATAGGGCTTATCAATCTCTGACAATATATTTTGATACTTACAGAATCAGAATTTCTTTGTCATTGTATGAAAGTACAGAAAAAATTTTGAGCCTATGTGTATATATCAAGATGTTTTAATGTTTTAATGAAGATGTTTTAATGCAAAAAGATGTTGTTTTTTATGTACATGTTTGTTTGAAATAAATTTAATTCAATTCGATTCAATTCAATTCAAAAATTAAATGCAGTCCTATACACCACCAACAATCAGTAAAAGAAGTAAATGGACTAATAATAAATAAACTTATATGAATACCTTTACACACACTCACTGTTCCCTGTTGATTCATGGTGTCTTCACTAGTTTTTAAAGTACTGACTCCAGATCTGCATTGACCGTATGCTCACTATGCTTTGCATTTGTCTGTTCATATGAACTGAATGAATGACATGACATTATGGGAACTACTGCAACAATGTAAAATGTCCCAGTGTTCAGCATAATCTAATAATATAGGTTTGAAGAACATCTCTGTGTCCCGCAGCTAAACAGACTGGACACCAACAAAAATTAGAACTTTATGTTGTAATCCTGGTCTCCATACTAAAGGAACCTCTAACTGTGTCCTGAGTTTATAACAGGAGAGCTACGTATTTTTTTTAACAATGTTAAGTGTTACTTTAGCGTGACAAGGTTGGGAAGGTCAGATGTTCACGGTGCCAAAGCTCAATGACGGTGTTACCAGGAGGCTCCACTGTAGTTGGAGCTTGAGTACTTGCTTTGTTAGGCAGTCTCCAGAGGTATATACTATTACACTTAGCATTTTATTACTTTAGTCTCCAGTACACAACAATCTTTCATGCATTTCTCCTCTTTTATAATTCAGGGATTACAGGAAAGAAAAATCTAAATGCCCTTTTCAGAAAAATCTTTTAAAACGAATTTAAATTTGAGTCACACCATTGTACCAAACGAAACGATAGCAAAAAAAAAACTACAGCCACATAATTGATATCAGTCCCTAAATAAGGAATAACAAGCAAATAATTATGCATTTTTTCTTAAAAAATTTCACCTGTAAAGAAGTATTTTCTCGGACTCAGTTGCATGCTCCAGCTATATCGAGCTTAAATTGAGCAGATCAACTTAAATCCCTAACCTAAGCCTGTCTTCTGTCTCCCTGCAGAGAAAAGCCAAAAGGGAGAAAAGAAGAAGCAGAATGGAGTGAAGGACAAAGGGAAAGAGAGAAGGAAAAATAGTCCTGAGAAGAAAAATAGTCCTGAGAAGAAAAAAGAGAGATGGAACTCAGAAAACGTCTCTCTTCTTAAAGATCTAGGTATGTTTTGTGTGTGTGTGTGTGTGTGTGTGGGTTTACTCCCTGCAGTTTCAGCATCATTTCCAAAATGATAAAAAATGTCAGTGCCTGAACATATCTCTCTTTGCTTTTGTATCTTTGTAAAAGCATTATAAATCTGCTCATACGGGTGTATTTCTTTTGCATTTTTCCACAGATGTCATGCCTCTGTTATCTATATTGTCATTTCATTTTCAGTTTGGGCATGTTGACAGCAGCTTCATTCTTTCTTCAATATTTCTGAATGAGGCAATACTCCCTAAAGTGTTGTCAATATTACATGTAGTTCAAAATATCAAAAATGAGAAAAGTATTGTTGCAAAGCAACTGTCAAACAAATTGAACAACAGCTGGTTCCGGCTGGTATAAGGAGAACAGGTATATTTGAATCTGAATCCCATTGGTTCATTAATAGAAGTGATACTGGATGCTATAAGCTTCTTATGAGTCTTTTAGAGAAGAAAAGAAAAGGAAAAGAAAATGCATTTACAAGTTGCAATAATGAGACCACATTGTGTCTTCACCAAAAGAGGCTTAATGATTTTATTGAAACTTTGTGCCAAAGTATATATGGCAATATATATATATATAGTAATGCATATAGCAAGTTAATTCAATTAAATTTTATTTGTATAGCGTCCATTATAATACAAACAATCTGGGCCCTTTCAGAGACCCAGAGTATGACCCCCTAGCAAATATTAACTATAGCCATTATTATTATTTTTATTATTATTAAGCAATGGAAAGTTAAAAAAAAAAAAAAAAACTCCCCATGGCAGGAGAAAAACCTTTAAGCCAAACAGGTGCAAGGAAAAACTCCCATTTAAGAGAGAAGTAACCTTGAGCAGGACCTGGATCATAAAGGAGGACCTTCCTGCCAGCTGGATAAAGAGAGATTTGACAGAAAGGATGGAGGACAAAGAGAGGAGAGGTGCAAATATGCAATATTATATAGGACGAAAAATATATTAACAGTTCTGATCCATTAGCTGGAGCGCTAAGAACTCTATGTACTTATATTATGACCATCCTCCAAATCTAGATTTGGATAGTCTAGGTACTACAAGTAAACCTGCACTGTTGAGAAAGGAGAGATCTATAAGGAGCATAAGGCGTTATCAGGTCTTGTAAATAATGAGGAGCTTGGCCTTATATGTGAGTAATAGAATTTTGCATTCGTTTCAGAATTTTACAGGAGGCCAATGGAGGGAAATTAACACTGGGAGGTAATCTCTTGCTGTTACCTGTCAACACTTGCTGCATTTTAGATCAGCTGTGACTGATAATAACTCTGAGGTTTCTCTCAGTTGTACTGGAGGCCAACATAAAATTGGCTTAACTGTTCCAAAGGTGTTTGGGATCAAAAACAATAATCTCTGTTTTTCTCTGTCAGTAATTAAAAGCAAATAGTTTGTGGACACCTTAATGTCCTTAAGACATTCTTGATGTTTTTGGTTCTGCTTCGTCTGACTTCATGGATAAATACAGTTGTGTGTCATCAGCAGAGCAAAGAAAATTTACTGTGCATCTGGATAATATTTCCTAAGGGCAGCATGTATAGAGTGAAGAGGGTCGGTCCCAGCACTGAACCCTGTGGGACACCATAGCAGACTCTCATCGGTGAAACATCATTAATACGAACGAACTGGAACCTGTCAGATTGATATGATTTAAACCGGCCTGGTCCTGTCCCTTTAATCCCAATAACGTGCTCTAATCTGTGCAGTGAAATTCTGTGATCGATGGTAACAAAAGCAGCACTGACGTCCAGCAGAACTATGTGGACACAAATCTGATGCCATGAGGAGGTCGTTAGTGTCTCTAATCACCACTATATCTGGACTATGACGTATTTTGAACCCTGACTGAAAAACTTAAAAATATATCATTTTTTATGCAGATGGTCACCTGACTGGTTTGCAACAACTATTTCCAGAATTTTATATATAAATGGGAGGTTGGAACCCACAAACACATCTCATGTGTATAAATGTCGCTGTCTGTGCACGTCACCAAACCAATACTTCATTATAGCATAACTACAGTGAGCAGGGGTGCAGCAGTAATTAAACAAGCCCCCAGTGTTTGCATTTGAACATTTAAAACCATGCATTATTGTAAGAATGGAAGGAATTGGAGAAAAAAAAAACATCTACATCCATAATATTGATTTTTTATGTTTAAAATAATTTAGGAATTATGGGTAAAAACAAAACAGGCACTCAAATGACCAAAAAGCTGAATAGAGAGTGACAGCGGTTCTGTCTCTACTTGATAATAAGATGAAAACACAGACACTGACAGAAAGACGGAGTCTGTCTTGTCACATTATTAAGAACTGAAGAAGGATTAATGGTTGGATAGTGTCTGTCATGTTAGGAGTTGATTTGTACCAAATCTTAATCGTTAAAACTACAAATGATGGTTCAGTTTGGCTTTGCTTTCATCAGATTGACATCGCAATTTTTCTGAGAAAAACTGCAATAGCGATTTGATCTGCGATTGTTACGCTCAGATTCAATATTAATTCTCTGTGGAATTGAAAAAGGGTATATTTTTTCACATGACTGTAAGTGGATATGCCTTTGTAGCTTACAGGCATTTAGTTGACGCTCACATTGGCAGAGACTTGACGTGAGAGAGGAGATACAGGCTCGGTGTCTTGTTTGAAAACCCTTGATAGACATTTGATTGACGGTATAGCGACTGTGGTTATTGAATTTAGAGCTTTTACATTGTCAACACGAGACAAGCCACCTGCCTGGCAATTGAGGCGCAAATTAACATTTCAATGCTTCAAAATCCTGATAAAAGTAAAAAAGTCACTCTTCTCTGAAAAAGTAGTCTGTGACAAAGCAGCAGGAGAGCTTTGTATGTTTTTTTCCCCTTTCTTTCCAAAGAGAGTAATATTTGGCTCGTGTTGGAGGAGAGAATTTCACAGGGAAAAAAAATACAGCTTCATGGTAGAAATGTTAAAGTGACTGTGTTAAATCAAGGTTCTAATAACAAAACCTCTCCATGCCAAAATGGAGAAGTTTTAGATGGTTGCTGAGCCTTTATCGCTCTGTTGAAGTGCATCTATTATTTCAGCAAGTGCATCTGTTATTTCGACACTGTTTCTTTTTGCTGCACATGTCAGATTTCCTCACATCCTAAAAACATATCAGCTTTTATTTTTCAGATACATCTGATTTATGGCCCAGTAGAGCTTAGACAGTTTGATGAAAGCTGGCACTATCAGTAAAGGCAGAACCACCATCAAGCGCAGCATTTCCACCTTTCAGATTATTGATTTAATTTTGGAAAGCTTTCAGTCAAAGTTACTAAATCCCGAGGCACTTAAAAGTACATAAGAGCATAAAAGTACACAAGTTTAAGTTAATAAAAATGACTGTGATGTAAGTTTTTATTATTGCGTTCGAAAACAAAACAGTACTTGACTATAGAAGATGGTTTTATGTGACAAGCCGTGACACATGATGCATGTTTATGTGGGTGAAGAGGATGGAAAACAAAGTGTCTCATATCTTCAGGCTTCCTCTAAAAATAAGCTCCTTTTCTGTAAATAGATTCTATATATAAGGCATCAAGTAGGAGGATTTGTAGTCTTGTATAATCATTGTTTTTATCCTCATCCAATATGTTATAAACATTCTGGTTCCTATAAAATATTATGGGCTCAGAGGATCAGAACATACGATGCACAAATGACATTAAGAGCACATGAGCAGGACATGTACGTCCACTGACGGTGCCACTGATGCAACAAATAAAAACACAGAGAGCTTGATTCCTTCCTCTGTCTTCAAACACTGAAACCTGAAGCTGCTCAGTTGATGTCAAATTGAGCTTTGACTCTGAGGGATTATATTGTTTTGGTAGGTGTTGCACACAGCTAAGCTTAATTTTGCTTCTTAACCTAATTATCTTAGCATAAAATCCAAAAAGAGTAAGAGTTTGAGTGTTGGTTCTGTGGTTCGCTGCAGGCTTAAATTCTGAGCTATAATCTAGTATGAAGGGTTTTAATTGGAATGTCCTCCTACCAGATTTAACCTTCCTGATCTTTAAAATCTTTAAAATACAGTTCAGTTTTTTGGAACATTGAGTTCTGAGGATTTCTGCCACCTGTTGTAATAAATTACCAACTTAAGAAATGGGGGGCCGTTTTCAAGCCTTGTGAATATATATATATATATATATATATATATATATATATATATATATATATATATATATATATATATATATATATATATATATACCTTTTGTATGTTTTTACTGGTTATGTCATTACTGAATCCTTAAAGCACTAAATTATCATTCTGACTGAATGTAAACTTTAGATAATATTTCAACAATCAACAGTTGTGGGGTCTGTGTTTCATTTTATATCTAAAGATGACTGTTTTCTTTCAATTCTTTATTTAGGTTTCACCGACCCAGAAAAAGAACCCAAACCTTAATAACCTATCTTCACAAGCATATATTTAATGTCCCTACTCAGTCTAATATTCCAAAGTGTCCTGGTTCTCATGATGTAGCTTACCTTTTGACTTCAAAACAGAGCTTTTAAAGTAGGAAAGAACCTGCAGCTTCATAAGAATAAAACAAATCAGTGAACCTCAGTTTAGTTGAGGAGATGAACAAATTCTGATGAACATATTTTTTTGCCTAATAAATCAATTTTTTGTGATTTTCATAGCTGTTTGATACATTGGTACTGTAGAGTAGGACATTTCTGCTGGTTGAAAAATATATTTTGGTCTAAGCATGGTTAATTAAATTAAAATACCGAAGTATTGAAATAACATGTTGAACCTGCCTCTGTACGTAATAACAGTGCCTCCGTGTGTAACTTTCTACAGAGATTAATCTTATTCAAAAATAATACGAGGCAAACTTTCACTTTGTGTCTGGTCTGAACACACTGGTTTTGTTACGCAGTAAAACTTTTTTTCCAACTGGAATTATGGTGAAAAGAAATTCGAAACCCAATGTGTCCATTATGTTCACTCGCATTAAGCAGTAGAAAAATATATATAGTTTCAGGTGCATAATGTTTTGAGCATAATACCAGTTCACAATAAGATTTTCTCCCTTAAGCTAATTTGAACAGAGCCAACAGTCTCCTCTGGATGTAAGTATGAACAAGCAGGCCGATGGTAACACAGGAGAGTGTTTCAGCTGTTCTTCACTTGCTTCCTGGTCAGATATAATCTTCTATTCTTTTTGTGTGTCCTCCTCATCTGCTTATGTCTTTTTATAGCAAATCCGTCCATCTGTCTCTCTGTTATGAAACTCCTGGTTTCTGCTCATCTTTATTCCCCCTCTTTCGATCCGACTGAGGGACAAGGACCACAACTTGATGTTGCATAAATGCTCTGAAGTCATCTAACAAAATGTGCTCCATGATAAAAAACTACATTAGTTCTACGTTGCATCCTTCTCCTGAAGATGACCACGCCCCCTTTTGGGGCGTTAAAGAAAAGAATGATGGGAAACTACTGGTGGCAAATTGGAAACAGCAGCAGTATCATACTTAAAAGCTGCTGCTAGAATTTAACTCATCGGATGACTTAAAAAAAAAATCAGTTTGTGGTTTTTTTGGTTTTGTTTTTGATTTTTTGGTTTAATTTCATGAAGAGAGAAGGACGGTGAAAATAGAGGACCGGTCCAGCTGTTACATTTACAGTGATCACTTCATCACAGGCAAGTTAAAAAAAAAAAAAAGGTTATCAGTTCTAATGTTAAAAGCTATGGTCATCAAATACAATTATTTGTTGGAAGACAACATCTGAAATACATCACCTCAAGGTAATTGGATATGACACCTCTGTCCACTTGGTGGCATTGTTCATTCACTTTGACAGAGGCAGATGAATGGAACTTCTTCCATCCCAATATATATTAGTTTTTCTATACTACACTGGTCATCATGGCTCAATAGCAACATTATATAATTTCTAAACTAATTTCTTATTCAAGCACCAAATAGCTATAAAAGCAAAATCTACAGCCTCACTTAACATCTTTATTTTACCAAACGCCTCAAAAGTTGTATTGATCAACATTCAAATTCGATGCATTGCTTTCGCCCAAAAAGGGGCGGGGATATTGCAGACAGTCAAAGTGTCCAGTGTTGTTCTCATCTATGTGGTGTGCTTTAGTATTATTACAGTAATATTTGTATCAGTCGATGCTCACCATTGCCGGTGTCGGTATTAGTATATTGTTCTTGTCTACGTGCGTCATCTCTGTGTTTGCCTTTGCATGCCGTATGTGTTCGTATCTCACTGTCTCAGTGTGTGGTGTTTTTGTGTCAGGCCATCTGTTCTCTGTCATGTCCGGCCCTGACTCTCTGAGCTTCCCCGAGATCTGTGATCAAAAACGCAGGGATGCACCCTGACTCTGTCTTTCATGTGCTGTCCTCTGTCCACACTGTTTGCTTTCTTATGACTTACTCGAGCCATTATTCTTGCTTGGACTTTGGAAGGCTCACTTTCTGCATAGGTAAACAGCCTTCCTGTTGTCATGGTTACTAATCATAGCAGATGTTGAAAAGTGCCAGAATTACCAGCAGAAATCCTTTAAGCGGCACAGCATCAAAACAAGTTTAAGAAAAATGTTTTTCAAAAGAAAGGTCATGGTGATACAAAAATATATACACGTAAAAAAGACATAAAAATATGAGCGTATTATTAAATGAGGAACAATAATAATTCCAATAAATGAAAATATCAATCTTTTCATTCATTCATTCATATACACAGAACAGATGTATAAGAAAAAGATTAATTTAATCAGGTTTCACTCTGCTACAATACGTAGAATTCAGCCAAATCCAAGTCAGGCAGTTTAACATATACTTTGACAACCTTGGTCTTTCCCAGGTTGTGTGTCTTACAGTATAGACATAAAAACACAGAGCGCCATGTTTAGGTTTCTCTCTCTCAACCATAATGAATTTGGCTCCTTTCTCGTTTCCTATATCACTCTTCCCCATCTTGCTCAGCATCTCCGTTTTCCCCTCCGTCACCTATTCCCTCTCTCAGAGCTCTCCTGATTCTTGCAGAGACATGCTGCGTCATGGAAACAAGCGGCTCGCTCTGCGTGTGTATGTGTGTCGTATAGCTGGCGTTAAACGCACCCTAACAGCACCTCCTGCTGTCCTGCTTGGCAGACAATTATAGGCAGTGAAGACTTAAAAGGAGCTGGATAAAAGAAAAGAAGAAGTTTTCGTAAGATATGTGTGTTTCTGCTGATACATTTTACATTTCATAGTTTTTTGGGTTGTTTTTTAGTTTATTTCACCCACTTTTTTCTTGATCGTTTTTGTCTTACCTCACCATAACATTTCCTACATTTCCTCTGACTCATTGAGCTGTTATACCTCATCATGTACATTTTTACTGTAGGTCAGTGCTGGTTGTGACGGTTTCTGCTGTTTCTGTAAGGTGCACTTCTGCACTGCTGAATTTACTGAGACAGGTTGTAGCTCTTTTATTCTGTGATTGTGAATCAGTTCTAATAATTCTGCATGTAACAGATTCTCTTACATTATTACATGTTGCACGTTTATGTGCATCCTACGAGGGTTTTGTAGCTGCTGTATTCCTGACTGATCACAGAAACACAGCTAAGTCAAGTTATCTGAATACATATCAATAAAATCTCAAGATAAACTGCCACAGCGGCTAAAAAAAAACTGAACAATAATAATTTCTAACTGCCACTTTGGCCATCATAGCCAGAGACAAATTATGTGTTAACAACCAGCAGCTGAATAATAAGCAGTAAATGTCATCTGTAAACTGTCAAACAAGAAATTGTGTTGGTAATGTGTATACGCTCTATAAATGCAAGGTGGCATGACACAAGAAGAATTACCTACCAACTCAATGTTACCAAGATCTAAAGCTAAAGTAACCTTAACCACAACCCTTCGACCTTCAAGTATTTCTGAATGTATGAAGGGTTAAAGAATGGAAACCTTGTTCTACCTTGATTTCCTCTACATTTAGTTTACTGTGTACAGGTTTGTGTCTGTTTTAGAGCAGAAACAGCTTAAATACCACAGACACACAAACAGTGCTTTGGCAGCGCCTTTCACAGTCAGCAATGACAGAGAAAGAGGCCATGAAAATGTCCTAATTATGCATACACACAAACAAGCACTAAAAAGCAGGGACTATTGTCTGGAGCGTCTCACGCATACACACATGCTGAACATGTTCACACTCCACACAGTTCTGGACTGTGATAGTCCTGTGAGAAAGCAGTGCTCATTTCAGCTGGAAAACGGGGTTTTAGCTTCACTTTTGATTCAGTGAAAAACAACATTCTTGGATTTGTAGCATGTTGCCAGACACTAAATGTCACTGTGTCACTGTGCCAAGCTCTTTTGTTGTTTGTTTTGTTTTTTTTTTTTCTTTTTTTTTTTTTATAATGTACTGAATCAAAAATATCACAGATCTAGCCTTGCCTTGCCTTTTGATGTTGTCCTCCAGCACAGATTATCCTGAACACCAGTTTACATATGCAGTCGACATGAAGAGGATATTTAGGTTTTGAGTAACTTACCTGTAAGAGACGGCAGTCACAGCACTCTTCAGCCCTGTTCAGACCCGGTATTAACATCCATCCTGAGTGATCCGATCACAGTGGACAGCCTTTAGATGCCAAGTAGACACTCAAACCACATTCAGAGGTGGTCTGGACCACATTGAAGAGCTTCCTACATAACTGACGTCTTCTGTGTCATCAGAAGGACATTTTATTCAGTGGAGTCATATTGAAGTGCCAAACAACAAGCTGGAGCCTTCGCTAACTAACACAGTGGTGTGTTCCCAATTACACTTTGTGTTATTTTCATTTGACCCTACGTTAATGTCCTGCAGACAGAAAGAGTGGTATAATATCACAAGAAGTCAGTCAAGACACATGTGGAGACATGTTATTACCAGATGTGACCCCGCTCATAAAACAAAACAAAATTATTAAGGAAAGGGGGAAAATCTCTTTTTAAAACTATACAGGAATAGAAATGGGAAAGGGGAAATAGAAACAAAGGTTATTTGTTATATTTGTGTGATGGAATGCTGGAAGAACAAGGAGGCGCCCTGACATGATTTCAGCGTCACAGATGGCAGAGTTTTGTTGTAGAAAATACCATTTACAATTTTGTGTTACAAAGATAATTCCTTCCTCCAAGGTTGCGCTCCATGAAGAACCTCCTCAGTCATAATTGCGCACCAAGGGACATTAAGGCTCTGGAGAGTTCTACCAATTTCAGATTATGTTTTGCAGCTCTCGACAAGTTAGTCAGTATATCTAGCATAATGCTTGAATGCTGCCATGACCATGATAGTTGTTTAAGATTAAAACCTTTTTCCAAAATTTAGAGGAGTAAACTGATCTTTTTTGTTTGTTTGTTTGTTTGTTTTGTGGATTTAAAACAAGGACATTCACCACTTTAACAGCTCAAACCTCAGACTACTGAGACTGCTGTCTACTGCAGAAATGAACGACTGGACTCTACTTCATACAGCTCCTCCTAAAAGAAAGTAGGGGTGCAATAAGTCGTTGAAATTCAGTGGCTTGTCTTTATGCTGTGTGACGTACATCCCAGTATTACTATTTATATTCAAGTGTCACTTAACTATTATAATCTGAATGGTTTTTGTTTTTTTTTTAAATAGGAAACTTTTGTATTAAAGTAAAATCTTGGAATCTTAGGATCAACTTTCTTTGTATGAAAATTGCTTGAAAATTTGAATACATGCAATTTGCAATTTGCACCTTCCTCTCCCTCCCTGCTGTGCTGTAGCTCTGCCTCTAAAATACCTGCTCAGGAACCAGAATGTCCCCTCACAGATTTATATATATATATATATATATATATATATATATATATATATATATATATATATATATATATATATATATATATATATATATATATATATATATAATACATATTACCAGGGCATAGAGTCAATTTTACCAAACATAACAAAGTTCTTCTGGCACAAATGTTTCATAATCCTTGGTGTCCTTGCTCTCCATGAGTTATCTTGATTTGAAAGACTATTCCTTCCTACGCCACTGATACAGGGCACTTTTTCCTGTATTTTCTTATTCATTAATTTTTTTTTTGCAATGTCCATTAACTGTGTGCTTTGTTTTTCCTCTCTTTTCTATTCAATCTTTTCCTACCTGCCCCCTCCTCCCTCCCTACACGCTCCTCTTTCCCATCCCTCAGGTTTGTCGAAATCCTTTCCATTGGACAACTCTTTGTTTGACAGCTGGCTCGCCCAGTCAGTTCAGATCACCGCTGACAACATGCTGAGCCAGTGGGCTTTGGGCGCCGAACATCACGACAAAAGCGGTAGCCTGCTCTCTGACCAGGTGGGGCCTTAGCTACAGGATGTCTTAGCTGATGTATGAGCTGACCATGAGCATGCTTTGACCTATAAATTACTCCCTATAGTGCAGCAATGAGGGAAGCTCGTATATGTAGCTCATACATGTAGTATGCCTTTCACTTTCCCTGTGGACATCACAGAAATCCAACTGATTTTTGAAAGGGGACAAAGAGGCTTTCAGGTAAGACACAGTTGGCCGTGCACTCCACTATCAAACTTTCTCAGCACTATGCTGAGTTAACACTGTGGCATTTCAGCATCTTCTACCTGCAAAGAATCTGATTAACCACAAAGACAATGGAGGAGGGGCTGATTTTGGCAGTGTCCTACTTTCCCTAATTATACAATCTTTGGTGTGGAAAGAAACGTCCAACAGCTTTGGTCAAATGGGTGTTTTTAAAAAGTGGTGGGAATTTTCTATTTTCGCAGTCATTTGTTCTGTAGGAAGGAACAGCGCCCTGAAGTTCATCCTTATTTTAATGAGCCTCAGTGCTTCTCTCCCCAACAGACTGTCAAACTGCTCCAGACTCAGCCTGACATAAAAATGAAAATGTCATTGTACAGCTGCAGCTCCTGGATGAGCCTAAACTCTCCTTCTGCCAGAACCAGCAACCTCACTGACATGGAGAAAAACGCAGCATGCATGTGCATATACAATTCCCAAAACTATATCTGCTAATCGCTCTGTGGAAAGCTTTTGGGTTGCCTAGTAACTGGCACCCTACCTGGGTGCAGTTTGCATGTATGCACCCTTCTCTCCTGCGCTGCACCCAAAACCTTGGACTGAGTGCACTGCATACCACATGTTATCTGAAAGCCCTATTACACTGATCAGTCACAACATGATATGCATTAGTATATTAGCTTCTCCTCAAGTTGCCAAAACAGCTTTGAGCAATCAGGACATAGACAGGGAACATCCTGGTGTCAGGATGTTACCAACAGATCCTTTGGACCTGTAGGTTATGCTAGGGGTTTCTGTGGTTAGGGCTTACCTGTGAGGCCACAAGAGCTTGGATGACTTCCTGTGTTCATTAAGTCATTTGTAAGTAAGTAAATTTGATTCGATATATTTCTCAGACAAGAGCTCCAAAGTGCTAAACAAGGCAGGTACAAACAAAACTAAAAATACAAACAGGTAACAATTAAAAGCCCATGTTAAAAACAATAACCAGTAGAAGATGAAAGAAACATTTTTGTACTCTCTGTTTACAATGACGCTCCAAAGACATTTTCGAGTAAAAGATAACACCAAGGTTCTGCACATAAAGCTGAACAGAAGAGGCTCAAGGACCTAAGTGCTGTTTTATTAGTGGAACGACACTATCAGGAGCGACAATCAGAGTTTCTGTTTTCTCAGCGTGCCGTTTTAGTTGAGTGTATTTTGCAGAAGCCTGACTGGCATTTGTCTAAAATTTGGTGATTCTCGAAAAAAAAAAAAAAAAAAAAGTTGTCAGCTGCTCCTCTACAATTTCCTTCAAAATCTTTGACAGGAACAGAAGTTTTGATATTGGCCTGTCGTTCTTCAGGAATGCTTGATCAAGGTTAGGCTTTTTAAAGGCTGGTTCAAAGGAGCTGGGAACCATACCTGTCAAAAGTGATGTATTAAAACTACCCATAACACATGACCCAGTAGTACCCAACACTTTAGTGAGCAGTGCTGTGGGAGGACAGTTTTTTTGCAGGGCCAACTGCTGTTCTGGTTTTGTAGGTGGGTTGCATCATATGAGGGGGTTTGGCCGGTCAGCTAAAGTGTTTAGGTAGGTGGCATTTCTCAAAGTAACATCTGTGTGAGTGCCATGTATGTAGATTTTTTTTTTGCAGCAGAATTTTGCATTGTGACAAGGTGAGCGATGTTACTTTACCTGTCAGTAATTTTACGGTTATGGCTGATCTGTGTGTATTAAATCACAACATTTTTTCAGATGCATTAGTTGAGACACTTCTGCAATGGGATGATAAAATTAACTAGAAGACATTTTTCATGAGAATAAGTTTTTTTAGAAAACATTTTTCAAGAATAGCTTCTTCTTTTTTTGCTTGCAGCAGGACTGCACTCCAAACTACTGTTTGTGTACAGCAAAGAAACAAGCAAATTACAGTGATCCCTAGCCAATTTGCGCTTTAAGTTCTGCGGTTTTAGTTATTCCCGGATTTTATTTAATATTAAAAAAATCAAGAAAAAACATCACATGATGTTGTGCGCGTTCTCTCACAGCAAATAAATGTTGTGAGCCAGCCTGGCCCCTTTAAGAAGGTGGCCTTATGGGTAATGGTGTGGCCTTATGGGTAATGGAGTGTGTGTGTCGTGGGACGGCAGAATGAAAACGGGGTTAGATGAAAAGTGGAGTGAGCATCAACAGCAGCCCAGCGTGTATAGATTTACATTCTCTGTTAACCAACAGGAGCCGAACAATACAACCTGTGTGATGTTACAAGTTCCTGCAGTGCCAGAATAAAGTGCCCGTTCCATGCAGAGAAAATCAGACTTTTTCTTTTGTTGTTCTTAGTGTGTTACCCGCTAATTAAGAGCTAAAAATAGCACAATACCAGCAGGTTTCTTTACTACGGTTCAGAGACCAGAGGCTGTGAAGGTAACAGAAAGACCACAGATGAGCCTTTATCTTGTTTTGCTGCAGTGCCTCGCTACTTATTTGCGGTTTTTAAACATATTTTAAATACATTATTGAGGCTCGGGGGGCTCCGGCTCCAGTTGGCGGATTTTGATTTTCGCAGGGGCCGCAGGTCCATTAACCTGCAAGAATAAGGGATCACTATATACCAATTTTCTGTTGCATTAGAAAATTATCCTGTAAAACAAAGATCTAAAAATGTTAATTAGTAAATTTTGAAAAGATGTATGTAAACACTGATATTAGGGAATAGTTCTACAGAATAAATCAATTACATCAATTACAAATGAAAGGCATTGATCAACTTTCTGAAATTTTTCCAAAAAATGAACATGAACTAATTATTCGATACCATCATGTCTACTCGTTTATTGTGCCAAATTCTTTCTAGTTCTCTTTTTATCACCTTCTTCACTGCCTGGCAGTCCTAGTCTCACCTGTTTTTCTACACCTCTCATCCAGCTGTTACAGGACGAGGAGAGTCTGCTGAACCTTATGATGGAGAACTCGATGCAGTCCACGTGGAAAACCCCACAGCTGGGCCGCAAACCCAGAGGGAGCAACAAGCCCCGCTTTCGAGGACAAACCACTCCTTCCACCCAGTCTCGGATGCTCCTTTCATCAGCAGCTGCATCCACTGCCAGCAGCCCTTCCGCCGCAAAGAGCCTCTGGACAAGTGTGACAGAGGAAAGGTCCAGTCATATGGGCCGTAAAGGAGAAAGGTCCAGGGGCTCCTCCAAGACCATGCACCACCACCACATTCATTACCACCAGACCAGGAGCTCTGATCTTCACAGGGACCCACCGCCGCAACCACCAATCTCCAAAATGGATTCCTGTCACATCTCTGAAGACTGTGTCCCATGGGAGCGCGTTCACATGGGGAATGGTGTTGCATCAGGAGCTGGATCAGCTTTCATAGCAAGCTCATCTCCACCTTCGGCCTCTAGTCCTGGGATCACAGTGCCAGACACGGGACCAATCTTCCGTGGTGGGGCCCCACGCCCCCGCTTGTCTCGTCAAGGTAAATCTAGAGGGAGGGGAGGCTTAGGAGGGCTCGAGCCTATGGACCTGCCTCTCGCCGGAAAGAAAATGTCCCTGTTGGACACTGCTGAAACTGACGGGTACTTCTCCGATGGTGAACAGAGTGATTCGGACACACGCTCTGGTGGACGCCAACTCCGGCTGCCGCAGTTGCATTCGGGGAACGAGGACCTACTGAGGAGAAGCGTGCTGGCATCCTAAAGAACTGAGACTCAAACTGACAAATGCACACATAAAGCCAGTTATTCAAGCAGTATGCTGCTGGCTGGTTTTTGTTGTTTTTGTTTGTTTTTTTAAATTCCCCTCCAAATGTGCCCAGTATCAAGTCTACAACCCATGGCTGGATAGTTTTGTGCAACCAAATCCAAGTCACATCTATCAGAGGAGAACTTCTTCAGCTCTTACTCTGCTTGGTTTTTAGGAGGGATTTGAATGTAGCTATATGCCTGTCGTACAGTAACGCTTCTCCACTGGACCGCAGTTTGTTGTTCGTTCATTGTGTGACGCAATACATTCAACAAATAGGAAACAAACTATACCTTTAGTCATTTCTGTTTTGTATATTTCAGATTCGTTTTGTTTCTGGCTGTTGAAGTGCCCAGTACTGGCCTCATGTCTGTGGCATCTTCCAGACTTGGGAACAAATACTTTGGGGCATTATTATTATTACTCAAGCTGGTTTCAGGGTATGCTCCATTCTTTCTGGCCCAAGTTGCATTCAGTGAGTCCTTCTTTTCTTGAATATGTTCAATGAAAAGACAATTTCACACCAGAGTTGGCCTGAATATGTGCAGAGCGTGACATGGGACAACATGTATTCAGCATTGATAAGCACAACTAGCTAGTCATAAAAGCTGTAATTTGAGCACTCGTGTGTAAAATTGATGCTCATTCGGGGTTGGGGTCAATTTCTTTCCTCCTGACAGAGTAACAAAATGTAATCTGAAGCCTTCATTTTCAGATCTGTTTTCACTACCTAAAAAAAACAGATTGATGCTTTTTTTCTTTTTTTTTAAACACAAATCAAAAAAACTGAAGGAACTGGCCCCACCCCTGGTCAGACAGAGACACAAACACATACATACACATAATCTATAAGCAAATCCCTCACATCTCAGCTGTTGTATAAATAGATGATGTGACCTTTGTCAGCTGCTGTCAAATTCTTCCCATGTCATACCCCCCAGCCCCCCCCCAAAATCTTTGGAGAAATATAATTGCAGAAACTTTGTGCCTTTTGCCCTGCGACCCAGCCTCCCCATTAATCCCTCCCCAATTTTCAAAGTCAACTAAACAATCAAAGACTAAAATCAATCAGTCGTATCTCAATCAGATTTGTAACAATCAAAGCAAAAGGAAATCCCATTGGATTGGTTACCAAGCGTAGCCAGCACTGGCCTTCTTGTCACCTTCACAATTGAATAGTGCCTAAAACGAGGATGCAAATGCAGCATTTGCCATTTATGAACAAAAGCATTTGTGCAGCAATTTGCAAAGCAGACCCACTCCACACTACCAGTGCAGAGCTCCCCACTGGTCTGAGCCCTCCTAACTGTGTCACTGCAGTCCAGAGCCATCAGAACCCTGAGCTTGGCCGGGTTACACTGTAAGCATCATGTCGCTGCCCCTTGAGAGAAAGCCATCCCAATGAGATTTCATAATTGTTAACTTTCATGCATAAAAGGTATCCCCAGTATCTGTGCTACACATTTCTCACTTGTGGATACACATTTGGCATTGCAGCTAAAATATCCCAAACCAGAACTGAGAATTTGCAAGACCGAATTTAATTGAATTTTGGAAACAGTGGTCGTCCCCAACCCCAGTTGATGGAAGCTCATAAAGGACCTTTTGTTTAATTTAATTCATCTTCTCATTGAAATGGATTTTTACTACATTTTTAACATCAAAGTTATTTCTGTTAGCTATTAGACAACAAAGGTCAAGAGCATTTATTTATCTCAGACCATCCGTTTAGTTATTTTAGTGCAATAACATGCATGTTTGCAGGCGTACAGCACCAGCATGGCTGCCGCTACAGTTTGACGTGGCCAAGCTTTTGTAACCGATGGCTCGACTGCACCCATTCCTGGCGTTAAACAAAAACAGTGTAATCAGCTTCAGAAACCTATAGATTTCTTGAATTGAATTGTTCTTTGCTTTTCAGCAAATTTGAGGACTTTTTGTTGTTGTTTTCTCAGAGTTGTATTTTGTACTTAAAGCAGTCTGTGGTATTCTCAGGGTTTAAAAATGATGAATGAAAATTTAAGAAATGTATGGAAAAAGCAACATAAGACCTAGATACATATATATAAAAAATATACGCATTTTATCTGATACACGCTATAAAGTGATGTATTTATATCAAGAAACAAGAATCATTGTTTAAAAACCAACACAACTGTTGCTAAGCATGCTTTTCTCTGTGACCATCAGCACTGGGTTCAAGAGTCCCAATGATTAATGGCCATTTTAACGTCTCTTCGTTACCAAGTGAGATGGGACAAGTAATATATTATAAGCTGTATATTCAAACACGATAGAACATTTCATTTTACTCGCAGTCATCTGGGCCCAAACTGGGGTGAAGTAAAGTATGATAAGTGATTTTCTTTTAAAGGGCTGCTTGACCCAGGTCTGAAGAGCAGACCTTTCTGTAGAGGTACAAGTCCGTTAAGCTTTTCTTTTCTTTTTTTTTTTATTTTATTTTTATTTTTGGCTTTTTTTGGGGAGGTTATTTTCCTCTGCTTGGACAGCTTCTAACTGGTCTTCAAGCGTGACCACGCCAAAGAACAGATCTATGTATCAAGGCAGCGTATTACCAACACAAACACACGTACACATGCTCTGTCTCCGGACTTAAAGACGAACAACATTAGATGAAGTGTCAAGACAACTCTGCCAGCAATGTCCAGGTCAGCTCGCCTAAACCAGTTTCTCAGTCTGGTTCAGTGACGTGATGTAAGCTCAGGCACGGGTGCCGTGGTTGTTACATGACTCTCACCTCCAGTACTGGGAGCACTATTAGTTATACCGCATCACCAACCTGGATTTTCCCAGATTTGCATTCACAGGAGTTCATACAGGAAAAGCTGGTTACACACATACACACACCAGAGCTGGTATAACAGGGTTATAATGAACAAGGTGAATTGATTTTTTTTTTTCTTTTTTTAAATGTATATGTGGTCCTGACTACATCAGGAAGCATGAGCTTATTCAAGAGTGTACCACCCCAACAGCCGGAGAGTTTTATTACAGGTGACACCGCTGCCTCTCTGTCTCCTTTGACCATCTGGTGTAGCCGTTGTAGAAAATTATCATTGTTGCATTGAAGTATGCAAAATTCTGTCACAAGCAGTGGCTGAATTTGTACGACTAATGGTAAAAGGTTCGCACTCACATAGCACCTTTTTACGACAACATGGATACAGAGCAGGTGGAGGATTTTGGATTTCTGTGTCGGCCATTACAAGTGATCATTACAACACACACACACAAAAAAAAAAACAACAAAAAAGACAAAAAAAAAAAAACAATAGCAACAAACCATGTGTTTTGAATTGATGATATAGTGAAGTATCATTACAACCCGCAGGATCCTTTTCCAGGGGGGTTGTTACTGTTCATGTGTTGCAAAGAAAGAAAAATGTAACCTTGGTTTCAATATTCAGTGTTGAGAGTAGCCTGACGTTCTAGACAGTGGTTTTAGACGAGGCCTCACATGTACGGCCTTAACATGTTGTAGCAAAAGCTAGGGCTGCACAGTAGCATCGGGAAAAAAGGGAGAGAAAAAAACACACAAAAAAAATTATTTTTGGCTTGATTTTCCTTTGGAAGAAGTTGTAGAGCTGGTTTAGTGTTTAGCTGTTACAATATAAAATCTGAAACAGAGCAGCATCTAATAGTAGTTACAGTAGTATCTGTTCGTGCAAAATGCGATGCTGATCTTTTTTTTATTTTTTTCCTTGACGCTGTGCAGCCTTAGCAAACACACTTGGTTATTCTATATTTACAGTGTGGCTTCAATGCCCTCTTTACACTTGGTAGATACTGTAGACAGCAGGTTCTTCGTTTTCCTTTTATCAATATCCAGTAGAATACAGTTTCAAAGTCCTCTGTGTGGTTTACCGGTGTGGGTGTTGGCTCGCAGCCTGAAATGTGCTCTGATGATCTTTGAATTTTGTCTTTGTCAGGTTGAATTTCCATGTGATATGAGATCTAGACTTTTTTTTCCTTCTACTTGTGGGGTTAAAACTATCAAATTAGTCATGTTTTACAAATTTCTATCCACAGAAAAGAGCTTCAATGTCAGTATGAACAAAAAATCTGTCTCAAAATACACTCTGTGCTAACTTAGCTTTTAAAAAGCATAGTTAAGGCATTATGTGCGATAGATAGTGTTTAACAGTTTTGCACATACTGAGCAGGTGCATGTATTATAACCAAAATTCTCCCCCGAGCATTGGAATGAATGCTACATCTGAAGGTGTTGCACATACGGGGCATAATTGCAGATCCAAAAAAAAAAAAGAAAAAAACACTTATAACAAAGTGATACATTCAACAAGACCCATGATGAAACGCTGGTTAAAGACCAGCACCCACTGCTGCAGGTAATTGGAACACCTGCAATTCACACACCTGCCCCTCACTGGTTTCTGTAAAACATGAGGAAAAGACATCACAGCACCAGCAGGGCTGGGTTCCCCAGAGCCGCCTCAGCTGGGAAAATGGGATAGGGTTATAGGGGGGAGGGGGGTTGTTCCTCATTTAATTAAACACAACATAATTTGACTATCCAGCAACATCTACATTGGTAAATTCTGCTGTACAAGTGAAAATAAATGTTAGTTTTGTTTTGTTTTTTTTATTTCAGGAGCTGTGCCAAGATAGAATTAGTTTTGCTGAGGTGGTTTTGTGGAACCAGAGGAGCAAAGTTCAAAGTGTTCAAAGTTTGTTTTCCCGTATGGTTCCTCTTTCACTCAGTTAAAACGTGGTTTGAGGCTGATGTCTGATCAGTGAGGACAGGATTCACTGATGAGCATTTTGCCACAAAAAAACAAAAGAAAAAGGCCAGTTGAAGCACCAATGATAGGGTTGGATCTTTTAAACAAACTGACTACTCGTGGCGGCCTGTTGGAGTATCTTTGTCTCACTGTCCTACACCAGCCGTGCAAACCCACCCACATATCTACCACTGGACTTATAAACATCTACAATAATGTATTATATGCTTCAACTACTACTACTACTACTACTACTAAAGACATTTTCATTTTCAGTGTTTTGAAAAAGCCTTCACAAGCTGTTTTTATTTTATTTTATTTTTCTTTGTTGCGCTAAGCTGGCCGCTGCAGCTCCAACTAGAAAGCTGACTCATTATCTGCTTCCACTGTTTTTACTGGCGCCTCGCTCTCCTCTCCATTACGGCACAGTTATGACTTCAAAGTCCCCAACATCCACAAACCAGACACGCTGCACAGATGGGAGGTTTCGTCACAGAAACGGAGCTGCCGTGGAGGAACAAACAAGTTCAGTTATCAAGTTAAATCCAAACTGGTGCAGTCGAAGACGACCCGTGGAGTTAATCAGAAAGCTTGGCAGATGATTCAGATTTTCAGAGATTATGTAGTCAGTCCCTGAACATCCGTGCAAATCGATAGAGAAGCATTGGAAATTGATATTTTTAAACTAATAGTTACAGCTCCTCTGCTGTGAGGGTTTGCTAATGTGACATCAAACTGAATATCTTGTTTTGACAGAATACATTTTCACTAATACAATATGTCGAGCTAAATGTATTGTTGGGGTTATTTTGGGGGGAGGACCTTTTGGCTTTATGATACATCGACACACAAGTGATCCGTTAAAGTTGTGGTTCATATTTTCCCTGAGATCATTTTTTTTCCTGATTTTCTAATCACAATCTGGCATTTCATTAAGGATTCATTAAAAGTGTGAATTACTTCAAGACTTTTCATCCACTGCTTTTTCAAATAACTCAGAGGGGTTTTTTTTTTTGTTTTTGTTTTTCATTGACTGCCATTGACACAATGGCAATGGCAGTGAGGATTTGCATTAGAATTGACGTCAATGGCAGCCAATGACTTAAAGAGGAGATTATAGTGAAATTACAAATGCAAAGATTGGAGCAAACTTGAAAGGGCTCATTACTAGGTAGCATCCTGCTGTCACTTATCATTTTGCTTTTCTCCGTGGGTCTTCTGACTTCATCTTCGGTTGAAGGAGAAGCCAAGCAGTGCCGACTCCACCCGCTAACGTCTCATCACAAACGAGAGACAGGCATTCTGGCTCCAGGGCAGCTTGAAATGTTTTTAGGCTGAAGCTCCCATCTGCACAGACAGTGCACCTAACTCCAACACCTTCCTCCTCCCACCACCAGCACAGTCCATTCTGCTCCACCACGACTCCCTCAGAACCCTCTCCTGCCCACAACTCCTCCAACTCTCCTCTCCCTGTCCGGTGATCAGCCTCTTTTGCCGGCACGTGGCTTTTTTTTTTTTTTTTTCTTTGTTGCTTTAAAGCAAGTGATGATCAAGAACGGGAAAAAAAAAAACAAAACAAAACTTTTAGCTTTAAGGACAAATAATGACAGACACACGAGAGGAGAGAAAAACATTGTACTGAGCTCTGCTTCACTGTGGCTCAAAAATTGAGAAAGCAAGGGAAGAGATGTTTTGAAAGAGGAGAGGAGGGACACATTTACTGAGCTGGAGCCAGAAAAAGAGAGTACGACTTGTTCTTTTGTCTGCATTCTGTTTGCAGCCTGTCCACAGAAGTTAACAAGCAGCTAATATAAACTACGCCAGGCCCTCCTCCTTTCCACCTCTTTGTTTCTTTGTTCCTTCTCTGTTTCCCCTCGTACAGCTGGTTCTCTGTAAAGGAAAAAACTTGTACAACGTGCAACAATTAAATTAGGAAAGCAAAACGGAAGTGGAAAAATCTTTTTTATTAAAAGGCATGAGCGGCAGGGAAAACAATCCTCTTAATTGTGGGAAATGTAAATATTGACCGTGATGTCCATGAAACATTTGCTCAGTGGGTGAAGCTGTATCAACACCAGCTTCATGATTTAAATGTCATGATAACCCTGGTATTTTATTTATCCATTCACGCTCGCAGGCTGGTTGTTTTAAGATAAAAATCATGCTTGTGGCCAAATGTAGCCAATCAAAATCCAAATTTGGTTTTCAAATCAGTCCACTTTATGCATCTTATCTGATGCTTGGAAAGTCCCTTAATTGTCCCTCCCTCAAAATGAAGCTTCTATTCATCTTTAGATCCGATATCTGGTCTTATCAGTCTGCTCAGGGATGTGCAGGTCCTATGCAGGAACTGCAGACCAGCTGACGCGTAAATACAACCAGCATTCACTGAAGTAACCGTCTCCCACAACTACAACTAGTCGCACTGATTGCTGATTAATTTACACAATCAAAGATAACGAGAGAAAGCGATTTCAGCACCGATTCCAGGAGTAAATGTAATTCGATAAATCATGTTGAGACAATCTTCAAATGTATTATGCAAGGTGAAGATCATCAGAGCGGTTACAGACCCTCTGTTGTCTGTAACTGCTTCTCTCATCATCCAACTGCTCTTTTGATCCCCCTCTTCTTCTCAATTTCTGTCCCCTTCTTCTTTTATTTCAATGCTTAAGCTGATGAAATAAATATGCAGTTGAATTTGTTATTGCAAACATGGAAAATGATGACAGTGATCACAGAGAGTTAAAGGCAAGCGAAAGTCATCAGCTGAACTGATCTGGCTGATCTGTTCTCGCTGTTTTGTGACAGAACGCAGGCCAATGTTCATCCGTCCTGCTTTGCAAGATTTCAGCAACTTTAAGCTGCTTCTGAAAGTCTCTCCTTCGTGACAGTCTGTTACTGTTGGCAGATACTTGGTCCTTGTTTGCTAAAGTAAGGTCCTCCTTTGTTTGGACAGTTTTTCTCCTTTTTTTTTCCACTCATACTTGATCCTTCAGCATCTTATTGGTTGTATTTAGACAATATTAAAATGCTAATGGTTCTGTCAGAGTAGAGCTTGACACTGGCTTCTCCTCCTCCTCCTACTGTCTTATTTGTCCTTATAAAGGTGTTAAAATCTCTGCTTTCGCTCAGTTTCTCCTCCACTCTGCATCGGTTCTTCAATACAATAATATGAATGTTGCAGGAGTTTATCCTTCTGTATTCTTTGTTTCAAAGAATGTTGTGCCATTTGTTAATAGCAAAGAGAACTATTGAACATATATGAAAAAGAAAAGCTATTTTAAATTATTTTTTGGCTTTTTTTGCTATATTTATTTTCTTGTATTAGAATCTTCTTTGTAGGAGGGAAAAAAAAAAAAGAAAAAAAAAAAGAAAAAATGTATTTTTCATTAGTGCGAAAAACCTATTTTCTTCCTTTTTGTACAATTTCGATGTTTTAAGCGAAACTTTGACAAGCAATATGATGATGATGACAATGTTTCCTGTGACTGTATCTGCATGCTGTTTGTGTTGCCTTAATGATGGCTGCATCCCACGACGCCCCTGCCATGGCCACCCCACCCTTATCTGTCTGGTCTCTTCCTGCCCCCAAAAAGCCCACTTCATCTGATGGAGTTCCAGTCCCATCTGATCCAGTCCAGTCCAGTGCAGTCAATAAAGCAGTGCTTTCTGTGTACACAAACCTCTCCGCCTCTCTGTCCATCATACACAGTCACAAACTGGCTCATTTTGATCTTAGAACTAATTTAACACTCATTAGCATTTTATTTTTCGCTTCACCTGTAATGAAGTAAAGGTAATTAACTGTAACTTTTATCTATTCTGTAAAAAAAACTGCGTTTAGGAGTTAAGCTTTCATGGAGCATGGGTTTGGAGGGAAAAAGAAGTGTGAGAGATAAACCTTTATATCCAAACAAATCTACAATATCTACTTTATAAAGATTCTTTGTGATGTCAGTTAACCATCAAGCAGAACACAGCGATAAAAACAATATTTTCATTAAAAACTTGTAATGAGACTAAATGTTTAACAACCCTGGTGCTATTTCAGCAGGCTGAGAAGGAGCTCTTTACTTTATCAGTTTGAACCGGTAGATGAGACAGCTGCAGGAGAAAGATAAGATGACTTTATCCTCATTGTATCTCTGATGAAATCAAACTGTGGGTGCTCATCACAGTAGCGTTTTCAAAGAAGCAGAAAACACGTGTATACACAAACCCTTTTGTATATACGGCAATCAAGTACAGGATAAACTGGATAGGTGGCCTCAATGCCACCAACAGTCCTGACCAGAGACGTGCTGACAGACAACATCTCAGGATGTACCAGAGCGTCTGCTATCTGGATGTTAACAACAGTCTTTGGGCTTAATGTCCACAGATGCCATGCTTTTGATGATTTTGAACAGATTAGGGACTCACTGCAGCAGCCAAAATAGCTTCCTGTAATGAGGATTGAATGCTGTTCCAAGTCACTCTGGATAAAAGCATCTTCTGCTAAGTGACAAAATGTAAATGTGACCATTAGTGGCCAGTCCACTAATTTGGTTATGCAGGTGACAAACCTTCGAAGGGGGATGTTACTTTGATACGTACGAGCAGTGCAACCCAGAACTTTAAAACCACCACTTGTAACCCCTGTGACAAAAGCGTTGCATATTATTAAGGAGATGCTTCGACAGTGGGAGCGTGTAGCCGTGTTTTTTTCCACACACAATAAGTGCTAAATATCCTCTGTACCCACAATCCTATGACAGAAATGAGATTCTTTTCAACTTTTCCCATGCACTATCATTTTATTTTTGAGACAATGCAATGTTGATTTCTTTTTTTTTTTTTTTTGTGGCAAAATGGCATGTAATGACAAAACTGTAATTCTATAAGTTAGATTTACTAAAATGAATGAATGAACGGCAGTATGTTGGTCCAGTATGACACAATGCATCCATAAATATCAAGCAGCGCAGCGTAGCTTCTCGTTGCTCTGACGGTTACACTTCTGGTCCTGTCTGATCCATGAAGGCAGATTAAAATCATACAATTGGACTACATGCATGTTTAAAAAGCTTACAAGCCTTCATTGGTGAAAGTTTTTTGCTTTATTTTCTTTCCTGGCAAAGAGCTACCAGATAAAATAAATTTCTTGGCCCACCTTCTTTCACCAACATAAATAAAAATACTTTAAAGAAACCCTGGTCTGGATAAGAGGAAAGCTAAAAGGCTTGGAGTCAGATCCCACTATTCAAATTCAGAAAGAAAAACATTTAATCAGAACTCTAATTCCATCAGGTTGGAGTAAATTGCAGTAAAAGAAACTGGCCTTCAAATCCAAAAACAACAAGGCAACATTCTAGAGTTTGTCAAAAAGCTCAAGGAAGAACTGTTGGCAAAATGCAAAATATTTTGTAATGTGATGAAATGAAAAAATAAAAAGCTTTAACCACAGTGCAAAGTGTTTACATCTGCTAGAAATGAGCAAAGCTTATCAGCCCTCAGACGGTCCATACCTCACAGCACAATGGCTCATCCTCAGACTTGGCCGGGAGATACGGAGACTTAGCCAGAGGTCCAAAAGGAAAAAATGAAGGGATTCAAACAGGCAAATCTCAAGAAGAGGATGTCTGACTGCCAGAAGCCTCTGAACAGGGCCAGCGAATTTCTCCTCCAACTGGACTCAATCACTCTGCCAACTCAACCCAAGAGTGGCATCATGACAAGAATGTCAAAGAGCTTCAGTGGCCTCAAAGCCCAGACTTCAGTTCCAGAGAAAATCAGTGGAGTGAATATGATCGAGCCATGAAAATGAAAAAGGGGGAATACAGAGGAGATGATGTGAAGAAAGTATCACTTCATAGCTGAATCCTAAATTTGAAAAATTGCTGCAATCCTTAACATAATTCATTAAATGTGATGTGAGTTAGTGAAGAACCTCTCGTACTTATATTGAAGATCCATTCATTGCCCAGAACCTAAATTTCAGCCAAATCATGGAGGTCAGTGATGAATCCTCTCTGCACACTGTCCATCAAACACATATGTGGGACAGCCAGATGAAAAATAGCACTGGTTAACTGGGAGTACATATCTTTGTGATTTTAAAATAACAGGAGGATAAAGGAGGAAAGGCACACAAATGAACTATTCATGGTTATCCAATGAATATTTCAAACTGACAACATCACATGAAATGAAAATGTCTTATGAAAAAGGAGAGGGGACACGTGTATTTTGTTTGGGCTTTGCCGGGCGGGCCCACGGGTGAAGGCCACCAGGTGCGCCTGAACAAGCCCCTCCCCCAGGCCTGAATCTAGGGATGGGACCCTGGTGGCCCTGACCCAGTGTAGAGTCGCTGCTCCTCTACATCGAGAGGAGCCAGGTGAGGGGGTTTGGACACCTGGTGAAGATGCCCCCTGGACCCCTCCCTAGAGAGGTGTTCCAGGCCATGTCACACTGGGAGGAGGCACCAGGGCAGACCCAGGAACCAGCTGGAGAGATTACATCTCTCAACTGGCCTGGGAACGCCCCCCTGGAGGAGCTGGAGGAGGTGGCCTGGGAGAGGGAGCTCTGAGTCTCTTTAGGCTGCTTCCCCCTCACCCAAATTTGGTTAAGTGTAAGTTATGGATGGATGGATGGATGGATGGAATGGATAGAAGAAAGTGAGCTAAAAAAAAAAAAAGTGGTGGTGTTTGGTTACTAGATCCAGTTGACTTAAATGTTTAGACTCCACTTTGTTGTTCAACTGTCTCAGTATTTGAGTTCTTCTCCATGTTGCTTCCATGTCACGGACTGGACGAGGCGGAGTCATGTGACTTGACGTGTGACACAAACCAACAGTGGAAGAAAGTAATAATAGAATTATTGAAAAAAAAAAGACATGGTGGTTCTGAATACATTCTGAAGTTTGAAATTCATTTTTAACTAACTGCCCAGTCCTCAATAGCACCATTCAATTTCTTCCAGGAAGATCCATCTTCTCTCTCCTTTCTTTTTCTCCATATGTCCTCTTCTCCACCAGATTTAATCATTTTGACCAACTTTCCAGCCAAACAAATGAGGCAAAACTGAGGTTGAATGGTAACAGCAGCTACGATCTATGTGAAGAGGTCAGTGTTGCTTCTGAGGTGTTGTGACATGCCATTTTCTTACATTCCGGTACATTGAGTTGTTAATTACTTAATTCAGAATATAAATGGAAAATTTTTTAATGGCACTGGTGCCCTTCATTCACAGTGAGAGAGAAAAGAGAGGAAACCAGGGCAGACATGCAGCAAAGGGTCAACAAGCTGGGAGTCGAACCTGTGACCACGCAGAAGTAGAAGCTGCAGGCCCGCCTGTCCAAACCACTGCACTACTGGGGCAGACCAAATGGCAAATTATTATATAAAGAAAGCATTTATTTAAATCCCAGCCTTCATCATCTTCATTCAGAGCGTGTTTAACAACTTCCATGCGGTTCTCAGTTATCAACTAATGATCCGGTGGATTTCTCCCATGTTCAGGTCATTTCAGTCAGTCAGGCTTATTCCAGAACCGTGGGGATCAGTCAGGGTGACGGATGTACTAAGAGTAAATGAATCATTCCAAAATACCACTTTCTATTTCCATGTTTCCTTTGGAGTAGTTCCCATGAACCGTGAAGCACAAAACATGGACTTCTAGGACCAAAACAGCGCACATTTTCCCCCCGTAAACATTATTTAATTCAGACAGAGAATATAGTGATGACAGCAGCTTTATCAGGAGCAAATCTTCTTTCACTTGGTAGAATGAATCCAGACTCTGGTTTCATTTGAGATGTGTCAGATTAGTCTTCCAGAATAATAAATGCTTTTCTCGTTTTCAAGGGGACAAATATGTTAAAGTAGCTACTCTGGCAAAAAATAGAAAAAATAAAAATGCACTGTTAAACGGTTAGTCAAGATATTTGGGTCAACTTAATATCTCAATTAATATCTCAATATTTCAATTATATTTCTACAAGCAGAGATCTCTAGCTGCTGAAGACCCAGCTACTGTGGCCATTACAGGATGGAAGTCCATTCTCCCTCTGAATTTTGTGTCTGAAACAATGATCTCTAGACTCTGAAAAGAAAAAGGCCGTCAGTCTGAAGTCTTAAGAGTGCTGGATGGTCCTTTACAGCCGTCTTATTAACCCCAGTGTCTGGTCTCCTCTCATGGAGACTCGCTATCTTCCTTTGAGCACATTTAGCCTGGATGACACGCAGGTAAAACCTCTGCAGGACTGTACAGTCCAGTTTGAATTGACCATACTCAACCACTACTCAACAAATCGGCTCTTTTCTGCTTGATTTTCCGATCAGCACGGTTTTCCCTCGGTGTGGGTGTCTGTTCTTTATCATTGTGGCAGCAGCTGTAACATCAATGACACAGAGACACACAAAACAAATGAAGGGATGTTGTGTGGTGAGCGGTCATTTACTGTTACCGTGTGTCTGGATCAAACCACAGATGAGTCTGACATCTTTTCAGTTCAATTACTTAATTATACTTTAGTCCAATCAAGACTATCACCAGCTGCCTCTCAAGACCAAACAGTTACTTGCTTTATTGGTTTGTGGCATTACTCTTAGACCAAAAAACTCCTAAAGCTCCTAAAATTAAGACTAACTTACTTCTTATTTTTTATTTTTATGTTTTATTTTCTTAAGTTTTCCAGTTATGAGCCATGCTTATTCTATTTAAGTAAACCCAGCTCATTTTGGTTACTGAGGATGGTTTTCTGCAGTACCTGTGGACACCTTATCTGGTCTGTCAGCTTTAACCCATCCATAAGAAAGCAGCACGTGACTAACAGAAAAAAAAAAAAAAAGATCTTCTAGGAAACTGTGCATTCAAGTGTGAAAGAAGAAGCACTTGAATGTGCAAAAGGCACCATGATCTAAATGTATGATGCCGACAGAGCAGGTGGAAACAGTCCAGAAACACTTGTCCCACCACTGACCTGCAGCCCCCCCGTGGCCAGACCTGCCAGTCCTGAAACCCATCAGTCCACATCCTTCATTGCTAAGCCACAGCTGATTTAGTTAAGCTTTCATAATAACCTAGAATAATAACTGCAAAGTGAGATTTTTAAGGAGACCCAGGTGCATAAAATCTCCAGGTTTTCGTCATAGCCACCTTTAATTCCAGTATTTATTTCTGTCAGTTCGGCTCACTTTCATATCTGGGTTTGCGTAAACAAGACAACAGTGGGAGCTTGGGTGTTTGTTTTTTGTTTTTTGTTTTAACCCAAATGTCATCCTTACAATAGCAGTGTGTTCAAAAATATGAGTAAAGATTAAAATACCTAAAATAGCTTTTATTTCTATTTCAAACCAAAATATGAAGAAACATGTACATTTATTACTATTTATCCAGTGCTCTTCAGTAACTTTAAATCATCTTTGATCACTCTGGAACTGAATCATTGGCTGAGTCAAAATGTCAGTCTTCAGTATTTCCTCCACATCCCTGCTTTGGTTGCCATTTTAATTTAATTCAGTTTAGTTCAATTTGAAAATACTCTATCAATCCCTGAAGGGAATTTGAATTGTTGCAGTAATTGCCTTCCATAAGTCTCTTCAGAGATTCATCATAGATGGTTCCAGCTGTGGGCAGGAAGGATCCCCGGTCCCGGTCTGTGCTGCAGCAGATCTGAAGAAACTTCTGACTGAAGGCCATTGCTGAATCACTGTGTTGTGAAGAGGATGCTCCGTGATGTTTCTTGATTATACTGAGGCTCCAGAACAGAGCCAGCCTTCTTTATTAGTTTGTTCAGTTTCTTTGAGTCTCTGGTTCTGAGGCTGCTCCTCTGACGGATGACTGCAGATGGGATTGCACTGTCCTCAACAGGCTTCAAGAAGATATGCAACATCTTGTTGCAAATATTGGAGGATGTAAGCTTCTTCAAAAAGTAAAATCTGGTCACATCTAGGTCATATCAAGATTGGATTATTGCAACTCCATTCAGGTAAGATGTCCCAAAGGTCCTCTGAACAGCCTTCAGCTGATCCAAAATGCTGCAGGCAGAATTTAGATGAAGATAAATGGGAGAGATCATATTACTTCACTTTTTGCGTCTCTTAATTGGCTTTCTATTAAGTCCAGTATTGAATTCTTCTCCTCATTTATAAAGCTCTTAATGGTCAAGCCCCATCTTATCTAAAATAACTTATGGTTTCATACTGTCCCAATAGAGCACTTTGCTCCCAAACAGCACTGCTTGTGCTTCCCTGAGTTTCCAGAAGGAGAATGGGAGGCAGAGCTTTCAGCTACCAGGCTCCTCTGTAGTGGAAACAACTCCCAGCTAGTGTTTCGTAATGCAGACATTCTCTCCAGTTCAGGCTTAAAACTTATTTATTTAACCAAGCTTATAGTTCTGGCTGGGCCAGGTAACCTGAACCATCCTTCTTCTGCAGCTTTTTGGGATCAGCCTAGTTCTACTTTTTTTTTCCTACTATTTATTCATGCTTCTGGTGAATTTATTGAAACTGAATTATTATTCAGCTTTTTTACATGTACTGTTTTAAGGTGCATTTCTAACATTCATCATCATGTTTTATTGTAATTTATGGTTTTGTACTGTTTTAGCATCTATTCTTAAAATGTTGTCATTGCTTTCCTATAATTTGCATCTATCTATCTATCTATCTATCTATCTATCTATCTATCTATCTATCTATCTATCTATCTATCTATCTATCTATCTATCTATCTATCTATCTATCTATCTATCTATCTATCGATCGATCTATCTATGTCAGTTTTAATTTTTTAATTCAAAATGACATATTTATACTCCTAACATGACATAATATGACATAATTATACTGCTCATTGGCTTATTCCTGGTCCTCCTTAAATCCACAATCATCTGCTGTGTCTCGTTCACATTTAAGATGAGATGATTGTTCCCACACCAGGCCACAAAGTGGTCCACCAGTTCTCTGTACTCAGCCACTGACACGCCTCACAACTGCAGAGTCATCTGAGGGTTTCTGCAGGACTCAGACTGCTGCTGGAAGTCTGAGGTGTACAGAGTGAAGAGGAGTGGTGAGAGTACAGACCCCTGTGGTGCTCCTGTGGTGCTGACCACCTGCTCAGACACACATCCGTTCAGTCTCCTGAACTGTGGTCTGTTAGTCAGGTAGTCAGCGATCCAGGTGGTTGTGGAGGTATCCACCTGTGTCTTCTGGAGTTTATTTTCGTAGAAATGTAGACTGAATGGTACTAAATGCACTGGAGAAATTGAAGAACATGACCCACACAGTGCTGCCTGCTTTGTCCAGATGACTGTGGGTTCGTTGAAGTGGGTGTATAATGACATCTTCAACTACGTTAATAAAACTGCAGTGGGTCCTGGAAGATGCTTGTTTGCTCATTGAGGTGGACCAATAAGTCTCTCCATGTCTTTCATGATGTGGGATGTTAGGGCTACACGTCTGTAGCTGCACTTAATTAGTTGTATTAAAGCATTTGAGATTATTTTAGCTGAGCAGCCCGTTATTTTTTTCTTTATACATTTTCCCATCTCCAAACAACTTTAATCAAAGTATGCTGTTCTTCTGAACGATGTCTGGAATGTTCCCAATGCATTTACAAGCATGGAAATAGAGTTATTATAAGTATTTTAAGCTTTCCTCATTTTTTTAAAACATACTGGGATTATTTTGAGCACAACTGTAGGTTTGAAAAATTTCCTTTTAGCATATTAGATACTTATTCTGCACACAGTGACATTACACACCAGTATGTCATTTTAATCCTGATAGGAGACTGAAACACATTCATAGCAGATTTTTACTCATCAGTTGTTGCAAACCATTCAGCACAACAGCAGGCTGAAATGTCCTCAGGAATTAATGTGTTCCTTCTTTCTGACCCATCATGGTCCACTTAAAGCAATAAACAATGAATTTGGCTTATGGGGGGGGGAGGTAAAAAGAACAGCAGAGACTAAAAACAAACAAAATAGATGTTGTTATTCTTGGTTTGGCTCCAGGCTGTTTTGCAGTAAGTGGCGGAGGGATTCCTGTGCCCCTTGAAGATTCTGAGTTAGCGGCACTGTAAAAAGATGCCAGATGTTCCCTTGAAAATGACTTTGAAATAACCGGTATCATTGTCTATTTGAGACCATTTAGGAAACTGATACTATAATATAATAGAACAAAAGTTCATACATCTTTCTCGAGACTGTATGTAAACCAGTCGCTGCAGCTGCAGGTGTGTGGATACACAGGAAACAACGCTGCTGATATTTTCTTTTCTTTTTTTAATATACTGTAAGAGGATGAATTATTTTTTTACAACAATTCCAGATGTAATGATTACAGAGGAATATGTGTCTGTATTCCATAATCAGATTTCTGCCCATGCTTCTCAAAGACAAGAACAAAGGGATCCTACACATACAGCATTAGATATGAAAAAGAAATGGAGAAAGGTTCCCAATCAAGAGCTATTTGTGCAAAGAACCTTAGCTTTCTCCTTGTAATACTTGAACATGAATATCCCCTCGCTGAAGGAAGAACATGTTAGCTGAGGATAACCATTAACCCCACTTGAGCATTTTTGTATATTTTTCTCAATCTTTATGGATTTGTGATCATTTTGGAGAACGTTTCTTTTTAGTAAATCTTTTGAACCCCAATGTCTTTACTCTTGCATGTTATTTATACTCTGTTGGTGCATTTTGCACTTTCTGGACACCATTGTGGCAAAAATGTACACATAAAAAAAAATACTACCTATGAAATCATCACGAATCATATGTCAATATTCTTTCTGATTTTTTCCGCCATAAAATCACTTAATAAACTATGCTTAACACTACCAAACATGAAATCATTTTCAGGATTTTAACACTTTAAATGTCAGTTTATACAGAGGTGGTTTGGTTACAGCAGTTGCTTGCAACTGAAAGGGAGATGGACGCCCCTTGCCGCTGGAGTCCTAGGGGGACACTCGCCTGCTACACATCCAAACACGAACCTTGATCCGCTCCGCGGGAGTACCTCCGCCGCGGCCTTCCGCCGGCGGGAGGCACGACGCATGAAGGAGGCAGGGCAAAGCCCTCGGGACCCCTGCCCCCCGATTGGAGGGAAACCGCTGAGCACCCAGGTCAGGCGTGGGCGGCAGCGTAGGGGCGGCGCTAAGGTGACGTCCACCGGAAACCGGTCTCCAAGGTTGAACCTGAGGAGGTCCATCCGGGTGGGCGCCTGGAACGTCACCTCGCTCCATGACGACGACCATCTGCCCCTGGTATCTGCGGAACTGGGTCGGCTCGGCATCTGCATCGCGGCACTGTCCGAAGTGAGGAGGCCCAGGAGCGGCGAGATCAGTTCAGGTGGATACACCTACTACTGGTCTGGACGCGCCAACGGCTGGCACACGGAGGGCGTGGCTGTGGCCGTTGCTGACCGACTGACACCAATGATATCAGAGGTCACCCCTGTCAACGAGCGTGTTATGAGACTGAGGATCACACACTCTTTGGGTGTGATCTCCTTGGTCTCAGTATACGCTCCGACTGGGCCGAGTGAACTGGACGTGAAGGAAGCCTTCTACTCCCAACTCAACGCGGTGGTGGATTCGTGTCCCCGGAGGGATACCCTTATTGTTCTGGGGGACTTCAATGCGACGTCTGGGACTGATCGGGATGGCTATGAGTTGTGCGTTGGTCCTCACGGTTCTGGAGCCAGGGATGAAAGCTCATCATTGCTCGTCGGCTTTGCTAAAAGCCGCGGCCTGATGATTGCTGGATCCTGGTTCCAGGGGTCGGATTCTTGCCGCCTGACCTGGTACGCCAGGGACGGGCGTGCGAAGAAGGAGATCGACCACATACTCGTGGACGGTCGCTGGCGACTTGTTCAGAACTGCAGAGTCTTTCGCAGTGCAACGTTTCTCTCAGCAGACCACAAGCCTGTTGTTGCTACTCAGAAACTGCGCCTGAAATCCCAAAGGGTACCCCCATCTAGACGTCGTCTGGATGTTGGTCGTCTGAAGGAAGAAGGCGTAGCCGACGAGTACGCTCGCAGGCTTGGGGAATGTCTTGGGGAGCCCGATACTGCGGCGGAACCTGAAGATCTCTGGTTGGGTCTCAAGACCAACATCCTTGAAGTGTCAGATGCCTGTCTTGGGAGTTCTCCCCGGAAGACTAGAGGGTTCCTCACCCGGGAAACACAGGACCTCATCGAGGAGAGTCGCAGGGCGTTGCTCGTTGGCAGGGCCGACAGGTACAGGGAACTGAAGTGTGAGATTGTGAGAGCGGTGCGACGGGACCGCGAGGCGCAGGTCCGTGGGATCTGTGAGACGGTGGAGAACCACTTGTGATCGAGTGACTCTCGCCCGGCATACGGAGCTATACGGGCCTTGCGTTCCGCGCGTCCCGGGATTCTGACAGAGGCGTCCGAGATCCGGGCTCGTTGGGCTGGATACTTCGAGGAGCTATTCAGGGTGGACCCACCGAGCCGTGGGCTTCCCTGTGCGGACACCGAGCCCCTAGCCCCTAAACCACCCGTAGACTGCGATCCGCCGTCTCTCGAGGAAACTCGGAAGGCGGTGGAGCAGTTGAAGGATGGGAAAGCGGCCGGGGTGTGCGGGGTTCGCGCGGAGATGCTCAGGGCTGGTGGGGACTCCGTCCTCCTGTGGTTGCACACTCTCTTGTGTGCCGTTTGGCGCACAGGCGTCGTCCCCACCGACTGGAGAAAGGGCATTGTTGTCCCTATCTGGAAGGGAAGGGGCGATGTACGGGAGTGTAACAACTACAGGGGGATCACGCTCCTCTCGGTGCCAGGCAAGGTGCTGGCCCGGATTCTCCTGAATAGAGTTCGCCACCAACTGCTCGCTCACCAACGCCCTGAACAGGCCGGTTTCACACCCAAGAGGTCAACCGTGGACCGCATCCTGTCCTCACCGAATGCATGCGCGAATTCCGACGTGGGCTGCTCGCAGCCTACGTGGACTTTCGCAAAGCGTTCGACTCAGTGAACCGAGATGTGCTCAGGAGGATTCTAGGTCTGCGCGGAATCCCACCAAAGCTGGTGCAGCTGATTTCCGCCCTCTGCTCTGGTACAGAAAGCGCTGTGCGGTGTGGGGGCGATGTCTCTGACTCATTCCCAGTAGATACTGGTGTGAGGCAGGGATGTGTTCTCGCTCCCACACTGTTCAGCGCCTGTATGGACTGGATATTGGGACGGACTGTCACTGCATCTGGCTGCGGTGTATCGTTCGGGGATCTCCGGTCACTGACCTGGACTTCGCGGACGATGCCGTGGTTTTCGCGGAGACAATGGAGATCCTGGCTGACGCACTTGGTAACCTGAGCGAGGAGGCGGAACTGATCGGGCTGCGTGTCTCTTGGGTCAAGACCAAGGCCCAAGCTTTCGGTGACATCTTGGATGCAGCCACCGAGCATGTCCTTGTGGGGGATGAGAGGGTCGAAATCACGGAAACGTTCACTTATCTCGGCAGCGTAATTCATTCCTCCGCGAGCAGCCAAGCAGAAGTCAAAAGACGTCTGGGCTGCGCGTGGGGCACAATGAATTCGCTGGACAAGGGTGTCTGGCGATCTCGGCATCTGTGCAAGAGAACGAAGTTGCGGGTCTTCAGCTCACTGGTCCTCCCAGTCTTGCTCTACGGATGCGAGACTTGGACTCTGACCGCTGAGCTGAGGAACCGGTTAAACTCGTTCGCCACGACTGCCTTGCGTCGGTCCTGGGGTACCGATGGAACGACTACGTGTCGAACGATCGGGTGCTCCGGGAGGCTGGCATGAGGCAGGTGACTTGCCTGATCCGAGAGCGCCAACTACGCCTCTACGGACATGTGGCTAGGTTTCCACCGTCCGACCCCGTCCATCGTATTCTCTCTTGTAGAGATCCGACTGGATGGAAGAGGCCGGTGGGCCAGCCACATGCCTCGTGGTTGCGTCAGATGGCCGGCGAACTGGGGCGAATGGGGACGGGCCTGGCGCTTGCCTGGCGGACCGCCCAGCGGAGACCGAAGGAGTACCGGAGGAAGGTGGATGCAGCAAAGCGCTGCCGCAGCGTATGCCCCCATACCTGACCTATACAGAGGAATACACCCCATGTCCAGGTTAAAAACTCTTGGGGCCCACTGGTAGTCACATGGCTCCATAACGTGACTGGCAAAAATACAAAATTTCACACAGTAAAAATGTCAAATATCACAAATTTTCTTCAAAATGAATGTAACATGAGAGAATGCATGGTTTTATACTGAAATGGTCCAAATGTAATGTAATGTAAATGTTTAAAAAAATTGAAAAAGTGGTTTTAATGAAAGTCAACGACCCATTTTTTTTCCAGAAAAAGGTGTCCAGAGGGAATATCTGGCACTACATAAAAAAATACAATACAATCAAATCAGTTTTGTTGCTGATCTTTGACTAATGCAAGACTCTGATCACCACTGATGCCCCTTCCTCCTTTTACTTTTATAGAAAATATTTTCCCTTTTTGTGTTTTTTGTAGCAATTAATTAGTATTTAAACTAGCATTTAAAGGGTTAGTGTCTTGAAAATGATTTAATGATCTGCAAGACCTGATAACACCTCATGGTCCTAATAGAGCTCTCCGCTTTCAGAGTGCAGGTTTACTTGTAGTTCCTAGAATATTCAAGAGTAGATTTGGGGGCCGGGTCTTCTTCTATCAGACACCTTTACTATGGAACCAGCTACCAGTTTGGGTTCAGGAGGCTGACACCGCCTCCACCATTAAAACTAAACTGAAAATATTTCTGTTTAATAAAGCTTATAGTTAGTCTCAACAATAGTGTGTTAGGGCCAATAGTCATAGCTACAGTTACAGGAATGGATAAATCCAAGACGAGAGCAGGCTGATCTGAAACGTACCCTTGTCTTAGCTATGCTGCTATAGGTCTACGCTGCAGGGGGACTCCTCACCCCTCTTCTCTCCCCTCCTTTCTTTTTCTTCTCTCTTCTTCCTTCAGCTCAACCCATAGCTGTCAATTATGGAAACCTTCTAAAGTTAACTGCTTCAATATTCTTCTGGTTGTTTGTGCTATTTCTACCCCATTTGCCACGATGTCCAGAGGCTAGTAAATCTGAAGAGGGAACAAGAGTTAAATACTGAAAACTGTAGAATTTATCACTATAAAGAAAAAATAACTGCCTTTACCAGTTTAGTGTATGGCTGTATAAGCTTAAACAGCTGTTGCAGTGATCAAAGGAGGAGGTTAAACTGATGTAACATTTCACTCACTCGTATCAGTGGAGTATTAGAGTTTATCACCCTCATTCCTCTTCTTGTGTCTAGTGGGTGAACCAATCAATGCCTTCATGAAATAAAAAGATTTAGAAGAATTTTCACATGGAGACGTGTCCAGGGTGTACCCCTGCTTTTCACCCGAAGAGAGCTGGGATAGACTTCAGTAGATCCCTGTGACCCTGCAGAGGGTTAAACGGGTATAGATAATGGATGGATGGATGGATGGATGGATGGATGGATGGATGGATGGATATTCACATGGAGATGGTAACAGTAGCCCTTAACTCTCCTCCTGTGCTGCCCTCTGGTGGTCTAATATATCTATCTATCCATCCATCCATCCATCCATCCATCCATCCCCACATATTCCTACTCCAGGGTCGAGGGGACCTGCTGGAGCCCATCCAAGTTCTCTTCAGGCAAAGTGTACAGGTGCACCCGGGCCTGGGACAGGTCGCCCGTCCATCGCAGGGCTAAATGGTTTAATATAATCTCCCAGTAATGGTTTTTATGCACCTGCACCACAGAAGCATAAACAAAAGCTATTATTTCATAGAAATGACAGCAAGCCATTGATCTTTTTATAATATCAATGCGAAAGTGTCAACATCTTAGAAACTTTTGTAATACATACCAACAGGGATGGACCGGGACTAAAAAAACAGCCCTGAACTTTCCACCCCTCAGTAGGGCCACCAATAGCTGGGGGGGTGGTATAGTGAAATATAGTCATTGTTATAACAAAACCCACACATACGAACTCTTTATGATTGTTTATTCAAGAACAGTAATATTAAAGAATGACTAAACATCATCTTTGTTTAGGAGATGCAAGTGAACATAAACATTGTCCTTTATATTGCTATTTTACAGTTACTTATATGGTTGCATTTTAAACAGAAAAAAAAAATCTATATCAAATATGCTTGATTAACATGTCTTTATTAGCTTTACTTGGAATGACAGCCATTAAACCTGTACTTGTACCTGTTGTACCTGTACCTCCAAAATTCTAACGCTTTGGATAAACATATTTGATACCTAGGCTACAGACAAAATGAATAAAACAGATTTGGTTTTCCTGAATCCCATTACATTTTTAACCTTTTAGGTCTATTCTGTGTCAGAATTAGCCTGCTTGAACACATTTTAGTTTTATTACGCTAGGGTGACCCAAAAACCCAAAAAAAGGACACCCTACTGGCCTCTTGTTGATACTGCAAACATACTCAAAGATAGTCAAAGATGACAAAGTACCTTTATAAACGATTTAAAACATCCCTTTTGTTTGAAAGGAAAAATTTCTGATATGTAAACATAAATAATGCCTCATAACCAGAGATTAATGTCTGGTGAGATACTGACTCCATCAGAATCAGATTTACACATTTATGAACCCAACAGAGTAGATTATTCATCTTTTGGTCAGCAGTAGTTAGCAGGTTATGTTTTTTATGTCATATTAGCATCTTCTTAAAAGATTTTCTCATGGCCTTTATTGGATAAAGAGAGAAAGCAATGGCAAAAAAAAAAGGGACAACATATTACAACAATGGAAATTGAACCCACAAACCACTATATGAGAGTCCACCCACTTAACCACTAGACTCCCTACCAAATATTATTGTTGGAACCTGACATTATACTGATTTTTAAAATTAAATATCCCCATGCAATACTGCTGTGATTAGTTAGAGTAGGGGAGAGTGAGGTAATGTGAGACGGTTTTTACATCCTCCCCTCAAAGCAAGCTAAATTGATGCGTCTATAAAATTAACACATTTACAGAAACTCATCCAACCTTCATCTCCAGCAGACTTGACCGCTGTAACGTTGAGCTTTGGCTCTTTGTGTGAGCTTCAGCTCAAAAGAATGCTGTTGCCAGAGTTTTAACAAGAATCAGGAAAACCGAGCACATTACTGCTGTTATGAGGTCCTTACACTGGTTACCAATTACCTGCAGAATACACTTTAAATGTTCATCCCCTCTCAGGCACCAATGAATGAGTTGGATTGAATATTTCACATTTTTGTGTGGCAGAACCACCCACTTCCTGTTTCACATTGAATCACGCAGGGACTGTTGGACAAAACTTTGTATGGTCCATGAGGACATGTATCACTATGGCCTGTAGGAATCTCAGGCTGATCTGATGAAGCAGTGATAAAATATACAATATAATGAGACCAAAATCATGTTTCATTTATCATTAGGTGTGCCCAGTATTGTACTTGAACGTGTTTATTGAACGAAAGTTCACAAACTAGTTCATATTTTGTGCGAATGTGAACTGAGCGCGCTATCTTGCAGATCAAAGGGCCGTCTCATCTCTGTGTGCCTGAGGATTTTTCCATTTTAAAATTTTTATTTTTTTAAATTGTCATTGAAGAGGTTAGTCTCCAAGTCCATGAATAAAGTTGCTATTTTCAGATATTTTTGAATCATAATCACCATCTCCAAAAACATATCAATTCTTTTCAAACAACAACCAAGTTCATTAACTTCCCAATGTTTTTTATTTGACAACTACAAATTCCAAATTCAACAAAGGAAAAGGACATATTCTTACTCTTCTTTTTGGTCGGCCTTCAGGTACACTGCCATGAACGAATCCCTTTTAATGTAACAGCCTCTTTTTATTGCTCCCTCTATAATTTCCCTAGTTATTTCCTATGATATTAAATTTCTTATGAATTATTCTACAAAGCACTGTACAAGCTGGTACATTTACAGTTAAATGTTGCCTTACTTCTAAATGAATAGGAACCTGTAAAAAAATAAAGTGTTAACCATATCTAGTGCAAATTTGGACAGTCTACTGCAATATTCAGCAGCCAATCTGCTTCTTATCAGACTGTTCGTTGGTAAAACATGAACATGAGCAGAGAAATGCAAAATTAAAATAAAATGACTCAAACCCAGGGTTATACTAGACAGTATACTCTATGAGAGGATATATTAATTTCCATTTTATAATACCAGCGTGATATGTAAATGTGAAAATATTGTGATACTAAAATGCAATGAATGTTTCTGAAAGATGCGTTTTCTATTTTTTAAGGTCATCTTTTCAGTTACATGTTATTAAATACTGTGTAGAAGGCTAAAGCCCTTATACAAAAGTTGCTTTTCATATTATATGCATGGCACCAAGTTAAAATTTACCATTTTATCCAATACGTATAAAACAACAATTCACGTCATATCTGTGTTCAGCCTAAAAACATCAGGATGAATGAACTTTTGTCAATAATCATCTGATCTTGTTCCCAACGATATCCAGAGATATTGTGAAGACTTTGCTTCAAACTCTTGGTTAAAAGTCCTTGAAAAATTAAAGAATATTATTTGAGTTCAAGTTCAAGCTTCAACATAAGCATTGTTGAAATCAAGTTCAAATCAGATTCCTGCAGCAGCAAAACTACACCACAAGCACCACAAGAAGGTGTATTTAGCTCTTTAGCTTGATTTTCTTCTCTGTCACATATCCTTCGAACCTCTAAAACGTGGATCTATTGAAAAGGAGTGTTTCAAAGTGTTTCATTCAGTCTTTTCACTCTATTAAACGACCTGAAGGACTCTATCAGAGATGTGCAATATTGTGTTAGCAACTGAATGATTAGTATGCCAAACCACTTTCTCTTAATATGCTTTAATGATTGTACATTGCTTTCTCTGACAGAAGTAACCCCAGTCTGAATCAAAGGACTAGTGAGTGACTAATTAACTGGTTTGACAAAAATTCTGTTTTTAATGCAAATGAGCTAGTTGAAATAATTTATCTTTCATCTGAGTATCAATTATTTCCAGTTACAATAAATAATGCTAAAAATAAATTACGTTTCCTCTCATAAGTACCTGGCTGTTATGGGATAAAGTCTGTTTTGTGTCAGACTGCTCATTTGTGAGAAGAGTATTTATTTTCATTCCAAATTAAGATAATTTATAACACTCAGACTGTCTCTTTGTATAGAAGCATTGTGAGTGTTGTACAGAATTTCAAGGTCAAGGCACCATGTCAACACCATGTTCATCTTTGAACATTAAGATTGTGATTTAATCCCCAGCTCAACACGTGTCACGCAAGATGATACAAATACTAATTTTCACAAAGTTTTTATGACGGCAATTTGCATATACTCCAGAATGTTCAGTAATTAGATGAATTGCAATTAACTGTGCAGTCCCTCTCTGCCATGAAAATGGACTTAATCCTATTCCCCCCCCAAAAAAATAAAAATATTCCACTGCACTTTAGTCCTACCAAAGAAGGACCAGCTGACAAGCCAGTTATTTTCTCATTAACACAGGTGAGAAGGTCGACAAGGACAGAGATCACTTCCGTCATGCTGACTGAGCTACAAAAGCTACAAAAGTGATCTGAAAGAGCTCCTCAACAAGAAAAAAAAAGTCTTCAGGGAGGGAGACAATCAATTGTTGAGGTTAGTACAAAAAGAGCTGAAAGTCAAGATTAGAGACAACAAGCTCTCCAGAAAGCTGGAGCTCCAGCTGAACAACATAAGAGATGTGTGGTCTGGGATGAAGAAGATCACAGGCTTCAAGTGGGAGGAGGATCAGATAAATGAAAATCTGGACAGAACAAATGAACTGAACTCATTATTCAGTAGGTTCGGTTAGGAGACTCGGCATCCTCCGCTCCTGCCCCCAGCTGAACAGACCTTCCACCCTTCCTGCCTTGTTCCAGTACCAAAAAGATCACATCCATCTTCTCCTAATGATGATAGACCTGTAGCCCTAACATCCTACATTAGGAAAGTCCTGGAGAGACTTTTATTGGTCCACCTTCCAGGACCGACTGTAGTTTGCTTATCACCATGGGGTTGGAGTTGAAGATACCATCATACACCTGCTTCAACGAACCCACAGTCATCTGGACGAAGCAGGCAGCACTGTGAGGATTGTGTCTTCGATTTCTCCAGTGCATTTAACACCATCCAACCTGCATTACTACGAAATAAACTCCAGAAGACACAGGTGGATACCTCCACAACCACCTGGATCGCTGACTACCTGACTAACAGACCACAGTTCAGGAGACTGAACGGATGTGTGTCTGAGCAGGTGGTCAGCACCACAGGAGCACCACAGGGGTCTGTACTCTCACCACTCCTCTTCACTCTGTACACCTCAGACTTCCAGCAGCAGTCTGAGTCCTGCAGAAACCCTCAGATGACTCTGTAGTTGTGAGGTGTGTCAGTGGCTGAGTACAGAGAACTGGTGGACCACTTTGTGGCCTGGTGTGGGAACAATCATCTCATCTTAAATGTCAACAAGACAAAGAAGATGATTGTGGATTTAAGGAGGACCAGGAATAAGCCAAACAGTATTTTCATCTCGGGAGAAGAAGTGGAGGTGAGGAGTATAAATACCTCGGTGTTCACCTGGACAACAGACCGGAGACACAACACTGACACTGTTTATAAGAAGGGACAGTGCAGACAGAGCAGAAAATCAGTGGAAGCTGGAAATTACATTTTCAAATAAAAACAAAATGTTAAAAACTAGAAAAAAGACAAAAAAAAAACATTTAGAGCTACATTTGTCCTGCAAATTCTGTATATTTTGTTTACATACATAAGATTAACTATTTCAAACTATAAGAAAGGTGGTTGATGGACTATATTTGACCATCTTCATCAAAATTAATATAATTATCAAGAAAAAAAAAGCTGACCTATTTTCTTCAGTTAAAACCAGAAGTTTACATGAACTGTATAAAAAGACATATACGCATTTTTTTAAATCATTAAATTATACTGAACCTTTCCTGCTTGATGACAGTTAGGAAATTATTTGTATTTGATAAATGCCTAAATAATGAGAGAGATCTTTTTTTTAATGACTTTCTTTAAAGCCAAAAGTTTGCATCCATTTTTTTTAGTAATTCGTAGCATGTTGTTTAAATTGTATGACTTGGGTCAAACGTTTTGGGTTTCCTTCCACAAATGTCTCACAATAGTTGGAATTTTGGTCCATTCCTCCTGACAGAACCGAATCACGTTTGTAGACTGCCTTGTTCGCACAGGTCTTTTCAGGCTCTGCCCACAAATGTTCTATAACATTGAGACCAGAGCTTTGTGACGGTCACTCCAAAACATTGACTTAGTTGTCCTTATGTCACTGTGTAACTAATTTGGTGGTATGTTTAGGGTCATTGTCCATTTAGAAGACCCATTTGCACCCAAGCTTTAACTTCTTGGCTGATGTCTTGACCTGTTCCTTCAATATTTCCGCATAATGTTCTTTCCTCATGATGTCATCTATTTAGCGAAGTGCACCAGTCCCTCCTGCACCAAAACACCCCCACAACATGATACTGCCACCCCTGTACTTCACTGTTGGGATGGTGTTCCCTTCTCAATAATAGATGATTAGTGAAAATTACAATTTTTCTTTTCAATAATATCTTTTCTCAAAAGGTAAGTGCTCTATCTTTAAGTGAAACGTCATAGGATGCATCCAGGGAAAAGACAAATGCAACTGCAGCTAAATTCCTGATTCCATGTTGAGGGACAGTGGGGCTGTAACTTTTATTACCACAGATATACTAAATCTTGTTGACAGCAAATGTTTTACCTTGTTGAATGTAGTTTCTTATTTTACATCCTTTGGAAATTTTCCCATTAATCACAACATGTGAATTTCACATCCATAACAAAACCTTTTGACCCCTAAAGATAACTTATTATAGTTTCAGAACCAATGATGTATGATTAACATGAAAGATATTGATCTCTGCCTCAAGCCTTTTTGTCACTTATCCAGCAATTTCTTGCATTTTTTATTTATCTGGAAGATGTAAAACATGAGGCTCAAAATTCTCTAAAGCAGCCATTCCCAAACTTCAGAACACCAAGGCCCAATTTGAAATGCGAAAAATCTTCGCGGCCCACCAGAACCTTTAATCACAACTGTGATCAACATACAGGACCAGAAGCTACGTTCTGACATTAATGTAAGGGGTCAACAAATAAGGTGACACCTTATAACACTTATATAACTTAGCCGGTTTGTTTTGTTACTTCTTAATGTTTTTTTTAATCATGTCATGAATATTTACAGTGATTAAAAACATATTTTAAAAGGTTCGAGGATTTAAAACATGTCTTTTTAATTTTAATGACATCTCACGGCCCACCTGCAGTACCGTGACGGCCCACCAGGGGGCCGCGGCCCACACTTTGGGAATCACTGCTCTAAAGAAAATGAGTTTAGCAATCTCGCCTATATATGTAATTCATAAGTAATGACTCCAAGGACAGGGCCAGTCCTGTCACTGTATTATTTGATTTTGATACTTTTAATCATTTAATATCATTTAATTGTTCAGAAGAACTTAAATGTAGTTGCATTTGAAACATTCCTTCTTTCACCTGAGAGCAACTCAGAGGCATGAAGGCTTTGCTTACCTGACAAGTTCTTTATATCTGATACAAACAGCACAAATTGAAAAGTACTGAAATGGATTCACACTTAGTTGCATTTCTATGACCCCACCCCCACCCTCAACCTTTTTTTATTATATTCACTGGGTTTTTTCAGATGAAGATGTTAGGTCAAGGCAGTAATACATTATTCTTACAAGTGATACTCTATCATTTATCTGCGTCATCTTCAGTTTTTGAAAGCGTTTGGTAGTTTGAGATACAAAAAGGTTCCTAATGAGAAGTCATGGAAAAATGTTCAGCATCTTCTATCAAATATTTACTGACATTAAATCTTGATGATCTAGCGCAGCAAACGTACGACACAAAGCATTTCCTGTTAATAGCAGGGTCACTATTGCAACAACAGATCACCAGTAGGGTGAAACTAACCCGTCTCACGACAGTCTAAACCCAGCTCACGTTCCCTGTTGTGTAAAGGTGTGTGTGAATAATTTTTCCTTCAAGCTTTCAGACAGGTCTTTGTGATCTGGCTAACACCAGCATAGCTGACAGCTGTGTTTTCTTCTGGAAAAGTCCAAATGTACTGACTTTGAGGCAGATAACATGCAGGAAACAGTCAAGTTAAACACAGCAATGTATCTCATAATCTGTCACACTGTGTTTGAGCCTGACAGAGCTTGGCATCTCAAGAAAAAAAACACACTGTTTTCAGCTCTTGAGTCAAAAAGCAGTTTATTATGTCCTCTAAGACTGTTTTTACTCTTGTACAATTTAAAGACGAGTCTATGGTCCAGAACAATGGTCCATCCTGCAGTAATCTACCAACTGTAATACAAGAAAGTGGAACATGGTTGATGAAGATGAAGTCTATGCCTCAAATGCTTTAAGCTGTTATAAAGCACAAAGAGGGTGAAATTCTATACTGATAGGGATTTATAAATTTGTGTTATATCTGTGATTTGTTTTGTTTTCTTTGAAGTAAAACAGGTTTTGTGAAAATCCTCCAAGAGTGGCAATTCTATATTTTTTGCTCAGGGTTGTACTTTTCCTGTCATACTCCCGCTTCACATCATTCTGTCTCCCCCTGAACGGGCCTGCACACAGCCATGCTGCCCAGGGACACCCCTGGGATCTCATTCAGGCCAAGAGGTCCCGTGTTTGAGTGCTCAAAGTTCCATCTCAAATCCTCTATCAAGCAACCATGTGTTTTTTGTCAATTGACTGTCCTCCTGGCCAGCCTGCCATCACACCCATCACCAATGTGTCAGACCTCACCTGGAGCCCCAGGACCCACCAAGACTCCAGCCCCGGAGGAAAGAGGGGGGGGGAAGGAGCAGTGCAGAAAGGGAAGCATCACCGTGGGGGGTTTTGAGCATCTGGTGTTGGCCGCTTTCTCCTAAATTGTCGCTGTGGGAGTCTTAAAAGCTGATATTCCGAATGTAAGTGAGTTTGCTTTGACATTCATGGGATTCATTCATGGATTCATGGGAAAGACATGGACGACTCAGACTGTAATAAAACGTATACTATTCACCCTGTATAACCACCGCTTGTCCTTTTCATTGCCTGTGAATCTTTTCTAACCTACCACACACAACCTGAAAGCATCAGCAAAGACTTGACCATTGATTTGCCCTCTTAGCTGTCTTAAGGCAAAACAAATAGAGCTTTTTTTTTAAACCATAAAGAAGATGCTTAAAAAAACAAACAAAAAAAAACATCTCCTGTACGTGAATTTGCAACCCCTAGAACAGCTATTCCCAAAGTGTGGGCCGCGGCCCCCTGGTGGGCCGTGGAGGTCATTAAAATTCAACAAATGTTTTAAATCCTCGATCTTTTTAAAATGTTTTTAAAACTGTAAAATAATCATGGGATGATTTAAAAAAAAATTAAGAAGTAATGAAACAAACCAGTTAAGTGTTATTCTACTACCCGTCTTAACTTAATATGGCAAGTGACATCTTATTTGTTGAGCTCTTACATTAATATCAGAACATAACTTTTAGTACTATATGTTGATCACAGTTGTGATTAAATTTTGGGTGGGCCGCAGAGATTTTTCACATTTCAAATTGGGGCTTGGTATTATGAAGTTTGGGAAGGGCTGCCCTAGAGCAATACCATTTCACTTATAGTTTAAAAAAGCCTAATTGCTGCTCATACCATGTATGTTTTTCTGTCATTCAGACATGTAAGTGCAGTGTCTATGTTCTGTGCACCACCTAGTGGTGTTATTATGCATCACTGGTGTTGAAGGAAAAATTACATAATTCCAGTTAAATGTACACACCCTGTTACATAAACAGGGTTTGAGTACTTTCTCTGTCAAGTTAAAATAATTTTATAAAATCCTCTCACTTATAGACTTTGTAATTTAGCCATCATCCTTTTTTTTTTTCTTAAATCCTTTTCTTAAGGTCAGTTTGTCTACTCCATAGCAGGTATAACACATGTGAGGAAAAAAATGCACTGTTACTCCACTGCTTGTGCCCCTGAAAAAGGACTGAAGTGTTTAAGGAAAATAATTATTCTTATTCATCTGGATTTCCTAACAGCTGCTGTTTCTAATGATCTGTCATGTTAAGCTTATATAATAATAGGAGAGCTATAAAACAATGCAGATTACAATGCCGGTTACCAACCATTTTGCCACATTATAAACAATGCCAACTTTTTCTGTGGCATGAGCATCAGAAGTTAAACTCCATCATCACTCCAAAAGCTAAAATTAGTGATTCCAAAGCCTTATTTGAGTAAAGGAGCTTCCATCACTGACCTTGCTTGATTTAATAATAATAAAAAAGGAACCAGTTTACATTTGGGATCAATGTTAAAGCCCATTATTTAATGCAAACATTTATTACATTTTTTTAATGATGCAAACAACAGCGAGTCCCATCCTTTTGGAACAGCTCATCACTTATTCATGAGGGAATGAAAGAGACACAAAGGGACAGAAAGTGTATTATGCGCATTTCCACTGTTTTTGTTAATAAAAAAAAAACAAAACAAAAATCATGACAATCATCTGGTTGTAAATTTTGGCATCTTCTTCCTTCCTGTAGAGTAATGGTCATTAAAAAATAAAATAAAATAAAAGTCAAAAAAATCAAAAGAACAAGGCATGCATAATAGTTTCTGGTAATGCACACAGATCAAAGGACACCACTAAAAATTAAAATCTATGTACGATGTTCATGTACAATAATATTATATATGGTCCCCTTCTTAGAGGTGTTTCAGGCTCATCTGCCTGTTCCCACTGTGGGACTATGTCCTGTTGTCACTTGGTCACTAAATTCACCCTGTAAAAAGGTCTGAGCTGGAAAACACGTCTGCAGTATGGACTTCTATTATTGACTACTAGATATTACAATCTTATGTTCAGATCTCTCCTCATCTTTTCTGGTACGTTATGATCAGTAATTTGCAAAGTTTTATTTAAATAGGTTTTCTTTGCACCAACTGACCATTGCACCATCTACACAATTTCAATCCTTTCCAGAGTTACAGCCAGTATTATTTCCTATTAAGAAAAAAACAAAAAACAAAAAAAAAACCTCCCATTAGTAATACTAACACCCCATGCTTCTGTTTAAAAAGGGAGCCCACTGACTTTTTGGATCCATTCAGAGCTACTCTGCCTATGGGACAGAAGCGTGGAACAAAAGTATTTGAACTTCTACTAAAGAAACTGATCTATTTCATGATACAATGGGCTAAATGCATTCTTAATGGGCAAACAGCCACACGTTTAAGGTGAAGGCTGTGCACGTGGCCACACCTTTAATTTACTGAAGCAATGTGAGAATAACAAAAAAAAAAAAACAAAAAAAAAAAACAGGGATTAAATATACTGAATGCGTTTGTTTTTTTACTGTTAAAAAGAGTGTACTGCAACGTATACAACGCTGTTCTCTCATTTGCTCAAGATGAGTTGAAGAGGGGAGAAAAGGCCTTGAGGACTGCTGATTTACCAATGGAATCATATACAATTTACAGTTATAATGCATCTATCATTACACTCAACAGATGGCAGGAAGGGAGGGACAGAGGGCAGCAAACGACTGACATTATAGAAAAGATTTATCCATCTGGATGTGAACCCCGTTTGCTGTGGAGCCAATGGTATGTTACTCTCTTAAAAGAAGAAAGAGAGATGACGATGCAAGTATACGTGAGTGTACAGGTATGAGTTCTGTAAGTGTGGAACCAAATATTCGACCAATAAAAGTCTATTGGGATCGAGTGGTACTGGTTTCTTTGAAGGTGGAGGCAGACTTGATTAACCGAAGATGGGGCTGAGTATGATGGTACTGTTGGTAATGGTGGGCGTCTTCAGTGGTTGGATTTTTCGCCCTCGCTTGATGGTGGTGAAGTCGGTGTGTTATGGGGCTTGGCCACTTCAGTCGATGTACTGGGAGAGCCAGCGGAAGCCCTCACCATAACCCTGCCTCTTCAGCACACTGCACATGAACACCTCCAGTGGTCTTGTGTTCAGCTCCTTCATGGGTATATTGCCCTGTGAGAAAAGCAGGAGAAAGGTCATTTCACATCCACTTTTTTAAAGTAACCTCGTACAGTAAGTCTGAAAAGTGAGTTCAGTGTACTATCAAGTTCTTCTCAAGGAAAACCGTGAATTCTGTTCTTTGAATAAATAAATTCATCATCCTTTAAACTTGGCCAAGATGAATTAAGAAAGACTGTAATATGAAGAACAGAAATCAATTTGCCAGATTACCATCATATTTCACAGTGAACATGAAATGAAAACAGCACCCAGATGGCCAAATGATTACGTTGCAAGACACATAGACTATGATGCCTATAACAGAACAATTATTGGTTCTTTCCCCAGTGCTGAGGAATCCTTAACGCCTGACACTCTCCATCTCATAAAGTCCATTTTTTACCTAAAGCACTGAGTCCTAAAATGCCCATTTTTTTTTTCTTTTTTTCCCCCCAAAGAGCTAAAATCTAGTTTCAGCTCTTGGGATTTTCTGCATTTCCAGGGAGGTCTATAACACAAGGTATATTAATCAAATCAAATTTGTTCACATGTCGACATCTCTTTGCTAGAATGTTCCAGGTGCTGCGCTGGTCAAAGGTAAATCATTAATAATTATTATTACGACTTTCTACTTATCTATGGCTGTTTTTACAACTGACAATTAATTACCATCGATAACATCAAGACAAAACTGCAAGAAGATGTTTTGGCTCCATCACCTCCACCAAGCTTTTATGCAGGGAAACAGAAACTGCCCACTGATCAGCAAAACTAAGAATGAAGAATGGAACACATTGTTTTCAACAATAGATGGTGCTATCCTGGACATGATACTGGGAAGGAGGATCTCTGGACCCCAATACTGATTTGTTGTGCTGTGAGCTTATATCCATATTAAGTTGCATTACGTACCAACATGGCATGTTGGTACCCCAGTGGATAAATAGCAATATCTGGAGATTTCAACCACCCCCCCCCAGACTTCTTTGTTTCCAACAGTTTGCTGACTAGTATAGCTTTAGTCTTTGGAATGTTTGAAAAGTCAGTTTTTAGTTCATTAGTTTTCTTTATGTTTGTTTTTTTTCTCCCCAACCAATGGTCAAAATTGAATCTGTGATACCCGAGACAAAAGGTGGAAATAAACTACTGGGAATACCCAACCAGTCAGAAATATTCAGCATTACGAGCCCCGCCCTGGAACGATCTAAGGTCTGTTACCTCAAAAATATTACATATGAGGTTCATTTTTGAGCCACTCACAACAATTTGTCCGAATAGATTAGATGTTATGTACTCACCTTGCCTGTCGTTTGTCCATACAATCCAAATACTTCCCTCAGCCTCTCCTCACTGATAGCTTCTGATCTGTCTATCTTGTTGCCCAGGATGAGGATAGGCACATTTCCGATGGTTTCATCCGTCATTAATGCCTAGGCAGATTGATGATGGTATTACTACGTGGATTTCAGGTAATAATATACAAAAAAAAAAAAAAATTTAAAATTCCTAAAAAGTGACTAATTAAATGAATTAAATGAATGCTCTTTACAGACACGACCACTTCTGGTAAAGAACGCAACATGCCAAAACAAAAGATGCACATCATTCATTTTACACCATTTTCTACCTTCAAACAACCATGGTGTACTACTGCGACGCTGCACAGTGTAAATCACATATCTCCAAAGCAAATAAGTTACACATCTGTCTCTTCATGGCTGACATGATGTAGGTAAAGTCACCAAAAGATCTCTCGGTGCAGAATTCTGATGTGCTGAACCTCACAATATATTTCCGTCATTTTGACAAGGAACATATCAGCACTGATGGCTGGAACAACTAGGATGGAAACAAGACAGGAAATCCAGATCTACAAAGCCCAGGATGAATGCATGCTACCACCTTACACATCAAGTTCCACGGTAATCGGGGAGCCTTTATTATGATCTCCTCTGATCTGCTGGTTCCAGCAGATCGAATACAATAAACAGACATCGTGTTTGATGTACAGAAACTGGGGTCAATTATTAAAATATTTTTATTGAAGCTCTAAGCTTCTAATTATTGAAGTGCCCTGTCCCTACTGATCAGCAAAAACCAGCTAAAGTACCTTTTGGCTCCCATCCTGATCATCTCTTTTTGACAACTGCATATCACTTATAGCACTATGTCACATTAACAACGATGAAACAAGCTTAGAGCTACAGCAGACAGACATCAAGGCAGAGGAGATTAAAAGACTCAAGAATGTAATGATAGACGGAAGAATACTGTGACGGAGTAAGAGAGTAAACGAGTAATCTTGGACAGTGTTTAAAAAAAACTTAACATCTGTGCCAGTAGGAAGACTACATTGCTTTAAAAACAACAACAAAAACAACAACTAAACAAAAACACAAAAGTACCTTTGTACTTTTTTAATAGGAATTTTTTTCTTGAGATCCAATTTACAATTAAAATTTGTGTTAATCTGTCTGTCAAATTCCTGATATTTGTAAGCAGATTCTATGAATTTGAATTAAGTTTTATCAACATAAATAATGTTTTCTTGAGTTCTCACTGAGAAACCAGATATAACTTACATCAAGTTCTGCTTTTGATTCAGCCAATCTTGTTAAGTCCGCACAATCCACGAGGAAGACGATACCATTAATTGCAGGGAGGTAGTTTTTCCACACTCTGCGGGCTGTGTGAAACGACATAAATCCAAACAGGCATTTTACTTTGAGTGGTTAATTTATGTTGGCACAATGTAACTAAATTGTGGGTAAAACATTTCCTTCATGTACTGCACAAATTGATACAGCTCAGCAACATGAAAGATTGTGGAAAACACACACACCTTGTGCATGGCCTCCAAGGTCAAAGGTGGTAAAAGTCATGCCAGCAATCGTGAGCTCTTCTGAGGCTGAAGGAAAACATAGATCCATTAAGCATGAATGGAAGCATTACCAAATTTTACTTGTATCACACAATTCTTTAATTGTATACACGTAATAATCTCTCTAAATTTCTTTGCATGGATAATTTAACACAACTCAGTGAGCATGTGTGGACATGCATGTGTGACAGATTAGCACCAACTCACTTGGGTGTAAAGTTGGCACATGCTGTCCCAATCTGTCATCTTTGAGCATGTGCAGTAGCGTCGTTTTGCCAGCATTGTCCAGGCCAAGAAATACTAACTTGCCCGATTTCTTGTACAGTCCTGAAATAAAAATCAAAGTATATTAGACATACAACCTTCAACACCAGGGCTGCATTATATTTTGCAATTTAAGTTTTTAAGAACCAACAACAAAAACAACAACACACATTAGAAATGTAAAAACGACATCCGACAAGAAATGCCAAGTTCAGACTTTCTCAGGAATAGATTGGATATTTAATCCACACATATGAAAAGATTATTTGATGTATGACAGAAACATGCAAAAGGTGCAATCTTTGCCTGCTATGAATATTAAATAAAACCCTCAAAAAAAAAAAAAAAAAAAAAAAAAAGAAGTCACACTCACTGAAATTATGCAAAGTTCTGGTATTCACTTATTTATTGAAACTTTTACATACTTTACATGTGAGCTGAGATTTGTTGTGTATCTGTATCGTGGCTGTTGGGACTATTTAATTTACCTCTGGGAATCAACAGTCATCTTGCTACTCACTCTTATGTGATGCTGGAAAAAAGTAAATGTGATTCTACAGAGAAACTACAACAAAAGCTTTTTTTTTTTAATTCTCAAAGTGCTGGTAATGCCAAATCTTTTATCACAACATGAAGTGTCTTATGTCTCTGGAATTCATATGAGAAGACTCAGTTGTCACTTTCTTCTGATGCACACATTCATCAACTTAAACACAGGATAAGAGGTACAAGTCATAGCTGGTCTTTACTCAGCTTTATTGATAAGCTCTAAGTTTATTACTCTGAGTCAGCACAGTGAGACCCTGTGGATTTGTAAAAATTTCTGATGGAGTCAGCATGGCTGAACGTCATTATTACTCACAAAAGAACTATACACCCTGTTGAACTGGGAGAACAGGAACAACGGCTACATGTGGCTCTAAGATAGAAACTAGAGCAGCACGCTCTGGGGACAAGAGCAACTGATACACAGTACAAGATTTTCCCATCAGCTTTAAAGTGAACACATCATCAATGACAACTTCCAAAGGCTGGAAAACTGTGTTTATGCAAGCATTTCCTTCGAGTGACTTCATTGTTCACACATGACATAAAAATTAGTGAATGTTGTTACACAGCCAAGCTAAATGTGTTGCCCAAAGAAATAAACACTTCAGGAGAAGTTGTTTCTTTCCAATAAGGCTGAACACAAATACTTGGATATCAGTTTGTTTGGTGGACATTTGGTTATCCGTTTTTGGGTTTTTTTTGTCCTTTTGTTTTTGCAACAGCTATTTGCAGCTCTCGCTCATTAGCACCCATGAACTTCACATGCAGTAATGATTTGTAAATGACAGCATGTAGACCTCAGCTATGTGGCACACTTTCAATTAAGAGAAAAGTTGACACTCCTTTCCCATCAAGTTTTTTAGTAGAAAAGAAGATTTTCTTCACCAGCATAGAGGTTATTTACCACTTGGCAACACTCTTCAGTTGGAACTGTACACATTAACAACAAGTTTGTTCTCATGCTCTTCTTGAGACTGAGAATATACAGGTGGTCACACATCTGTGGACATCCCTTGTTCTGTAAGTGAGTGTGAAACATACTTGCTCTGTAAGACCCTTGTTGGCCACATTCAGATAAACAAAGATATTTATATATAGATATATATATATATATATAGATATATAAAGATATATATATATATATATATATATATATATATATATATATATAGATATATATATATATAATTTTTTTTTTTTTTTTTTTCTGCTGAGCTCTGGAGCACATACGATGGTATCTGGGACAGGCCTACTTTCCAATAGCCACAAAAGACATGGACTTGTGGGCACAAAGCACGCCATTGTATACAACCGCCCACTGAACATACCGAAGATAAAGTGTAAAAGAAATCAGTAGCTGTTAAGACAAGTTTTTCTTGCAATGAGGGATTAATGTAACTACTATCAACATAAAATCCTCCAAGTTTTTCAACTATGTTTAACATTGCAATTAACATATTGATGGCTCTGTGACTTACACTACAGGTGTCCTAACACTTAACAGTTTTACTTTTGTTAGCACAAACCCTGGTGCTAATGCTCCATTAGTCTGAAAAAGTGCGAATGCAGTCTTTCAAGTACTAATTCTGGGAAAACAAACACAAAAAGACTCCTTGAAATGGTCATCTCTGTTAACTTTCAAATAAATTCTGGTGAGGTTAGGCTGAAATGCAAACACAGCTTGGACCAAAGACATCGAAACTTATAATTCCTGAATTTTGATCTGAAGCTTACCTTAAACTTTTAAACAGAGAAGCTATGTTGCTTCTGGTGTTTGTGTTGGATGTATTGTTTCCTTGCAGCATGTTTATGTTTGATTAACACATACGTTCTTGGATCTATACAACTCCTTTTTATTTTTCAAAAGTTGTGTTTGATATTACCACTTACTAAATACCACGTTATAAACTACTTTAGTGCATTTGACTTCATGATCACATCAATATGTTTTTATCTGGTTTGATTTTTTTTTTTTTATTTTTAAGATCTCAGTGTAGACTGCAAAAGCAAACCAGAATTACACCTCTGTTGGAGTCTGTGCCACAAAACAGAGCTGCAAGTAGTAACACATCTTATGATAATGCTATACTAAGTGCAAAAATTAGTCAAGTCATTTTTTAGCCTTTCAATGCAAATGTACTGTGGGTTTGTGTGTTAGATCACTGATACTCACCTAAAAACTGTAGTACGCTATTGAAACCGCTATAAATCCAATCAAATAGGAATGACATATCCGGAGCTGTTGAGTCCTGAAAAATATAAAGGGATAAAGGAGGGGGGGCATGAATGTAAATAATAAACTAAACTGGGATGTGTCATTTTACTCGTCACATTCATTAATATCAGACAATCTGACTGATCTGGTGTTCTGGATTTTTGTATTGTCTGTTAATATGTCAAAAGTACATGGTTTATTATTTTTGTATCGATGTTGAAAGTGAAATTCAGCAACTGTGCCTGGAAACAAAGAAATGCTTACAGAAACCATCAAAAATAAACTACAGATTTAAGAAGCTTCAGTGAAGGTATATAAGCATTCTTGCCACAACATGAGGAGACAGGAAAAAAGCCTTGGTTTATAATCATCTTCACAAATGAACTTTGATCATATGTTTAAGTGATGAATTGTTAAACAGATGAGGAAAATCTGAATAATGTCAGAGAAGAGACAGCCAGTGAGCTTAATCAGAATATGTCACTGTTAAATCTCATGAAAAATATGACATACATTTGCCTGAGTCATACTACATATTCTTAAAAATACAGTACCAGCAAATGGTGACAAGGACAATACGTGGCTTTCTGAAGCCAGTGATTAAATTTTGCAGTAGGGGTCTTTGGAGAAGATGACTGAAGATTCAGAGCTCATCACATAGTATCTGTCAGTTCCTTGACAGCCAACGCATTTTGTTCCACAAAACCCACAGATGTTCTTCAGATATTAAGTATATTACTCTTTAAAGATAAGGTGGCAGAATAGCAGATTTCATTAATTTTAAAAAGACAGAACTTCTTGTTACTGAAGAAGTTAAAGTTCTTGTTACATAATCAACAGCTCTCTGTTCTTGTTCAAGAGCAGCTGATCCTGTGTAAGGTCTTATTTCAACACTGATCTCATTATCTTATGTTTTATATATATATATATATATATATATATATATATATATATATATATATATATATATATATAGTCAATGGGATGGTTTTTAAAATATGAGAAGGCTGAGCAAGTGGAAAGAAAAAAAAATCAATTTTTTTTCTATAAATCAAAGAGAATATTTTGCCCAATGAAGACAAGTACTCATTCGTTTTCATCTCACTTCCTAACATTCTGTCTATGAAAGATACAGAGAATTCAGAACAGAGTGAGCTGGTGTCAACCTTTGGCCCTCTTCACGTAATATGCAAACACCTCCAGGGCTAAAGGATAAGGCAGGCAAAGGTCATGATCAGAAAAATACAGTCGAACCACACGTCACCTGCTGTCACTCTCCAGACTCATATGCTCCAATCCCTGTCTCAACACAGTAGGCAAACATTATGAGCAGACAACTGAAGAGGTGGTGTGATGCAGCTGCAAATGTGAAACTAACATATGCATCGGACGTGCAAACTGATAAAAAAGCTGAGATGGTATAATACTGACTACAAGAATTTGCCTACGAAGTACCCTCAAATTTCAATTTTCCATTACAAAGATATTTTGTGAAGAATTATATCCTTCAGATGTTAGAGGGAGAATTATAAAAGAGTGAATATGAGTGTATATGCTCAAACAATTTCACATTTTAACAGTTTATCTGTGCAGTTTCTATCTAATGTTACTTAGCACTCAGTAATTTCTGTAAGCACTAATAATAATAATAATAATAATAATAATATAAAATTGCTATGGCAAAACTACCTTTGATTTACAATGAATTTTAGATTTCAGGCACTTGTTATAAATTATGATGCACTTTGTAGAGAAAATGTGAAATCTTAACATTATTAAAACATGTGAGTGGTTTGAACTGTCAAATTCAATTATCACAACCAATTTAACAAGGATGTTAGAAACCCTGTACTGTAACTTAACACCTAAAGTAACACTGACATTTTGCCCCCATGAGGTTCTGTATTAGTAACAAATATCAGTGTATACCTGGCTGATATCTGAATCAGAACTGGTCTATAGCCAAGTAACTTCACATTACAGGGAATTTGCTTTTATCTAAGGTGCATTAGCAAAATATTAAAGAAACATTTGTACAGGAACTAGGGTAAAATAAACAAGACAAAAAAAAAATGGGCAGAGTGCAAAAGTGTCAGTTCAGTAATGTGTTAAAAGTAAGTTGATATAACGTCTGTATTTAAGTGTTAGGAGGGTTAGAGTTCACTATATGTGGCTGTCATCAGGCTGAATACAGACATCGACATTTTAATTTAACATTTACACGGGATTAAGCTTATTAAGTGATTTTTTTTTGTTTAGTTTTTTTTTTTCTTCCCCTCAATTGTGTGTTCCCCTCACTATAAGGGGTTTTGCTGTTCCATGCTCAACTGTTAAAACCATCATTTTTCTAATATAAGACGCACATTTTTTCTCGTTTAACTTAGATGTTTCCAACGAGTAGGAGGTGGTATGTTTACATAATTTCAGAAATGTTAACTAAGTATTCTGTGACATGAATAATTATACGTTAAGAAGAGTTTGTGTTACAAAGACCAAACTGTGATGCAGCTTTACTCCCCGACTTTACCAAATATTACATGTTTTTTTTTCCTTTCATATTAGCTATGACATCCACTAACGAAGCGTAATTATAGCCAACACCCGACAACGAAAGATTTGAGACCACATGACAAGAATAAGTACTAACAGATATTTAACTGAATAACTCTAACAATTGTATGAGTATTATATTCAAAGAAACTGACAGGTCACAGATTTTGGAGTTACCGGCTAACGGACGAGCTACAGGAAGCATCCAGCTACGTGTCATATTCTGGAGGCGACGTTGCATCAACGGTTAGCTAATCAGCACTTAGCTAAAAAAGTAGTTCGTCGATGCAGTAAACACATACACACTTGTCCTAATGTGAGAATTTTCCATCTAATAACAAACATGCCTGTTGGAGTACGCACGACAGCGAGTCGAGTTAAGTTTTTACCTAGTTATGGGCAAGTTGAAATAAGCAAGTTAGCCAACTTGCTAACGTAGTATCGTTAGCAGCCGGGAGGTTTGGCTAGCTGAGAAGACGAACAACCACGAACGAACGTCCGATTTTCATCATTTCTGAAAACGTGTATCCAAACACTTACCCGTTTTTTATGTGTAGATCGTTTTACCGAGTGTTTTCGCTCGAGCAAACATGTAAATTAGTCCCTCGGTCAAAATCGGGAGCCTGCTAGATGCCAGGTCTTCTTCGGATCTTTCGTGTTTGTTACTGAGCCACGACGCTGCAATGGCTGTCTAACAACTCCCGAAAACTCTGTCCAGCCGCTTCCTGTTTATGCTTCACGATCACCTTTCCGACAGGAGAACTCAGTTGAAACAACGGTTTAGTGTCCCTAATCAATCCATACTAAAATAAACATTAGTGGATATTTTTTTTCTTAACCATCCCTTTTCCTGATTTTTAATCATGATGGTTTTTTTTTGTTTTTTTGTTTTTTTTTACCATGAGATATCAGGACCACTCCTCTACTGTAGGAATTTCCAGTTCATTAAGGATGGGAGGTTTTCTTACCTTAACTCCAAAGAAATAAAACAGTTGTGGTAACAACAAATCAAAGCAAACACTCCAGCTCCGACTCTTAATGGATTCTGACCAAGGAAGACTCCACTTTCTCGAAGCGAGGTTATCTTTTCTTTTGTTGGATGTGATGAAATTTATTGTTCTGATCCACAGATGTAGAGTACCATTTCCAAACTGAACCAGGGCGATGGTTTTATGTACTCCCCACCCCTCCCTCCTTAGACAGAGAAAGTGTTGATCATTAGAAAAAAAAAGTACATTAAGATCCTGGACCAATACATTTAAAAATCTACAGAAAACACGTTCAGAATTGCACTTTCCAACAAGAGGATAATCAAAAAGATACTGCCAAATGGTTGAAGGAGTGACTTACAGAGATAAACATTTGAAGTAACCAATGTTACCACCTGAACCACAGCCACAATCTGTGCAATTTAAGTTCAATATGATGAAAAGAATACTTTTCCAAACTCAGAAGTCCAGAGATTATCACTATAAATCGATAAGTAAAATAAAATTTGAATATTTCAAAATCCTAGTGCAAAAAGCTTGTTAGTTATTACAGGGATCATTGTTTTGCAGATATGGCAAACAAATTCTTAATAACCCATTACTAACGTACTAACGTACTAGTGATATTTTATAGGTCTTTTCAATTAAGTTCTTTTTATTATTAATAAGAAGACTAACATAGAAAAGGTTATAACTGACACCATCAGACTTTATAATTCTTCTTTTTTAATTTTTCATTCTGTTTAAATTATTATTAATTGTTGTATTATTGATGAGTTGATGAGATTTTGAATTTCTCTGTTGGGGGATGAATAAAGAACAGCTAATCTTTGACAAAGTTATCAGTTAAGTTAATCTTTTGCCCAATTTTGTGATCAAATGAAATTTCAGTGAAAACTATTATGGCTGTATTTATTTTGTTTAATTATACAGTATATCAAGTCAGTGGTTTAAAAAAAATCAAACAAAACAACCAATCAAAAAAGGGTTTAACCTCCCACTGGTTTTTTGTAAAACATTAGATTGGTGATTATTTGAAGCACTTAATATAAATTCAGTTGGCAAATGCCAGAATTCTCGGCTAAGTTTAACGGATCTTTTACAGATAGCGAGACATTACACAGAATGGGAAGAAGCTAAAAGAAATCACAGATTGCTCTTTCATTACTCCCCTTGTTTCTAGTAGACTGGAAAAATCAAGAGCACAGGAGGAAATGCCACGTGTACATACTGCGCATGCTCGAATGTTTCTACGTTGATCCTGCTGGGTGATCCCGACTTCCGGTGAAAGGGGAGAAGTGTCTCACAAGATTACTGTGACCAGGCCCATCCTTACCCACCCGTAGGTAGTTGGACGGGCTTTATGGTAATAGTCATGGCTCTGTAATTGCCAACAAGTGACTTAGTTAACTTTTTTTTTAAAGGAATCGAGAGACGTCACTTCAGACTTCGCCTTGATTGAGCTACAGGTTTTAACGTTACTCCACCTCTGCTAGCTCGTCAGCTAGCTACAGACGCAGCTAGCTCCTCGCCAAGTAAACGCGTCTAAATTAGATACAAGTGTCTGTTTCAAGATGTCAACTGCGGGGTTCAACTCCCAGAATGGGACTGGGACAGGACAGGCATACACGAATGGTGAGTAACATTTAACTACATGTAGATTTGGTACAAGTTGAAATAGCAGCTTTAGCTACCGTTCAGTCACTCAGCGCTGGAAACAAGCGAACACTAGAGGCAGTTTTATGTGTCTCTGAGCTTATCTGCTTTCTCCTGGCTAACTGGCTCCCCAAGTAACGATGTAACGTAAAGTAGCCAAGTAAGGATGAGCTGGGAGGTATGGTTACGCTTGGACAATAATTGTTCATCTTGACCCGTGTTACCTCCCTGTCTTAACGTGACCAAAATAGTTACTATCGTTAAGGTGCGCTATCTGCTTCCTACCTGGCGAAAGCAAGTGCTTTTGGTTTGTCAAATTGTCAACATGTATCACAGCATAATTAATGTTTTCCTAGATAAAATTACGGATACTGGAAGAGCTCCTAGTTAAACCGACATTCAGCATTTCCCCTCATGCTTTTCGAGCAGCCAGAAAGTTTCTGTCATCAAATCAAGCGGTGTTTAATTTGTATTTTCCTTTCATGTCTCTTGAGAGTTTTTTCCTGTGCATTTTGTTAGCCATCGAGCAGTTTCATCTTCATGTGGCACATGTCCATTGTGGATTTTGTTCTCGCTAAATGGCTCTGAATTGTCTGTGTACGTTTAAGTGTACATGTGGCATATTGGGGACGATCCAGAGATCAGATGATGTTTCTCCGGCCTGATTGGACTTTATGCTTCAATTGGAGATTATTCTTATGTCCCAGGGAGCACGATAGAAATGCAAATAAATTAACAGTCCAAACACAATCAGTGTCAGCTGACTAAAGCATTCGATAGCTTTCCTTATCGATGCACGTGAATGACATTTTCAGTACTGTGCAGCCTAACGACTTTAACTGTCTTTCGTAAAGTTTTGCATAGCCATGTGTCTAAAATTTTACCTTACATTGCCGCTAATCTTGATTTCTAGGTTTTATGGTTTGTAAGGTGTTCTTAAGTTTGTATTCGGACATTTGTTCTTTGAGTTGGTCAATCTGAGGGCAGTAGGTTTCTGATAGAAGGAACGAACCACCTGAAATTGTCACAGAATGTTAGATAAGTTTGCAAAACAGTACATGTCTATTAAGTCTGAACCTGTGATATCTTATCAAATAAATAATATATATTTCAAATTGAATTATAGTGAAGTGATCAGTGTGCACATGAGAGACGAGTCTCACAGTAATAACATAGCATAGTGGGGAAAACACTGCTTATAAACTATGTAAGCAAAACTAATGTAAACTTCACATTAAATACTCCAAGTTGAGTCAAGGCAGTCTTACCTTCTATTTTCTTCAACGTTGTCACCACTTGTTTCTTCATGATAATCTCGTCAATGGCTGCAGTGGGTTGAGTGGAAAAATGTCAGTCTGCATAATCCTTCAGTATTTTTTTGGTGATTTATTTATTTATGGTGAAGTATTTAATGGTGCAAGCTAGAGGGCTTTTCTTTCAGTATGAGGTTATGGGAATCCTTTAAGAATAGTTGCACTTCGCTGATGAGCTTTGAAAAAAATCTTATGTATTAAAAGCCTTTAATGTTATCTGAAGTTGTGCATTGACAAGTGCTCACCATTTTAAATTATTTTTCAGTTGTCTTTAAAGATAGCTTAAGTGACAGAGTCTTTAAAGGTATTTTATGTTTTTATTTCTGTAATTATTCTTATGCTAATTTAAACACAATTTCTACAAATTTACATGAATTGTTATTTTCTATTTTGTGAACTAAACTCTCTTGGTTTAACCTCAAAGTCGTTTGTGATTGGCTGAAGTGTGTTTCCACATCAGGCTCATTCTGGCTGGATAAGAACTGTGACCAACTTGGAGCTTTAGGTCTTAAAATCTCTGACAAGGATATGAGGTGGATTATATTCCTTCATCTGCCTTCGTTTATTGAGAAGACTTGTTTTCTAATCCCTTTCACTTTGCTGATTTAGCTCTGCAGCTGGTTATGTAGAAAAATATTAAGTAGACAGTTGTAAATCTGTTTTGCATCATAAATTATTACATAATGCACACAGCAACACACAGATTTTGGAATTTAAACATTATTTCCTTTCTGATTATTAAGACAACTTCTATTAATTTGGAATTTTTACTGTGACAGTTTTATTTTTCACCTAATTATTATATGTTTGAGTTTTTTTTCCCCTCTTGACAAAATGTAGAGTTCTGGAAACTAAAAGTGTAACTTTTTATTGATTGGGTGTCTGAATATGTAATCAAACCCCCTTACTTGCATGCTGAGTCAGATCATGTAGAATTAACGGGGCCTTAGGGTAACTTTATTTATTTATTTTGCCTGTAGCACAGATATTTCAGGGGTCAAATGTCTTTTAGCACAAGATTTTAAGTAGGATAGGGTGTGTGTGTGTACGTACATACTTAGAAGTACAACTAGAACTTGCAAGTACATGTTTTTTTTGTTTATTTTTTCAGAAATGTAGTATTCAATGTGAAAAAAATTCCAGAATCTAAAGTATGCAAAAAATACCCAGATAGTGTAGTACTTCCAGTAAACATTTACAGCTGCTGACCTATTGACTTTCACATAATTCTATGCAAAAACCACAGATATGACATTATTAATTTCTGCCTTTCAAAAACAAAAAATCAAAAAACATCCTAAAATGCTGTATAAACTACAATGGTCATGACTTGAACTTTTTGCAATCTATTTATTTAATTTCTTGTTTTTGTTGTTCTATGCCAATTGTGCTTTTAAGTTGCAGGTTGTTTTATACTGAGTTGCACTAATACCGATGGCAGAGAAATTGTGGTAATAGAGCCTACCCGAGTACTCCTGAACGGTGCTATTTTATCCTCTAGATCAGGGATGTCAAACTCCAGTCCTCGAGGGCCGCTGTCCTGGATATCTTGCATGTTTCCCTGCTTCAGCACACCTGATTCAAATGAATGGGTCGTTAACAGACCTCAGCAGACCTGGATGACAAGCTGATGGTGATCCATTCACTTGAATCAGGTGTGTTGAAGCAGGGAAACATCTAAGACAGGGGTGTCAAACTCAATTACACAGAGGGCCAAAATTTAAAAAACGCTCCAGGTTGCGGGCCAAACAGGATAAACATTTATTGAACACACTGAAACAAAATGTTTTTGGAACATAAATATGAATAAAAACAGACAGAAATATTATTCTGTAATAAACTTAAACCCTAAATGACTTGTATTTAATATTTTGCTCTCCATAAAAATATCTTGTTAAATGATACAAGTTAGAAATATGAGCAACTTAACATTAAAATTCCTTTGCTCCTATGTCAATAATATAAAAAATAAACTTTTAAATACTCGCACTTCCACTTTTCATTAGGGCTGGGCCGATACGCTTTTGTGCCGATTCGATTCTCCTACGGTTTTTGGGTCCCGATTCGATTTATATTGCGATTCTGATTAAACAAGTATTGCATTTCAATTTTTATATTCCAATTATTGAAATATAATAATAATAATAATAATAATAATAATAATAATAATAATAATAATAATAATCATCATATAATTATTATTATATTTGTTATATAATTATTATATATATTATTCTTATATTATTATTATAACTTTAATTATTCAATAATAATAATAATAATAATAATAAATATAAAAATTTTATAAGTTTTAATATTTAAAAAAATGCGCAATTGCTGTAGTTTAGAGGTCTTCATGAGTCCACTTTCATGGACCGGAACCCAAATGTACCCGTGAAAATTCGACCCGAAACCAACCCGAACCGAGCTATTATCATAAGTTTGGGGGTCTGAACCTGAATGGACCTGTAATATTTGGACTCGGAACCGACCTGACCCGAGTCTTTAGTTTCCAACCACGAACCGAACCGAGTTACCCGAATAGAACCGAGACAATACAGCCTATAGTTTCTAATTTTAAAAGTTGTCTAGCGTTGAATAAAACTTGATTTTCTTACCTAAAGTTGTCTTCGTCTACCTGGTTTATTTGCTACATAGGCGACGTGATGTAAACAACAATAAATCCACGTCGTTTTTTTTTTTTTTTTTGTGGATAGATATGCTATTGGTAGCAACTGCTAACACTTATAGCCTACACCGGTCAGGACGTGTCGTGAATATCTTCTCTCATGCAGCGTTGTCATGTTGGCGATCCATTGTGCTTTACAGCTGCCGGGCATACCGGTAACAACGCGCTACGGCAACACGATTGTTTCATGACAAACACTCCACGTTAATGAATAATCATTTAACTGCCCCGAGTCCTGACATTGGCTGCCACCGCCAGTATCTTTAACTCTCGAGTAAACGCAGACCCAGCCTATCAGAGAGCACCGACCTCTCTGGGTGGTGGCGAAGATGTGCGCCCTCATGTTAGTGGGGTTACCACCATAAGCGATTTGACTGCGACAAAGCTTACTTATGGCTTTCCTCATATCGAGCTCTCCTGCCCAATGCTTTTTATAAAAACCAAATATGCAATCAAACCAATGTTTGATTTGAAGTGGGGCAGTGGGGGACAGAGTTCAGGCTCTGTGAAAGTACTCAGCTTGCTTCACTCCGGCATTTTGTCGCGTGAATTTGCTCGCATTCGGGTTACTATGGTGACACACGTGCTTCTATTTCCGGAAGTGCAGATGACAAATAAGCCAGGCGGAGCCCAGCAAGCGGAGTATTTCCACGGAGCCACCTGAACTCTTTACCCCACCATTAAATAAATAAAAATCGATTCTTGTACGAGAATCGATTTTTAAAAATCCCCAGAAAAAAATCACGATTAATATAAAAATCAATTTTTTGGCCCAGGCCTACTTTTTATCCCTCAAAACGGTGGAGTCTTTTCCTTTACTATCCATGAACTGACAGATTTCGTCGCTGTACTCAAAAACTTTGTTGAGAACTTTCCCCCAACTGAGCCAACGCACCTCTGTATGATAAGGAATGTCAGCAAACTCTGAATCTATCTCTTGTGTAAAGGAACCAAACTGCCAAACTCCGCAGAGTGCTGGCTGATGACTCTGCAGATACAAAGATGAGGCTGATCTTTATACCAGACAGCAAGGTGTTACAGGTTTGCATACAGAGTGTGGACACAGTAGGTGGTGGTCAAAGCAAAAAGACATTTGTCTCAAGACAGACTGATTGAGTTTAGCAATGTTATACAGAGGCATTTGTTTAAACAGACTGATTGAGTTTAGCAATGTTAAAACAGTTCCTTGATCAAGAAGTTATTTAGTTGGTGCTAATTGAATTTAGGAAGTCATAGCTGACCCCTGCCGTGTCTCCTAGATCAATGAGCCACAGCCGACCCCCATGCTTGCCTTTTGTCAGACATTTGGTCTCGTGTGACATAGACAAATCACTTTAAACATATTGTTAGATGACAAAATTACAAGATGAAATAAACCAAATAAAAATTTCCACCACAATTTCCCTCTTTTGATTATAAATGAAACATTGATATGTTTTATATTAATCACACAATAACATCCATGAACTGTAACATTTGGTCACCAAATTCACTGAGATTCAATGATCACCATCATAAACATGATTGAAAACAGAAACAATGTTCGACTTATGAATATGGACAATAATATTCAGTGTTGGAAAACGGACGATCACACAAAGGAGTCGTTGTCAGAGTCATTCTGATGAATCGTCATAATATCCAGGCGATGAGGGAGGATTAGAAATAGAGTCCATGGGATTTGTTTGGGAACATGGGGTATACAGATCCAAAACTGGATGGGAATCATCTTAGACAGTTCTTGACTAAGGGAATAATGCAGCATGAAAGAACAACAATGATGACTGGGGTCATAATCCGCAGCAGGAGAGACCTTTTAGCTGTTACCAGCTAGCAATGAGAGCCAGCCAGAGGAGGACACATGGTCCGGAAGCAGAGTCCTTTTTGGGAAACCACAGTCCCTGGTGAATTTGTCCAGCTTGTAGTTCACAGTTTACAGGCAGAGCATTAGTTTTTTCATCAAGGGGAAAAAAAAAAAAAAAAAAAATGTTTGACCAGAGTTTCCCGTCAGGTGGGACATCCGAGCCCCAGATTGAATCATGTGGGTCAGTTGGAGAGCGGCGATGGGGGGGGGTGTCATGAGCTGACACCACATAAAAGTGCTGCTACGTTCAGTGTGAGATCTTTTGTTATGCAGCAATCTTGAAGGACCTCCTGACCCTCAGGAAACAGGCCAAATGACGAGTAATCCAAATCAAGGGCATTTTGAGCCAAATAGTCCACAACCTGTCAGTCCAACAGGCTGCCATTGTCCGTGTCTGAGCCAATGTCACTCACCAAGCAGAACAAAGCACCCATGTTGGAGCATGTTGCTCGGAGTGCTGCCATAGGCCTGATCAGCACTCATCCCTTCAACTGAGATGTCCACTCAGTTGGTGAGGACATGACTTTCGCCTGGTGATAGGTGGAGTAGAGCGTCTACTCTGATGCTGGGTGATTTATAGCCGGAGGGAGGTCACCAGTGGATTCTGGCACCTTTTGCATTTGGCTAGCATGGGTCCAAGTGGCTCTCTCAGCAACTGTTACCGCTGTATGGGTGACTCGTGAGCAGGGGTGTCTGCTGGTCTCAGGAAGAGCTGCTTTTACCTGCTGAGCCATCTGGTTGTCGGGGGATGAGAAGTCTTTCTGGATCAGGAAAGGCCTAACGTGGGAGCTGTTTGAAGAGCCTTTTTCAGTTAATTTCTCTGCCTCGGGGGGGGGGGGGGGGGGGGGGGGGGGGTCCATCTAATAAGGTCTGGAGGCTGTAGACCTTCTCCATGGACAAAAGAAGATAAAGGGGCTTCAAGCACAGAGAAGTTTAGTACAAAATCACAACAACAGGAATAACAACAGGGTCACAGTTTGTTTTGTTTTTTAGACTAACATATTTACTCTGGGCTTAGAGATCTGAGGGGACGTCCCGTAAGGAGGGGGGATGGCTGCTGTCTGTTCCTCAGACAGGAAGCTGTGAGAAGTGACAGCAGCCATGGAAAACCGGTTTCACTGATTTGCATACAGTACTACACGGTTGTTGTCTGTACACCTTAAGGAGGGAGAGAAAACACAAACTTTGAAATCAGGACTGGCTTTCAGTCCTGACAGTTTTACAAAAAGAAAAGTCTAGGTCCCATCACTGTAAATTGCTTTGGCCAAAAGCAAATGAGTAAAAAAAAGGGGGGGGTATCAGTGTGGGAAACAACTGTCTCTGTTCTGGGGCTTAGTGAGACAGACAAAGCACAGGACATACATACAACACTTAACGTATTAAAAAATAATACCTATATATATATATATATATATATATATATATATATATATATATATATATATATATATATATATATATATATATATATATATATATATATATATATATATATTGTTGCGCATGCGCAGGGGTCAGAGATGCGGAATAGCATCAGAATCAACAATAAAAGATACATTCACTCCTATTTTTTAAAACAAAGCGCTATGTTTCACATTCTTCCAAATCTTTTACACAAATCTTTCAGTAAATTTCTCATTCAGTCTTTCCAACTCATTCAAACTCGACGAACCCATATTTCTGAGTCCAGACATTCAACACTCTCACGGCCGTTTCTTTCTCTCACCTATTCCACATTGGAACTCTGAGGAACAGAAAAGAGGTTTGGATTTACCAGAACTCATTTCTTTATGAGTCAGTATGCATACTCTTGCTAAGATTGCAAACGTCTTTGCAAAATCTGTTTGCCTGCCCCAAACAGTTAAAGCCTAACCTTCTGAGTACTTACAGAAGGAGCGTTTCAGAACAGATCTCAGAAACTAACCAGTCGCAACCAAACTGTTGTGGAAAAAATAAGATCCGATCTTGATGAGAAAATCAGAATAGAATTTATTACAGAGAAAAGAGACAGACATACAGATACTTGTGGCCACAAGGAGAGCGACCAGCCACCAATCCGCAGAGTGCTGGCTGATGACTCTGCAGATACAAAGATGAGGCTGATCTTTATACCAGACAGCAAGGTGTTACAGGTTTGCATACAGAGTGTGGACACAGTAGGTGGTGGTCAAAGCAAAAAGACATTTGTCTCAAGACAGACTGATTGAGTTTAGCAATGTTATACAGAGGCATTTGTTTAAACAGACTGATTGAGTTTAGCAATGTTAAAACAGTTCCTTGATCAAGAAGTTATTTAGTTGGTGCTAATTGAATTTAGGAAGTCACAGCTGACCCCTGCTGTGTCTCCTAGATCAATGAGCCACAGCCGACTCCCATGCTTGCCTTTTGTCAGACATTTGGTCTCGTGTGACACAGACAAATCACTTTTAAACATATTGTTAGATGACAAAATTACAAGATGAAATAAACCAAATAAAAATTTCCACCACACTTTGACATACGTTTTCAAAAATGTCTTTTCCAGTCGTTGTCCCATGCATCGATTTAATGTCCATTACTTCCTCTGTTACACACAAATTGGAGTCCACTCCGTGGATGAAGCTTGAAACTAGACTTGATTGACGTGGAAAGTGTGCGCAAGGCCACTGAAGAGTTGCATTTTGGGATCTGTAGTTCTGTGCTGTATTGTTTTAATCAGCGCTTCATATCAATGGGCCATTAATAACGATAATGTAAAATGATCTCGTGGGCCAGATATGATTACACGGCGGGCCGGATGTGGCCCGCGGGCCTTGAGTTTGACACATGTGATCTAAGATATCCAGGACAGCGGCCCTCGAGGACTGGAGTTTGACACCCCTGCTCTAGATTGTAGTAATGTGCTGCATTTGGTGCTTTTTGCAGACATGACCACTTCTGGTAAAGAAAGCAAAAAGCAATATATATCTATCAATTTCTAACAACCATGGTGTATTACTGCAATGCAGCGGAGTGTAAATTGTATAGATCCAAAGCGAGAAGCTACACTTCTATCCCTTCTTGGCTGGCATGACCTGGGTAAAGGAGGGTGAAAAATCTTTGCGCAGAAAAGATGGAAACCACTGATTTTGGCGTTAGAGGAAGAAAGCCTGGAATTTCTTGAGGTTCAGCTCAGACAATGTTCGAAAAGATCAGTACTGACGGCTACAGGCATGGTGATTCTGTCTGCTTTGCCTGGAAAAACTAGCACAGAGAAAAGACTGGAAAGGTAAAGAGCTGCAAATCCCCGGATGAGTGTGCTGCTACCGTAGTACCGTTACACGTCACTTTCGTGGCACTTAGGTAATCTCTGTTCATTCTATTGTGCTGGTTCCAGCCGAAGGCCTTCAAATACAGACATCATGACACTGTATTTTATGTAAAGAAACTGATGTTGATTATTGAAATAATGTTACAGAAGCTTTGCTTACACTGAAGGCTCTAAGTCGTTATCTGCACTCAATCCAGCACAAAGGACTTCTTCATGTTAAAATATCAGTTTTAATTTCACTTGAAACTGACATCTTACTTTGCCTGGAATAATTAGCGGAAGCCAGCGCAGGAAAGACTGGGAAGGTGCATATCTGCAAAGCTCTAGATGGGTGTGAGTGCTGCCCCCTTACACATCATGTTTTGCGGGTAGCCTCCATTAGTGAATACTTGGACTTGGAGTTGATGGGGAATCAAGTTGATAGACTAAACTACTGTCACAATGCAGTATGCATTGTGAGAGTAGTTTAGTATCAGTAATAGTATCAGTTATGATACTAGTATGCTAGTATCATAGCATCAGTGGAATGAGATAATTATCACTTGTAGCACAAACTAGTTTTCTTGTAGCATGTGTAATAATTGTGTCTGATTAATTTTAAGATAAGATAAGATCCTTGGTTGATCATTCATTGGGCTTTTGGTGGATCTCACATGTTGCACAGGTTGTACATATTCACTACATTCAAATGCAACACATTTGCTGTCATTAGAAGATACACTGAAGGAAAAAAGAAACGCACCATTTTCGTTTTCTCAATTTTTCCAAAAATATTATAGACAGTGAAAAATTACAGACTACAATGAGTTTAGTACAATTTTGAGTCAAAATGAAATCACTGTTTTCCTGGTTCCGGTTGATTGATTTTGATCAGCAATAACAATTGTAGTTTTGTATAATCACCTATGTCTGGGTCATGAGTAAAACTCAGAGATGAATTGGACCTGTCCTCAATTGTGCACAACCATTCCCTATGAAAAGACACCAAAATGGATAAAAAGCACATTTGTTCACGATGCCACGACTACAGCAACCAGAGAGAGATCATGCCATTGGCATGCTTCAAGCTGGAAGGAGCACACGGGCTGTAGCCAGGGTGTTTGGAGTCCATCACTCTACTGTTGTACGCCTTGCTGAGCGTTTCCAGACCACTAGATCCTCCAATGACCGTCCAAGATCTGGTCGACCACGTGTCACAACGGCCGCACAGGACCGAGCGAATCGGCTGTCACATCTCCGTGACAGGTTTCGACCAGCAACAAGAACTGCTGCTGAAACCTTTGGGACCCATCAATTATCAGTGTCCTTGAGGCGAATGGTGGTCATGTTAATTACTGACAATCGAATCAAATAACTGTGTTTTTGTTTACTGTGATGCTTTATTGTTTGGTCATGTTATTGCTATTGAAACTGTCACAAGCATTGATTAATTGGGTCTGAATATCAGGGACAGGTATATGGTTGATGTGCACATGTAATATTTCCATTTAAAAATAAGTAACCAAAAGAAAATGTGGTAAAAAAGCAGTGATGCTTTTCTTTTTTCCTTGAGTGTACTTGTCACAACCTACCACTCTTTAGGTAGTTTCTAAAAAGGGGTTTAATGACTTGCCTGTTCAGTTTGTGAGTTGTCTTGAATATGAGAAATATGTTATGTTCTGGCTTTGCTCACAATAACATGTCTGTATTTCTCCCCCGGTTCCCAGGTCCATCACAGAATCCAGTTACCCTGCCAGGGGTCAGCTATGGCATGACTCACCAACCGGCCTACAACCCAATGCAGGCTAAAGCTCCTCCACCTCCTGGCCCTGGACTCTACTCCTCTGGGCCATACCAACCAGTTCCCCCAGTCAGCTCCTATCAGCCAGGTCCGCCACCCACTTCTTATCCTTCTTCTTTAGGGCAGCCATTGTTGTCCAGGCCCCCAGTTGGAGGTCCACCATCCCATACCCCTCCTCAGTCTGCCAGCCCCAGCCCCGGTCCTCGGCTGCCCCCTCCACAAGCCACACCCTCTCCTCCTGCTGTGTCTTCTAGTAGCTACTACCCAAACCCTCAACAGCCCATGGCTCCTGCATGGCAGTACAGCACAGGTGTCCCACCAGTGGGGCCAGCCACTTCCATGAGCACACCTCCCAGAGGCCTCGTGGCAAATCATGTGAATCCAGCTGCAAGCTTAGCTGGGCCGGCACCACCACCCCCACCATCATCAACTGCTTACAGCCCGGCAGCACCACCTCATGGCACCTCCCAGCTCTCAGGACCAGGAATCCCCCCAACTTCTATGCATGGCTACACTCAGCCAGGTAAGAACACCAAAGGCTCCACTGATTGTCAAAGTAGTAACAGCCATTCAAAATACACAACACCGTTTAATTTTGTGATTAAGGAGTAATTCCACAGAAATGAAGTAGCAATTGCCAAGGCAGTATCCATGGGGCAGATCACTTGGATGAACCTTCTTGACTTTCAGTTATATCAAACAAGTAATTTTGTTTCATTAATCATTAATAATCTGCATAATAAATTCATTTTCTTTTTAAACTAAAATATCCATCGCTGTTCATTTGGAGTAACACGATTGCTGTGAGTTCTTATTCTTGTAATCATCTTATTTCACTGACATGGACTGTAGTTACGCATATCTAGATTGCTGATATGATGGAGCTGAACATTGGCCTCTGCTCCTACACTGAACATGTTGGCTGGCTGTTTGTGCCTCTGGCTCCCTCCCAGGCACAGACTCATTTCCTCTGAATTTGTACAAAGTTCATATTAGTTATTTATTATTTTTGTTGTGAGCCTATAGTGTCAGCATGTCAAAGCTTTTCAAGGAGAGCACAAATTTTGATTTAATTTTTTTAGTTTTTTTATTTAATAATATTCTGTCACATATTTAAAAGCCAGCTTTCATTATAGGCAAATTTCCTGCCATAGGAGTCAAAGGGTTGCGTCCTCACAAGATCACAAATAGAAACTGTTAGTCACATCTTATTCCAACAGGAAGTAGCTTTATTGCACAACATTTTGACAATCATGTCGATTGTTTAATTTGGGACCACAGTGTCTGAACGATTATGTCAAAGTTTTGTGATGTCACCTTTTAGTTTATCACGAGCCAGGGTCACATGATTGCCTCAATATAATACAAGTATGTCTGAGGCTATTCAAAATTTCAGTGTCATGGTATATCTGGAGAGCACTGAAGTGGCAGTGAATCTAAAGGCTTATTAGATTCTTTATGAAAATATTCCCTGTACAACGTATAAAATATGAGCATAAAAGTATGGAACATTTTAAACACATTTCTTGATTTATCCAAACCTCAGTAGATAGTCCGTGTCCTGTTTATTGAGCCTCTGAAAATGTAATTGTGAGGATGTTTCAGTGTAAAGTAAAATGACATTGTACTGATATAAAATGTAAATCAGCTCTGTGGATAAGGTGTCATATAAAGAATACTTTTTATTGTAGTTGATCAGGCTCAACTTTAACAATCTATATATGGGGTGAATTCCAATTCCTCCCTTAACCCTCAATCTCAAAAATGCGCGCTCCTGCTAAGTGCAAGTGCTGTTCCGATTCTAAGAACATCAAATTGAGAGATGAGTTTGAGGGCTGTATCGCCCTCAAAATTGAGATTCTCCGGCACCCCCCTTGGAAGTAAGGACTACCCAGAAGGCATTGGGTAATTTAGTCAAGACATCTTCGAAAAGGATGGCGACAAAAAAAGCTAGCTACAAATGTAAGCATCTTCGTAGTTCTTAAAGATATAAATGTTACGAAACCATCTTATTGTCTTTGTTCGAGACTTTTTTCATGGATTAACATTGTTGTTGTGTAACATTAATTTTTTTAAATTTACGATGTTTGCTGCATGACCGGCGGTCCCTGGCCGGCAGTATCGACCTGTGGTCCCGGCCGGCTTCACGTTACTTGTATACCTTGTTGTGTAGCGACGGAGGACTGAATAATGTATCCTCTATTGTGTTATTTGCTAATATTATTTAGAGAATATACGGCGCTCGTTTTGTAGAAGTAAAGAGGGCCTGAACTTTTGATGAACTTTTGTGAACTCTAAAGTCAGGTGTGTGTGAGGGAGAGCGAGATGTCCTTGGAGCCTTTGAAGCAGAATGAGCGGGGGTGTGTGTGTGAGATATGAGGAGAGCACCTGTGGCTCTGTTATGCAGTGTGTATGGGGAAATAAGCACCGGTCAGCAGAGTTAGAAAGTCCCCATTTCCCCAAGAAAAACGATAAGGAAAATAAAAGAAAAATAAAGAAAATTAATTGGACACAGGTGGTACCTTTAGAGGTGCTAAATTATCAAAAATGCCAACCTCAGCTGACCAACCACAGTTAGATATTTAAATTCCATCCTATCAGAAGAAATCCAAAAGAGGGGCAAGAGGCGATGTGGCCCTCCCCCAATTGTATAAAAAGGTGAAGTATTTTACTGTGAAATCAGATTGCCCGGGCTATCTCACGAAGGGGCTATTGTATTGTCAATAAAACCTTCATTTAACCTTTAACCAGTCTGTTTGACTTTGTACTTTTTTAAGACTTTAAGAACTTAGAATATTTTTGAGATCATTGGCGAACCAGACAACACTTTTGTCACTACAGTTTCAATGTTATCCCTGTGTCATTTCAGGGAATACAGAGCCAACACAGGCTCTGATACATTTCAGTCTGAAGACGTAACTGCACTTGAGGGGTGTCCAATTTCTAAGCCACAAGATAGCCCTTACACTTAATTTCGAGGTTTAAGATTGAGGGGCGAAAATTGAGGGTTAAGGGCGAAGGTTGAGATTAAGGGTTAAGGGAGGAATTGGAATTCACCCATAGTCTTTATAATCTACACCAGCCATTCCCAAACTTCAGAATACCAAGGCCCAATTTGAAATTTGAAAAATCTCAGCGGCCCACCGAAACCTTTAATCACAACTGTGATCAACATTCAGGACTAGAAACTATGTTTTGACATTAATGTCATAACAAATAAGGTGACACTTGTCATATTAAGTTAAGATGACGGTAGAATAACACTTAACTGCTTTTTTTTTTTTGTTACTTCTTAATGTTTTTAAATCATGTCATTGATATTTTACAGTAATTAAAAAGATATTTTAAAAAGATCGAGGATTTAAAACATATTTGTTTAATTTTAATGACCTCTCACGGCCCACCTGCAGTACCGCGATGGCCCACCAGGGGCCCATGGCCCACACTTTGGGAATCACTGATCTACACTATTCCTTTCCAGATTCTTTTTTTTTTTTTTTCCTTGAATTTTGCAGCCCAACATTGTCTGTTTCCATAAAAGTTATTAACCTGCCAAACTGTATTATCATGCAGTGAGTACTCGGTTAACTAGATTACTTACAAAAAGGAGCATACTTGTTGCCTTCATATTTCGGTAAGTTGTAGTGGGTTTTCTGGCAACATACAGACTTGAACTGGCTGGTTTATTAGTTGAGATGGAGTTCCTGGAACTTTGACATTCACTGGCTGAGGATTAGTTTTGCCACCAGCTGCTGACACCTCAACTTGGCTTATGTTACAGCACCTCTGTGATGTCTCAGATTTGTCTTGTAGATGATATATGCTAACAGAGCAGAGTGGTCTGCATGAGTGTCATAGTCATTTAACAGGCAAAAATTAGTTTTTAAAATGTTGAAATGCCCCCACCTCTGAAGGTGGGGGCATTTAAAAACATTTTAGGAACATTTAAAAACTTTTGGGAACACTTTATGTGAAATGTTTTATCAGTTAAAAGTAAAGTAATCAAAGTTAATAATGCTGGGTTGTTTCAACAGGTACTGCACCTCCACCAATGAACCCCATATCTCCCCACACATACCAGTCAAGCAGACCTGCCTATGGGCCTCCACCTACGGGGCCTCCACCAGCAATGAAACCTACACCGCCTCCCACTGGAGCCCCAGTTTCCAATGCCACGCCAGCACCACCACCTAAAGCAGATGGTGAATTTTTATTTTTTGATTAACTTAATGATTTATTTTTTTTTTTTTGGGGGGGGGGGGGGGTCATTTGGTTGGTTGGTTGGTTGGTTGGTTGGTTTGGGCTTTGAGGTGCCAACAGTCAGTATGTAAAGAAAATGTGTTTGTAAGGCATTAGGAATTAAACCCCCTGTTTTTTTTTTTTAATTGCCCTACAACCTAAGAGGACTTAACTGGACAAAACAAAAGCCATCTTTCAGCACTTGCATGCTATCCTTCTGTAATGTTTACATGAAGATATGTCCCCAGTTCTACCTAGTTGACTTACATGCTGGACCAAACAGGCCAAAAAGTTCAAGGCCTTTTCATACGCAAGCCATCAAACGACAAGCAATGCATACAGATAATCAATTGTACACCATTTTGTACCTTCAAACAACCATGGTGTACGCCTTAGAGGCTACAGGGTCCACGTAAGATATATTCAAAGCAAAGTCAAGATGCACATCTATCCCTTCATGGCTGACGTGATGTGAGTAAAGATCTCTGCGCAAAGAAGATGGAAGACACTGATTTGGGATGAGGGGAAGGACAAGTGCTGTTGAAACTCACAAGAAATTCCAGGTTGTGTTCCTGTCATTTTGCGTATTTATCTTTACGTATTTACCTCTACCGGAAGAAAACAAACTTACTCTATTAGCAACAACATGGAGGACTACATTATTAGCATCCTTTTTGGATTTGTTTTGATTTTATTTTTGAAGCAGCAGCACAAGAACATAATTTAGATGATTTTCTTTTCGAAAACAAGCCCAGCGCGGAATATAAACGTCATCGCTACAGACGGGCAGGGGAACGAGCATGCGCAGAAAGACTGAAATTAATTTAAAGTGGAATGAGAAAACCGCGTAAATATTCTATTCGGATTTAAAATCAGAATAAACCAGTTAATTCAGAATGGACATTTTCATTTGGAATTAGGTGTTTACATGGTAAATTTTTATCATTTCAAATCGGATTTAATTTTAATTCTGAATTAAAGAGGAATTAAACTTCCCATGTAAATCCACTAAGTTTCACAACCTTCCACACCTTGAATAACGTTACCAAAATGACTTATAGTGAACAAAAGACTCTTAATGACCCGCATGAGTAATGAGGGTCACTGATTTACATACGACTTCAGTTTATAAGCATCCTCAAGATCAAAGACATCCAAACTTTTGTGAGAGACATTATTGTAATGGAACAATGGTGCAGAGGCAGGGAGTCATGGTATTAAAGGAAAAATGTAAAATTTTACATGAAATGAACCCTGTTGAGAGACAGGGTTTTTCAGTTGTATCATGTTACAGTCGTGCAGTATACATGTTTGTCTATATTTTTAGTAATTTTATATAAACTGATCCAATTTTACTGAAGAAATTAGTCACCTGAGGAGACTCAGTCTTTGAGTTGCAGATGATCAGAAACTGCTGTATTTAAGACAGGCTTCTCTCACAGAGAAGGTATTTATTATATGAAGGTGGTGCATTTTGTGTTTGCTGATGGTAAAGTGATCACTCCTCATTTGTGTGAGTCTATACCCCTCAGTAAGCCAACACATTTTTTTATTTTATTTATTTGTTTTTGTCTGACTCTGCTCTGTTTCCCTATACATGCCAGCTCAGTGTGGGGGGGCTGTCAACAATGCTCTTCCTCCCACTGAGCCCGACTGCCAGGAGGGGGATATTGAATGTCCAGGTGTGGCCAAATCGTTAGATGTCTGTCACTAGCCATTAGATGTAGTGTCAGTGTTGTGGTGCCAGTGTTTTTTTTCCTTCTGTGTTGTTATTCATTGTAACTATGGATACACTCATTAATTTACCTTAGCACTCATTGTCATCCCTCATGCTGATATGAAACATGAAGTTCTGCTGAGTTGGTACATAGTGAGCTCTTTTTTTTTTCCACTTTTTATGGAGCGATCAATAAAACACCAAAATCACTCTCGAGTTCTGCATCAAGATACTGCTTTAAGTTCTTCATTTTGTTCTTGTGGCACTAGCTGTTTTTTATATCCATGCATGCCTGGTAAATGATTTTTTGTTTTTAATTTTCTTGTTTCTTTGCCACCTGCCTGCACATCTCCCATGTTATTTCTAATTTCTAACAGCAAAAGTGTAAATGTTTTCTCAAAACACCTATAGTTTAAATTATTTGAATCATTTGTATTACTTTGTTTTCTACCTTTCCTATCTATCTTTTATCTTAGATTGCATATCATTTGTTTTGGTCACCTTTTTATCACCCTGGGTCACAAAATCCTTTCACTCTAAAATTATCATCATATCTGTGTTTGCTTTCATGCAGGAGCTGTTGCAGGAAATGGCCCACAAGTGTCAACCAACTACAATCATGTTGACAACAAAATGGGTGAGCCCCCCCAAAAAATAAATAAATAAAATTTAACACCAACCAACAAGTGCTTTCTAGGTTTACATAGCGCTCAACATGTGATCTAACTGTGATCATTTCTACTCATAGTTTCCTTTCGATCCACAGCTGGCTTCACTCAGCCTGGGCCACCTGGCCGCCATTTGGGCCACTACCCATCCATGCCGCCTGGGTACCAGAACACCTCGCCCCCCCATGCAGCCCCCCCCATGCACCCTGGGTTGCATGCTGCCACGCAGCCTTACACTCAAGCACCTCAGCCATACCAGCAGGTGAGAGGAAAGTCACTGAACTGGCCGTTTTGTATTTTCATTTGTCATGCATGTGTACATCGATGCTAAATTCTTCTGTTTGTACTGGCTGGATGGAATGGGGACTCTCATACGGTGTGCCGATTTGTTATGAATATTTGATGATATTTGGCTATTACAGCTTTTCTGTTTATATTCTCTTAGCCGCCCGGTGGTCCAGGGCCGGCCCAGTTGAGCGCATCATTAGCAGCCATGAGTCTCCAGTCCAGCATCCCAGAGGCTCTGCGAGTTGTCAACCTGTTGCAGGAGAGAAACTTGCTGCCGCCAAGCCCAGTTCCTGCCCCAACACCCTGCCTCCCTCAGGACCTGCAGAACATCAACTGCAGCCCAGAGTAAGCTATGACATACTTGTGGAGCGTATGTTAATTTAGACAATTATTGTTGAAAAATGTTGTTTCTTAATGTCTTTCAAACTCTACATTTACAAATATTCATAGTTTTTTTTCTGTAATACTGTAGCATTAATTGTACTGAAATACAAATTGTGAAGTGTTTTAAGTTTTGTATGTGTACCTACGTGCTGTATACACTGAATCTTTCCTTATTTGTGTGCCTTTAGAGTTTTCCGTTGTACACTGACGAGCATCCCTCAGACTCAGTCTATGCTCAGTAAAGCTAAGATGCCGCTGGGCCTACTGCTCCACCCTTTCAAAGACCTATCGGTAACAACTCAAGTTAATTATTAATGTTTGTGCACAGTCAATCTGTTTGCATTTAATTAACATTTTTATAGTAAGCGTATTTCTCTGATCTTGTGTAAATGTCAATCAGGGTTAAGGAATAAGAGGATCGTGGTTAAAAACACCCATATTGCTCGTGAGGAGCCCAATTCTTTTTTTTTTTTTTTTTTTTTTTTTTTTTTTTTGCAGTTTATGTTTCAAGAAAAAATAATTTTGGCTCACTTTAATTCGTTCAGCTACTGCAGTAAGTTACTTTGTGAACATAACCTCACTGACAAGTTTTCTTTTACAAGGCCTGATGGTCTTTCTGCTCTACTCTGCTCCCATTCACACAGTTAATATTCAAGCAATACACTGGAGCCAACTAATTAAATGTTAGAAGAACATTGAAATCCCAGTTGGGTAACTTATTACCCAAGGCATTTTGCCTTCATTAATAAAATATTACACAATGCAACATTTTTCAAGTTGCACTGATGTAACAGTGCTGCCATAGTTGTCATGTGGGTGAAAATGCCTTAATTTTTTTTTCTGAATTTTATGTTTTATTTTTTTTTGTGTTAATATAATTATTATTTTAATATTGGCAAAAGCTGTCACAGCTGGTTTATGCTCCTGCAGTAATTAAGGACACAAACAATACAGACATTGTTGAAATACCATTTATTATGAGCTGGAAACAATAAACTAGTTTCTGTCTCTCACTGAGGTTGTTTCTGTTCTACGGTTTTGTCAATGCAGCAACTTCCTGTGGTGACGTCGAGCACCATCGTCAGGTGTCGGTCCTGCAGAACCTACATCAACCCCTTTGTCTCTTTTCTGGACCAGAGAAGGTGGAAATGCAACCTGTGTTATCGAGTCAACGATGGTAAGAGAAAGAGAGGGCGATGAGCACGATAAGAACATCTGAAAGAGCTTGTGTCTTTAAAAAATGCTGGAGGCAGTTCACAATGCTCCGGACAAATGCAGCACAGCCACAAAATGAATTCCAGCTATGTGATGATTGGAGAGGAGACAAGACAATTATTATTATTATTTTTTTAATCATTATTCTTTTATTACGGGAAACTTAACCCCCCGCCTCCCCCTTAAATATTACTTCATGTTTGGTTAGTATTTGTTCTTTTTTATATAGTGTAAAGATTACCTAAGCTTCATGGCTTGCTTGGATCTCTTAAACCACATAATTTATTCTTAAAAAAGAAAGTGTCTATGTTGAATTTGAACAGCATAATAATGTAATAATAATTACATAAACTGATGCAGTTCTTCCTTCCTTATGACCTTTATCTTCATAGATGAGGGTTAAAAAGTCTTTAGTGTGAAAACCTTTCTCAATGTTGTGTGTTTCTGTGTGTAGTTCCAGAAGAGTTTATGTACAACCCAGTGAGCAGATCATATGGAGAGCCGCATAAAAGGCCTGAGGTCCAGAATGCCACTATTGAGTTTATTGCTCCTTCAGAGTACATGGTAGGTTTCAGCAGCTTCTTCATAGTCGCTGAAGAACATGTGAACTCTCAGTTACCTACTCTTGTTAAGTGATATTGAGTGTTGTGGATAAACTGTACTTGGCACATAATTACTTTTTTTCCAGTGATTGTAATTTTTTATTTATTTTGCTTGTGTTTGCCTGGATTCTGTGCAGCTGAGGCCACCCCAACCTGCTGTTTATCTCTTTGTTCTGGACGTATCCCACAACGCAGTGGAAACCGGTTATCTGAAAGTGTTCTGCCAGTCACTGCTAGACAACATCAATTCGTATGTACAACACTTAATTTTTAGTTTTTTTTTTTCCAAATTGTAAGATGCCGTTTTGTCACTGTTTTTGTTGTACTTTTAAAATGCGCACTCGTGTACTGCTTTCTTACAGCATCGAAACAGGTGTGAAACAGGTTGTCTTACAAGTTCAGACTTGAAAACATGTACTGCTAGTAGCCATTTTAACTGACAGGCTCACACAAGTGTGTGTTTCTGTCGTGTTGGTTTTTCAGACAATTCTGACAAATTGGGTAATTGAATACAGTCACTATGTTCTACACAACCAGTGTGGGCCTTTAAAGCTTTTCTAAATTACCATAGTAACAGGACATATTGTGGTACATAAACTCTGACATCATGTGTTATAAGATGTGCCATATGGACTAACATTACACTCATCGAAGGTGGGACATCAACTGAAATTTCATAACCCCTTATGTAGAAAATGTCCAGTTTAGCAAATTAGTGAATCCATTAATGTTGTTTCTAGAATGGACCAGTCTCTGCCAGATCTATGGAAATTTAGGCAAATAGATTAGATTTATTTAACATAAGTAGACCATCTCTCTCATTTGCAATGTTTTACCTTAGTGTGTGTATGTGTGTGTCCTAGACTACCTGGAGACTCGCGAACAAAGGTAGGCTTCATTACCTTTGATAGCACCATCCACTTCTACAACCTCCAGGAGGGACTTTCCCAGCCACAGATGCTCATTGTGTCTGACATTGAAGGTGAGACACAGCTGATGGCAAGTTCAAATCAGCTGTCTTCAAATGCCCTGCGAAAATTAAGAATATATAAAATGTTTCAGTCATTCTGAGCCAGATTTATAAATACTTCCCAAATACAGACATAGATATCCATGTGTGAGGGACTATTTTTGTTTGAAATAAAACACTGTGTCCACAGAAATCTTTTTACCAACACCAGACAGCCTTCTAGTAAACCTCAATGAGTGCAAAGAGGTAAGAAATGTTAATATTTACAACACTTTAATTAAAATCCATATAACAATCCTCAGCCCTTCATACTTTAAGCTGCTTTCTTTCTTTTTTTTTCTACTTTATAGATATTAACATTGATAAATTGTGTAACGTTAAGTATTGTATGTTTAGAATTTAGTATTTTATAAGCATACTAATCTGGGTCTTTAACTCAATTTTAGGTTGTTGAATGAGGAAAGTGCATCATAAGACTTTGACTAATGCTGGATGTTTGTTTTTCAGCTTGTGCAGGATTTGCTGAAGAGCCTGCCAAATCTATTTCAGAAGACGATGGAGACCCAGTCAGCTCTGGGTTCAGCTCTGCAGGCAGCCTTCAAATTGTTGTCGCCCACTGGGGGGCGCATGACTGTATTTCAGACCCAGCTGCCGAACCTTGGTGTGGGCGCATTGCAGTCTAGAGAAGACCCCAACCAGCGGGCATCTGCTAAGGTATAAACCTTATTAATGTCTTAATGTAGCAAATTTTAATCATTGTATAATTAGTTAATAACACATTAATTCTTAAAGAAAAATGAATGTATGATTAACTCTTAAGTCCACTCTATTCCAACTGATGACCTTTCCCTTTCAGGATATTCAGCATTTATCTCCAGCGACAGACTTTTACAAGAAGCTGGCCCTGGATTGCTCTGGCCAGCAGGTGGCTGTTGATCTGTTCCTGCTCAGCGCTCAGTACTGTGACCTGGCATCACTCGGTGAGTCCCAGGCTGCTTGATTGGAGACCGACATAGGCAAAGGTTTCAGCAAAACAAACAAGCAACTCAAACAGGATGTCATCAGTACAGTTCAGGTGGCAGCCAAGGCAGCACCTTTTTCATTCAGGCAATTCCACTCACTTTCCCTGTACTACGTTAACCTTGAGTTTTCCAAGATGCTGCAAAAAGCTGATGTGTCTTGCTTTGGAGAACAACTGTACATTGGTCATTTATATATATATGTGTCTGTGTGTACACTATATTGCCAAAAATATTCACTCACCTGCCTTGACTCACATATGAGCTTTAGTTCATCCCATTCCTAATCAATATGATGTGGGTCCATCTTTGCAGCTAGAACAGCTTCATCTCTTCTGGGAAGGCTGTCCACAAGGTTTAGGAGTGTGTTTATGGGGATTTTTGACCATTCTTCCAGAAGAACATTTGTGAGGTCACAAACTGATGTTGGACCAGAAGGTCTGGCTCTCAGTCTCTGCTGAGAGCCAGAAAGCCATCCATGTCTTTATGGACCTTGCTTTGTGCTGTGGTGCACAGTCATGTTGGAAGAGGAAGGGACCAGCTCCAAACTGTTCCTACAAAGTTGGGAGCATGGAATTGTCCAAAATGTCTTGGTCTGCTGAAGCATTCAGAGTTCCTTTTACTGGAACTCAGGGGCCAAGCCCAGCTCCTGAAAAACAACCCCACACCATAATCCCCCCTCCACCAAACTTTACACTTGGATCAATGCAGTCAGACAAGTACCGTTCTCCTGGCAACCACCAAACCCAGACTCTTTCATCAGAACACCAGATGGAGAAGTGTGATTCTTCCCTCCAGAGAACGTTCCTCCACTGCTCTAGAGTCCAGTGGTGGCTGCTTTACACCACTGCATCTGATGCTTTGCATTGCACTTGGTGATGTCTGGTTTGGATGCAGCTGCTCCACCATGGAAACCCATTCATGAAGCTCTCTGCACTGTTGTTGAGCTAATCTGAAGGCCACATGAAGTTTGGAGGTCTGTAGTGATTGACTCTGCAGAAAGTTGGTGACCTCTTCGCACTATGTGCATCAGCATCTGCTGACCCCGCCCCCTCAGTTTACGTGACCTACCACTTTATGGCTGAGTTCATGTCGTTCCCAAACACTTCCATTTCCTTATAGTACAGCTGACGGTTGACTGTAGAATATTTAGGAGCGAGGAAATTTCACAACTGGATTTGTTTCACAGGTGTCATCCTATCACAGTTCCATGCTGTAATTCACTGAGCTCCTGAGAGCGACCCATTCTTTCACTAATGTTTGTAGAAACAGTCTGCATGCCTAGGTGCTTAATTTTATACACCTGTGGACATGGAAGTGATTGAAACACCTGATTCCGATCATTTGGATGGGTGATCAAATACTTTTGGCAATACAGTTTGTTTATGTGTGTGTGTGTGTGTGTGTATGTAAAATCTCCTTAAAAAGGAATGTGGATAGATTTTAGACTTTCAAGTTAACTGTTGAGCTTCTGTTCTCCCCATCAACTGTTGGCATGCAGTTTTCTGTCTGATCACCTATTCCCATAATGTGTAGCCTGCGTTTTCTCTTGCAGGCTGCATATCCAGGTACTCAGCAGGGAGTGTTTATTACTACCCCTCCTATCATCACCAGCATAACCCAGCTCAGGTGGAGTGCTTCCAGAAGGATCTGAAGAGATATTTAACAAGAAAAATTGGCTTTGAAGCTGTTATGAGGATACGTTGCACCAAAGGTCTGTTGGTATTGAAGTTCTGGATTGTTAGTACTAAAAGTGCAGTTACTTCTGAATAGTTAAAACTTGTACACAAATTTTCACTCCTTTTTTTTTATCTTTTTTTTCAGCTTTTCTTGATTTCTACAAAATAATTTTAAAATAAAAATTATTTATTAAATTAGGTTATTTATGAGATATTGTCTTGTTTCTGAATCATAAATGTTCGATTTCTGAAACATTACATTTGGTTTAAGGTGAGCTATAGATATCTACAGAACTGAAATGATCTTGTTCATGAGGCACACAGCAGGTTAAAATGCATCAGAATTATCCTTTAGAGCTCATCTGCCCATAAAGATTTCAGACCTTTAACCTTTTTATCTTGCTGTATTAAACAGTTAAGCCTCTACATGATGATTGTTGACATAAAGATTACAACTTCCTAAACTATTCTGAAGTGATGTAATATCTTTAGAATCCAGCATTAGTAGTGTTTTTTTTTTTTCTTTTGCATTGTCATCTTTAATTGATTTCTTGTCTCTTATTTTCTCTGCAGGGCTATCCATCCACACGTTCCACGGCAACTTCTTTGTACGCTCCACAGATCTGTTGTCCCTCCCCAACGTCAACCCTGATGCTGGCTTTGCAGTTCAGATGTCTATTGAAGAAAACCTGGATGACATGCAAGTCGTTTCTTTCCAGGCTGCACTGCTTTACACCTCCAGTAAAGGTACACATGTGCCTTGTATTTTGAAAGACAGATACTTCATCTTTGTCCTTAATTTGCTAAGCTACATAAGTTTTCTTTCACAGGAGAGAGAAGGATCCGTGTGCACACTTTGTGTCTTCCTGTGGTCAGCTCACTGTCGGATGTCTTTGCTGGGGCTGATGTTCAAGCCATCAGTGGACTGTTGGCTTGTATGGGTACGTATGGCATCCTATAACACTTTTGAAGGGAACATGTGAGATGAGACGGTTTCTTTCATTCATGCAATATATTTTAGTTTTTACAGGAGCAGTCAAACAGTTCTTCTAGTTGCTAAGAATCTTTGCATGTCTTTCTTGTGATTTTGGACCACTGCACAACTGTGACAATAGCCAGGGCTTGTCATCAGGCTGCCTGGAAAAGACTTTTAACTGTCCCTCTCTCCAGCTGTGGACCGTTCGGTGACCGCCAGTCTGAGTGACGCCAGAGATGCGATGACCAACGCTGCCATCGACTCGCTGTCATCTTTCCGGCAATCTGTGTTGACCATCCAACAGCCTGGCCTGCTGGCTCCAGCCTGCCTCCGACTCTTTCCACTGTACACCCTAGCTCTGCTCAAACAGGTGTGTGTGTGTGTATGTGTTCGTATGAATGTGTGTATATATATATATATATATATATATATATATATATATATATATATATATATATATATATATATATATATATGTATATATATGTATATATGTATATATATATGTATATATATATATATATATATATATATATATAATATATATATATATATATATAATGTATGTGTATGTGTATATATGTATGTGTGTGTGTGTATGTATGTATGTATAAAATGCATAATACAATACAGTGAATATAGAGGAGCTAATTTCTTGAACTATAAGTTGATATTCCTGTTTTTTGTCCTGTTGTTTTTCTAGTTGTTGCTTGACCTAAATTTTGATATAGGCATCTTCTGCTTAATGTGCACACTGAAATACAACTATGTGTGTGGACCACGCCATCTAGTCATTTTTTATCTTCCTTTGTGTTTGTGTCTGAAACACTGCAGAAAGCCTTCAGGACAGGCACCAGCACCAGGCTGGATGACCGACTGTTTGCCATGTACCAGCTGAAGTACCAGCCACTGGCCTACTGCATGCTGATGATACACCCAGCTCTGTATCGTGTTGACGATCTGAGTGATGAGGTGAGGATGGTGAAATTCCAGTTACAGTAGAAACATCCAGGGTCCCTACTGCCTTCACAGTTTCATTTAAGTCCTTCGTGTATTTTTAAAAATGTGATAACAGTATGACTTGAGGAGAAATTGGTAATAGTTTTTAATGTAGTGCATGGATGCAAAATTGTAGATTCTTCCTTTTTCCTTTTGAAGATTATTTAATTCATATCAAAACCAAAGAGCAAATCCCATATTCTCCAGATTTCCTGCTCTTATTCCTCTTCTCTTGTCTTCCGCTCATCCTCAGGGAGCTCTAAACATCAACGAGCGGATCATTCCCCAGCCCAGGCTTTTACAGCTGTCTGTGGAGAAGCTCAGCAGAGATGGTGTTTTCCTCATGGATGCTGGAATGGTATGTTTTCAAATAAGGACCCCTAACAAAAGCTGATGTTTCAAGTCTAACTAAATGCAAAACAAAATTCAATCTTGCGATGTCCTCCACTGACTTATTTAATGACCTGCTGGTTCCCAAATTATCCTGAAGATGGCTTAGACCCAGCTTATTTCTATGACTGCAGGTTGCAGTGAAACTGTATAAAATAAAGAAATGAAGTTATTTCATTTTTCTTTATTATTATTATTATTATTATTATTATTATGTCATTATTTCAAGATTTTAATTGTACACCAGCAAATTAAAGAAAAGATCAAATTCACCATGTAATCTCTGTACAAATGCATTTTGTGCCATTTAAAAAGTTCTTTCAGTCCCTGTTACCCAAATGAAATTGAAACTGATTAAACCTAACTAGGCTCATGGACAACTCCAGCTTTGAATTTAAATATTATGAATATAAATCTTAATTTTAAAAAAATTCTTTCATTTCAAAAGGTGATGTACCTTTGGATTGGACGAAACTGCCCCCCCAACTTCCTCACACAAGTCCTGGGAGTTCCAAACTACGCTGCTGTGCCTGATAACCTGGTAGGAAAGATCATGTTGTTGTTCTCAGTAGTACAAACCAGACACTACCGCTAGCTCTAGGACATGTGATATTTTTCCTGCACTCTTGGAGGGAGTGGGTGAAACTGGGTCTCACCACATGCAAGACCTTTGACTGACATGCCTCAGCTACACTTTAATTCATTATATCTTCAGTGTTAATAATTTAAAAACTTGAATATCGGCCTTCTTTTTCAGTATCTCCTTCCAGAACTGGACACTGCAGAGTCGCAGAGAACCAGAGCTTTCATTGGATGGCTCAGGGATCAAAGACCGTTCTTTCCTTCCCTGCATGTTATCAGGTAGGGAACAGACCTCACAGAGAATTAGACAAGAGTGAATGAAATCACACAAGCTGTGTTGTCTGATCAGACAGGAATATCACTTGTTACTGTTTCCAGTTTCAGTAAGAGAAACTAAGACATTGCTTCCACATTAACTGACCTCTTTAAATGAGGGCTTGTTCATCTCTAAGCAGTCCAGAAGCAGATTACTCAAATGAATAGTCTTTCAGGTATTAAAAATAGGCAGGGGGCGAGGGAGGGGGAGCAAGCTTGGACCAATGAAAATATTTCCATTGACAGCAACATTAGTCTTCTCCAATGACTTTACTGCTTTACTGAACAAAGATTGGAAATACCATCTATACGTTTAGGGACACTCTTCCTGTTGAAGCTTGCAAATAGCAGCAATTGACATAAGTAGTATTTACATTAATGACAGTTAAAGTTGAAAACCTGAAATAAAAACAAAAGGGTTTGAAGTATCGAAAGACCAAAAGCACAGATAAGAACGAGTAGTGCACAAAAGATCAGTGAATTAAATATAAACAATCCTTTTTTTAACTTTTGAAAGTGGAGAGTGTGAGTGTTCTTTACCCACACTGGCAGCTGGTTGGACTGGAAAAAGTGTGAAAATGAAACGCTTCGCCTCCTATTCTAGTCTTGGCTAGTCTGGGGGAAACTAGGCTGTTTTCTGTAAGGGATACGTTTTTAAGAGGCAATATGGAACAATAAGATCTTTAAGAAGAGCTTGGCTATTGAAGGCTTTTCCTTTGGTAAGAAGGGCTTGAAAATGCATCTTACGAGCTGATGTAGAGAAGCAGAAAATGAAGAAAATCTCTCTCTTGGCATTATCTGCCAGTATTCTGCTGAAAGATTTTCAGGAAACAACTGAACACATGGCTGAAAGTAGAGTTGGACTATTTGGCCCGGGATTAGTAAATTGAAAGTAGCGTTAATCAGTCCAATATAGTACAGTATAAACAAGGCTGGAGGTAAGATAGCAGTTTAAGGTAGATTCTTTCAACAAAGGCATGGGAAAAGATTGTTGGTTTATAATCAGGGGCATTAAGAGTTGGATTAAAAAAAATGTAGTGTCATATAATTAAAGTAATCAGTTCACATTATCAGCAAGAAGAAACTCCAACTGAAATCTGTTGTCTTTTTTTTTTAAATGACTTTCAGGGATGAGAGCCAGCTGAAACCTCAGTTTATGCAGAACATGATCGAGGACCGAACAGAGTCGGCCCTGTCGTACTACGAGTTCCTCCTCCATCTTCAACAGCAAATCTCCAAATAATCTTCAATGAGGCTTTTGAAACGAATGAACCTTGGAACACTGACATGCATCATCTGTATGTGTGTGCATATATATGTATATGAGTGTGTGTGTGTGTGTGCGTGCGCGTATGTGAGAGCACCAAGAGGCGCACTCAAGATGCCTTTTGCTCCATCGTTATGTCTGACACCATCCTTAGATGATCCGAGGCTTTCAGATTGACGGACAGTGCAAGGATGTGACAAAGACTTGATTGTGATGTAATCTGGCACTTTTCTAAAGAGCTGAAGCAATGTGTTGGAGGAAAACGAAAGAAGTCCATGATGATTATTCTGAGTAATTGAAGGAATCAGTGTTTATTCTCATAGAACAATGCTGTCAAACTGAGGTATCGTTCAGATACAGTACAGGCAAACAGATTTTGTTAAGTGTTTTTGTTTAAAAAGCACATTCTTCTTTACTAATACAAGTCAAACACATCTATGCTTTAGCTTATTTTTGAGGAAGCTTTGTGCTCAGACTGTTTTTGGGTGTCGGCTGAAGCATTTGTGAACACGATGCCTGAGCTCTTACAACTCCTAACATTGTACCAGAAGGACAAACTGTAGTGGGGGCTTTTTTTTGTTTTGTTTTGTTTTGTTTTTTTTCCTTCCCCTCTGTGGTAGTCATTATAATCAAGTGTTGAACAAATGCAAAGGTTCAGACAATGAAAGTGGATGGACCTCGCCATCTTCACTTCCTGGAAAGTTGTCTTATGGTTCTGGTCTGTTCTGTTTTTTAGAAATCCTCTGCCACTTTTTTTTTCCCTCCCCTGGACATTAGAAACACCTCTGACAACATTGTTGTTCTGTTTATTTCTTTTTTTTTCCTGATTGTTTAATTTATGAGACTCCCAATCTGATTAAATTCTGTAATTGCCTTGTATGGGAACTCACTTTTTATTATTAAACCTCTGTTTTAAGTACAGACTATATATTGAAATATTTTAATATAATAGGATATGGGAAATTCTTTACCAGACATAACAAAGCCATTGTGATCTTTTAACCATACTTATTAATACTTGTATATTGAAAAGACTGCATTATATAAAGATCAAGAAATGCTGATGATTTTAGTATAAACAAGGAGTTGAAATGATGCTAAGAAAATAAAATGCTTGGGACTTTTTAAATGTAGTTTGTGTTTTGGTGGGTGGACAGTGTGTATTTTATGAAGAAAATCGATTATGGACCAATTGGACAATATTTCTCTTGAAAGGTTGAAGCAAGTTTCTGATTTGGTCTATTTCATACACTTTGTAATCTATGTGTTATATAAGAAAAATGTATTTAGAAAAAAAATATGTTCTGGATGGCAAAAACAGAAAATAAAAATATCCTAGTTTTTGTTGAGTAAGTTGCTACTGAAGTTATATGACATGGACCATAGTGAAAGGGCAAATTCTCATTTTTCAGACAACACACCAACTTTCTCACAGTAGTTTGCTGGAATCTTGGTCCGTTCCTCCTGACAGAACTGATGAAACTGAGTCAGGTTTGTGGCCTGCTTTGTTTGCACACGCCTTTTCAGCTCTGCCCACAAATGTTCTTTAAGTTCTATAAGCCATCTGGAAATTGTATCCAAGAATGAACCAGACTTGTGGCGCTCCAAAGTTCTCGTCCTGATATCTTGGCTGATTTCTTTTGATTTTTTTTCCATGTCATCACAAGGAAGCAGTGCTTAGAGGTCTTAAAATACATTTACAGGTGTGCCTCCAATTAACTTAAAAGTTAACCTATCAGATGCTTCCAAAGCCATGACATCATCATCAGGGCTTTCCCAAATTGTTTAAAGATGTCGTAATCTTAATGTATGTAAACATATATTTTGAAAAGAGCAATTTTAAAAAAGTAACTAAAAAAATAATCTCATTATTCTAGTATTTAGCAAATAGAAATAATTTTGGTCATCCTAACTTACCTAAAACAGGAGAAGTTTAGTCTGATTCAGCATCAGACATTGATAAAAAAAAAAAAAAATATGCAAACATTTGTGTTTAGTCTGTGTCGGTATATTGTTATCACCTGACATAGAAAGTGTTATATGTTCCAGAGAGTTTAAATAAATCACATCATTTTCAAAAATAGCCCTTTTGAATCTTAAGCTATGATAGTGAACCTTATGTGTTATTTCATCTGGGAGAGATGCTTTGTGACTTGATGTTGAACAATAAATTGGCCCTTGTCAGTATTTATTTCTGACATTAGAAAAAAAAAAAACTCAGTATATGTTTTCACACTTTGAGATCAGTCCTTAATTAGTTTTAAAAGTTACGTTTTACTTCAACTTGCATGTAAAAGTTTTATTTGCTGAAACACAAGCCAAATAGCCACAATAAAGAATAAAAATGACAAGGAAGCCATTACTTAAGCAGGTTTTATGTCTTAAGGGAAAATAATGGATCTATCTATCTATCTATCTATCTATCTATCTATCTACCTATCTATCTATCAGTAAATATATAAATCAATGATTTCTTTCTATTTAATAACAGCCGAAATGATCAACTGTATATATAGGGGTGGTAGATAAATTGAAAATATATAGTTTTCTTAAATATGAAATACTGTGTGCAGAAACTGCCTCGGGCCTGTGTAATTTGATTCTTCAGCAGGGGAACGTGTCTTGTCCTGTCAGGCAGCGCGCAGGGCACAGCCACTCACGTCTGCACGCGTCATCATTGTGCGTCCTCCGGTCATTAAATCGCTCGTGTTTATCGATTGATTAACAGCTCTGGCGCTTTTGTGTCGTCGTCTTTTGTGTTCCGTCATTATATTGTGAATCCAACGCTTCTCTATTTTTTTAAAAGACAAACATGGAGTCCGACGAGCCCAGTGAGCAGAAGACGGGCTCGTTGACTGCGGCGCAGCGGCGAGCGGAGATCCGGAGGAGAAAGCTGCTCATGAACTCCGAGGACCGGATCAACAGAATCGTGGGCTTCGCCAAAAACGACTCTGACAACAACGGTACGCACTCGGGAGCGATTCTGCTTCACCTGCAGCACTGCCGGAGGAATTTGTGTAAATGTGCTGACTACAAATGAAGGCGCCCGTATGCTCCTGTGTAGCTCTGAGAAATCAATAATTGTTTTAAAGGAAATTGGCGCTTCAGCACACAGATAACAACAGCAGATAATGATATATAAACACAGAGACACAGGACCTCCTATGGAGATGAACCGTGCTCCGTATATCGCCAGTCATTTCTGCAAACCTGGTAATGAGCTGACTCATCCTGTGTATTGATGTGCGATTCCTCCACCTTAAGATCCGGATGGATAATTGAACCAAACAGCTTGAGAAACAATGATTAATAATTAATTCTCTTTTAGAAGTTAATCGAAATAAAAATCAAGGTTTTTGAACAGGTTCGATCATGAGCTGACTCATCTTGTCTATCTGTGTCTTTTATGATTTCCCCTCTCGAAAGGAGACATTGTGCCCTTTTTATTTATTTATTATTATTATTTTATTTTTAGAAGTTAAGCTATTTTGTGAGGTCTCACTCCAACTTGTGCCACATGTTTGGATCGTAACACCAAAGAGAAGACAGCTGCTCCGTGCATTCATTGCTTTATTCACAGCAGCCAGTTTTAGGGGGCGTGGTCAGCTTGGCTCCGCCCTGACTCCTCTGTTGCATCTGTTTAAAGCTGGTGCTACAGTTTTGCACAACCCAGTTCAACGCTGCAGTGATTGTAGTATCATGTGAAGTTTGTTGAAGGAAAAAAAAATAAGGAGGCTTCATCATAAGTCATTAAAAAACAAAAAAAAGCCTCAAGCTGATGAAAACTCAGCAATAGAACTGTGCTGTTACAGTTTTTGATTTGGTAGTCACTAAGTTCAGACGCTTAAATATATGGTCTCAAGAATGGGAAAGGGTATTCTTTTAAATAAAATGTCACTTTTACAGTCTGGATGAATGGAATACTTGAAATAAAATTCTCCACTGACATCTGATTTCCCTCACTTGTAGTTTAGCCATGGATAGTTCTTCCATATCATCCCTTTTTTTTCCTTTTTTTAAATCTTTTAAATTGGGATTGTATACATTTACGATGCTCATGAATCATTTAATGTTATAACTGTTTTTAGAGCTAGCTAACTTTGCCATCACTGATTGCCTTGTCTTCTTTACAGGAACCTCGCGCCGTCCCACTGAACCCCGATTCCACCTTGATCTCGACAGGGCAGAGCCATGGTCCTCGTCCTCATCTTCTCCGAGACCGTCTCCCTTCCTGCCAGAGGTTTCAGGACTTGGCAGCCGCTCCCGCTCTGCCACCCCAGAGAGGAGGGGCTCGCCCCTGCCAGACTGCAGCGAGCCGCCTGGAGCGTCTCTGGAAGATGACATCAGCGGTCTCAGACAAAGACTGAAGGGGGAACGGGCAGCATCAGATGACATCGGTGGCTCCTCGCATCGAGGCTTCCAGAAGTACCTGTCTCGTTTTGATGACGCCATGAAGCTTCGCGGTCAGCTGGCCAACGAGAAGCAGACTCAGGACGGGGGGTCCGACTCAGAGGAGTTCGATCCCTTCAGGATCTTCAGGCTCATTGGGAGCATCCTCCTGGCTATATTTGTCAGGGTTTTTGTCTGCAAATATCTGGTGGGTCGACTTGCTCTCAAACTGTGGGGATCAGCCATTCGTTGTATAGAAATGTACGCTGACAATCAAGAATTTTCTTATCTTGTTTTACATGTTAAAAAAAAAAAAAGAAACTTCAGGCACTAATTTGATCCTTGTATGTGTAACACATCCTAGAATATTTTAAAGATGCTTGTAATCATTAATGCAGAAAAATGTTATGCTCTGTATCAAAATGTGATGTTTCTTTTCTTTGACCTTTTCTATTCCAGTCAATATTTGCTCCATTTCTGACCCTTGAACTGGCCTACATGGGATTGTCTAAATACTTTCCAAAGGTGAGTTTACTCATGTTTATTTAATGCAGACAATATGAACTGGACTCGGACTGAGGTTTAAGTTTTCATGACAGAAAAGTCAAGTAATGATCTAAATAAACAGATGTATTTTAAGAGTTTTGCAGATTCCTTAAAGCAGTTTTATACAGGATTTTGATGAAAGTTCAGCAGGGTTTGTCGTTGTTTTCTGAACATCTGGCTGCAGCTGGGTGCAGCACCCATGTCAACCTGAATGGATCAGTGTAGTTAGTTGTATTTGCCAGAGGTGGCGCTGATCCAGTATGGGTTTCAGGGGTCGATACTGACTTAAATTCGATAATATTTCAAGTATTCAGCGACAAAACCTTTTGTCTGTTGCTGCTACTTGTTTTTCTCAAGTAAATTTATTTGTTATAACGTCGCTTTTTAAAGCATTTTGTATATTTTTTGCTGTTTACTACAGCGTGTGACTTGACACATAATATCAATAATCATTATAATTCAAAAAAACAGAGAAAATTAGTTGGTTTTTGGAAGAATCAGATCATGGCTGAAAAAAGTGGACTGATTTCAAAAATCTGCTAGCTCACCGTGGGGAAAGCTTGGTTCTTGTGTTTTTGTTTTTTTTGTTTATTCTCTCTCTCAGAAATATCTTGTTGCATTTTATTAGCGGGTTTTTGACAACAAAGGAAAAATAAATGAATGAACGTTATTAGCAGCGTCTGATGCGTCCCGTTCTCTCCTGGTTTTTGCAGGTAGAGAAGAAGACCAAGACCACCGTGTTAACCGCTGCCCTGCTGCTGTCCGGCATCCCCGCTGAAGTCATCAACCGCTCCATGGACACCTACAGGAGGATGGGGGACGTCTTCTCCGATCTCTGCGTTTACTTCTTCACATTCATCCTTTCACATGAGATCTTGTTGCTCTTTGGCTCGGAGACTCCCTGATGGATGAGGAGGACCTTCGTCGCCCTCCCCTGCCTTGCCTCTTGTTTTTGTTCCCTCCCATTGTCTCCTATAGCAACCAGGCATGCTCATTTGCGCCCTCTGGGTCTCTGTGTTTGACAGTCTGGAAGTGCTTCTCCCACTGCCTTATGATCAGGGTTGCCTCGTGGACGAGTAATTGTTTCAGGATTCCTCCAAAACGTGTAGCTCTGGGTGACAGGAGTCCAGTGTTTTACAGACCATCTGGTCGCTTTTACTTCGGTTACTTAACAGAAGAACAGTTCGTGTTTTGTGAGCGTGTGAAGAATTTAACAGCATTTATCGTGCTTGTTGATTTTTGTTTTTGTTTTTTCTTTTGTCAGGTGAAGCGCAGAAACAAGAGTAGATGACTGTATAGATGATCATCAGTAATATTTTACTGGACAGCCATAAATGTACATCTAATATATGACAATTGTGCGCTCAGGCGCATGAAATGATCCTGATGGGTTCAGTGCGAAGAAATCCTTCACAAAAATGAAAGCAGCCATTTGACTTGTTCATTTAAAAAAAAAAAAAAAAAAAAACTGAGTCCGGTCTGGTGTCTGTTCAGTTACGACTGTAACTGCAGAAATTAAGTGTGTTTGAGCTGTTAGCTGTGTTTAGAGCTTTAAGATGAGTCTTTCTTGAGAAAAAGCTTAGTTTTGCTTTGAGTTCATTGTGGAAACTATATACAGTATGCTCCTCATCTCAGCTGATGATCAAGTATAATCAGGTATCACTCAGCCTGATGATCTCCAGATGGTGACACATGCAGGCCGTGGTGATTTATTCTCTGCTTATTCAAACCAGAGCAGCACCTCAGCAGACATCAACTAAGAATGATTAATGCTACTATAAAAATGTACATGTAATTCATATTCTACATCAGGACACGGCCGTGGTTCTCAGACAGGAACAGGGTTACAGTCTCAAACTCATGGTGCACGTGAATAAGTGCTGTGCAGCACGGGGCGAGTCAACGTGACTCTGGCTTACCTGAGACTGTCACGTTAAAGCTCCCCGAAGACCTCCAAGTTAGATTGTGGCTCCGTATTTTTTTTCAGTTGTGACACCCAGTAATTTTCTAAGGTTGTAAACTTGAATGCAACCACAGTCCTGTTGGGTTAACTGAAACAGAGATGAGCAGGCCACAGCTGTCAAGAGAAGAGGGTTTTGAAGGCTCTTCAGCAGAAAGGGTTAATTCAACCAAAATCTGTTTGTCCTGGAGCCTAAAACATTGCAACTGGAACCAATAGTTTTCAGGTTTTAATGTGCAAAAGTCAGTAACAATGGGCATCTCTTGTCCTCCAGGTTGCAAAAAGGGAGGCTGTTAATAGACCTCCACTGATGAGCTTCCTTCATGACAGCTGTGCTCAAAATCAGAGGAAGCACATCCTTGTCTGCCTGATGGTTCCAAGAATCCGTCTGGTCGAGAAAAAAAAAAAAACAGCTCAACCTTCCCTCTTAAAACCCTGGTGATTGATTTATTCCGGTGCCTGCACCCCCGTCTGTACACCACTGACAAACTTTTCCGGTCCTGAACAAAATTATTTTTGGCCAAAAGGCTCCAGAGTTAAATGAGGTCCCTAAGCTGGATCAGAGTTTTGTTTGTGAAAATGAGGTTACGGTGACGTCAGAGTTGTGTGAACCAGTTAGATCACTTTACTGTAGAACCTCGGGACCTTTTTTAACATTTACGTTTGTTCAAGTTGTCTCCAAGTTCCAGAAATATACTTCAGAACTTTGCTCTCAGATTTCTGAGGGGAAATCTTTGAATTAGCTTTGTGATTACTGTGGTGAATCTCCAGTATCTGATTCTGGAGGTTTTCAGACAGGAACAGGGTTACAGTCTCCCTTAAACTCATGGATGATTGAATTATTTAAGAGTTGTGTGATTTATTTTTCTGTTTTTTAAAAAAAAAAGATGAGTGGCTAATGAGCACAAGGGCTTTCAACACTATCTTAATGTCTTACAAAGAGGTGATAAATAAAGCCTAAGGGGACAAAGCTCTTTGGGATTAATGAACAAAGTCAGTAAAAATAGACCAGAAACAGATGAACCTTTTGACCAAAAGCACTCCAGTCTTTGGTTGGTTTGAAATGAAAGTTTTTATGAACATAACTTTTTTTTTTTTTTTTAAGAGCTTTCTTTTTGAAGGATATCTTCAACTGAACCAGCTTTGATGGAGCAGCTGCAGTCAGGGGAACCTTAACAACTTGAACTCTTTTAATTGGTGGATGTGAATCATTTGTGTTTTCGCTTTAACTATTTCTCTTCTCTGCGCTGACTCCCAGTGTTTGCAAAGGGTCCACCTACAGCACATATTTCCTCTTTAAAGTCTGAGAAAGCCTTTAGTCCAAAAAAAAAAATAAAATAAAGAGTATTATTTTTTGCGCCTGTGGGGTCAAAGTCGCAGTAAAATTTCGCCACGGTGGGAGTGTTTCTGCTTTGTACAGGATTGTAATCTTTCGTGACAGGCAGTGGGATTTTGTGCGCTTATTCTTGTGACGTGTTTTGCTTTGTTCAAGCCTCATTCATACAAAGCTTATGTCCAGTGTGCTCCTCTCCTATCATGTCTTTGCTTCATATTTTTAATTTAATCCAAATTAATTTATTGATGTAATGTTTTTCCGTGTAAATGAGTTGATGTGATGTATCCTACAAGATTTTTTTTCTTTTTAAATAAATCTTTACTGGAAGTTGTATTTAATATTGCAAGGATAGTGTTGATGTGATGTTAAACCTCTGCTTCAGAATGTCAACAGGAATAGAATCAGACCGTTCATACCAAATAAATACTACTCATGTGACTTACTGTGTTCACTCTCTTGTCTATTTTGGTTCCTCCGTTGTTTTAACACAGAGAGAGAGCAGGGAAACTGATTATATTTATACTGAGCTCTGCTTCAGCAGTGCACCTGAATTTCATTATGTTTCTTGATGCTATGATAATAAAAGAAGATAATGTTAGTCAGCAGCTCTTATTACAAAAGACTTCAACAAAAACCTGGAGTTGCCATCATTGTTTTTTTTTTTGTTTTTTTTTTTTTTTTGTTAACTTGATTTGACTTCAAAAGTTTGGATGCCCCAGCTATTTGAGGCTCCATAAGAGCTATTTCTATAAATAAAAAAAGCTTCATTATCAAAATCAGAAAAACCTTTAAACAGAATACAGCATGTTCAAAAATATCCTGGAAATATTAAAATGTTAATTGAACATTAAATGAGCTTCTTTACAGCTGAAAAGTCAGAATTCTTACCAGTTTTGCTGGTTAGAAATGATTCCTTGGTTGCCTTCCATTTTGAACATTTTGATCTTCCATTTTGAACAACAGAGAGTGATTTATTACACAGATAACAAAAATAATGCCAGTGTTTGGACCAGGCGGTATGATTTCAATGCAAAAATAATGAAGGAAAAAATTAAAAACAATAATCTGAGCAAAACCAAGAACTGTTATTCAGTTCAACTGTTATTCAATAATACTTTATCATTCCTGAGGAGAAAGTAATATTTACAGTAACTTATTATTTAAGTCTCTAAATAGTTTATTTTATTTATATTTATGCCTAGATTTATTTATTTTCACAGACTTATTTACTTTTTTTTTTTCAGTTGGAACTTCTTAAAATGTGCATGCATGTGTGTAACATTCAAGAACTAAAACATTACAATAACAAGTGTGATTCAGTAATTAACAGAGCAAACCCAACAATGCTATTAAATAAGTCGGAGAGGAACATTCAGAGAAATACCTACAATTAATTCATACATTTGATTAAATATTTGATTAAATATATAAAACTACGGAGGCTCCGTATAAAACAATACTTATTGAATATATTAAATATTAAAATGATGCACCTTTTGAAGATGTACTGAATGTAGCGTAGTTGCCGTTCTGACATCCAGCCACAAGGTGGCGCAGGCGCTGTTTGCAATCAGACTTTGTGGCTTGTGGTTGTCGCAGTTTAACTGCGTAAGGGTTCAAAAACGCAAACAATCGTGCTCGGCTGAAACTTCGTACTTTCTGCAGACTAATTTGACTTTTTAAAGACGTACATTCGTAGAACTTTTAATGGGGCGTGAATCGAGGTATGTTCAAGTTATCAGGGTAAACTGACACGTTTGTCTCCGGTCGAGTCGACCGTGATTAACTATTGTTTCTTGACTGTTTCTTTGAACGGCTAATATTAGCGTGCTAGCTAAATCTGATGTGTTTTTTTTTTTTTTTTTTTTTTTTTACCTCGATAGTTAGTGGAATAGTTGTTCATCAGATGAATTGTTAATAATTTTATAAATACGTTTATTCCGATAGATAACGTGATTTATTTTTTAAACGATTCTCAGACATTACAGGAAACGTTCGGCGTCTCGGGGCCGGTCAGGTAGTCGGTCAAAGAGTCGCTCCCCGGACAAACGCTCGAAGAAAGACGAGCGGGACCGAAGCAGGAGGGACAGATCTCGGAGCCGGGATCGTCGAAGGTCCCGATCAAGAGACAGAAAACGAGCGAGGTATGTAGTATATGATTGTCCAAGTTGACAACAAACCAAATAAACTTCAAGCCACAACTGTGTCAAACAGTACAGGTGGATAAAGTCTCAAATTGCTTCATTTTGGCAATTTAGTTGTTGGGATATCAAGGTAATTTAATTCAGGGAGGCATTTGCCATAATGATAAACTTCACTTCTCTCTTAATGTTAATCAAACTGCAAAGGCCAAATTAGAGTGAAACAGCTGTGGTTAGTGTTCATCTTCTTTAGGAAGCGTGTTTGGTCATTTCTCAGCATCATCATATGGATCATACGTGGTTGTGTTTGCTGTCTAGGAGATCCAGGAGCAGAGATAGAAGGAGGTCCAGAAGCCGTGACAGGAAGAGGTCAAGCAGCAGGACCCGAGGCCGCAAGTCCCGATCAAGCAGTCCAGTAAAGAGCAAGAAAAGGGAAGAAAAGTGAGTTTTTCCTCATAATCTAATTTGCAGCTTTGGTAACCAAACATTTTGGTGTCACCAACCGCAGTTAGTAAATGGATATATATTTTTGGAGCCAACTTATATTAGAAGCACAAAGTGACAAAATAATGACCCCCCCCCCCCCCCCCACACACACACACACACACACACACAATTTTCTGAAGCTAAAGATTCTGTATCACTTAACTAAACCATTATGTTTAAATGGTTTGAACCTGTTTTTTTTTCTTATTAAGAAAAATATACATGCATTTTTGAAAATAAATCCAATTCCTTCAGAATTGTGGCTGTTGCGGCTAGAGCAAACTCATTCTGCTTTCTTTGATCTGAGGAAAATTAATACTCTGGTGTTCAGTATTTACTTTTTATTATCTTACCCAAAGGTCAAAGAGCAAAGAGAAAGACAGCGTTGATCCTGTATCTGAGAAGAAAAAAGTTAAAAGAGGAAAAAGAGGATGAGAAGGTTGAAGATGTAAGTTTTAATGGTTACTGTTTTGTCAAATCTCTTTATAATCATTTTTTATGTGTTTTGATTGAAAGATATAAATTGAACTGCAAAATATTCAACATAGATAAAGCATTCTTGGCTCTAAATGGTCAAAAGGGAGAATATTCCTTATTTATCATTTGTGTCACTGCAGCAAGACTTTGATCAGAACAAACTGGAAGAGGAGATGAGGAAGAGAAAGGAGCGGGTGGAGAAGTGGAGGGAAGAACAGAGGAAGAAAGCTATCGAAAACATCGGCGAGATCAAGAAAGAACTTGAAGAGATGAAGCAGGGCAAGAAATGGAGCCTGGAGGATGATGATGGTGAGGAAGCAAAATTGGGGTGTGTCAAAACAAATTCACCAAAGTCTGGTAAAATACTTAATTTTTCAGGATTGAAAAGTCACTTGAAAAATCACATCAACAGGTGTTTATATGACTTCTTACTGGAAAAAAAAAAAAGTCAAATTTTAAAGCGGACTACACAATTATCTTAAGTTAGGAAAGAATAAATTAATCCTGCATAACTGAATCCAACAAAATGGTAAATGCTAAATGGACTGCACTTATATACCACTTTATCCACACCATCAAGGTGCCCTCAAAGCGGTTTACAATGGCCTCTCGTTCACCCATTCAGACTCATATTCACACACCAGTGGGCGGCTGCTACCATGCAAGGTGCTGCCAACCCACTGGGGGCAAGTTAGGGTTCAGTGTCTTGCCCAAGGACACTTTGGCATGTGGACAGTTGGATCCAGTATCGAACTGCCAACCTTCCAGTGACTGGATGACCCGCTCTACCAACTGAGCTACAGCCACCCCAAAAGTCCTGCACTTAACATTTTATCCCCCCCCACAAATAATAAGGGTATACTGTAGTTCTTTTCCTGAACAGCTATAATTACATCTTAATTTCAGATGATGATGAGGATGGTTCAGCTTTGATGGAAGGAGACGATGATGATGATGGGGATGTGAAGGGGGAGGGGAAAGAGAAGAGCATAAAGGAGGAACAGAAAGAGGAGGGTGAGGAGGAGAAGGAGACTCCCATGGAGCAGCAAGCTGAAGAGGATGAAGTGGATCCTCTGGACGCCTACATGGAGGAGGTCAAACAAGAGGTGAAGAAGTTCAACATCGGAGCCATGAAAGGAAATGATAAAGTGAGTGCTTCACTTTAACTGAAACTATAACACAAGTCTGGTCACTGCTGCATTATTCAGTATCGGAGGTTTTGGGAAAATTGTTTAATATTGGTGTTAGGAAAATTAACAAAAACTCAGGAGAGATTCGGATTATAAAACAGGATTTTATTCTCACGACAAGGAGCAGTTTACAAGTAACTGATGATGCAAAGGCTCAAAGTTGGTCTGTCAAACATCCTTCTCATAGGAAACATGACTGTTTTATGGTCATTTATTTCACCAGATATTCAAGTGATATAAACATTCAAGAAACAAAATAGACATGTCATTTACTCTGATTTAACTCAGAAAGGTCAACATACCACCTGCACTAGATCCATACATATATTGGGTCACAGAAAGTTGAATGTGACAATAGGATAATAGTTATACAGTAGCCTAATTTTTCTATCATTTGATTTAAACATTTAATGGCTGGAAAAAAAAAACCTTTTTGTTTGGAAAAAGATTGGACAGTATTACTTCTACTATTGTTTTTGAAATATTGTCATATTGTCAGTTTCATTGTCCAGTGTCATTTGTTTGAAGGAGATGTCATGCTTGTGACTATTTTGTCCTGTACTGCTAGATGATGTACATGCTTTTACTTTTTTCTTTTATTTTAAATCAACAGAAAGGAGCAACGTCAGTAACCAAAGTGGTGACAGTTGTTAAAACTAAGAAAGGACCCCACATCCACAAAAAGAAGGGTGAGCTCATGGAGAACGACCAGGATGCTATGGAGGTGTGTTTCTGATACTTCTGTTATCTAACCATGTGTTACTTTCTGTCTCTCTCTGTGAAATGATTTCTGTGTAGGAAGCTAGCATGGATTAATTTCTGTTTCTATCTGAAATGTTTCTGGTGTGTGATAGTATTCCTCAGAAGAGGAGGAGGTGGATTTGCAGACAGCTCTGACAGGCTTCCAGACTAAGCAGAGGAAGATCCTGGAGCCTGTTGACCATGGGAAGATCCAGTATGAGTCATACCGCAAAAATTTCTATGTGGAGGTGCCTGAGCTGGCCAAGATGACAACAGAGGGTCAGTAAACAGATCGCAGTACACAAACATCAAATATCTCTGGTCTCTGTGCATCAGTTATGCAATATAATTAATTACATGTTTATCAGACATGTTGGGTTTTCCAGTCATATTTTTACCAGTCTGTGGAGCTGATATTGGCTCATCATGAATGCTTCATCTGCTGGACTTGTTTCTAGTACTTGAAGATACTTTTTAGTTTTTCCACACATATTTATTCCTTTAGCATCTCACTGTCCATTTAATATGCATCTGTTGTTTGTTTTTGTTGTTTTCTGTTTTTAAATAAATGCAGAGGTGAATGCATACAGACTGGAACTGGAAGGCATTACTGTCAAAGGGAAGGGCTGTCCCAAACCTATCAAGACCTGGGTGCAGTGCGGGGTGTCAATGAAGATCCTTAATGCCCTGAAGAAGTGAGTTGACAAATGTTGAGTGTTCTGGGACGGAGTATACACGCCTGTGAGGCACTGTAGAAATGATGGCTGATCTTCTGTAGCAAGGGCAAACATTTATCTTTTTTGAGAAAAAAATAGTTGAACTTCCAGCCTGTGTTTAAATGGCTCAAGAAATGTTTACGTCTTCAGTTTTTTTAAAAATAGTTACTACAGAGCTGCATACATGCAGCCCCCCTCTCTCTCTCTTTCATGTATGCATACATTGCAGCTCCTGCCCTTTTAGCAACACAATTTAGGAACATAGTTTTTTTTCCAAATTTTTTCCATTAAAGCACTCAGCAGAAATTGTTGCAAACTTTTGAAGAAACCTGAATTAAATTCTGTGCAAGATCATCCCTTTCTACCTCTTTTCAGCTTTAGCACAGATGAGTAGACTTTGTATCAGTGTATTATACCACGATGAATATAATATGACACGCATGTTTTTCTTTTTTCTCAAATGTGAAAAGGCACAGCTATGAGAAGCCCACATGCATCCAGGCTCAGGCCATCCCCGCCATCATGTCTGGCCGAGACCTCATCGGCATTGCTAAGACCGGCAGTGGAAAAACCATTGCCTTCTTGCTGCCCATGTTCCGACACATAATGGACCAGAGGCCCCTGGAGGAGTCTGAGGGGCCCATCTGTAAGAATCAGATTTGTTTTAAACTTCCTATGTCCCACTCCTATTATTTTTAAAAGTCGTAGTTAAAGAGACTAACAGCAGTTAAAATGAGTACTAAAACAGAAACAGATATCTCTGTATTATAATTACAACCTTCTCATTGCTAATATTTCTGCAGCATCAGCCATTTTAAGAGTCACTTACATCAATCTGCTGTACCTCAATTTATGTTCCTGGCATGTTCACTTTTCCGGGCTGAGAGTGATTCAATGTGACAGTTGGAAGACACGTTGCCTGTTTTCTATCTCTGCAACAGCTGTAATCATGACTCCAACGAGAGAGCTGGCTCTGCAGATCACAAAGGAATGCAAGAAGTTCTCCAAACCACTGGGACTCAGGGTGGTCTGTGTTTACGGAGGCACAGGCATCAGTGAACAGGTAAAAGGAAAAAAAAAAACCTTCACAATAATTCTGCCTGACTCTTCTAACTTTGGGGTCCTTAAACTTCCTCGTAGTTATCTGGATTTTCAGATGGGAGACAACTTTGACAAGAATATATCCATTAAAGTTAGAATATAATGTACCGTTGAGTCTTTGAGCTTTTGTAGTAATATTGTGCATGTTGTGATTTATCTGAATTTTTATCTATAATGTATTGGCTGAGATTGAACAAATGGATATTTTGGGGGCAGCAAACCAAGACTTAAACTTAAATTAAGATGACCAATTTATCTCAGTCTATTGAACTAAATCACTGAAATCAGGGCTTCTGTTAAAGTCACTCTTCTTGACTTCCTGTATCTCCTGTGCTATATTCATGTTCTACACTCACAATAATGGGTTTATATTTTTGCTTATACACCTTATCATTCCTTTAAAATTTCACACACAGGAACAAAAAGGGATCTCAATATACTAGCAACCACATGGCAACATTTTTTTCCCCCAGAAAATGTAACCCTTTTTAATTAAGAATTTATCTGCTAATTTATGCAGATTAATTTTGAAAATGTTCATGACTCTTGTCTGTTGGTGTTGTTGGCTTGCAGATTGCTGAGTTGAAGAGAGGAGCTGAGATCATCGTGTGCACACCAGGAAGAATGATTGACATGCTGGGGGCCAACAGCGGTGCGTTCATCCACCTTCACAGTCTCGGTTTTTTCCCGTTCTGATGACTTTTGTAAAACTAGTGCATGGAAAAATGTCATAGTGTGTGCATAATGAAGTAAATCAGTGCCATTTACTAAACTGTTGACATTATTTGGCGGCTTGTTGGATCAGTCTATCTACAAGACAGTGATGTGTTTCCTGAAGATCAGGGCAAGTCCAGGTAGGTGGACCTGGTGCTGCTTCCATGGTTCCTCAGTCTCCAAGCCGGGAACAGACAAAGTTAGATGACTGCATCAAAACAGGGATATAAGCTAGTTAGGTTCTGTAACTGAATTTATTACTAGTCATGAGCAACCAGGATTCTACATTGCTGCTTGTTCCTGTTGACATTCAAAGCACCAGGAAAATGTAATTAATTTTCACACATCATGCAACTCTAAAACTTCATCTGACTTATCTTTTAAGGTGGAGCTCTTGTGTTGTCTGGGTTTAAAAGTCATTACAGAGTCCTTTATACTACCGAACCTTTGTACAAAAATGTGAAGAAATTGCTAGAAATATGTTCAGAAAGTAACTACTGATTGCTGATACTTTGATCTCTTGGCCATTTATTGTAGAAGAAGGGCTCTTTTGTTGTTTCCACACATGCGAGGTAATCTGTAATATGTTTCCCTTGTAGGTGAAAAGGCGCCTGATCAGATAATGCTTGGTGGGGCTTCATCTCTTGTATTGTATCTTGAGGCTGTTTTCTGAGTTTTACAGGTCCCCTCATGCACATGAGATGGTACGCAAGACCAGAGACAAGCAAAGACACAAGCAGTCCAAAATTACAAAAAAAAAAAAAATAAAAACCCTGGCCCAAAGAAAACTGTCCTGAAATAAGGATGTGTTGTTAAGTAGTCTCAAGTAGCTGTGTCTTTTATTTAAAAAAAAAATGCATTTGCTAGATTAGTTTCATTTTTTTTAGAAGGCAGACTGATTCTTAAGGGCCATCTCCTCTCAAAGTTAAATGATTTCTTCTTTCTGATTTTGTAGGTCGAGTAACCAACCTGCGCAGAGTCACGTATGTTGTGTTGGATGAAGCTGACCGGATGTTTGACATGGGTTTTGAGCCACAGGTGGGTGTCACTGGATTTATAATGATTTTATTAATTTTTTAAATTTAGTTTAATTAAATTTTTTTCTAAATATGGTTGCTGCCATGATGCACCATCATCTTGTAAACTTATAATCTCATTCAATTTCATGTAGCTAGATAATTAAAAAAAAAAAAAAAAGGCAACACAAACATTGAAAACCAACAAAATAAGGATGGGGAAAAAACTTATAGGTTTTTTGAATGTGTCACAGTAGTATTTGTTTCTTAAGCCACTTGTAATTTGCTGAGATACACAGAATTAAAAGTGGGTAAGCAAGCTGACAAAAATGATGTTTAACGAACACATGTTCACACTGTTTGCTTCTTGTATCAGGTGATGCGTATTGTGGACAACATACGCCCGGACCGTCAGACGGTAATGTTCTCAGCCACCTTCCCCAGAGCCATGGAAGCACTGGCTCGCAGGATCCTCTCGAAGCCCATTGAGGTGCAGGTGGGGGGCCGCAGCGTCGTCTGCTCTGATGTGGAGCAACACGTGGTAAATCATCTTAGTTTGATTTCTATCAATGATATAAATTATCTAAAAAAAAAACACATTTGTTTTTTTGTCCATCAATATAGACTCCAGTGATAAGGAACTGTTCTGTCCTAACTTAGATCAATTTTTTTTAATGAGATTTTTCATTTTCTTTTCAACCAATCAGATCTTTCCCCTTTCTTGTCCCTCCTGTTTCTGTAGCTGGTCATTGATGAAGATAAGAAGTTTCTGAAGCTATTGGAGATTTTGGGTCATTACCAGGAGAAGGGATCTGTCATCATCTTTGTGGACAAACAGGAGCATGCAGATGGACTGCTTAAAGACCTGATGAAGGCTTCATACCCCTGCCTTTCTTTACATGGAGGTACTTGTTTAGAGCACTGGTGATTTCCAGAAAGTGGAAATCTAGATATTGTAGTAGGGGAGGGATACGTACGTATGTACATTTGTTTTTTTGTTCCCCAGTCACATCCCCCAGAGTTTTTTTTTATATTTTTTTAAGAATTGCGTGTATTCCGTTTTATGAGGTGTAGTTTCATTGTCGTTTTCTTAGGGATTGATCAGTATGACAGAGACAGCATCATCAACGATTTTAAAAATGGAGTGTGTCGCCTGATGGTGGCCACCTCTGTGGCTGCCAGAGGCCTGGACGTCAAGCAGCTGATCCTGGTGGTCAACTACAGCTGTCCCAACCACTACGAGGACTACGTCCACAGGGCAGGACGCACAGGCAGAGCTGGCAACAAGGTTAGCCACTTCAGTGAACTTGGTCCATTTTACAAAGAATATATGACCTCTCATCTTTGTTTTAGGCCAGCAGCTGTTGACTGTGTTAACTATTACTGTCATAACACAGATTTCAATGAGAGAGAATAGATTCAAGATTATTTTTATTATCCCCCAGGGGGCAGTTTGTTTTGCAGCCACCAGTAAGAAAGAAGAAAAAAAAACAATAATCTCAACATTCATTCAGAACAGATTAGTGCAAAGAGGGAGTGGGGGGGCTCACTTTGAGCAATTAAAGAGGCTGACAGCAGCAGGTGCAAGTGAGTTCTGCTGGTCCCACACTTCTTCAACTGCAGCTGGAAGGGAGCAGTACAAACTCTTAGAAAAGCAGATGGCTGTAATCAACCAAGATAGAAGGGACTTTCTTCAAGGTTCTTTTTCTCTACAGGTCTGGGATTGAAAACCACAGAAAAAAGGGCTGATTTAGCTTGTTTGAATATACAGCTGGTAGAATGCTCTTGTTTGTTCTTCCTCTTGTTGAGTAAGTAAAAATACATCTTGACACTATGTCTCTACATCTATGCTTTCAGGGTTATGCCTATACCTTCATCACAGAGGATCAGGTTCGGTATGCTGGTGATATAATAAAGGCATTGGAACTGTCAGGCTCTCTGGTTCCCCCTGAACTGGAGCAGCTTTGGGCTTCCTTCAAAGACCAACAGAAAGCGGTAAGATGAGGCTTACCGCCTCAAAACAGCTTTTTGCTGTTTTTGGTTTGGAGGGTGGGGGTTAAATTTGGAATCTAATAAAGGTCATCCAAGAGAATTATTCTGTTTGGACTGAGACATCACCCCATATCATGACATACTGAAAAAGTGGGTTTGGCTTTTAGGGACTGTAATTATGTAACTCGAATCTTGCTTACAGAGCAGAGATTACATAGTGAGCATTGATTATGAATTTTGAAAGAACCACCTTGACACATGGAGACCCGCAAGGATTAGTTCTTGGGCCCTTCTCCTCCAACCTGAACATGCTCTTCTTCTTCGACATTCCCCAACACTGTGGGGTTTCTTATCTTCGCTATACAGATGATACCCAGATCTGTTGAGAACTCACATAAAGATTAATTAAATAATCTTTTAAGCCTTTTAAAAACATAGCCAAAAAATAACATTATATCAAAGAAGAATTTTACAAAGCTCTGTCATGCTTTTATTTCTTTTAGGGTATATTATTATAATATATTCCTCCCCAGTAAGAGCATAACACAGCAGCTCATTCAAAATGCTACAGCAAGAATACTGACAAACACCAGGAAGAGGGAATGTGTCACTCCAATGCTTAGATCCCTATACTGGCATCCAGTTAAACAAATCCTTCAGTTTAAGGCTCTTTTTAAGTGTTTGTTTATTTCTTAATGGTCAGAGTCCCAATTATATCAGATATGTTTACTGAATGTGAACCTGGAGGTGCCTCAGATTTGCAGGGACTGATCAGCTGGTGGTTCCCATAGTTCAAATCAAACAACCAAACCAAACCCTAGTAGAATTATACAGCCCCTCTGTCTTCATTTCCCAACTTCACATCATGGCACATTTGCTGCACATCAGAGGTGGGTAGCACAAAGCTTTAATGGTGATTTCAGTAAAGCCACACTGCAGAAGAGTGGTGGTAAGCTATCTCTGCTCCCCCAAAATTGGCTGCTTTCAATTCAATTCAATTCAATTTTATTTGTATAGCGTCTGTTACAATGTCAATTGTCTCTAGGTGCTTTACGGGGACCCAGAGCATGACCCCCGAGCAAATATCATTAACTAAAAAATAACATTGAATCCTAAACAAGGATAATGGCAGATAAAAAAAAACCTTTGAACACAGCTGTAAAGCTATGGTTTAAATGGGCCCTTTTGTTCTGTGTTTTGTGGTGTTTTGACCTTGGCATGTCACAGAAGTTCAATAAAGACCTCTGGAAATTGCCAGAAAAGAGGCATAATTCCTTCTTGAGTTATATTGAGAAGGATAATCTCAGTCCATAATATTCAAGCAAATTTGTTGTCTAAAAGTTTATTGAAACTCATAAAGTAGGGAATTTCTGTACTGCTTCAAAAATTATTAGTACAACTTTTGTCACATCCACTGGTTCCCTCTTTCTGCTTTTCTCCACCCTTCCATCCATGCAGGAGGGGAAGACTATTAAGAGCAGCAGTGGTTTCTCAGGAAAAGGGTTCAAGTTTGATGAGACGGAGCATGCCTTAGCTAATGAGAGAAAGAAGTTGCAGAAAGCTGCTCTTGGATTACAGGACTCTGATGATGAGGATGGAGCATTGGATGTAAGTGATCTTTGAATTTGAGCCTTTTTTTTTTTATATAAGGCTTAAAATTTTGTCAAGCTCAATGAAAAAATCATAGCAGTATTTTACAGCATTATTAAAAATGTTCTCAAACTTTTCCCTTTATCAGATTGAAGAACAAATTGAAAGCATGTTTAATTCCAAGAAGAGGGTGAAGGATCTGTCTGCTCCTGGAGCGGCTGCTGGTTCAGCCGGAGCTGTTGCTGCTACAGCTGCTGCTCCTGGAGGGCTGCCAGGTGTTGCACCTACATCTGCTGGAAACATCCAGAAACTGGAGATGGCCAAGAGACTGGCTCTCAAGATCAACGCTCAGAAGAACTTGGGTGCTGAGGCTCAGGTACTTCAAAGTTCTAGTGCTGCCATTTTCCATTTCATACTGTGTTCTTTTGTCTTTGTGTTGAGTTTTCAGGTCACTGAAATCAAAAAGACCATGAGTTTAATATGTTTTCTTTATGTTATTCATTCATTCCTTTATTGCTTCTGTTTTGTTTGTTCAGTTTTTCTTCTTGTGCTCCTTTTTGTTCACACATTTAGCACTTAAGATTGAACTTTCTTCCTTTCTGTGTACAGGACGTGATGCAGCAGGCCACAAATGCTATCTTGCGTGGAGGCCCCATCATGACACCATCTGTGTCAGCAAAGACCATCGCAGAGCAGTTGGCAGAGAAGATCAATGCGAAACTGAACTACACACCTGTGGAGAAGCTGGAGGAGGAGCGGCAGGCAGCTGAACAAGCTGAGACTGTCAGAAGATATGAAGAGGAGCTGGAGATCAATGACTTCCCTCAGGTGAGCCAGCAGTGGAAAGCTGTGCTAAGATGTTCATCAGATTTATGTTTTACGTTCAGTCTTTATCTTTGGATGTTTCCTGTGGCATGTTCTTCAAACTGGATGTGAGGATGCAGTTAATATCAGTAAAGGCAGTTTAGGTCAGTCACCAAGCAACAACTTACAGATGTGAAAATAGAATCCTGGAGGCAGTTTTCTTTAATTTTCAAATTTAAAATACCAAATTATTAAAGCACTATATCCATTTTTCACTGTGTTGATCTTATTGATGTTTAGTGGTTAGGATACCATTCCTCACTGTCTTTGCTTTTGAAGAGAGAAAGAGGCTTGAAAGTTTCAGCTAGAGCAAAACACAGCTTTTCATCTTGCTGTTAAGTGACTCTTTAAACATCTTTGAACATCCATTATTATATAACAAACTGACAAATTTAAAGGTTGGAAAAGCATGTCCAACTCACCAACCATTAAATGTACATATAAGGTCTTAATAATCTCAGGAGATTCTCAGATGAACTTCATCCATACAAGATACCTCTTCCTAACCTTTCCTGAGAATTATGGAACTTGTTTAGTTTTTATTTAATTTATATACATATACACATCACGCAAGACAACATATCTAATATCACAATTTTCAAATGCCTTTAAATTGATATACAGGTTCAGGAATAATATTATTTTTAGTTGAACTGTTTTTGTTTTTTAACTTTAAGATTTGTTGACATTGGCCACGGTTACATGATGTTTATTAATTCGGAATTAATTATTCAGAATTAAATAATTCAGAATTAAACTATTTTCCTTCGAGTTTACATGGAAATGGTAATTCCAAATTGAGGTTTACATGGAAAACACGTTTGAACGGCTTTATCCAATTCCGCTTAAGGTCTGGGCCTGGGGGTTGGGAAGGGTTCTGATTGGATAGGGGAGCGGACGTCTTTACGTATTTACGTGTACCGGAAGAAAACAAACTTGCTCGATTAGCAACAACACGGAGAAACCTCCTTCATTTAACGTAGCCGCTACAACTTTGAAAAGCTCACAATTTTTCGGTTTCCTGCCATCTGTTCTTTTAATTATTTCCAGTTCCTCCAAGATATTTATTAAATAAATCGTCTCTGCTCTTGACCACCGTTTACTGCGTGCTGCCACGTTGAAACTTTGTTTTGAAAACAAGCCCAGCGCGGAATATAAGCGTCATCGTGACAGACGGGCAAGGGAACGAGCATGTGCAGAAAGACCGGAATTAATTTAACACGGAATGAGTGTATTCATGGTGCGGAATTATTCTATTCGGATGTAAAATCAGAATAAACCAGCCACTTACTTCAGAATTAAGTTTAATTCAGAATGGACATTTTCATTCGGAATTAGGTGTTTATATGGTAATTTTTAATCATTTTAAATCGGATTTAATTTTAATTCTGAATTAAAGAGGAATTAATCTTCCCATGTAAACGCACTGATTGTGGTATTATGGAAATGCAGAGTATAAAATAATCTAGAAACTGTTGAAAGCACAAGCCCCACTCAAAACAAATCAGAAAAGAAGAATTATAGATGAAACATTCAGGCAAAAATCTGAACATGAAAACTGTGTGATCATGTGAGATCAATGCACATTATAAAAGCTTTTTGACAAGCCGAAGGGATTTCTTTTTTGCTCGGAAGTATAACCAAAAAAATTGATGCAGTCTTAAACAAAGTAAGTGTGCTCCAAAATGTCTTGCAAAATATTTTTCTTTCTTTTTTTCACAGACTGCCAGGTGGAAGGTGACATCCAAAGAGGCTTTGCAGAGGATCGGTGAATACTCTGAAGCTGCCATCACTATCAGAGGAACTTATTTCCCCCCTGGCAAAGAGCCCAAGGAAGGAGAGCGCAAAATCTATCTGGCTATTGAGAGTATGTATTGCAAAAATAATGCATTTTGAGTCACTGCTGTCCTGCCACCTGGTCCATTGCATCTTGAAAATTGTGTAGTTTTTCTGTCCCTCCGCTCTGGAGAGAAAGGTTTAATACTTTATGGAAAAGTTTTCTTTTTTTTTTTTTTTTAATGTAAAACTCAATAATGGAAACTTTGGTGTTAAAATTTAACAGCCTCTTAATATACGTACTGGGACTAACCAACTTTTCTTAATCTTCAGACTATGATTACCTCAGAGAAATTAATTTTCTCATGGCATGCTCCATATACTGAATACTGAATATATTTTTCTAGGTGCAAATGAACTTGCTGTTCAGAAAGCCAAAACAGAGATTACACGGTTAATCAAAGAAGAGCTAATCAGATTAGTAAGTATCTTCTGCACATGAATATCAATATTTTCCTGACTCTAATTTATGATTGAAGATTCATGACAAGCTGTAGCAGATAGCTTTAAAGAATCTTGCCTTTTTTCTCTGCTCTTCCCCAGCAAAACTCTTACCAGCCGACGAGCAAAGGCCGATACAAAGTGTTGTAAAGAAGAAACCAAGGCTCGGCGGAGGAGTTCCCATAACTCCACATCCTGTCATCTTTCCAGTTTCATCAAAGTGGCTGAGGAATATTTTAGTTATTATGTTAATATTGTTCACTTTAATCATCTCAGTTTAGCTTGTATTTTTTCCCTCTGTGCTTCACTTGTCTGTCCAGTGATTTTATACATACAAATATGGAAATGTGTACCACCAGTGTCATCAGAGCAGCACACATCTCCAGTGAGCAATCTGTAAAAGACCAGTCTTCTTTAATGTTATGTTTTAGTCCGATTTAAGATGGAACCATTGCCTTCTTGAAGTGAGCGTCAGATGAAATATGTTTTTACTTTTTCTGACAATAAAATAATGTGCTGCTCAGGAAATGACTTTAATTTGTGACATTTGGATTAAAAAAAATATCTCCAGATACTGAGCATACTGTTGGGAATTCTAATTGAACACCGTCAGCAGCCATTCGTTTACGTATTATTTATTAAATGTGATGTGTTTTTTGGTAAGCGTTGAAAATAAACTCTTGGTAGCTGCGTTTGTTTTAGGCAAACGGCAGTACTTCATGGTTGAAAAAAAAAAACGCGTTTGTATTTCTAAGTGATTCAGGAGGAAGAGAGGCCGAAAAACCTCGCAACCCTTGTATGCCCTTCTGCGCATGCTCAGACTGCACTCCCGTCTTATTAATTTTTAATGGAAAATGGCTGCGTTTCTAATCCAAACCGCTGGAGCTGGGAAATAAAAACCGTCTAACTAAACCGTCTTTGGTCTCGTTGCCGTTCACTCCGAGACAATTCGGTGTGGCGATTAAAGCCGGCGAGCCAACGTCCCGTGGTGAGAAAAAATAAGTGGGGGAAAATGGATCAACTCAAGCTTTAGGGGATGAAAGATCATTTTTCTTCTTAACCCTTTCTACTCCCGAGATCTGCGAACAATCGAGGTACAGTAACCTTTGTGCTAAAACGGGTGGCGGAGACAGGGATGTAGTTAGAATAATGAGACGGCTTAAAGGTTAGCACTTAAAAAGTATATGTGCGCTATTCGTGATGCTGTCGAGGTTTAGATCCGTTTCTGTTAAACCGTTATTCGGGCCAGAACGAAGCTAAACGCAGCCGTCGGTGTTGCACGTTAACGTTACACCAAGGTAAAGGGGGGGTTTTGTCGTCTGAGACTGAAAGATGCTCTCTATCCATGTGCATATTTTTGTGAATGAATATTACTACAGACCCTATAGTGTAAGTGATAGTAAAGTCCACACCTCCTGCATCTTGTTTGCTCTCCAGGAGGGAAAAAACAACAACACTGGATCTAATCAACATTCTATCCTTTAGCCTTTTTAAGTATTTATAGGCTCATTCTGTTTTTGACCTTAGTACTACTGAACTAAAGATGCTTAGGCAGTCGTTGTTAGCCATGTGTACTTACTATGTTACTGGGTTGATGGTGCTGGTAATAAAATTGTTCACTATTGCCTCCACAGAGGGGTTTTGCTCAAAGGCAAAGCAACACCACCACACAAAGGTTAATGTTTGTCTTCAAGGTAAATCGACCACATTTCTTTAACAAAGGCCTTTTAAATGTGCTGTCTACATACCTGTTTTGAAGCAATCTGTGCCACTCATGTAAAATTTAAAAAAAAAAAAAAAATACAGTGATTTTGCAAATCATTTTAAGGCTCCTTTTTAACTCTCATGAAAGTGGATCCAGTACTGCTTGGGTGAAAAATTCAAACATCGAAGAATTGTGAATGAGTAACACCCACATCATTATTGGTGCCGTATACCATTTGGGTTCAACATGGAAAATTTCATTTTATTTACATCACCCACAGAGACATGTGTATCGTTTAATTCATTGAATCTATGAATCATGTTCTCACAGCCTTGTGAAAATAACACTGGGACTCTTTGACATCTTTATTTTTTAGCCTTTTCTTAGTTTTAACTGATCCCTAAGACTAAAAATCAACAACCTTGCAAGTTACCCAAAAATATCTCTTTTGTTCTGTGATAAGTTTATCCCAGTTGTCAGTTGGTGAAGGGCAGGGTTACACTCTGGACAGGCTGTCAGTCCATGTCAGAGCTCTGCAACATAGGAGATGATTCTTAAATCTCATTTTGCAGACCCTCTTCACATCGCAGGCTGTAACATCTGTCAGATTTACTTTTGGACATGCAGTCAACATAAACCACTTGGTTAAGAAATCCAGGAGGTGCAAAGCTCTGAATGTCTCCATGCACTTTTACACAACAGGACTGAGAAAAGATAGAGTTTGCAAAGAAATTCCTGAAGGTAGAGAAGGACAGCCGCGCTCTGAAAAGTCTCTGAAGCCTCATTTTGATTGGGAAGCTACAAATGGCAGGTGTTTGGGCTGAGACTGTCATGTGTGTGAAGATGACGGTACCTAAAGGTGTTCTTTCGAAAAACATAATGACAGATGTCACTTTGTAGTGAAGCAGTGACATGAGTTTGAATTGTATTGCAGTGAGTAGCAAGTGGGGGTCCTTTTGTAAGTCACATTTTTTTTTTTTTTTTTTGAGTGATTGAACAGCGGAAGCCCTCTGCTGTTAGGAAAAGTCTTGCTTGCAGAGCATTACAGAAGCTGAGGCGAGAGATCACCATGACCCGTATCAGGAGCTGTGTAGTGGCCTGATTTTTCATGAGTCAAGACAGAGAGCTTTGTCATGGCCATTGGGAAGATAAATGAAGAAGCAACTTTTATACACCATTTCCTTTATAGTGGAATAGTTTAGGTCAGTGATTCCCAAAGTGTGGGCCGCGGCCCCCTGATGGGCCGTTGTGGTACTGCGGGTGGGCCGTGAGAGGTCATTAAAATTAAACAAATGTTTTAAATCCTTTATCTTTTTAAAATATGTTTTTAATAACTGTAAAATATTCATGAGATTATTTAAAAAAAACATTAAGAAGACTTGTTTTACAAAATAGTTTTTACTTGACATTATTCTATCCAGACAAAATCACTTACTCCGACTTTCTTTTGTGTGACAATAACACATAATTTTGCACCCCCAGCAGAAGATGATGCGCCAGGTGACGAGCAGTGATTTCTGCATGAATAGCAGGCCGTCGTGCCTCGCGGAGGACGGCCACCACCCTGCTTCTCACTTTGACCTGTGCACCTCACAGTCCAGCAAGTTCTACCCTCCCCCTCCTCCAACGTCCCTCCAGATGACGCTGGCTCCCATGGCCTTACCCGCTCAGAGCCACAAGCCCATGGTGTGCCAGAGACAGGATGTTCTTGGTGGCGACCCACGCTCACCTGGAAAATTACCAGGCCTGAAGGGCACGGAGCAAGCGCCCGATGATGCCAAGAAGAAGAGCAAGGGTGTCGGGAAGTCAGGCAGGCGTGGGAGGCCGTTGGGAACCACCAAGCTCGCCGGATACAGAACCAGCACTGGGCGGCCTCTTGGCACCACCAGAGCTGCTGGGTTCAAGACAAGCCCGGGAAGGCCACTGGGCACAACGAGAGCGGCAGGGTACAAGGTCAGCCCCGGACGGCCTCCTGGCAGCATCAAAGGTTTATCTCGCCTCAACAAACTGGCTTATAGTAGCACCTGCAGTGGAGCAGCCTTCCCCTATCCGCTGCCACACAAAGAAATCCTCTGTGAACCTTCCTGCAAAGAAAAGACAGCTAATGAGTAAAGGCTCTGGGCTGTTTCTACTTCACCCTTAACTGCTGGAATAAGAGACAAATATGTACAGGTTTCCTACTGCATATTAGAGGTGACTGAATCTTTCTCTAATATGCCGTAAGGCTAAAAGAAGGAAATCTTTTTTTTCAATATTTGTGTTGTTGTCATTTGTGTGCCTGCCACCTAATATAATTATCATTAGATTTTCAGTGCTAATGCTGGACATATGTCGTGTATTTACACTTTCACTACGCATTTCTGTCTGTTTTCTTGGGAAACAAAAACAGATGTTCACTGAGCAAAAGGTGTTTATCGAACAAGTTGAGTGGTAGCTTAATTTCTAGTGTTATATGTAGCATTTTAGTACGAATGAAACTAAATGGAAAAACTCATTTTAAAATATAATTTGCTCTTTCACTGCTGCCAGCAGAGAACACTATTGTTGACAGAGGTGATAGGTACAGATTATGCCATAAAACTAGGAGAGAATGTACTTTTTACAGTGAGTTTATCACACTACAGGTTGCAGTCTGGATTTGCTGATGATGTTGCATTTTCACTCTTATTTTTGGTGTTTAAGCATACATTTTGGGGGAAAAAAAATGTACAGATAAGAAGGACAAAGTAGCATCTCTGTCTTTGCAATAGAAACGTTAGTAAGAAAGCTGGCGTGTGCTTTGGAAAAGATGCAGAGGAATGCCTTGGTAGTGAAGTGCTTTGCTCAGTGGCACTTCAGAGGTTCTCCAGGTCGGAGGCGCCGTAAAGCTTAAATCTAGCTCAACGTTTAACACTTCCAAAATGTCCACGTATAATGTGCATGTGAAAGTTACCAAAACAACTGATTCAACTTACAGAGTGTGAGAAATAGGACTGTTATTGTCTTTGTTTGTTTTTGTTTTTTTCTTCCATGAAGGTATCAAACTATGAAAGTGACTTGGATCAATGCATTTGTCCGACTCTAAAGAAGTTGAAAAACATTTGAAAGAAGAACAGTGTTTATATTGCTCTGCTTGGTGCTGGATAACTCTTCATGACAGTAACATTTAAAGTCGCTCATCTTGGTCCAAACATCCATTTCCAGGAGTTCTTACAGTGGGAATGGTACGTTTTCTTGCTTACTTGTAGCAAGAATGGATTCTCAACTCTGGTTCTGTCAGCTTGTTGAGAGCTGCTGGACATTTGTACATTTTTGATACTGCTACGTGTCACACAACATACATTTGAAGAGGTCTTGTTTTTCTTCACAGTTATGTCACACATGTTGAGTTATGTCTCACCTTATAGCAACACATGATTAACTTTGCTCAAATAGAATAGAAGTCCTCAACAAGCAAATTATGTTTATATCAAGAAATGTGTGAAGAGTATGTAGGACTGAACATGTGACAATGTTTTCTATTTCAGCTTTGTCTTCCTGAGAATTTATGATGGCTCACTATAGACACATTTGGTTTGTAGTGCTGAAAGTCTTGAGTTTTCCATGCAGCCTAAATACTTGATTATGTCTTAGTCCTGTCCTACATACTTATTTTGTTGTTATTCTTACATTCTCAACATGTAAGTCCAGTCCAGTGTAAACTTGTGACTGTCTTGATATGTATAAATATGCATATATATATATATTGTGAAAGAGACTACATTTTAAAGGGACATGTTGTATTTATTTATAATTGTCATATTGTAAGTTAAGTTAGTCAGCCAAAGTTTTGCTTTATATCTTTTGAGTTCCACTTCTTTGTAAACAACAAAGTGGGTCAACATCAACATTTCAGCAAAAATTAATATATGTTGTGCATTTGTATAAAATCTGACTCAAGACAATGAACAGACTGATACTCTGAATGTAACTGTAAATGTCACAATGTGTGTATGAGTTCTGAGTTTTTTTTTTTAACAAAACATTTAATTTTAATGTAATCGTTGTGTGGCAGACAATTACCAAACTAAAGGCTCAAGTATCCTATCATCCTTGCCCAAAGATAAAAAGTAATTATAAGATACATGTATTGATTTGCATTTCACCGATGAATTGTAAAAGACTGAGACGACCACAAACAAGTCTGTCGACCATTGATGACTTCAGTTTTTTCTCTTTTTTTTTTAAATGGAAAGAAAACAATTAGTTCTGTTTGAGGAGTCTTTTGAAGTAAATAAGACCAGTTGGGAACAATTAGCAACATTTATTCAGGTGTGAGACCGACCACAAATCATCCCAGCTGTGGCCTCAGTGATCCAAAAATTGCTGAATTATGTGCTCATGTTTGAATTTATAGACCATAAAATCATGTGCGGTTTTCCGTTTTCTTTTTCAGTTTTTAATCAGTTGCATAGGCCCAGACAAGTCTGTTATTTAATGTTACCACAATATTATGTGTGTGTTTCTGATACATTACCATAACCCTGTAAAACATTTGAAACTAACTGTTGAGAAAGCTGATTATTATTTTTTTTTTTTATGCTGATGTCAAATAATTTTGAAATGAAAAGTTACATTGGTTTTATTGGCTTAACAGAACCTTCTGTATATACATTACAGGTCATAAATTGTCAGATAGGTCCCTTGACTAGGCTCTTCAACGTTAGATCACTTGATTTTCGTTAAAAACTCCCATATTAAAAATTGTCTTTTTAAAAATATTCATATAGATGCAACTCACATCCAGAGAGTAGTGAAATAGCAGCTGAGTAGCTTCACTGAGTTGGATTCGGCGCAATAATATGGTGTATGTATTGTAGGCTACTGTGGAAACTTTGATGCTATAACGTTTCCTTACTGTTTTACTCTTCAACTTGCGTGCAAGGCTTTTTGTCACTTGTTTTGATGATCGGAGCAGTGGGAGCAAATGTATTGAAAATGTCACTTATAAACATCTTTTAGACCCTCCTTTACCAAAGAATGTGATCAGAATGCAGACTTTTATGCTACTTGTCTTGTAAATACTCATCAACATCTTACAAACTAACCTTAGCATGAAAGTTAAACTTTAAAATGTAAATCAGGAAAACAAGCGTTCATAACTATTCCACAATTTATACTATAATTGAAAGCCTTCAATAGTTGCATCTGATGCTCAAATAATTAAAAGGACAGTTTTTTGAATGCATTTAAACTTCTATCCACTGATGATGTAAATTTCATTGCCTTTTTTTTTCTTTAATATCCATGTTATCCTGCTTTGAAAGTTGTATTCTTTTTGTATTACATTCTTATGTAGCCTTGTTTAATATTTAACGAGTTGAGGTTGTGGCTGATGTGGTGCCTGGTTGTCTATTTTTATTTTGTAATTTTTTTATACAGTATTTGTGTCAGAGTGGTTATGAAGTTGCTTATTTGTAATCTTTATTGGAACATGCCTGCAGGATGACTGGTAGCTTTACAGCCCATATTAATGCCTGAGATTGTGATATAACACAAAAACTCATAACTAACATGGTTAGCTGGCTCACTCTCACACTGTAATAGCTTGAAGGACAGCTGAGTAGATGCTATAATCACTAGCAGCACCTGGGACCGCGTGTCTTTTAACGTCTGTCTTCAAGGTGTTTGACCAGCATGTGCCACCTAATGTGGCTTTCTTTCTGAGAAGATGTCATGTGTCTCCACGTCATAGATTTAATTAGGAATATAGTTTTGTATGAAAAACAACCTCCTTTCTTACTAAAAAAAAACACAAAAAAAACTTGTTGCTTTCGACATCTTCAGTGATACTTTACAATCATGCTAACTAGCTTGTTAGCAGCGGTTAGCTATGATTCACAAAGGCCTTGCTTTCGGTTGAAGCTGTTAACAAGACAGTTGTCAAATAGATGAAACTAAATTTGATGCACAGTCTTTATCAAGGTTGTGGTAATTACTTTGAATAAGTTAGCCTGGTTCCAGACGTCTTAAATTGTTGCCGTCATGTCAGATTTAATCGGAAAAGTAAAAAAAGGCCTTTTCAGTCTGGATAATGAGCAAGTTCATGCCACAGCTCTTGATTCTGAAATTTTTTTATTAATACAAATTGAATTTTGTTTGATATTTTTTGTATTCGTAGAATAGAAAACACATTTTTGGTGTCAATTTTGACACATCGCAGTGTTGAACGTTAACGAAAATGTTAACTTTTGAAGGAGTCGTACACAGTTCATAACAGTAATAGATATTTATCTTGCAGAAAATATGAAAAGAGAACAGCAACAATAACTGCTTCAGCTCTTTAGAAAGATTGATGCAGGTGTTCATTGAAAATTTGATCTATAAATGGTATTTTAGTAATCTGCAGAGGTGTGATCCTGGTTATTAAACTAAAGATTATATGATAAAACTCAGTACAGAGATGACTTTGACAGTTTCCCAATGTTTGATATGATTCAAATTTTAGTAAGATTATAGATAAGACTTAGCAACATAAGACCTGTGTAATCCTGTACCAGTATTGGATTCTGTGATTGTTAAAAGGATTTGTTTTGAGTGACAAAACTAAAAGTATGGTAACTGTCCACTGACCTCAGAGTACCGTGAATTTAATTGTACATTTGTCTCACATCACTTGAGTTCTTTTGTAAAATACATTCCTAATGTAAGGACTTTGTGATGGAACTTTGCAAACTGAGTTGACTTGTAAGGACGTCATTCGCAGAAGGATAAGGAAGTTAATGATTAAGGTTACCTAAGCAATTCTTGACACCATCATTATCTGTAGACATTCATGAATTTATAACTGTAATATTTCAAGTTAAGAATGTGCTGGCACTGTGCACAGTTACTGATATTTTATATTTTTTTCATTGCTGTTGATTGCCATTTTGTCACCATCTTCAGCATTTGTCAGCATACTTGACATCTGTGTTTTTGAAAAGATATAAATCCAAGTTATTCCTGAAGTTTGATTGGTGAAGCCTGTAAAGCTTTGTATATTTCCCATTTTATTCTTGCATGATTGTTATGGAATGTTCAAAAGTTGTTTAATAAATCTGAAAGTAACTCTGTCTGATGACATGCCTTGAATTCATTTGCTTTAATTATGTTTGGCATTGCTGTTGAAATGTCTTGTCACATCTACTTGAAGGTTGAATTTGTCGTTTTCATTATTTTTTTTTTAAACACAATTTTTCATTTGTGTTTTTTAACCACATTACTAGCACTCTGTCCCAGCTATTTTTGAATTTGTTACAGACAAAATAGGAAAATTAATTGGGTTCACCATGTCTGCAATTAGTCAAAGGAAATTATTCTTTTTTTCCTTTCTTATTTTTGTTCTGATTTGTGATCGCAATCATCTGGAGAAATCACATATTTTTTCATATGTCATTTATTTTCTTCTACCATTTATTCATTCCCTTTAGATGGATAATGACAATGCTTCATATCTCATATACATGTATCATATTTGTGTCTTTCCTCAGTTTGTCTATAAGGAACTTATCCACATTCTTTTTTAAGTCTACTCATAGGCTTAAAATAGCTATTTATTTTTTACATTTATCTATTATTAGTTTCTCTTTTATAATTTTTTACAGCTGTTTGCATATATATGAGGTGTAAATGCCAAGGAATTTTTTTTTTCGTATGCAATTTGCTCGTGCAGCTGGTGCAAGTTTTCTTGTCCATATGTGAGAGTGAGAGATGAATGTGTTTTTCCTTTAGCCCTCATGAGAAGTCTGATTGAACATACTTTATTGGGACCTGAGACTGATTCTGTCAGAGGACTAAAATCATCAATAGTGAAATCAATATTACAAAAAGACATACAAGACTAGTAGATAGTGATGGATGTTGTGTGTGTTGTACGATGATGCATGTGGCCCCACACCTGTACTGCTGCCCCATGGGGGCCAAGATGCATGCCCTCCATGCCCGAGCCATCCAGGCATGCCCAAGGCAACCTCTCCACCACAGAAAGCCATCCCCCAGACCACCAATATTGCCAGACCCCTAGGATGACCCATGGTATCACAACCCACCAGGAGTCGGGCCCCAACATGAAGCGGACAACCAAATCTTCCATTCTAACTTTAATTTTCACAAAATTTTACACGTATTACTATTTAATAGACTAAGGTCTGTTTTGACTCTGGAATGTTCCTTTAACTGTTGTGTGGTGCCATGGTACAGCTGATCAACTAAAATGGCCTTTTCCACATTGTGCTGCAGTCATTTTGACAAATAGTTGAGTAAATCAATGAGTAACCAAAACCTTTTTTTTAAAAAAAAGATTAGTGAACGTCATTATTCATTTGCTTTAAACATTATGTTTAAAAAATAACTTTAATAAAAATAAAATATTCGATTGCCCTCAGACATTTACTATTCAGCTTTGAGTGTCATTTCCAACTATCACAGCAGCTTTGGAGTCTCTAATACCAGTGAAGAAGCCAATGCAGAGCACTAAAAAGTGAAAATTCAACCATATTATAGCAATGAATATACAGCACAACATAAACACACATTTTAAGTGGTTTTGTAGTCACATACAGCATTCTTAAGTCCAAAGTTAACGGCAATTAATAAATTGTGAAATTTTTACCCTCTCTACCGGAAGTCGGATTTAGTGGTGCGTCATTTATTTTCTTCCGCCACGGCAGCCCGTCCTCATCATGAACTGGACGTGTTTCATATCATGACATGTGTCATATTTGTGTTCAGTTAGTTGTATTAGAAAAGAAATATGATGAGGACCTTGAATAAACTTCACGTAATCTTAGCTTTATTATTTGTGGTAGACAGTTTTCAACGTTTTGAAGCTTTGCTCCGTGACAGCTGAAGGTAGGAGACTGACAGCCCCCAGCTAGAAAAACAGTACAAACCGACAGTTAGCTCGTGATAATTGTCGGGATTTTTATCGTTATATTTGAAGCTAATGTTATAATTTCAAATTATGTTTTCAGGGTTTTTTTTTCCAATCAGCTGACTTACTTTGAATGGATATGGCTATTGAATGTTTCTAGCTTGAACCGAGCTTGATCGCGTTCATTGTAGATGAAAACAAGAAGCTATGGGTGATTATAAGTATTTGTTTATTTTGTGTGCCTCTTCTTTATAAAACTAAAACCTCAGTAAATGGCCCCTCCAGGTTTTTTTTTTTTTTTTTTTTAAGTGAAATGCATTTAAATGTTAGTGTTGCATCAGCGTACACAAGATGAAAGTACACTATGGGTCCAAAAAAAAAAGTCACACACTAATATTTCGTTGGTCCGTCTTTAACTGCCTTTTCGATTACAGCACGCCATGGCATCATTTTGATAAGCTTCTGCAATGTCACAACATTTATTTCCATCCAGTGTTGCATTCATTTTTCACCAAGATTTTGCATTGATGATGTTAGAGTCTGATCGCTGCGCAAAGCCTTCTTCAGCACATCCCAAAGATTCTCTATGGGGTTCAGGTCTGGACTCTGTGGTGGCCAATCCATGTGTGAAAATGATGTCTCATGCTCCCTGAACCAGTCTTTCACAATTTGAGCCCAATGAATTCTAGCATTGTCATCTTGGAATATGCCTGTACCATCAGGGAAGAAAAAAATCCATTGATGGAATAACCTGGTCATTCAGTATATTCAGGTAGTCAGCTGACCTCATTCTTTGAGCTCATACTGTTGCTGAACCTGGACCTGACCAACTGCAGCAACCCCAGATCAGAACACTGCCCCCACTGGCTGGTACAGTAGGCACTAGGCATGATGGGTGCATCACTTCATCTGCCTCTCTTCTTACCCTGATGCTCTCATCACTCTGGAACAGGGTCAATCTGGACTCATCAGACCACATGACCTTCTTCCATTGCTCCAGAGTCCAATCTTTATGCTCCCTAGCAAATTGAAGCCTTTTTTTCCAGTTAGCCTCACTTAAGGCTTTCTTAAGGCTACACAGCTGTTCAGTCCCAATCCATTAAGGTTCCTTTCACATTGTGTGTGTGGAAATGCTCCAACTTTCACTATTAAACACAACTGGGAATTCTACTATTTACCATTTGATTTCACCAAATGTTTAAGTGATCACTAATCATGATCATTCAAGATTTTTTTCCGACCACATTTCTTCCTCAAAGATGATGGATCCCCACTATCCTTCTAGTTTTTAATAATGGGTTGGACAGTTCTTAACCCAATTTTAGTAGTTTCAGCCATCTCCTTAGATGTTCTCTTTGCCTGATGCATGCCAATAATTTGTCCCTTGTGAAACATCAACATCTCTTCCATGACCACAGGATGTGTCTTCCAACACGGTTGTTTAAGAAATGAGAAGCTACTCACTGCATCTGTTAGGGTTAAATAACTTAAAACAAACTAAAAAACTAAAACATAATATTAATTAATGCAGTAATTATCCAATGGGAGGCTTTTACCTATTTGCTTAGTTAAATCCAAGTGATGACTTTTTTTTGGATGGGAAGTTTGTTTCTATAGGTTAATATATTTTGGTTTATTATTCTTAAGAGTAACTTTTAAAACTCTGATAGTCTTTGGAAAGAAATTTCTTCACTCTGTCACTGTTTGATTTGTGAGTTATGGTGCTTAAGTGATTACTGCTATGAAAAAATATCTGGTATACTGATTTTCTCTGTTATTTCCTTTCCTTAGAGAATGATAAGTCACTGGAGCCCACGCGGCCGGAGGATACAATTTCTGACTTGGAGAACAGCCCCAAGTTTGTAGAGTCAGAAGACCTGGACTTGCTGCCAAAGAGGCAGTTCAAGACAGCTGAGATTGCAGATGCTGTGATGGGGACTGAAATCCCAATCAATCCATCTGACATTGAATCCCTCTTTCCCAAGAATGGGAAGGACTTTCAGACTGGCTTCTCTCTGCCCTGTGATGAGAACAGCGCTCAGTGTGGCTCACCTGCTCTGACCGCAGACGGAGCATCTCTGGAGGAGACTGGACAAGAATCGGTGCAGCAGGTTAATCACTAGAACTGTAACAACATGGATAGGAGCTTGTTGTAGAAAATTCTAGAGAGTTAAAAACATGCTGACATACTGTCTCAACCTTGTTGCCATTTCTAATGGGCAGACTAAAAAAATCTATTATTGAATTTTTTGATCAACAGAAAAATGATCTGCAAGTGTAATGATAACAGATCAGCCATTTAAGCAACATTTAAAGCATAAATAGTGATCACTCTCTTGTGCAGCTCCAAAGTAAGTACTCCTCTTTAAAAAAAAAAAAAGCCTCTATCGTTCCAGATAAATTGGATCATTTGGTACTCAGATTTCTGTAGGACAGACTTATTTGAAAACATTAAGTAATTAAGTACAGTCCTAGTTAAAGTTTTCTATTTGAAAATCATTGTGAAGTCTGATTGTTGAGCTAAAGCTCATACAGAAATGAGTGTAGTTGTTCAGAGGTTGGCTGAGGCTTGTCTCTTTTCCTTCCAGGTCACTCTTGACGTGGTCCATGCAGACATCCCTCCAACTGAAGAGCAGAACACCACAGAGACCACCAAAACATACAAAGTGAACTGTGACAAGAGGAACATCACAGGAATGAACAGTTTCACAGTGCACGTCCTCAATGCTTCGCAGGTATTGCATGCTGTCCTCAGTACTATCCGCTGCTCAAAGCCACAGATGTGTTGGTGTGTCCAAATGTTTGATAAATAACATTTAACATATTCTTTTGAGATGGGCCATCGAGAATCAAAAATTTTCTCTAATTTATTGTTTATCTTCTTTGAAATATTTTTCTATCAACCAAGTGCACTAGTCAGCCTTTAATGTCTACAAGAAATGTAATACTCTAATACTTAGAGCTTTACAAGATAAACATAAAATTTAATTGGTTAAGAACCTTACATTAGCTCAGCTGATTGTGTCATGTTCATTCACTGTGCTGAATTTGACAAACAAGTGTACAAAGGTATTTGAAAAGAAGATATAAGCAAGATTCAGGTATTGGAATAAGAACTTTAAGGCTTTTAAATTTAAGCAAATGTTTTCTTTCTTGTTTAATTGCAGTTTTCTTGTGTGTAGCACAGTTTTTGATTAAGACGTCTACGTAGTCAAAGATCTGCAGTAGATAGATGAAGTTTGGGATGCAAGGCGTCTCTGGTGAAGAGAGAGATACAGTAAACACTTCAGATCTTTCATTGTATTCTTAATTGTTACTACACCAAACCATGATCCTTGAGAGAAGACGTTTTGCCATAATCTGCACTCTGGGCGAGCACATCCCTACATTGTTGTAATCTTCATATAAAATGAAATAAAACTCCAAAGGAGACGATTTCTAATCTGTTACATATTCCTCACTTCTTTCAGGACCTGATGGAGTTCCTCAACGCTAACAGCACAGAGTGCTCGGTGGTGCTGTTCTTCACAGCCTGGTGCCAGTTCTCAGCCAACCTGGCCCCTCACTTCAATGCCCTGCCCCGTGTTTTTCCCAGTATGCATTTCCTGGCACTGGATGCTTCACAGCACAGCAGGTGAACAGCCAGGTCTTTCTGATGTTACTATATTTCAGCTGACCCACGGTGAAAGCTAGTCCTTTAAAGTCGTGTGAAGGCATTTTTTATTTTCTTAACCTTATTTTTGCCTGGTAGATACACCTGTATTTCCAGCTAGTTCTTTACATTAGGTAAGCATAAATAATTTAGGTTTTTGTTGAAAAATGTTGGGTTATGTCTATGCATATATGAGCAGAAATAGTAGTTTGTACTTTTATGCATCATTAATTGTGCCTAAGGTGCATTTATTTTGAAAAATTGAAACCTGATGCAATGTAAGAGTGCAGCTGCCAAGTGTGTATAGCTTCAGATGTGGCAGTGATCAAAACAAGCTTAGTTTGACTTTCACTGGTTGCATTCGCTCAAGGACGGTTGATTCTTGCGTCAAAATGTTTAGATTATTCCAGAAAAAACCTGATGTTATCATCTAATTTTCACAGCCATAGATCATTTACCACAGTCAGGGTGTAAAGACAGTTTCAACAATTATAACAATAACTTTTTTCATTGAAAAACCTGTGTTCTCCTTTCAGCATGCTCTGGTTGTTTGGAACATACCAAGTGTTGAGCAGAAGCAAGAGAAAAAATCTAACTTTTTAATTTTTCTACATGCTTCTTGAACGACAACTTAGATTGGCCTCATAAATGAAAGATTTTTTTTAAATTGCACTCACAGTAATAAGTGTGGAAAGAATCTAATCTTTTAATTCACTGCCTCTTTGCTGAATTCTGTGTGTGTGTATGTGTGTGCATGTCTCTTGTCAGATAGGAGAGGCTACAGCTTTGAACCTCAAAGGCAGTTGAGCGTTCATCAGTTTTCTCTTTATATATTTGGTTCAAGGGGTATGAACAGAGGCGGTCCTAGCTAATTTTGTGCCCTGGATGAAATTCCCAGACTAATAAGCCTGTGTGAACTTGCACTGGTGTTGTAAACACAAACTAGCCTACTGGTGAAATGCTAGCTGCTAGTTCAGCAAAGCTAAAAAACAAATACAGTCGTCTTCTGTGGCTAAGTAGCAACATATTAGCAAGAGGATGATACATAGTGTATAGGCTACTGTTTCATTACATGCAAAATTAACGTCACTCATAGAGACCTGCATAACTTTATCTTTTGAACGTTTCTCCTCTTCTTCTTCCTTCTCTTCCTGAACTGGGCACCTGTATTTTTGGTCGTTTGTCCATGATGCAGCAGGCTCAGATTCCTGTTTTTTTTTTTTTTTACATTTTACATAGATATTTATTGGGTTATGTCATAACCCAATAAATTTAATAATATCTATGTCAATTTCATGAATGAAAGACAATTTATTTGGAAGTAGCAGTTTGTGTTGTGTGGCCTGGGTTCATGAGAGGTCAGTCTACTACCCCCCCCCCCCCCCTTTGCTTTTCCTCTGACAGTGAGACTCAACCTGCTCACAACCTCTGCAGTTGAATTGATCCCCCTCTCATCTCCCCCCTGCCTTTTCTTCTGACACACACAATGTGTTTACATTACTCTCAGCAGCGAGTTGACATGATAGTAGGGGCACCCCAGCGCCTACGCTACTAACTTGACGTGGAAATGAACGGTATTAGTCTAGAAAACTAGCGTTTTTTTTGTTTTTTTTTTTTTGTTTTTTTTAAGGGTGCTTGTGCGCCCCAAAATAGATTGCACCCTGGGCGGTTGCCCACATTGCCCATAGCAAGAACCGCCCCTGGGTATGAAGGAAAAAAAAAACCTTGGCACTGCCCCCCTAACAGCAGGAAAACGGTAATGGAGAAGAGTTTAGACAGACAGCACTGTTGTTTATCTAGAGAGGATGCTTGGAATATATTGTCCCTTTGCATTAATGCATATTAAACACACACACAATAAATCTATATCAATCCATCTCCTCCACCAGTCTCTCCACAAGGTTTGGGACAGTGGCAGTTCCCAACATCCTGTTGTTCCAGGGGGCCAAACCCATGGCTCGCTTCAACCACACAGACAGAACCCTGGAGACACTCACCTCTTTCATCACTAACCAGACAGGTAGAAATGCGACAGAGAATGTACTTTATGTTTCAAATCGCAATTAAACTGTTCTGCAGGCAGTCGTAAAGCTGTTTGTTTGATCCATTGCTCCAGATTTCAGCTTTCTCTCACAGGAAATGCAGACTCAGTCCTGATTTAGTTCTGACTGGTCTGCTACGCTTCTCATTGGTCAGTTGTATGACCACATTCAGTGAAAGGACAATTAAGGAAAATGACCTTCTGTGTTGACTGATATTTGTGCACTACTTTGCAACTAATGCTCAACGATAAGAGATCAACATCATATTCCTTGATTACTCATTTAGCAATCTTGGAGTCCAGTTTACGAAAAATGCCTTTCTATTTCAGGGTTTGAAGCCAGTCCAGACAGAAATGTGACAGACACTGACCGCCAGGGCCCCCTCCCCAGTGTTCCCGTGAAGGGTATCGACTGGCTGCTGGTCTTCTCCATCCTCTTCATCACAGGCTTTACTCTGTACGCCATCCTGCGGGCAGACAGCATCCGCTGGCTTATACCTGGACAGGAACATGAGCATCAGGACTGAAAACCGACTGCAAGTCGAGAAAGATGTGAATAATTACTTTTTGAAACTTGAAATTTACTCATGGTGTTGCTGTTTGAAATAAAATAATTGACCTGTAGTGCTGTATATTTTTTAAAAACATCTGATTTGTTTTTGAATTTAAATTTTATGACTGATGATTCTGTTTGAGAAGTCAAAATTGTTAGCTTTTTGTTGATTTCTCATCGGTGCCTTTTGGTAGATGCGCAGTTGTTATCCTTGAGTGTGACGGTACAAAAAAAAAAAAAAAAAAAAAAAAGAACAATCATGTAACAAGATGATGGAAACACTGTTGGAGCAGGATCAGGCCTCTACGCCGCAGAACTGAAGGGTGATAGTTCAAGACCAGGACTGACTCTTTACCTCGACCACCAGGATCCAGAAGCGCTGTTTGCAACTCTATAGGTACCTGCTTTGTGCAACGGAGTATTAGGGTCACACTGAGAAAAAAAATTAGGACAATGATTTTTTTTTTTTCCCATTCCTTACTTACAGAATAAAGTCGAAATGTCGAGAATAAAATTGAAATGCATTTTCCAGAATTCCAGAATCGGTGTAGTTTCTTTTTCTGAATAGGTGCGATTTCAGACACAGTGTCTTCAAAGTACGAATACTTATTAATAATACTGTGTCTATGCGCTAAAAGTGAAATAATTTCCTTTTTGCTAAAGCCCACTCTGAAGTACAAGGTCACAAGTTTATTAACACTTGATATTATGTTAGAAGAGTAAAGCTGGTTTGAATACATCTTTAGACTACTTTATTCTCGACATTTTGACTTTATTCTCTAAGTGAGGAGTGGGGGAAAAAAAATCATTGTCAACAATTTTTTTTCTCAGTGTGGCCCTAATTACTCCACCGTAGCTTTGTCATCTGTTTTTCAGTTTTAAAACATGATGGTTGTAAAGCTGGGCCCGATTTTTTTGTTTTTGTTTTACTGTTACCATTTTAAATGTTGCAAGCAATCACGACTCTCTTGAATCTCTTAAAATAGAAGATCTGATGACCAAACAGAGGTAATAAATGTCGTCCATGTATTATGATAATACATGGAAGAATGTGTTAATACTGAAGTAAATGTTTGACCGTTAAGGAAAGGGGTGTCCATTTCCAGGATTTGGACACCTCTGGTTAGGAGAATAAGTAGATATTAAAATTAATTTTATCTTGATCTACTCCCTGTGGAGGTTAGAGACACAAATTTGGTAACTCAAAATTCAGTTTTATGTTTTATGTATGGCTTAAACAGGAGGAGCCAATTAATATCTGTTGACCTCATGATTTTTCCAGTAGTGTCATCTTTATGCCATTTATGATTTCAGTACAGGAGTAATTCAGATTCAAATCACTGTCAACTTGGGTATGTGACTCCAGAGGAGGTATTTTCTACCACTTAATCCATCACTCTTTTCAAAACGGCACAAAATACTGTTTTCAACATATCAAACTAAATATGCTGCAGGAATGGGTTTCCCTGTGGCTCAGTGGGTGGTCTACCATATTGTGTTTTGATCTTTTGATCTTCAGACTGCAATTGAAGACAGCAACTACCTTTTCATTGTGAAATTACTGAACAGCTTTCATTCCACTTTTCTGTCACACCAGCTAGTAACAAACATCGACTGTAAATGTAAAGGTCAAAAAAAGCCCAAGCTTACACATGTGGAAGTAGGGGAAGCAAAACATTTAATTTTAATCTTGGGAAATGGCTACGGTTCAACCTAAAAGAACAGGTGAAAAATCGGTCCAAAGACCAGCAGGACTTTTGCCTTGAGGAAATATTTTATTTAGATTGAGAGTAGAAAAAGACTACATGTCCCACAAGAGGTCACACCATAGCATTTAAAGCACCACAGACTACTGCAAAATATATGTAAAAAGTCCTGCTAAACTACTGATGTTATTTCTGTTAATGGCCAATTTTCAGCATCCGCAATGTTATTAAGAAAACTGACATTTGAAAATAATAGCAAATGAAATTAAATAACCTAAGGTATGTTATGTTTAGTATGGGAGGTTAGGATACCTCGCTTTGTGAAACGAAAAATTCCCAGAGTTTCCCCTGAGTTCAGAATGAACATATTCGGAGTTTCTACATATCCCGCTCTCAAAAATAGACCCCAGTTCATCTCCACTATCTTGGACTTACTGCCCTTCATGAACGGTTGCAGACATATCTGGACACATGTGCTTCAGTAACTTAAAAACATCACAACTCCGATATCAGAGAACATTAATATTTATTTTTAAACAAAGGTTTAAAGCGCAATGTTTTAATTCCGCAGCCCTAAATTCAATAAAATAAACTGGGTCAACTGTTTACAAATGAGATTTTCAGAGCACTGTCACTTAAAACAGTTCACATCTCCACCACAGTGGCAAATATGATGTTTGATCTTTTTAATACCCAAATGTGCACCTTTACACACCTTTTTTTTTTTAAAAAAAAAAAATGGTTTTAGGTTGAAAATGCCAGTTTCAGGGAAACAATATTCTACATTTGAGATTCTCCAAATGTATCATTTAGTCCTCAACACTTGTTAAAGAACATGGTTTTTTCTTCAAACGCTCCACCTCCTGAAAATGTTGCGGCTAAAACATTTGGTGTACACATAAATGGTACTTTTACCATCTGCTGAAGTTATATGATCCAGAAATGGGAAAAAAAAAATCCAGTCTAACTCCAATCTTCCTTTTAGATAATTACTCCTCTTTACAACTGGACATAAGTATTTTGCTGCCGTGGTCTCATGTAGATATTTTACACTGAACAACCTGTTCATTAGATAAATTGAAAACTACACAGCAAATCCTCCAACAGTGAGACCAGATGCTGATCAGGACGATGCAGAAAATGCTGCAATAAAACACCAGGCAAGCCGATGAGCTGAAAACATTTAAAAGACAAAGGAAAAATAGTCATATTTGACTTTCTTAACACATGCTTTAAGGTGAATTCATGAGAATAAAATGGTAACATGACAAATAAATGATCTTGACATGACTTGAAGGACATGAACCAGTGAGATATGTTCCATCCCGTGACGAGAAGCCAAGATCCCGTCGGTCCTTAAACTCCACAGTCCTGTTGGAGTTGAATCAGCTGCTGTTCAAATGCTGGACCTTTTTAACAGTCTTAATGTCCTGTATTTACACCTTCACTGTCATGATATCCAGCGCAGAGCATCCTGAGGATCCACCTACTGAACCATTGGCTCTGGAGCACTAAGGGACTCGATGAATGCGTCGTAATGCTGTGGATGGCAGCGCTTGTACTCGTTGATTTTCCTCTTGATCTGTTTGGGCGTGTCCTGGTAGTAGTTCTTCTCATCTCTGGCCATCGCCTGCAGAGAAAGAGGAAGAATACCACGCAAAGTTAGTCAAAACTGAAGAAATGTGTTAGTTTTTAATCCTTCACTGAAAACACAACACCTATTGGTTGATTCCTTCTTATTTTCAGTTGCCTGTCTTTAACATTACTGTTTATTTGTTGACATGGCTCCTGTTTTAATAAAGTTTTTAATACTTTGGACAACTTAGGATTTCCTGCCAAATCTTCACTGTTGTTAGAAGTGCAGTAGCATTATCAAGTAAATTAATAAATAAATTCAACATTCTTCACACGTTTTCCATTCACACAACCTGTTCTTGCTATAAATGTAATAATCAGATCAGTCAATTTTGTGCAAAAGTGTCAAATAACACATGCCTGCAACTCTTTTTATGCGAGTATACGCAGAGCCTGAAGTAGAAAGCCAGAATTACCTAATTAAGTGGAAAATTGCAGTTTTGATGTCTACTGATTGTATCTCTAGCCCCCCCTCCCCCAAGCCAGCTTTCTCAGAGAAAGCAAGGCTTTGTTGAACTTGCTTTATACTATACCCATGAGGTCTGATTTTCCTCTCTGGGATGTCGTCTGTCTTCTCTCACCTCACTGAGCCAGGACCTTTGCCCAGACTCTCCTAAGACACCCTAGCAACAGATGGCTCCACTGTTGCTAGGGTGTCTCAGGAGAGTCTGGGAAAAGGTCCTGGCTCAGTTTCTGACTTGTGCCATGCTCACATTGCTGTTTGCTCATGGATTTTGGACAAATCTTTCTTTCTTTGCCTCGTACATATCAGAATTAATTTACATGAAAACACTTGGATTATTTTGGCCTTTTACACACACAACAGCTACATTTTAAGAGCCTCAAAATATTGTTTTAAATTAATCCCAGGACGATAATCTCTCGATACCAACACTGTGTTTTTTTAGACAACCTAAAAGCAACTTTGATGGAAATGTCATCGACCCACCTCTAATCTAACTGGTAAAGCTGCACAAATGATTTTATTATTCAGATATCAGTTTTGGTCAGTGTGACTATTTGGGTTGGTCTTTGCTTGATGGGAATATGAGCCCATGAAATTTAGAAGATATTCCCTTAAAAAAAAAAAAAAAAAAAAAAAATCAAAGTATTGTTGGACTCCCGTTCTGGTTGCATTTGTGTGGTTTTATAGCACAATGTCACACACCAACATCATGAGACAGCTCACTTTTACAGATGACATCCTGGCAGAGGAGATTAGAAGACTCAAGAAAGTAATTCTGGAAGAAAATAATACCAGAGACTGGCTGTGCAAGAGCCAAAACAATAATGAATCTCGGATAGTGTCGTAAAGGGGATTTAGCCTCCAGCCTACAGGTGGCGCCTCTGAGCTAAAAGGAGAAAAAGCTCCTCCGCCCCGTCAACAACAACCATAACAACAATGGCGGACTGCAGGGTCACGTTCGTCCTGCAGAAGCTACTGAGCTTGTTGGACCTACTGCAACAAAATGTTCTGCTCCTCTACATCTACAGCGAGCAGAAACGACTCCTAAACAATAACATACGCCACATACTATTAGATTCACCGCGGGAAACATTAAGAAGGGCAGCCAGGAGGAGGTTTTGGGTGAGACCCGGGAGAAGCAGCAACTGGTGGGACAACTTTGCCAGCGGCGTTGTGGCGGACAGCGAATGGAGAGAGAAGTTCCGCATGTCCAGAGACTCTCTCGTCGCCCTGACCGAAGAACTTCGCCCGTATATCGAAGGACAGAGGACCAAAATGAGAGCGCCGATTGACACGCTGAAAAAAGTCGCGTTGACGCTCTATACTACTTGAGTGACGAGGGGAGGATACGAAAAACCGCTAACGCTTTCGGCGTGTCGCGGCAGGCGGTGTCTGTTATTGTCAGGCAGACGTGTAAAGCCGTCGCCATCCACCTCGGTCCAAAATACATCAAGCTGCCTTTAACGGAGTCCGAGGCAGTGGAGCTGGTTCTGGGCTTCCATCGTGCTCGCGGTTTGCCGCAGTGTTTGGGGGCGGTCGACGGGACGCACATAGAAATCAAACAACCCTCTGCCAACTCCATGGACTACCTGAACGGGAGAGGCAGGTACTCCCTTAATGTACAAGCCGTCTGCGACTACAGGTACAGATTCATGGATGTCGTTGTCAAGTGGCCTGGGAGTGTGCACGACGCACGGATCTTTTTTAATTCAAAGGTAAACTCGTATTTAAATAACGGCAAGATCCCTCCCCTGAAAAAAGCAGATTGTGGATGAAGAAGAGGCTATACCAGTTTTTCTTCTTGGTGACCAAGGCTATCCGTTGCTGCCTTTCCTTATGACAGATTATTCAAATGCTGGTTCTACACCTCAGGAACAGCACTTTGGACCAGTGTTTGAGTCGAGCACACAAGGTCATCGAGTGTGCTTTCGGTCGCCTCAAGGCCAGATTTGCTGCTCTGAAAAGGCCGATGGACATCAACATGGAAGACCTACCCAATGTCATTTACGCCTGCTTTGTTCTCCATAATTACTGTGAGGCCAGTAAGGAGACAGTGGATGAAGACTCTGTGTTGGGAACAATACAAACTGACAAAGACTCCCAGCCTCTCACACAACACCACAGATACCCCTCAGACTGGAATGAAGAGGAGGCAAAGAGAGTCAGGAGGGTGCTCACCAAATACCTGGACCATTAACGCTGAAAGACAGTATACAAGTGGCGTGTGAAAATAAATGACTGAAATCACTGCTAGAACACTTTACAGAAAATACAATCAGAATTATAATGATATATAATAATATAATATATGTGGCACAACTCCCAGTCAACAGAATGTTAACATCTGGTTGTATTATTGTCCAATATGACATGTAGTTCGAAGCTCATCATCAGTAAACTCTTTTTTTTTTGTTATTTTTGCCTTTTTCTGTTTCTGTTTAGAGGTTGTACGCTGACGAGCAGAAGTCTTGTTTTTCAGTTTTGGCCCATTTCTGTGGGACTGTTACATACAGATTTTGCACATATATTAAAGCATTTTGGATTGTTTTTTGTGTCTTCATGTGTATGAGGAAAATTCTAGAAACAATAATTTGTCAATGGGAATCTTTAAAAAAGAAAAATAAATTTTCTGTTGATATGACCCGAGATTATATCTTTATTAAACCCTTTTTCCTCACTGAGTGATGACCTGCTTTTGCTTAAAACGTAACTGCTTATTCAACCTTGCTTACACTAAATGTCCTGAATTTTGGTCATTTCATCACCAATTTCATTTTCGCATATGAGGACAACACAGCGATGAGCAGGCTGTTAGCCAGGGGGACATCCAGCCATCTTCTGGACACCCTGTTTACAAAACCGACGGCTTAAATTTTAACTGGACAGCCTAAAGCACCGGTGTCAAGCTCCAGTCCCCGAGGGCCGCTGTCCTACACTTCTTAGATATTTTCCACCTTCAGCACACCTGATTCTAATGACTGGATAGCCATAGGCTTGTCATCCAGGTCTGTTAACGACCCGTTCATTTGAATCAGGTGCGCTGAAGCAGGGAAAGATGCTATGCAGGACAGCGGCCCTCAAGGACTGGAGTTTGACACCCCTGATCTAAAGTGTTCTAAGTTTGAATGATCAGTGATGATCAGTGTTTGTTAATGCAAATTTCTAATCAGCCAATCACATGGCAGCAACTCAATGCATTTAGGCATGTAGACGTGGTCAAAATGACCTGCTGCAGTTCAAACCAGCATCAGAATGAGGAAGAAAGGTGATTTAAGTGACTTTGAATGAGGCAGAGGTCAGAGGAGAATGGCCAGACTGGTTCGAGCTGATAGAAAGGCAACTGTAACTGAAATAACCACTAGTTACAACCGAGGTCTGCAGAAGAGCATCTCTGAACACACACCACGTCCAACCGTGAGGCAGATGGGCTACAGCAACTGGTCAATAGCAGATTGGAAAAATGTTGCCTGGTCTGATGAGTCTTGATTTCTGCTGCAACATTCAGATGGTAGGGTCAGAATTTGGCGTCAACAACATGAAAGCATGGATCCATCCTGCCTTGTATCAACGGTTCAGGATGGTGGTGGTGTAATGGTGTGGGGGATATTTTCCTGCCACACTTTGGGCCCATTAGTACCAATTGAGCATCATGTCAACGCCACAGCCTACCTGAGTATTGTTGCTGACCATGTCCATCCCTTTATGACCAGTGGACCCATCTTCTGATGGCTACTTCCAACAGGATAATGCGCCATGTCATAAAGTGTGAATCATCTCAGACTGGTTTCTTGAACATTACAATGAGTTCACTGGACTCAAATAGCCTCCACAGTCACCAGATCTCAGACCAATAGAGCATCTTTGGGATGTGGTGGAACGGGAGATTCACATCATGGATGTACAGATGACAAATCTGCAGTAACTGCGTGATTAAGGCAGTTCTGAAGGCAAAAGGGGGTCCAACCCGATACTAGTAAGGTGAACCTAATAAAGTGGCTGGTGAGTGTAGTTTGTGTGGCATGAAAAGTTACTCTCATGCACCCGCCATTCCACCTTCCGAGCTTCAATAAATGCATCCGTGTTGGTGTGATTTGTGACTGAAAAAGTGAGGAGTGGCGTCCTACTAAAACAGATGCCCGTCAAGACTCTGAGACTATGCAGAGCTGTGACAACTTCAACTGCTGAACTGTTTTATCTGCATATGTTCTTCAAAGTTTTAAAGCTACGTTTTTTCCCGTTCATTTGGTGCGTTACATGTGTATCAAGCTTTATGCGACTAATCTGTGTCACCCGGCGCCGGTGCCGAGGTGCTTCATAGGAGGAGCCTTTTAACATCCATGAGGGGCTGTCATGCTCATATTGCAGCAAACCATCACTGTTACCAGAACGAACGTTCTTTTCAATGTCATGTGGCTTTCATAGACTTATGAAGCCATAAATACTATGCGACATCTCATATCAACATCTTATCGCCACAGACATGCCCTGGAATACACTTCTAAAATAAAAATGAGTAACTCGCAGATCATCCTCTCACTCTGTTCTGACTGTTCAGGCCTGTCCCAGAAATCATCACGTTTTGAGGAAATATTTCAGGAATTTGGCAAGAAAGTGCATAGACTATAATAACGTAAGCTTCTTAAATGGTTTCAGGCAAAAGTTAAATAAACCTAATATAAATGCCAGACTAAATCACGTAAAGCCATCAGTCAGTTCCATCCCTCCAGCCTTTGGTTCATGCTCCTACCTTGTAGTTGTCCTTGTGTTCTCGGATCATGTGCTGGACGTACTCGATCAGGTCGGAGGATAATGTCTTGCTGTCTTTCTCTGGGAGGCTGGCTTCTTCCTCCAGCTCTGCAAAAAAAAAAAAAAACAACAAACAAAGCAAAAAGAAAACAATGAGAACATCAACTGAATCAGAGTCAGAAGACAAACATTTTTTTCCACTTTAGGATTCTAATGATCACCCAGATTTGCTGTTAAATTTAATCCTAAATCCATCATATGAAAGCTGCCAGCACAGATCCAAGTTTTCTGAGCTGCCAGTGGTGTGTTGTAAGAAACATCTGCCAAACTCTAACAGCTGGAAGGGGTACAGCACTCTTTCTAACCAGCACTCGTGCTGTTAGCTTTAGCATGTTGGTTAAACGTTTATGTTGGCTTGATGTTCTTTGATGTAACTGGACTCAGTGATTCAAGTAACGAGGAGTGATCTCTTCTTCCTGACTTTCATATTGTTCATGGATGTTATACAGCAGCAGCGCTTCTTCTGGACTGTGTTGGAGTCACAATATTCTGGTCATTAGTTGAGCAGTTTATGTGTAATATATAGATATATATTTTATGCTGAGAATCTGGCCTGATGTTTTCAATGCAGTGGGTCAATCATGCATCACAACAGTACCGGTTTAATAATGATTAGTTAATAATTATTAACCTACTTCTAATCCTAATGTGTAGGTTCCTAAAAGAACCTACACATTATTGCTTCTTTGACTTACTTTATCACTTCACTGAGCAAAAGCTGGTCACTAGCAAGGAGTGTACTGGGTGAAATGAGAGGTACAGCATCTGTTCAAGGACACTTGAACTGAACTGACTGAATCAAAATCCTCTGAGTGAGAAATAATCCTATTGTCTCCTGAGCTACAGATGCCCATGCCGCTTTTCTAAATGTATTTATTTACTCAAGACACACTAAAATGCAATTCAATAAAATAATAAAATAGATGCAGAAGGCCTCAGGGGGATAACTTACTGTTGAGGATGTAGGGTTTGGTGACGATGTTATCTTCACCGTGGAGCTGCAACAATAAACAACAATGAACAGAGTTTGATTTTTAAAGTAGGATCGATTAACCGGATTAGAGGAAATTATGATAAACTTTCATTTCAGTTGATCCCTGTTTGGGGTCTCCACAGCGGAGGGAACCACATGATTGGACCAGATGCCCTTCCTGACGCAACTGGGATTCAAACCCGGGACCTCCCGCGTGGCCAGAAACAGCACTACCACGGAGTCAGGGGGAGGTCAGTTTGAGGAAAATACGATAGTTATATTTTCTGATAATTTTTATCTTAAATGTCACATCAAGCGTTTTCAAATGTGATGCCATTTTAGGAAGCCAGTCTTTGCTCCTGCGTTCACAGGATTCAGACATAAATCACTGATGGCTCATCTGCTGTAGGTTACTAGAATATCATTAATACAAATGAGTCAATTAATGAAACTGCTGGAAAACAAGCTGCAGCTGACATTAAATTTATTGACCCAGAGGGGGAACATGTGGATGGAAAAATGAAAAAGCAGATGGAAGCAGACAGAACTCAGAGGGCTGAAGTAGAGCAGTTCGTCAATGCTGCTGCGACGAGTTATTCAAGGATGTTTGCTACAGATTCCTTCGACTTCAGGAGAAAACATTTAAATCTGACACTTCCAGACCTTTGATGACTGATTTACAGGACGTTTGGACATCATTACTGACACTCCATCATTATCTTCTGCTGCAAACCAGAATTTCAAGGTGTCATAACGTGATTATAAGTGTTTTAAGTTGGATTCAGAAATTACAGCATGTTTTATGTTCATCTCACACATTTCAGGAATAGGAATTAAACAAACCCGGGCCGTTTTGATACTACATACTGCACATTTGTATGACATCATCTTTAGTAAATAAAATTTCACTGTAAAAGCTATTATGCAACAGCTTAACCGGAAACCGTTACGTGACTGCTGTGGCCTGAATCCAAGGTAGCGACCTACTATAGATAGTGCATGTGATGTAGACTTGTAAATTGCACCCAACGTCTTTTTTTTTTTTTTTTTTTTTAACAGATGCAGCAAAAATCATCAGGGGATTTTTAAAAAAAATTTTGTTTGTCTTTTTTTTCACCTGAAAATCCTTCAAGTTCCATTCATTTCATGAGCCTTGACCGTAATCTAAAACTAACTTTAACCTCTGATTAAAACACACAGTTTAGCTCAAACCGCAACCAGGACTAAAGTCATGACATTACGCCTCACTAGGACCGGAGCTTCGGTCCCTACAATGGTCGACTGGAACCAACAAGGTTAGTGATTACAACAAAAAAGGTCCTAATGAGGTAACAAAAATGCACACAAACACACACACGCACACACGTCCAGCAGTCCCTTACCCTGTGTTTCTTTACTGGCAGAGTTTGGTTCGGGTCAAAAGAGAGACCCATCTCCTGGAGATTCTTGGCCATGGATTTCTTGTCATCCCAGGCATTTCGGATGTCTGGACTGACAGTGAGGATATATTAGAATTGGAGATATACAAAGAACAAGAACGCAGCCTGCAGTTAATGAGCACATTTCAGTCAGAGGTGTCACAAAAATAAAAAACAACAACCACTCTTTCAGTATAAATACACTTCTAAGACAGTCAAAATCTGATTAATTAAAGGCCTTAACTAAAACTCAAATTCTGGATACAAGATAGCCGGAGGACTGGGACACCCAAGAATGAGCTGAAAAATATTCACACTGGAAGAAAGCTGGAAGACTAGTGATGTCCGAGCGTTTGTCTGGACTATTCTGGACTGCATAGATGAATAAATAAATAGATAAAAATACAAAATAAAAATGCAGCATCGTAGATTTGATATTGCTTGTAAATAATAATTTATGACTCAGGAATGTCTATGTATGTGGTCTACTGAGAGAAGTCCTGATTAAACAGCCAGGACATGCATTGTCTCTACTACACACACTTGAGGTGAAGGAGTCTGTCAATGAAAGAGCTGCTCGGTGTCATCAGAACATCCTACATGGGATGAGCGTCATTGTCCATCACAGAATTTCTAATATCCTCGTCTCTTCCATCCTCTGCACTGAGTCAACAGGGCTCTCCGGGTACAGAGCCAGCCTTGTTCAACAGTTTGTCCAGTCTTCTCCTTTTGCCTGCAGCCTAAGCACGCTGCTTTAGACACCGTAAAAGATGTCTGGCAGCATCACAGAATAAAAAAATAAAAAAAAGTCCTCGATCTGTTTTCTTCTTAAAGATCTGTTTTCTTTAAAGAATCCACTGTCTCATGGCATCTGTTCCCTGTTAGCAGAGAGCAGCTGATCCTCCACCAACAACTCTGGTCTTCCCCATGTTTATCTGGAGGCAGTTATGTTGGCACCGGTCCACAAGGCCCAGTTGTTGAGGACATTCGGGTCTTCAAATGTTTGCTGCGTGTCTTCTGTTTTATATGCGTAAATATTAAAATCCTAACTGTCAAAATATGGCTGACTAAAGAGTAACAATGTGAGAATATTCCTCAAAAATGTCTTTGGTCCCTTGAACAGGCAATTTACTTCTCCAGGTTTACTATGACTCGATATATTTGATATTTTACACTCCGCTGAATTATAACACAACAGTACGAGGTCATCTAAAAATAAAAATGCCACTAAAATTGTCCAAGAGCCAGGGCTTAGAGAGTCAAACTCATTAGTTTTTTCTTCTCAACGTTTCCTGGGTGATACCTGGCGTGTATAACTCACAGGTTAACTAAAGTAACAGCTGAAGAATGTAGTGTATAAAAAAATAATAATGAGAAAACTGGAGTGAGCCAGATGTTACTGTTGTCATCCTGGACAGCTGTGCAGCACGCGCCCAACAGCGCCCCCTGGAACTAAAATACGAACTGCAACTATCTTCTATCCTACTCACGAAGACGTGTTAAACAGCACATGTAAATTAACATCATACATTAAACATGTGTCAAGGCGTGTTTTCTGGCACATAAACCACAAACAAACACCCTGACAGAAAGCTTTTCGAGAACGTGTCAGCTCTCCGGGGCGGATGTCCCGGTCCGAACTTACTGCTCGATCCTCGGCTTGTTCTTCTTTAAGAACTTCTTCTTCAGCTTCTTGCGGTCCTTGTTGTAGTCGAACTTCTTCCTTCGACTGGATTGCTTTGTCTTTGGCATGTCTGTGGCGTTTCTGTTTTCACGGCGAAGAAGCGCAGCAAACGTGCACCAGCAACAGGAAGCACGTGCGTCGCGTAATTTCTTCCTCCTCCTCCCGATTAATGGCCGCTGGTAAACAACAAGTCGGAACATTACCGCCACCAGCTGGTGTGGAGAGTGAACTGTCAGATAATGGAACAAGTCTAGATATATTTCACATTTTGAATTAATTTGTAGATTAATAACATCCAGCTAAGCTTTCATTTTTACATTTTTGAAGGAGCTGCCTTTTATTGTTGTCATTTTTAATCCACTGTATTAGAAGATGCTCACAGCTTCATCCTCTACTGGTCCTTTCTGTGTCTCTCATTTTCAAATTAAGAAAACTTTAGTGGTCCCTAGAAGGGCAGTTCTTTCCAAAGACCTGGTCAGGTATAAATACAACACAAACAAGCACGATACCCACGGACATAAAGATGTATGCTGCCTCAGTTCACACACATCGTACAGCACAAGGCCCTTAGCTCTGCAAGTGTATGTAACACTAAAAGTGCATTGGAGGAGCACTCAAGAATAAAAGAAGGGTATACAAGTTAAAACAATAAACACCGTAGGGCAAAAAAAAAAAAAAAAAAAAAAAAAGAATACAAATCAATAGATAAAAGCTCAAGAATAAATCATTAAAATCATTTCAAATTCAATTCAGATGTCTGATGGCAGAAGGTATGAAGGACTTGGAAAAACATTTCTCCTACTTTCCTTTAAATTCTCTAAAGCCAAGCATCATCCTCATGCCATCTTTTTTTGTATTTTCTGCTTCACTTTCCTTTTTATTTCTACCTAACTGGAGTTTATAACTGAGCTGACTAAAATATATTTAGTGGTCATCTTTGCTACATATCAATTTATTTAAATCAGAAATGTGCTGGTACCCATGCAAAACTGAATATAACCACCATCATATTTACTCTTAATATTAATACTTTTGTCGAAACTCACTGAGGATGTCTGATTAACAAAATGAACAGCTGTGATGTAAACTGACCAGTGCCGATCTTATATTTTCAATGTTTTCAACCCACTGAATAACTGACAATACAGCAGCATTTCTCCTACGAATACTGAGAGTCCAACATGTTCAACTCCAGAGCAATGAGTGCTACCCCAGTGTGACTGATTCTGTTTTTGGAGGCATCTATATAAATTTGAATGTAATTATAATATTAATTCATATATTTCTACAGTGTGCATGCAAGCTAAAAATGATTAAATAGATGAATACAATCTTAAAGTGAGTCACAGGGGTGATGAAAAGCTCATTATGACTCATCGAGAACTTGAAAGAAATTGGAAATTGATGACATTTTTTTGTGTAAAATACCATAAATTAAAATGAATAAAATGCTGAAAAGTTCTGCTTTTCTTCTTTATCACTGCTTCCACTGTGAAGGAGCCAGAAGTGTTGCTGAGGTGACAACTGCAGTTGCTAGTTTCATCCGCCAGATGTCAGTAGATCACCAGCTAGAGTTCCCCTGCTGTGTTCAGACCGTCAGCGGTTTTCTGCACATGTAGTCTGTTGTTTTAAAGTTGCTTTTTTACATTTTTATTTTCATAGTCCCTATTTCAGGCAGAACATTTTTTTCTCCATTGAATGTTTCTTTTAATGTCAGTTCTTCGTCAATTTATTTCTAGTTTTTATTTTATTTTATTGGATATTATTAAAAACGTGTTAGGTTTTTGATCTGGGGCTTGTGTTTACAAGGTTTTCTCGATTTGGCCTGTTCTCCTGTTCTTTTCTGTTAACTTTCTGTCTTTCCCTTGTTGAGTTCTGTTTTAGTTTTGTTCATCACCCTGATTGTTGGCACCTGTATCTTGTTTGGTCCTTGGTTTATTTAAGTCTTGTCTTTTCACCTTTTCTTTGCTGGTTGATCTGTTCAGTTCAGTTAGGTCCAGTTCTTTATCTTCCCATTGATCCAGGCTTGTTTGCTGCCCTTGTTGTTTCCTTACTGTTTCTCTGCTTGTTGTGGACCCAGATACGTTTGTCTATACTTTTGGGCTAATTAAAAGCCCTTTTTTTTTTTTTCTAAATTGGTGACTACTGTCTCCCGCTCTCCTGCATTTGGATTCTCACCCTAAACACTGACAGTATGAACCAGCCAGTCATGGACACAGCAGCAGTGGAAATGATGACCCCTTTTGGATTTTTCTAACTAGAGGCCAAGAAGAACATGCTGCACCTGGACCAGGAACAGTCGCCTTTTTTGGGGCTCTCTGCTAGCACTGGGGGGCCCTAAGAGTCTACGACGGGGACACAGTTGCTCTGCTTTTCGGCCAGCCTCCTTCCTGACAGAGGTCTCCCTGGAGGCTGGAAGAAGACCCCCGCAGGAGGAGGCGAACAACAACTCTTTTGTTTTGCTTTGTGGTTAGAATTTAATTTGATGGCTATTTTGATTCAGATGCACTCCCATTGAACTGAATAGGAGCTATCCTTCTACCTGCACCTATGACCTAAAGAGGCAGGAGAGAAAGGGTCTTTCTCTCCACTATGGCTTTCTCCAGTTATTCCAGTATAAGTAGACGGGATCACCCCTGTAACGGTCAGTACTGAACTGATGGGAACAGAGTTTGGGATTTATGAGGTTCAACTTGTCAACCTTCTTCTCTGTTTTGTCTTTAATCTGGAGCTTAATTGGTTCCTTCCAGGTCTGAGAGTTCAGTCGCTTCAAAACTGGAAGTTTACTTGACACACAAAATTCCCAAATGCAGCAGTAACAAATGATTTCAACCAGTGCTGTCACCCAGTGGGTACCAGTTACGCATACTCGGGTTTCCTCCATACCATATCTGATCTGCAAAAAAACATTGACACACAGCATCTCAGGAGGATTCTTCTAAATCAACTTATATTTTTTATTCTCATGTGGTCAGCAGAACCTTGTTGGGAGTGACGGTTACATTAAAACTGAATTGTGTTGCTGCAACACGTTCTCCCACTTTTTGCCCGACTTTAACGATGGTCTCAGCTCTTCAGCTTGTAAATGCTCCAACACATTCACCTCGCCAAGCTGCTATTTCATAACAAGCAGAAAGTGTAAAATAGAGACTTTGTTTTCTTTTCTTTTCATTGAAAGCAAATGTTTGCTTTCAATGAAAATTACCAGTTTAGTGCAAGAACAGAAAAGACAGGTGATCTTATTGTTTGTGTGCAAGCTGTTATTTAAGCAATTTTCCTCAATTACATGAGCCACTTGAGAGAATTACACAGACAGGATCAAGCATGTGGACGATTATGTAAACCGTTTTTATTCCTGAGCCTATTTTACAGTTTTCCGCTTTTATGACGTGTCCTGGTTTTTTACGACTGATCAGGAGATATTCCTAACCCATTTAGATCTGAAGCGTGTGAGAACCAGAAGCGTGAACCCGTACCTTTAAATCTGCAACCAAATTACCAAAGAATGAGCTACAAAAATAAGTTTTTACTTTCCTGCAGTTCCATTGCTGGCGCAGAAGAATGGTGGTTGAAGCCCATTTCCATTTTTAAGCACATGATGTTTTTTCTGTTTTATAAAACGCTGCTTTGGAATAAAGGTTTTTGTGTACGTTGTGAAAAAGGCAGCATCCCAAATTTGTAACTTCATCCTACATAGCCAATAAGATGGTTGTGAGGTTCACCAAGTTGAAAACCCTAATGGCTATGAGTACAGATTACTTGTATACAAGGACTCCCCCCTACTGTCCATTTAAATTTTCCTAAATGAGTTCAGATGCTTTGTTTTTAACCCTCAGATTCAGATTTTGGAGGCCTCATGGGTAGACGTCGTTCCTTGGAGGCGGGCCAGACAAGTCCATCTGGAGTGAAAAAAAAAACAAGTCCTCTGGGGTAGGCCCAGAATTAACTAATGGGACAACAGATCAAATTTGGCTTGGGAATAACACGGGATCCCACAGGAAGAACCGGGATAAGGATGTCTGATTTCCCCTGCTTTGGATGGATGAAATGTCCAGAGACACAAAGCCCAATGCTACGCTCACTCAGAAGACAGATGGTGCTCTGAGCTGCCCAGAAAACCTTGTTTACAGTCCATCTTTTTTTTTTTTCATTTACTTTATGGCATCACTGTGAGACACATTTGAGTGAGGCCAACCAAATGACAAGAGATGCCTTTCACCACTTTCATGACATGGACTAAAATGGAGCATTTCATACAAAAGGCAAGTTCTACAGCAACAAACAGAATAGAAAAAAAAAGATTTTTTTTTTTTTTACAACCAAAAATCAGAAAAAGTCATGAAAATATGAAAAATTATATTTTAAAAAAAGCAGTGGTTTATATATATTCAATTCAATTCAATTTTATTTATATAGCGTCTGTTACAATGACAATTGTCTCTAGGCGCTTTACAGAGACCCAGAGCATGACCCCCGAGCAAATATCATCAACTAAGATTATATAATTAAATCCAATCAATGATAATGGCAGGTAAAAAACTCCCACGTAGGGAGAAAAAAAACCTTTATACCAAACAGTGGCAAGGAAAAACTCCACTTTAAGAGGAAGAAACCTTGAGCAGGACCTGGCTCATATGGGGGGACCTTCCTGCCGAAGGCCAGCCGGGTAGAGAAAGAAAAGAGGGGAGACAGGACAGAGAGAGAGAGGATGTAGGACAGAGAGAAGATGGAGGACAGAAAGAGGATGTAGGACAGAGAGAGGAGAGCACAGAAAAAGTAAAAAATAATAATGAAGAAGTAGTGGAATTGTTGTAGGGTGAATGCAAGCGGGCTATGGAGGGCCCTTGGGCGTGTGGTCAGCGTAATGAGCCATGATAGGCTCTTGAGTATCAGTAATGTGCAGGTGGGGTGTAGGTGAGGTGTGTGCGAGAAAAGGGGGAGGAGGGGGGGGGGGGGGGGGAGGGGGTTTGGGTTTAAGAAAAGAGAAGGGTAGGATTTCAAACAAAAGGATGCGATATATAAACATAAACAGATGGAGGCAGCAGCACTGGGATGAGATGGCCAGAGGACCAGGTCGCCGATCACCACGCCAGTCGGTACCCAAACACAAGTGGAGGAGAACCCCGGGATGGACAGTGGATGGAACTGCAAGTCAGCGTGAAACCCAGGAAACTCTGGCCTGCAAATACACAAAGAGAAAAGGGGGCAGAAACAGCACAACAAACACAGGAAAGCAAAGAAAATGGAGCACAGTTTCAGTAGCAGGGTGCTCCCAAATAATTATAAATGAGCTGGAGGAGGAGGAAGGGAGGAAGAATGGGAAGAAAAAGGAGAAGAGCAGTGGAGACACCACTCAGCAGATCATGTTGGTGTCCCCCTGTAGCGTAGGCCTATAGCAGCATAACTATGACGAAGCTGTGATTAAGACGAGCTACTCAAGTCTTACTACTACAACTATAGTTATAACTATTAGCCCCTACACACTATAGATTAGACTAACTGTAGGCTTTACTGAACAGAAATGTTTTCAATTTAGTTTTAAAAATGGAGATAGTATCAGCCTCCTTAACCCAAACTGGTAGCTGGTTCCATAAAAAAGGTGCCTGGTAGCAGAAGGCCCGTCCTCCAAACCTACTTTTAGATATTCTAGGAACGACGAGTAATCCTGCACTCTGAGAGCGGAGAGCTCTATTAGGAGCATAACATGCTATCGAGTCTTGTAAATAGCGCGGAGCTAGGCCATTAAGGGCCTTATATGCGAGAAGCAGAATTTTAAACTCAATTCTAAATTTCACGGGAAGCCAATGGAGGGAGGCTAACACGGGAGAGATGTGATCTCGCTTGCGGATTCCTGTCAGCACCCTCGCTGCTGCGTTCTTGATCAATTGAAGGCTATTTAGTGAGCTTTTCGGACATTCTGCTAACAACGCATTACAGTAATCCAGTCTAGAGCTAACAAACGCGTGGATTAATTTTTCGGCATCACCCTGGGAGAGGATGCTCCTAATCTTGGCAATATTTCGGAGATGAAAAAAGGCAGTCGTGCAAACCTGATTAATATGCTGCTTAAATGACATATCCTGATCAAAAATAACTCCAAGGTTTTTCACAACTGTGCTGGAAGCCAACGTAAATCCAGTCAATCCATTCCTCAGGTGTTTGGGACCAAAGACAATAACCTCTTTTATCCGAGTTTAGAAGCAAAAAGTTAGAGGACATCCAGGACTTAATGTCATTAAGACACCCTTGAAGTTTGGCCAAAGGTTTTGTTTCCTCTGGTTTCATAGATAAGTACAGCTGCGTATCATCAGCGTAGCAATGAAAGTTTATGCCATGGCTCTGGATAATTTTTCCCAAGGGCAACATGTATAAAGTGAAAAGGATTGGTCCCAGAAATGAACCCTGTGGGACGCCATAGCAGACCCTAGTCCGTGTAGAAGAAACGTCATTAACATGGACGAACTGGAACCTGTCAGATAGGTATGACTTAAACCAGCCTAATGCTGTCCTTTAATTCCAACAGTGTGCTCCAATCTATGCAGCAAAAGGCTGTGATCAACGGTACCAAAAGCAGCACTGAGGTCCAGCAGAACAAGGACAGAAACTAATCCATTGTCTGAGGCCATGAGGAGGTCGTTGGAGACTCTAATCAGTGCAGTTTCTGTGCTATGATGAGTTCTAAACCCTGACTGAAAGACCTCAAATAGATCATTTCTATGCAGGTGTTCTCCTAACTGGCTAGCAACTATTTTTTTTTCCAGAATTTTAGAGATAAATGGAAGGTTGGATATTGGTCTATAGTTTGCCAAGATGTCCGGGTCAAGGGATGGTTTCTTGAGCAAAGGTTTAATGACTGCAACTTTAAAAACCTGTGGCACATATCCTAATTGTAGAGATAGGTTAATCTGATCCAAAATTGATATACCAATAGAGGACATAACATCCTTGAACAGTCGAGTTGGGATGGGATCCAACAGACATGTAGATGGTTTAGCTTTACTGATAGTTGAGGTCAACTCAGAGAGGCCCACAGGAGAAAAACAGTCCAGAGTCAAATCAGAAACGGAAGAAATCAACGAAGCTGCAGGGACGTCCACAGCCGCCGACAGCTGGGCCTGGCCGATCTCATCTCTAATTTTGATTATTTTCCCACTAAAAAAGCTCATAAAGTCTTCACTACTGAGAGTAGCAGGAATGCATGGACCAACAGAGTTGTGACTCTTTGTCAGCCTGGCTACATTGCTGAACAGAAAACGTGGGTTATGTTTGTTCTCTTCTATTAGCGAAGAATAATAAGATGTTCTAGCTCTGCGTAGGGCTCTTTTGTAGACTATTAAACTATCTCTCCAGGCACGATGGGAGTCCGCAGATTTACAGGAGTACCACCTCCTTTCCATTTTACGTGCATTCTTCTGCTTCAGCATGCGAATATGTGAATTATACCAGGGAGCTGAGCTCCTAAGATAAGAAACCCTCTTCCTCAGAGGAGCGACCGCATCCAAGGCGGAATGTAACATATCGGCAGTATTGTTAACAAGGTGATCAAAGTCTGCCGGAGTAATATTCAGGTCGTTGCCCTCAGCTATTCTATCATATTCCACCATAGGGAGATGAGAGAGAATGACCTCCTTAAAATTATTCACAGCATCTTCAGAAAGACATCTGCTGTAATGACACGTTTCATTTCCTGTTTTAATGCCACAAATGCTGAACTCGAATGTAACTAAAAAGTGGTCCGAGAGAAGAGAATTCAGCGGCGACACTAACAAGTGATGAGTATCTATACCATAGGTGAGAACCAGATCCAGGATATGATTAAAGCAGTGAGTCGGTTCTTTCACTTTTTGTGAGACGCCAAATGAATCTAAGAGAGATGTAAAGGCTAATTTAAAGCTGTCACTGTCAACATCTATATGAATGTTAAAGTCACCCACTATGATGACTTTGTCTGAGCTGAGCACTAAACCAGCTAAAAAATCAGAGAACTCAGACAGAAACTCCAGATAAGCACCAGCAGGTGGCCGGTACACCACTACCAACAAGACTGGCTTTTCTGACCTCCAATTTGGAAAAGTTAGACTAACCGTGAGGCTTTCGAATGTATTATAATTACATTTGGGTTTTGTTTTTACTTGCAGACTGGAGTTGTAGACAGCTGCTACTCCTCCACATCGACCCGTACTCCGGGGAATATGATAATTATTATAACCTGGTGGCGTAGCCTCATTTAAGCTCACATACTCTCCCTCTTGTAGCCATGTTTCTGATAAGCAGAAGACATCGCAACGAGTCTCAGTAATAAGATCATTGATTAACAGAGACTTAGAGCCAAGAGACCTCACATTCAGTAGTCCACATCTAATTACAAGTTCTCTTGGCTCCACGTGTCTGACAGTTTATTTTTATCAAATTATTTTGGTTAACGCCTCTATCACAGCGCGCTAAGTAGACTTTTGGAGGACGGGGAATTGACACCAATTCTATGTTTTTGTTATTGTTCGGCACCATGTTAGCACTAGCAGCTATAAAGTTGATTTCTCTATCTTTAGTGGACGGGGACGGTCCTCGAGAAGCAGCAGAGAAGCGTGTAAGACTGCAGCTCTGCATCCTGGCCTCCACCCTGGATTGTCAGGGGGAGCGTCTAAGAGAATCGGCCAGATTACTAGAAATAAGAGCTGCACCATCCCGGGTGGGATGAATGCCGTCTCTTCTAATCAGACCAGGCTTTCCCCAGAAATCCGGCCAGTTGTCAATAAAGGCCACGTTGTTTTCTGGACACCACCACGACAACCAGCGACGGAGCGATGACATGCGGCTAAACATATCATCACTGGTCAAATTAGGAAGGGGACCAGAGAAAACTACGGAGTCCGACATGCTCTTTGCAACATTACACACCGACTCAATGTTAACTTTAGTGACCTCCGACTGGCGTAGCCGGGTGTCATTAGTGCCGACATGTATAATAACTTTACTGTACTTACGGTTACTCTTTGCCAGCAGCTTCAAATTTGCCTCGATGTCGCCCACCCTGGCTCCCGGGGTACACTTAACTATAGTCGTGGCTGCCGGCCTCACATACCGGACTATAGAGTCGCCAATCAGCAGGGTGGGTTTCTCAGCGGGTGTGTCGCTGAGTGGGAAAAACGATTCGATATGTGAAGTGAGTGATGGTGTTCCCCGCGCCTTTGCTTTGGGCTACGCTTCCTTCGAACCATCACCCAGGTGCCCTGACTGGCCGGCTGCTCGGGTGCTACAGGGGGACTGCTAGCAGCAGCTACTCTAGGCCGCTCCGCCGCTACATTAGCATAGCTGCCTATCGCCTCTGACGGACTATGATCTAATTGGCGGACACGCGCCTCTAGCTCACTGAGCCTCGCCTCCAAAGCTATGAATAAACTACATTTTATACATTTACCACTCTCGCTAAAGGAGGCAGAGGAATAACTAAACATTTCACACACTGAGCAGCGGGAGGGGGAAACAGAGGGAGAAGAAGCCATGCTAAGAAGCTACTAGGCTAAAGAGCCGGCGATTAACGGCAGTGAGAATCTCAAGGAAAATGTGCGAAACGGAAACTACGTGCAAGTGCTCAGATTACCATTTACACCAGCAGTGTAGAGTTATCACCGAATCGAGTTTAAATTTAAATTATAAAAAGGTTAAAGGAATCAAACACCGTTTAGCGTTCACCAACAACAGGAAACCATCAACAGGAAGTCCAGCCGCAACAGAAACTCCGTTCGTATATATCTATATATTAACTCTGATTTCTGTGCTTTTTTATCCCTCAAGGTCATTGAAATATATCCATTAGCCCTGCAGCACATTCCATGAGAAGCTGGTACTGCTACCTTTTTCACCACTTTGCAATGTTGTCATTCAAGACTTAAAAGGAATTTAGGATATCAATTGAGCACTCCTGCCTCACCGTGAGAAAGTTCACATCTCAGCAGGGACCTTGCTGTGTGGAGTTTTCCCTGTGCGTGTATGGGTTTTCTCCAGAAAACTTGTCTTCCAGGTTGACTGGTGGGTCGAGATGGCCCATAGGAGTGAGTGTTTGTAATTGTATATGTGTGTTCCTACAATGGACTGGTGACCTGTCCAGGGTGTACCGGCACCTTTTGCAAGAGAAGAATTGATAAAGGCCCCAGCAGACCCCCATGACCCTGAATAGGAATAAATGAGCACAGATAACTGATAGATGGATGCCAAGTGGGGACACGATTGGCAAGTCGTTTGTTTTGTTTTTTTAGTTTCCAAACTTCCCAAACATCCTCTGTTGGATACAGGTTAGGACCAGTCTCCAGCCAGTCAGACCAGTCCTGTACCCAAATCCTCTCCTTCCTCAGCCACACCTTTATAATGTGTCTAGAGTGTGGTTTTGTATTCTGTTGATCAAAATGCACTAACATGCCCGGGACCAAAGTTGTCTTGATGGCAGCATACATTGCTCTGTATACTTTCCTACATTAATAAAAAAAGAAAAACCTGCATCAAGCACACTGACATAAACCACCACAGAGCCTGGCTTTTGGACTCGTTGCTTATAACACAGGGCACCCATTTCTTCCCAAAGGAGGAACCGAAAAAAAAAAAAAAAAGCCATCTGACACAACACGTATTCCTGCTACATGTCCATCTCAGATGCTTCTGAGCAAGACCATACCATCAGTCTGTGTTTTTGCACTGTCACGGGGGGGTGGGGGAGTGTGGAAGGAGGACCCAAGATGCAGGAGGTTCAAAAACAAAAAGGGCCTTTATTAAACAAAAGTCCAAAATCCACAAAATCCAAACAATCAAAAAAATACAAACTTAACTCCACGAAAACAGGGTGAAGAGCACGATGACAAGCAGACAGGTATGCGGGGGTAGAGACCACAATGGACAGCAAACAGAAAGGGAGTGACAGGACTTATAAACACACAGGAACAAACGAGAGGCAGGTGTGAACAATCAGGCTGACAAGGGGGAGGAAAAAAAGCTGAACACCACGAGGACAAGAGAGACCTTCAAAGTAAAATAGAAAGCGCTACAGATATGGAGAGATGCCAATTTGACAAAACACACAGAATATACAGAAAATCAGTCATGGCTGACCATGTAATGCACAGTAAAGTTTTCAAGTGGCATATATAAAAATAACTCCATACTGTGGTTTTTGTCAAGGACCTCTCACACCTTGTTCACATCTGAAGGATTGGAGATCATGGATGTCCAGTTTAGGCTTGGGCCCCTGCCTTTTATTATCTGAAATTCCTCCACATTCCTTGAATGGTTTACTGATATTATGAACTGCAGGAGGAGAACTACACAAATCCATACCAATCTCTCTCAAGGAACATTGTTTTTAAAAGTTTTTATGAATTTCTCAACTCATTTGGTGACAAAGCAGAGGTCCTCTGCTCATCTTTGCTCCTCAGACACTCAGCCTTTCTTTTGTACCACATCATCATTACAGTCACTTGACAACACTTGTTTGATTTAACAAACAAGTGTTGTCAAGTGACAACACTTGTTTGATTTAACATTATTTTCTACTTTTTACCTCTTAACTGGGACTAAATCACCCACATAATTTTTTTAAACAATGTCTCGAGGGCCTGAAGTGCAAAAATGGAAAGCTGAGAACTCCTTCAGAGGCACAATCACTCATAGAAATCAATAACTATCAACTCTAAGCTTGGTGTGCAAGCTGCTATCATCAGTATGCATGAAAAAACAATGATTGCTCTTCTTAATGCACCTTTAATGGACTGCGGTGCTTATTTTATCGATCCCGGCAGGAAAATATACTTCCTGTGAGGTGAAAGATGGGGCTCAGAGAGCAGCAGCTCTGCAGACAGTAATCTATCGATTTCTTGATTTGCAACAGTCCATCGGTTCTGATTGAAACAGTTACCTACACCAACCTTTATGCCCAGTGAATTTAAGTTGCTCCATAATGCATTTATCTCCAAAGAACTTTGCTGACATTTACTGGATCATTCTGTAAAAATCCTCCAAACTGAACTTGATCACCTTCATGAAAGCAAAAATTAAGGTTAATAGTCTTTGGTGGTGCTAAATACAAACTTATTTAGTTTTCCCTCTGCAGTATATGATTACATCAATGTGTTATTTTTTCCCCTTCATATTCTAACCTAAGTGAACAACAAGGATAATGGTGAATGGCATTTGTTATGGTCTTGGACCTGATTATGGGTTAATCTGAGTCTTGCTCGAGTTTCAGCCTTGGTTTACTTGTGCTCTTTTGTCTGGAGTCCTGTTTCGTGTTTAGTAATATTTCCTGTTCTGTTTTGAAAGCACCTTCCCTGGTTTGTGACTTCCTCTGCTCCACCCTGTAAAACGCAGCTAATTAGTCATCTTGACAAAAAGTCATAAACAGCTCTAATTGTTTGAACAGTTAGCGGTGGTCAACGTCTCTGTTCATGTTCACTTTCTACACTTCAGACTCCACCCCACCGCCACTACAATAAAAACAATTTATTTCCTGCCATTGACTCCATCAGTGATTACTTTGTAGATTCTTTTGTGAGAAGAGCTTGCAGCAAAAGCAGTATGAATGTTTTTTCTTGGAATATACCACCTGGCTTCTCCTGTTCTCTCCATTTTCTGTCTGACGTTACCTGATATGGCTCTCTGCTGACTAACTTTGTCCTCACAGTATCAGACATGGTTGTCTGGTTAGCAGGATCTATAGCTGCTGCCCTGCCAGACTAGAGTACTTTGGGACTTATTCAAGTTGATTGAGGTGTCTGCTGGCTGTAGAACTGTAGAAGTTCTACAGTTCTAGTTCATTCCCCTGCAGGGAACTCTAAACATACATATGAATATGGGTATTGATCCTTCAGTAAGGACACACATGGATTCATAAAAAACACATCAGACAATAAACAGACAGCATAAATTATATTGCATTGCTTAATTACATGATTGAGTGATGTTATAATATGGACAAAGACATAAATACTCCAGATCTACAGGCCAGGATGAATGATGTTTTTGTAGCTGATGTGAATGACTGTTCTGAATGCTGTGTTATATTTATTGAGAATATTTCCTTGAATTATAACCAAAATATGACACAGCCTGATGTTAACCATTAGGAACATGACTGCAGCAGAAGTACAATATGTAACTATCAATCGACTGTAAATGATGTAAATTTGCTGCTTGTGGCCTGATCTGCAGTTGGATTTAAACACACAGTATATCCATGCTGATACACCACTGCACTGCACTAACTCTGTCGTGTTGTTTTGCTTCATGTACACTTTGGACTCACTGTATAATTAAACTTTATTTAATCCGAAGAAGATCTTTATTTGATTAGTAACGAGGTTAAAATGCAACACACATCAGCAGCAGTAATAATGCTAAAAAACAGAAACAATGATAACATAGAAGTGCATGAGAGAAGATAAACTGGCTGAACTTGCATGGTTTAAAGAATGGTGTTATTATTGATTAATATTTATAATCATATAGGTGTGATTATACTTCATTAGGTTGCAATTCAATTGAACAGTGACACATCTCAAACAGCATGACATAGGTAATACTGGTCAGAGGTTCCAGCACAAGGTATAGATATTATTCACTGATGTCACACATCTGAGTATATTGACCCAACGTTGCCATTTTGTAGGTCAAGTTTCCCAGTAGAGCACCAGTTCTTTGTTCATTCTAGTGCAGTCGTGTGTTCACAAGTTACTAATATTATAGATGAAAATCATCTGCGAATGATAGCAAAATCGCATCAGAACGCAAAAGGAAAAAAGTGGAAGCACATGGAAATGATCCATGTCCAATTTTAATCTTGTAACGCAGGTTAATAGCAGCAGCAGTAGAATCGACCGGCACAAACAACTAAAAAAGATTATACACACGTTCCAAAGGATTTACATGACCATGACCAATCTCTATCTTCAGGTTTCTGAATGGGATCTCTTTACTTTCAAATGTACTTTCAAATACACATTAGCCTGCTAGCTAATCCGCGATGCTATCAAGTACACAGCTGTTCCATCTGCAGAAAGTCTGGACTGCATCCTCCTCTGGAGTTCATACTGGGCAAGTATGGCTCGGGAGAACGTACTTGCCAAGTACACAAGTCCAGGCTTTGCGTACTTGGAATTGAGAAATGGCCAGTGTTTATGAACTGATCACTTGACCTAGAAAATGGGGAAGGCCTGTTGTGTTGTGTGAATACTATCTAGACAAAGGATGAGCACAAACAGACAGCAGAAGTAACAGCGTTGCAGCTGTTAACTGGGCTGACACTGAGATAATTCATAAACATCTTTTAGCCCTTAACAGGTATCATAGCATTATTTTCTACCATCTTTCACTAACTCTCTCCAGCTAAGTGCCGGCAAGTGGCATTTGAATCTGCAGAAGGAAACCATGTCCTCATGCCTGTCAATTGGACAGAGACAGTGTGCAGGTAAGCCAGTAATATGATTTAGTACAATCATATGGTAACTAAGGCTGATCTTCCCACAAGGCAAAATCAATCAATCAAAACTTTATTTATATAGAACTTTTCATACGTATGAAATGCAACACAAAGTGATTCCCAAAATAAAACATAAAACAGCAACACAACAAATAATAAAAACCCATTCCTCTCACCCCCACATATATAACTCCACGCACACATAAAACCACACACATGTGCCCTCACAGCACAAAGCAAATAGTTTAGTAACATGGCAGGGCACTGAGGATCCAGGTGAGGAAGAACCACCTATGGGAGGCCATCCACACCGAGAGGCGCCACAATCTGCGACCAGAGGGAGCGGCGTCCCAGAGACCACCTTAACCCGGATAGACCAGGGTAGACCTACACATTGTGCAGACTAGGGCTGGGTTAAACGATTATTTTTGTAATCGATTAATCTAGAAAATAGTTTTTCGATGCATCGATTAATCTAACGATTCATTTTTAAATCCGATTCGATTTCGATTCGATTATCTCCCCATAATTTGACCTATATAGCAATTAATGCAAATTTATCTCCATGAATAAAACACAAATTTCTTCTTTTTTTTTAAGTTCAAAAATGAATTATACTGAACAATACAACAATAAAGTGCACACAGTTATAGTGCAATAGAATCCTATAATAAAAAATAATAAAATAAAACTTTCCTTCAATAAATAAAACTGCAAAAAACACACCCTGAACCAAAATCTTATCAACATAAAATAAATAAAAAATAACAGCAGCGGTGACAGCTGCAATTTACAAAACAACACAATGTGTGACAGCAGCAACTTAGCCTAATCATTTAAATCTGTGAAATAAATAACAAATCAATTCAAGTATTAGGCCTATTACTGTTAAGTGAACAGTAGTTTAACTTTTAGTAATTAGGATGCTCTCAGTAACTGCAGCAGCCTCCTGGGGGGTGTTTTTTTTTTCATCTGATAGTACAAACTTTTCTGCTTATCCCTGTCCCTGAAAACATAAATCACAAACATAGTGCACAGGTTAATAAAAATATATACTTCTAAATGATCTGCCCATACCAATAAAGTATAATAATAATAATAATAATAATAATAATAATACATCAACCTAAAAGTTGAAAGTTAAACTAACTTTAGCGTGTATTTGAGGAGTGTGTGTCTGTGTCAGTTAAAAAAAAGTGTGTCAGCAAGAGGCGAGTGTGTGATAGAGATGCGCGGATGAACCGCGCACCCGCGGGCGGAGCGGATAATCCGCATATCAGGCGGATGACTCGTCAAAAAATAATATTTTAATAAATTCGGGCGGGTTGCGGTTGAAGCACTCAAATAATAATAAGAAAAAATATTTTACATATTATTAAAAAGGATGGCGGGTCGGTTCGGTTTTTGAAAAATTGGTGAAAAAACGTTCCTGCAAATGGATAGCGGGCGGATAGAGATTTTAAGAAGCGGTTGCGGGTTAAAATATACGTCATCCGCGCATCTCTAGTGTGTGAGGGGCATGTGTGTGTGTGTGTTTAAGTGGGTACGTGTTCTGTGTGTGCGAGGCTGGAGCACAAGTTACGTGGTGCGGTTTGGATGAATGACGGGGTTAATCACCGCAAACAAGGAAAGAAAAAAAAGTTGAAAACTTACGGCGTCTTCTCCTCCACACAAGCAGCTCCCGCGTGCCTCTTCTTAAGGTGCTGGTGCATCGCGGTAGTGCTTTTATGATATGCCATCTCTATTTTGCACAGGTCACAGACCACCGAATCGTTACCATTAGGTGTAAAGTACTCCCATACTTTTGACATCCTATTACGAGATAGCTTCTTCTCCCCAAACTCGCTGCTACTCGATACCGCGCCGCGGCCGCCGCCATTTTTTGATTCTGAGTGACGACGCATCGACGTGCAGTTTTTGCGTCGACGTATTTTTTGCGTCGACGTAATCGATGACGTCGACGCGTCGTCCCAGCCCTAGTGCAGACCCCCCCCCCAGTCCTCCAGGCCCGAGGGACCTCCAAGACCTCACCCCCACGGGCAGACCAGACACAACTCCCAGTGTGGAGGGCCCCCATGAGGAACCATTGGAGCTAAAAACTAAAAAAGATTAAAAAAACAGTAAAAAAAAATGATAAAAACAGACAGTATAGATACAATAATGATAAAATGTATGAAAATGTGAAAATTTGGAGATGTAAAAGCTATGGGTTTAAAAATAAAAATGAAATTTAAAGATTTAATGGTAATCTTATAAATCTTATAATAATGAATTGTCTATAGGTCAAAAATGGTTTCGCAGCTTCCGAGCACGTTACCGATTTTCTGTCCGAACTCCAGAAGCAACATCCCTTGGAAGGGCCACTGCCTTCAATATAGCGACTGTTGGGGAGTTCTTTGATAATCTGGCAGTAGTTTTCAATGTGGATGAAAGAGGTGTCGATACAGTACAAAGGCCTCACCAGGTATTATACACAATATACACATACACACACACGTGCACACACACACAGACACAAGACTGACATGTGTAGCTTGTAATAATGTAATAACCAGCTAGTTATTGAAAGAATGCTGAAACAGCTGTTTGTAATGTTGTTGCCTGCACTGGAAAGTGGATGAGCTGAAAACAGAGAGTAGGAGCCTAGTAGCATCTGTAGGCTGCTACTACTGAACCTTTAGTGCAGCAGCAGCGTAGCCTACAGGTTGAACATGCCATTGATTCTGAACCTTCTGTTTGATTCAGGTCGGGACACGCAGAGGGAAAAGGCAAGTTGGTTCCATCACATCGGCTGAGATAGGGGAACTGGAAACTCTGGTGTGTGAGGTGAATGCTGCTGGATAGCACACACCACACCCTCACTGTTGTGTCTCTTTAATTGTCTTGTCTTTAAATGTTTCACTGCTGGTGTTTTTTTTAGTCCTCTCTGACAAAATCAGGATTTAAGATGTAAATAAAGATGTTCAAATTTACTGCCAGAGAGGACTGGTGAAGGACACATTCACCCTTTCACATTCCCACAAAAAAATCTGCTACAAGATTAAATTGCATATACATATTAGATGCTTTTGCTAGATGATGGCACTAATCATGAATGTAAATGCAGACACACACACGAATGAATGCTGCTGGGGATGCTACACCTCCCATGTTTGTCTTTCCCAGAGTAAAGTTTAAAGACTGCTTCATGATCAATGCACCTTCAGGAGCAAAGGGCACCTCCACCAGAACGGGATGGATGAATGAAGATAGCTGGGCTGAGTTCCTCGATCACCTGATAAAGCACACTTTCTGCACCCCGACCACCCCATGCTGCTAAAATAATCTTAAAGCTCACATCTCACTCAAGGCAGTAGAAAAAGCCAAGAGCAATGGTATCGTTCTGCTCACTCTTCCACCCCACACATCCCACTGCATGCAACCTCTTGATGTCGTTGTGTATGGTCCATTCAAAGCCCAATACGGCCGAGCTCTTGATTGGTGGACGAGATCAAATCCTGGCAAAACAATCACCATCTACCACGTTGCAGGATCAAGGAATCAAGCCTTCACGTCAACAGTGACACCACGCAACATCACTTTTGGGTTTAGGTCCACTGGGATTTTCCCATCCAATCGTGACATTTTCCCCGATGAAGCGTTTGCACCATCCATTCCGTCAGAGCGGCCAAACCCTGAGCTACAGCCTGCCACCGGAGATGCTCCACCTCCAGCAGAAGGTACGGAAGGCCCGCAGATGATCCGCCTGAAGATGAACCTCCCGCTGCAGATAATGCACCATCCCATACGAATTTGCCTATGACAACTTATGCGGATGTGCGACAAATAACTAGCTGACCTGGATAGGTCCCTCCGCAGGAAATCATTGCACTTCCCAAATATCCCCCCAGAAAACAAACCACACGGAATCGTGTGAAGACCGCCATCCTCATCGATACTCCTGAGATGCAGGCACCTGAAAAAGATTTCGAAGAAAGATGAAAGAAACTGGAACCAAAAAAGAGAAGAAAACCACAGATAGAAGCTCTGAGGAGAGTGATGTTGCTGTGCCACTTGATGAAGCATCTGATGATGAAAGATCTGACCTTGAGGAAGGTCAACCAGGAAGCACAGATCTGTCACTGGGTGACTTTGTCATTGTCAATTTTGCAACCAATTCAGGGATGTCCATTACATTGGTAAGGTTTAGAAAGTTGACAGTGATGAGTCACACAATTCCTTAGAAGAATCCAGAGAAACTGGAAAGTGTAGCAGAGACCCATTTTTGCCATAAAGCAAAAGGATATTGTGAGGAAGCTGCCGCAACCTACGAGGCCCAAAGGGACCACGCGAAGAAAGCAACTCTTCATCTTTCCGTGCAACCTTCAGGGCTGGAATGTAGAAGGCCTCGCTATGGAGTGAGAGGTGTCCTAATCTGAGTGGTTCTGCTCCTTTTTTCTGAGTCACAGGCTGCTCTACTCGTTTGAGTTTGTTCTTTGCCCTGATTTGCAGACCATAGCTGGCTCTATGGGTCCTGAGTTCTGACCCCTACTGTGAAAATGCCTAACCAGTTGTCAGGATTCTAACTTTTGAAACAACAAGTATTATTAGGTTTGATTCAGAGTGGAAAAAGTAAGTAAATCATTTTACCCCTATCACAATTACTTTATCCCCTTGAAATCTGGGTTTTGTCTCAGTTTACCCTGCAGCTGGGGTAAAATGAGACACTTGACCACTTAAAAAAAAAAACCAAAATGATCCTATTTTCACTGTCTTTAGTCCTGCATACATTCTGATCACTACCATTCTTAGGAAGCATTCTAAATTAATGGGAAATATGTTAATTTTAGAGATACATCACTCTGGTGTATGTGTGTGTGTGTGTGTGTGTGTGTGGGTGGGGGGGGGGGGGGGGTGTAAAACCGTCTCACATTACCTCACTCTCCCCTACAAACAAAACTTCTGCACAGTAAATGCATTAAAAAATGTTTGGATAAAAAAAAAAAAAAAAGAAAAAAACAGCAAGATGCTACATGCTACACATGTTTTCCCCCAGTGTCAGCTTCAGTGGCGGCGGCAGAACATTTTCATTGCAGTTGCTTAGGGGTTGCTAAACAATTGTATGGAGTTGCTGGACAATTTACTGCAATACCAATTAAATAGCATAAATATGGATATGTATGTCATTACCGGCCTACTCATTCTAATCAGCGCTATCTGAAACTAGCGCGGATGCCATGAAACAGATAAAAAAAATCTATTTGAAGTTCGTTATTATAATTTTACCATATAGTCATGCTGCTTTTCACAGCAGTGAGAAATGCACATTAACAGCCTAGACTACAAATCATTTGACAATAACCTGTTCATCAAATTTTAACCAGTTAATATTCACATAAGTACACATAAGAAGAGATCTGGCAGACTTACGCTTCAACAGATAGCGCTTCATTTTGATGTCACTTTTCTAACGGCCCGGTTTAATATTCCCAAGCTGACTTTGCGTGACCCCTGCAGGCCAGCTCTCGCGAGACGAGTCTCTCTCTCATCGTTTTTAATTGTCTTCCTTTTATTTTAATTTAAAACAAAAACACATGAAATTAATTTAAAATTAAATTGTCACCATTTTTATTTTATTTAACACAATTAAGATTTTTTCATTTTTAATAGTCTCCATTCTTGGGGTTGCTTTGAGGTTGCTAGGCCATATTTTGGGGTTGCTATAGCAACTGTAAGCTATCCCCTAGCGCCGCCCCTGGTCAGCTTCTCTTCAACGGTTTCCTGTTAAATCTAGGATGTGATTTAAATATATAACTCTTCTCCAAACATCTAATACCTATAAAGGCCAAACTCCATCAAAGATAATTTCACAACTGTTCGCAACGTAGCTTCGTAGCTTCGTAGCTAACATGTGTAAGGTAGCATAATCAGAGTGCAAATTATACAATGACAATTGGGGGGGTCAACATTTTCTAGAGATGACAAAAATGACAATTTTTGTCATCTTTAGGGGGGTCGAAGATGACAAAAATGACAATTTGTACCTTCTTTAGGGGGGTCGAAGTTGTAATTGGGGGGGTCAAACCCCCCCAAACCCCCCCGTAATTCGCACTATGAGCATAATGATTTTAATCCCTAATGAAATGCTAAATGAGTAATTATTAGACTGTTGTTTAGCCTTCATGAAAAAGCAGATTTGGAAAAAAAAAATATCTTAAACAAAATCCACCGTGGTTGACTTGCCGAAAAACGCAGCGTGAAATACGCAGCAGAGTGAGAGGTCTCGTCTCGGTGAAACATCTCCCGCCTCCCCGCCTGAAACAGAGTGAGCGGTCGGCGGTTTTTCTCCTCTCTGACAGCAGCTTCAGGCAGGGCGGAGAGGCACTGAGAGCAGGAGAAGGGGAAGGAGGGGTCGAAAGAAGAGGAGAACCAGAGTCGGGGTGCGGGCTGTCAGGGGTATAGCACTGTCGTAGAAAACGGAGACAGAGGGCCGGGTTTTCCCTTCGTGACTTGGGCCGCGGACGGAGGTGCTGCTCGGTGTCTTGGAGGGTTAATCTGTGAGTGGAGCTGCCGGGTGGGAAGTGGGAGGAGGTGTGGGGTTGGACCTCCAGGAGCTCGGTGCTGCTGCTGCTGCTGTTGTGACCCATGCTGTAGCCCCGCACAGCATCAACATGGAGCTGGAGAACATCGTTGCCAACACCGTGCTGCTGAAGGCGCGCGAAGGTAACGACCGTTTAACGGAGGTCCGCTTGACAGCTTCGCTGTTGTCGACGCGACGCCGGTCCGGTCCGGCGGCCGGAGGGATGCGCCGGACACCGGAGGAGATACCAATTGTTACCGCACTTCCTCTTGGCTGGTTATCAAATCTTTTGACGACAAGTGCGCGCCGTTCAAATCGGAAAAGAATATGTTTTTTATAAATCTCTTTAAAATGTGAATTTCCGCCTTCAGTCACCATACAGGAAGCTGTCAATGATTCTGTTGCCAGTTGTGGCCGTTTATTATTATGATTACCATTATTATTATTGTTATTTTTTTTTTCCTGGGGGCTGACAGGCGTTATGGTTTGAGTATGTTGCAGAGATAATTTCATATCCAGAGAGTTTTTGGCGTGGCTGCGTTAACGCACGTTTAGTCCGGAAGGAGTTGCAACTGTGAAGCGAGACTGCAGCGACACATCGGGCTTCCCTCGCTGATGTTGCAGCATCGTCCTGCAGTTTTGCGAAACAGGATGTTGAGGCAGAGCAGCTGCACTGTTTGTACCCGCTTTCACAGTTTGTGTGCGCAGTTGGTTTGAACGTTCCTGTGTGAGCGGCCTTTCCTTCTCAGACGGGCAGAGGTGCGTTCACGGGCCGAGGGGATGAGGGAGGATGAGGGTTCATGCAGATCTGCCAAACACTGGCACAAACACTCGCATACTTGCTTGAACTGTAAACTTTTTTTTTTTTTTTTTAATGTGAGGACAGGAAACGCCAGAGGCCTTCACTGTTTTGATTCAGAGGGAGAGACGAGGTTGTGTTGACTGGCTGCCAGTGTAATCCTAAAGCCATCTGCAGGGAAGATGGATGTTATGATCCCTCGCTGTGAGCTCATCTGCTGCTCCCGTAGAGGACTGGGCACCAGTATGACCAGCTGAAGTGTCCTTCGGACACCATCTGCCTCAGCTGAGGGCAGGCCCTGACCCCTGCCCCCCCCCACGGGCCTTCGCAAGTTGCATGAAAAGTTTTAAATTTGAAATTTCAGTGGGCAGGCAGTTAAGCAGCCAGCTGATATTAATAAACATACTGCTCATTAGCTTTGTTTCGTTTAAAATGCTGCTCCGGTATTTTGACATGCTTAAGCCTCTAAAAGACCAAATCCCCTGATTTTTTACAAGAGTGATACTTATCATCAGGAGGACTAAATGCAACAATGTAGGAGGTGAAACAGTCTTGAATTTGACACACAAACAACAAAAAACCCCTCTTAAATCACACTGCAGAAAATAATGGATTGAAAATCTTTGATTTACATGTTGTTGTTTGTTGAAAACAAAGTGCCTTCTGGTCAGTGGAAACCAAAATAAATTATAATCAGATATTCTCGAGGTTAAACTGACTTGATGTTGAACAATGAAGATTAAGAGTTCCCCTATTTTTTGAACAGAACTCAGTTTATCATGGTCTTAAATGCATAATTTTGAATAATATTGAAAGACAAAGTTGCTTTAGTTGATAACGGGCAGTTACTGAAGTCTGAAAGCACGTGTGTGGGATTAAAGAATGTGCTTCCTCTTCTGTGATGCTCTCACTGGTCGTTACTGCAGCTGTTCTTTGTTGTTGTTTGTCTGTACGTCTTTCCGTTTTCATTTTTTTTTCTTCATCAGCTTGATTGCTTTGAAACCAGGTGATTAGCTTGCAGAATATTCTTTACTTTTGGAAACTCCCCGGTTTCGAAAAGTCATTGCCTGTCAGTACAGTGATCCCTTGCCAATTCGCGGTTTAAGTTCCTCGGTTTTAGTAATTCGCAGATTTTTCAGAAATATATAATTTGAAAAAATTTTAAAAATCGTGGAAACATCACAGGATGTTGTGCGCATTCTCTCACAGTGAAGAAATGCTGTGAGCCAGTCTGGCTCCTTTAAGAAGGTGGCCTTAAGGGTAATGATGTGGCCTTATGGGTAATGTAGTGTGTGTGTCGTGGGATGGCAGAAGAAAACGGGGTTAGATGAAAAGTGGAGTGAGCATAAACAGCAGCCCAGCGTGTATAGATTTACATTCTCTGTTAACCAACAGGAGCCCAACAATACAACCTGTGTGATGTTACAAGTTCCTGCAGTGCCAGAATAAAGTGCTCATTCCATGCAGAGAAAACCAGACTTTTTGTTTTGTTGTTGTAAGCGTGTTAGCCGCTAATTACGAGCCAAAAATAGCACAATACCAGCAGTTTGTTTACTACGGTTCAGAGACCAGAGGCTGTGAAGGTAACAGAAAGACCACAGTTGAGCCTTTGTCTTGTTTCGCTGCAGTGCCTTGATACTTTTTTGGGGTTTTTAAACATATTTTAAACACATTATTGAGGCTCGGGGGGCTCCGGCTCCAGATCGCGGATTGATTAACCGCGAAAAATAAGAGATCACTTTATTGTAAAACTCTGTATATTTTCTGCATTTGGCTGAATGCGAGTAGAGAATATGCATCTTTAAACTTTATATGGTATATGCTTCATTCAGCTTCTTCTGTCATTTATCACATAATAAATAAACACCATTTTTTAGAAATGATGGATGCCCCTGCTGTCCCTCGGCCTCCACGAGAAGGATTCTCATACACTGCAGTTTTATAGCAGAAGATGCATAAATGGACAAAAAAAAAAGGGCACAAAATATATACTAATTTACCAGAATAAAAACTGGTGAATTAGTACCATAAGTGATCAGATCAGCTCCTTAGGTTCAGATGAAAGTGCGCTGCAGTGGTGAAAAAGAAACAGTTGGATTCCAAACCGAAGGCCAATGAGCACATCAGCTGAAAGCATCGGAGCAACAAGATAAGGATAATTGCTTTATCTGCAACTAATGAAAGCATGGTCCGTATATTAGATCATACAGCCTTGGATGGTGACAGTGAGGACGGAGACACAGATGTAAGTTTTTATCTTGGAAAATGAAAGCAGTAAGTTGTAACTCTGACCTTGTACCGGTAAAAATCATAAAATTCTCCAAATGCTTGTCTTCCTTAGAAAAGTCTTCCAACTCCTCCAGAGCAGCCATCCGTGCCCACAGCTGTTAGCTGACCAACAGCAGCTGCTGTTTAGAGCACCACGGTTTAGTAAGAGTATGCATGTGTACGCATGTTGTTGGCAACCGTCCACAGGTGTTCTACACAATGTTTTTGAAGCTTCAGATGGTGAGGTGTTCTAGTTTCTCCCACATTACCTGCATTGCCCCAGCCACTAAGAGGTCTCAAGCCATTTTTTTCATATCCATATGTGATCGGATCAGTCAGACTGATTTTAGCACCTGTGGAGCATGATGACGTTGGTTCATTGTTTTTCATTTATGACCATATAAAAAAAAAAGAAGTCTTTTTTTTTCTTGTTCAGGTTGATCTATCTTAAAAAACATCTGGCTTTTTGGGCTGTTGTTAAAAAACATCATCTGGTCTCTTTGTTCATGAGGCTGATGAATGGTTTGCAGAGTTTTCTCTTTATAGTAAGATTTAGATAATGAAATGTTTACCTTCAGCAGTTTGTATTTCATTTGTCTGGATGTTTTGAAGGAATTATCCAGCAGTGTTATCCTCCATGGATACACATGCCTTTTTCACTTTGACAAGGTCACGATTGCACTTACATTTTTTCTTAGGACGAACTAAACTGCTGATATCGCAGCTCTTTTAAACAACTATACGTCTATTATTAGGTGGTAAGGAGAGTAAGCTTTCATAAGGGACAAAAAGATAGGAACGGAAGCAGTTTTGAGTGAGAATGAAAAACGTGTGTGGACCAAAATGGCAACAGGAGCTACCTGGGTACCGTGGAACATGGCGCTTTCCTCCAGGGCGTCTTTCTCTCTCTCCTGTGGCTTCCTCCAGTTATTCCAGGCAAAGTAGTCAGGACCACCACTCGTCTTACAGTCAGTGTTGATCTTCCTTGTCTAATTGATGGGATCATAGCCTGGAATTTCATGTGAAGTTCAGCACGTCGGTCTCTCTCCCCGTTTTGTTCTTACCTCTGTGCTAAATCGGCGCCTTCCGAATCAGCGGGAATTCGCATAGTCACTTTCAAAACCGTAAATTTATACATCTTGCAAAATCCCCTAATGCAGTGGTGATGACTGGTTTTGATTTGTGCTGCCACCCAGTGGATACCATTTTTTCATTTAAAGAGTCAAAACTGCTTTTGGTTTTGTTCATAGTATTGATGTAATGATCTTAGGTATATGTGTGTGTTATTGGTTATCGATATCAGCCTTTAGGAGCTAAAAGTTATCAATATTGGTTTTAAAAAACAGTTATTGTTCATCCCAAAAATAAATTACTATTTAAATTATTATTCTATATACAGTTATGGAAAAAATTATTAGACCACCATTTTTTCTTCACTTTCTTGTTCATTTTAATACCTGGTACCACTAAACGTCATCATGTGACTAAAACAGACAGAAAAGAAAACACTGAATGCATAAAAGCAGTGTTTTTGGCAGTACAACGCCATAGCTATTGATGTAAAAACTTAAGTTATTTAGGTTATAATCAAGAAAACCATGGAAAATGGTAAGATATCAGCTCTTAAATAAAACTCTTATGAGCAATCTTTGTGGTTATCGTTATGTTTGTCCAAACAAATGTACTTTTAGTTGTACCAGGCATTAAAATGAACAAGAAACTGAAGAAAACAAGGGTGGTCTAATAATTTTTTCCATGACTGTAGTTATGGCCTCTTCTACAGAACTGGATCAGTCTTTAGATATTTATAATAAAATAGGAAGCAGAGAGCATTAAATTTAAATTTCACTATTTTGCATGAAATTGGGTCATCTGCTTTTATGGATTTATGATCAGGTGGTGACGACATGAAGGACATCTCCCTGTACAAACAATCCTTTTTTATACATTTTTTGTACACTAACAAAATTGAAATTGCTTCAATTTACTTACATCTCTGTAGGGATCCTATCCAGTATGGGACCAGTTCAGTCTCATTTTTTGGTACTGGGTGCTGATACTGATGCAATTCACTGATTGGATTCAGAATGACAACACTGATCAAAAAAAAAAATTCAGATCTTCAAGATTTTACTGTTGAGATTCATTGATTAGATTTTTGAAGGGTCATAATATGGATGTTTATTTTTATACAGTTTTTGCACTTTTTTTAGTGTCAGTTTTCAATTTTAAAACAAACAAGGACTCCCTTTGATATTGGAATCAGTATTGGTTATCAAGAAGTAAATATCTGAATGGATCCGGAGTTCAGATAAGGTTGATTGTGTATATTTACTATCTACCTCATTTAAGTGGAATGGCATCTTTGACTCTTGTCTGAGGTTTGCAGTAGGGATGCGCGCGATTAGTCGTCTAACCGATTAAACGTCCGCCCACTTTCTAGTCGGCACCAGAAATATTAGTCGTTTAAACCAATTTGTGTTTTATTCATGTACAAGGCCGTTTAACTGTCATACAGCCTCCCGCCACTAGTCGGGGCTACAGAGCCGTCAGACAGCAGTCCCCTCCCCGCGGAAATGCTCGAGTAGACTGGAGTTTTAAAAAGGCACGGTGGGAAGATAGTCTCGCAAAACCAGCGCGGTTTGGCGGTACTTTAATCTAGAAAATGAAAACAAGGTAGTATGTAGACTGTGTCAGAAACAACTGGCATACAATCACTCGACTGGAGCAATGCGCAACCACATTCCACTCAAGCATTTGGATGTTAATCTGCGCGAGACGACGGCTGCTGATGCTAGCGGTGCTAGCCACACTTAGGCCGATTTGACATTGTTTACCTGGAGACGTGTTCTCCCGTCCGGTCTGAGAGATTTTAGATGTTTGTTTACACTCATATTGAACTGCGCATAGAGCTTAATAATTCAGCAGCAATTTATCTTTTTTAGATGTTACATTATTTGTTAACTTTAAGTGAGTTTTTGTCGGATGTGCAGGGTTTATATTCATACTGCACGGCGCAAAATGCTGCTCGTTTCGGTTGAAATACAATTATAATTTAGATGTTTTATTAACTTGAAAGTGAATTAAAGCTATAATTTTTGTCGGATAATCTGCAAGATTCAATGTGTCAGAGGCAATTTATTTTTTTTGGTGGTTAACGTTTGACTGAGTTGCCTTCATATTCACATTCATTCATACTGCACGGTGCAAAGTGTCTCGTACTTCAGCGGCATTTAAAATCCGACATGGTTGTTGAACATTGTGATTAAAGGCTTAAAGAACTCTTGTTACACACAATATTTTTTGGGACAATGTTTCAAATTCTGTTTCGATGTTTCAATAAATTGTGCTAAATTTTCACTGTTTTCTGAGTGTTTTCCTTTTTTTTTAGACTAGTCGACTAGTCTTAATTAAAATTTTCGTTTAGTCGACAGGGAAATTAGTCGCCAGGAACATCCCTAGTTTGCAGTAGCTATTTATTTGGATGTTGGCTGATTGCCCCAACTGCTAACATTAATTTCCACTTTGCTGCAAACTCATATTCTCACTCAAAACTGCTTCCATTTACATCCATGCTTTGGTCTCTAACGAAGGTTTATTCTGTTTGCCATCTAATGATAGACCCCGGGTTGCTTTACCTCCAGAATGTTCCTTTAATGTTCTAGCTGTCTCTAATGGATTAGTTTTACGTCTGAATTCTAAGAATGGCCCCTTTCATTTGTGGCGATTGTCCCTTTCATTGTTGTGAGTTCAAAGCAACGACTTCCAAATGCCACATTTGGAATCAACTACAGCCTTTTTATGTTCTTGTTTGAAGAAGAAATAATGTAGGGAGCGTCTGCACCTGTTCATGACAAAAAAACAAAACAAAACCTAAACAACTTTTGTCCCAGTTGTCCTTTTGAGGAATTTGTCTGACGAAGGTATTTTAGATGAGGTAAACGTGTTAGGGTGTGTTTTCCTTTAGGGTGAACAGTTTCCCATGTTGAAATATGTGGACAAGAAATGAGAGGAAACAGTCAGTGAGGAAAAGCTGTGCAATGTGACAGAGTTTAGATTTTTACCTGCGACCAGTTGTGTTTCTTCCTGTGTGCAGAAACGTCTTCATGCTCGGCAGATTTCTTTCTTCAGCTCTGTCTCTATTGTCGTCTTGGTCAGTGCTATTCAAGATTGATTTTATTGTCTTTACTCAATCAGAGCTTCCATAACAAAATTCAAGATTGAATTACTTCTCTTTTTCTGATACTACTCACAAAAACAAAGAACGTGGGAATCGATAGATGATTGCATTGATGTCAAAGAAATTATATGCACATATATATATACAGTATATACACACGTGGACAAAATTGTTGGTACCCCTCAGTTAAAGAAGGAAAAACCCACAATTCTCACTGAAATCACTTGAAACTTACAAAAGTAACAATAAATAAAAAATTATTGAAAATCAAATAATCAAAATCAGCCATCACTTTTGAATTGTTGATTAACATAATTATTTAAAAAACAAACCAATGAAATAGGGCTGGACAAAAATGATGGTACCCATAACTTAATATTTTGTTGCACAACCTTTTGAGGCAATCACTGCAATTAAACGATTTCTGTATTTGTCAATGAGCGTTCTGCAGCTGTCAACAGGTATTTTGGCCCACTCCTCATGAGCAAACTGCTCCACTTGTCTCAGGTTTGATGGGTGTCTTCTCCAAATGGCATGTTTCAGTTCCTTCCACAGATGTTCAATGGGATTCAGATCTGGGCTCATGGAAGGCCACTTTAGAATAGTCCAACGCTTTTCTCTCAGCCGTTCTTGGGTGTTTTTGGCTGTGTGTTTTGGATCGTTGTCTTGTTGGAAGACCCATGACCTGCGACTGAGACCAAGCTTTCTGACACTAGGCAGCACATTTCTCTCCAGAATGCCTTGATAGTCTTCAGATTTCATTTTACCTTGCACACATTCAAGACACCCTGTGCCAGATGCAGCAAAGCAGCCCCAAAACATTACTGAGCCTCCTCCATGTTTCACCGTAGGGACAGTGTTCTTTTCTTCGCATGCTTGGTTTTTGAGTCTATGAACATAGAGTTGATGTGCCTTACCAAAAAGCTCCAGTTTGGTCTCATCTATCCAAAGGACATTCTCCCAGAAGCTTTGTGGCTTGTCAACATGCATTTTTGCAAATTCCAGTCTTGCTTTTTTATGATTTTTTTCAGCAGTGGTGTCGTCTCCCATGAAGTCCACTTTGGCTCAAACAACGACGAATGGTGCGATCTGACACTGATGTACCTTGGCCTTGGAGTTCACCTTTAATTTCTTTGGAGGTTGTTCTGGGCTCTTTGGATACAATTCGAACGATCCGTCTCTTCAATTTGTCATCAATTTTCCTCTTGCGGCCACGTCCAGGGAGGTTGGCTACTGTCCCGTGGGTCTTGAACTTCTGAATAATATGAACCACTGTTGCCACAGGAACTTCAAGCTGTTTAGAGATGGTCTTATAGCCTTCACCTTTAAGATGTTTGTCTATAATTTTTTTTCGGATGTCCTGGGACAATTCTCTCCTTCGCTTTCTGTTGTCCATGTTCAGTGTGGTACACACCTTTTCACCAAACAGCAAAGTGACTACTTGTCTGCCTTTAAATAGGCAGACTGACTGATTATGAGTTTGGAAACACCTGTGATGTCAATTAAAGGACACACCTGAGTTAATCATGTCACTCTGGTCAAATAGTTTTCAATCTTTTATAGAGGTACCATCATTTTTGTCCAGCCCTATTTCATTAGTTTGTTTTTTTAAATAACTATGTTAATCAACAATTCAAAAGTGATGGCTGATTTTGATTATTTGATTTTCAATAAATTTTTATTTATTGTTACTTTTGTAAGTTTCAAGTGATTTCAGTGAGAATTGTGGGTTTTTCCTTCTTTAACTGAGGGGTACCAACAATTTTGTCCACGTGTGTATATAAAAAGCAAGAAGAACATGTGTATACAAGCTTCCTCTCACTTGGTCTCTCAAAAAAAACAACAAAAAATGCTTTGTCAGTAATTACAGCCATTACTTCACCAATTAGGTAAAAGGTTACTGTAAAAAACTGCTGTACTGTAACTGTTTATTCTAAATTGAGTATAACAACAGGAAAAAAGTAAAGCAGTTTATTTGCAACGTATACATACTTCCTGGTAACTTCATAAGGGTGCTTTTTATTTTGTGTGGTGTTGCTCCAGGTTTACTATCTCACAGTCATGACAACTGTAGCTGCATTTCGATCACAGGACCAGCATCAACCAAAGGAACCGACCAGGAGCCAAACGGAGTTCTTGGGAAAAACTCCACCTTCTGGTCCAGCAGTTTGACCAGTACAGTGGTGCCGATGCTCCAGCGAGGACTGACGCTGCAGTAGCATCACACTTGAAATCAGTGACGTGCGGTGAGATTCATGGCTGGTGAGGCACTGACTTCATCAGTCAGATTTACAAGCATATGAACCCTCCAGAACAACTTATTCACCATTTGATTGGCAGCAGTTAACTGTTTATGTTTAAAACCTCCTATAGTCATTCACATATAAATGCTTTACACATACAAACTGTAACGCACAAAAAAGCACATTTAATTAAAAAAAAAAAAAGTTATTATGGTCTTACCTTTACTTCTAAATGAAGTCCATGCGCCGCTCCTTCTGCAGAATAAGTGACAGTGCTTGCTGTCACTTATTCTGCAGCCAATGTGTCGCAAGAAGAATCCTTGTGCTCACTAGCGCTCCCTAACGTGAGGCAGGAGAAGTGCGTGCCTCACCCCGTGCCTCTTCTCAGCCGTTTTATGATTGCGCCGGCACAAGAAACACATTACACACATATAGTTGCTGTTCAATATATAAATCAGCTAAACTATGGAAACTTATTTCATATAGCAAACGTGTTTGAACATTTTAATAGTGACTTACAAAGAGACGGCGATCTGGTCTCACTACATAGCATGGCAGCACAGTTAGCCGAGTCATTGCCCAATCCATGGTGAGGCTCAGCGGGGTGCTGCCTCACCGCCCGCATCTTCTCACTATTTGAATGGTAAATGTGAAAATTCGGCAATTTTGAATAAAAAATAATCTAAAAATGGTGAAGTTAAATGGAAAATTACTTTATAGTACAAATCAATTGATAAATATAAAATATATATATATATTTTCATTTCTTTCTTTCCATGATGGCAGGTGAGGCACGGCCTCCCCTGCCTCACCTGACCGCACGTCACTGCTTGAAATGGACTAAATTTGAAGAGTCTGAACGTCGGACTTCAATAGAAATGCAAATGATGGACTTAAATAATCTTTTACCTCCTTTAATAGAAAAAAAAAACCCCTGAAGTGTTTCAGTTCTGGGGTTGTTTGTCGAATTGCAGCTATTTTTGCTGAGGTTCGAGGAGACGAGAACAAGCAGCACTGTCAAGTTGCCTTTAAGTCTTCTAGGTCTTTATTTTAGAGCTTGAGTCCTTCACCATCCTTTTTTCAAAAAAACTGTTTCTAAAGTCTTCTGTGATTGTGTACCTAACTTTTGGTTGTGCAAAAGATGCTTGTGCAGGTGTAAGCTAATCAAAATGCCCATTTGTTAGATTTGAGCATGATAAAAAACTACTTGAGGGTGTCTCTTACCTCTTGTCTCGCAGTTTGAAGGTTCCAGGTTTGAATCTCAGTTGTGAGGGGGTAGTGGGCTCTGTTTGCCTGTTCTCCCTGTCTTCCTTGGGTTTTCCCCAGGAACCCTGGTTTCCTTCCATAGTCTAAAAACATGTATGTTAGGCTCACTGGCGAGTCTAAGTTACCCGTCGGGGTGAGTGTGTTCTGTGTGGTCGTTGGTCTGTGTGGCCCTGAGATGGACCGGTGACCTGTTCAGGGTGTACCGGTGCCTTTCCCCCAAAAAGAGCTGGGGCAGGCCCCAGCAGAGCCCTGTGCCCCTCAACAGGAAAAAGCATGTCCAGCTGGATGGATGAGCAGAAAAACTGCTTAGTTAGGTTTATTAGTCTATCCTGAGTTATCTGATTAGAGTTATATTAATCTGCAGCGTAATGGGTTTTAGATTTCTTCCCAATCTGAAGAATGTGGTGCAGACAGGAATAAACCTGTCACAATTATCTCATGTTATTTATATGACTTGAAGCCTTAAAGGAAAATGGATAAATTTTTCTTTTCCAGTATTGATTGTCAGTAAGTGTCTGGAGGCTCACAAATTATGCAATAACATAAAAAAAAAAAAAACTCACAAAGAAAAACAAAAAATTATTCATGGAAACATTTGTGTTAATATTGTTGTAACAGGCCTTTTCATGAATAAAACACCACACTGAAACACATTAGTGAGGGTCAATTAAAGCCCATTTTCACAAATAAATTTCGTTTTAGCAAGCCTGATTTACAGTTGACCACATTATGCTCATGGGAGTGAATGTGGTATCCTATATGGACTAAATGAAAAAATTAGAAGTTTCTGCTTCTCCACCAGAATCTTTAACTTTGCATATTTGCGCTGAATTATCGTCCTGTTGGTTCCTCTTCCTGTTAAAAGCTGATCAAGTGCTTTTTTTTAAAGGGCTTGTCACAAAGGATATTGCGTAAACATTCACAGCTCACACGAGGTGTGTACAGTGTTGATCGTAACATATAGGTCTAATTAAGTACATTTTATTGAGTTTTTATGAGATGTTCAATACAGCATGTCTAAATTACATAGGTGAGCTGGGGAAAAAAGCAAACAAAATTTGGATACGTACACAAATTAAATGCAAATATGGACTTTTGTGTCTCTTCCGCATCCCCACTGCCATTCATACATGAACTCTGCGTTGCATATACTTCACCAGATGGGATGCAACTGATCTGATTACCATCCTTTCATCCTGTTTAAGATAGTCAGATTTTCGAAACTGAGCACAGTGTGTTCTTTTGTTTTGGCTTGTCAGTATCTGTCATCTGCTGCCCTTTTTTCTGCTGTTACTTTCTCACAGTCTGATAGATTCAGTTGCTACTTTCTGAGGTGGCATCTAACATCCTTGTATAACACTGAAGCCACACAGGAAATACAGTCGCAGGAAGAAAGTCGCTGCATTCAGTCGAACGTTTACTCTGTAACCTAGATTGAAGATACGAAAATGTTTCTAATCTTTGTTGAGCTACATTTATCTTATGTGAATGTGTTGGAGTTTGTGTCCCAGGTTTGCCACTGTGTTTGCGATTGTTTCATAGTTTTTTATAAAAGAGACCATCTCTTGTAATCGAGAAGTGCACAGAAAATAAGATACTTCCTGTCCTGATTATTATGTGGAATTGTCACATGGAACTCAAGACTGACTACCTCTCAGTTAAAGTAATTTTCTTCTGGAAGGCTTTTACTTTCCGATTTTTCTAGGGAGATAACCTACCAATTTTTTTTATTTTTTTTTTATAAGAAATTATAATCAACTGCATCCAGTAACCAAATCAGTTAGTGAAAGTTAGGGCTGTGTACTTTACTAGCTTTATAAACTAAAGACAGAAAGTAAGGACATTTTATTTTCTGATTTCTTTGTTTCAATAATGGTTCTTGAATCTTCTATTGTTGGAAAGCCAGTTTGTTTATTTCTCTTTTAAATGGTACCACATTTGCAAGGAACATGCGTTTGTGGGATGATCAGCAGGTTTGCAGGTTGCACCCATGAAAGATTTTCCATAACTCCTGCCAATGCCTAACAGGTTTTTCTGCTGTTGGGTCTTGTTTGGTGGTGTTTCTTGCATTGGATGATTGAAGTTTGAAGAATCAAGACATGCTGGCAATTTTAGCTTTTAAATTTACCTATTTAACAAACAGGAGCCCCAGTAGCGTGAGGAAGAACCACAACAGCGTGGCACCTCCTTCACATGTTGGTCACCAGCATGCCACGTTTGACTGATGTGGACGGGGTCTGTGCGATTGGGCAACTTGAAGCTGATGTTTCCCGCAAAACAAAGTTGCAACATTTCATGGGAGAGAGCCCCGGTGCCATCTGGAAACTGAAGGGCCAAGTTCCCTATAACGGGAGATCTCAGAGACAACACATCCGCGTCGGCTGGCTTGCAACCAATGCTGGTTGAAGGATGGGATGCCTTCTCGCAGCAAATGTGTGACCGATGTGAAAAAAGAAGCTGTTTGGAATTGGCAGAGAAGACTTGGCAAATCGTTCATGGGCGAAACCCACATTCTCAGCTCTGATGCTCTTCCCACAAATGCACGTTCCTGACAAATGTGGGACCATTTAAAAGGGAAAAAAACAGACTTCCCAACTGTCTTAAGATTTATTGACCAGAAGCATTGTTACAGCAAACAAATAATCTACCTAACAGAAATTTCTCCACATTTTGTGCTTTATTTTAGCCTCTTAGCCTGTGTTAGCTTCATGACATTGGTCATGGTCACCAGGGCAATGCATTCAAACTGTTGGACTGCCCCAAACGTATCGTTTAGTGTTTCACCACAGATCCATGCATACCAGTATCGCATACCAGTATCGTATAACCAGCTGAATCACCAGCCAGTCAACTGGTGAATCTTCAGTCATGAAAAGTGAGATCAGTTACAGATAACATTGGTTATAATTGTAGACCGTGCTGAAAAGTGCTTTGTTTGAACTTAGTTTGGATTCGGTGTTTGTACTTTGTACCTCTTGTTTAAAATCAAAGTTTTAAGGTCCTCAAGACCTGTGGAGAGAGTTGTGACTTAGATGATGATTGAACCCCAAAATTTCATCATCTGATCATTTGGTCTGATTGTGCGCCTGGCTGATATCAATGATCCAAAAGGGAAGGTTAAAGCTTTAATCACAAGCTAAAATTTCATGACTGTGGCAGCTCTAAGTATAGGCTGAACTCCCCCACCCTGGCTAAACGCTAACTGGACTGTAATTGTGTGAAAGTTGTCATTTTATGGGAATCTCTGCTCCAGTGTCTCCTTCTGCTATCTGTCTTAATTTACATCGTCAGTAATGCTCAAAGGGGACATCAGGCATCAATCAGCTCATCTGTAATTCTGATATTATCATCTGCTTCCCAAATGAACATCTTGTTTGTAGCCTATCTATGACACATGATTTTTATTTTTTATATTTAACCCCAGAAGCAGCTATCTTGTGATATTTGAATCGCAAATCCTGCAGTGTGGCATTGAATTTCTTCTTGTCAGGGGAGATGAGGATGCTGAAAGCAGGATGCCTTGAAGCTGCTGTATTCACAACAGTTCTGTGTTTTCAGTAAATGTTCCTGACTTTGTTTGGTCTTGGCTCATCAATAAAGGTAATTAGTCCCGCTGAAGCTTCATGCAGCTGTGGTTTTGCGCTGAAGGATGATAAGAAAGATGTTTACAGACAGCGGAGGGATAATGAGGCCACTAAATTTGTCCTTAGTAACAGAAATCTGATTTCTGTCCACATGGCTCAGCTTGGCCTCTGAAAGCCAGAGCAGATGTGTCCCCTCACCCAGGTCTTTTGCCTGGCAGTCTACATGCCAGGGCTTGACGATACAATGTTTTAATCGATTAATTTGAATTTATTGTTCACGGTAATTGAAAAAGGAAAATCTTTGAGGTTTCCTCTAGTTCTGAAAAGCGAAGCCAATGAAACGCAACACCACTGATGAGCACTGGGTTGTAAGTCCACAAGATGTTTCAGTTTTTATCCAGTTAGATACAATTCATCAGCTTCTCTCATAAAAAATAAGTCATCATTGTGTGATTAATTAGCTTATTTCTTTCTGATCAGTATACTTCATTCCCCCTGAAGATAATTCCCTTATTAAACAGATTTGAAGCCTCAGCAATGCATCGGGTTTCTGATACTCTCCAGCTCTACCCTCTTTTCCAAATAATAATTAGTAGGGGTGCACGATAACTATCGGGCCGATAACTATCGTACTGTAATAGACGCTATATGGATAAAGTTGTCTTGAATAAGTTGCGTGTCAGATCGTTCTGTTTAGATGTATTCTAACTTTACGACAATGTCAGTTCACCATTATATTTTTTTCGTGCCAAACATAATGTAGCATGGCTTTTTTTTAAAGGCTTTAGACTTCCACATGATATTTATCAACATGTAGCTGAAATGGCAAGCTTAAAAAAAAAAAGACAGTATACAAAAAAAACACAATACACTGCACAGTTTTTTTTTTTTTTTCCTGAAATGGCTTTAAATCACCATCATGTGTGATGTAAAGGCTGCAGATGCAGAGTGGGATCAAGAGATGAAGAAGCAGAAAAAGTTAATCTGTACCCTTCCAGTGGATTTGGAGACAGAAGGAGAGAGTAAACGGCTCCACTGAGAGAAAATAAAGAATTTTAAACGAAGATAAGTGCATATTGATCTACTGATATTATCTCTGTTTGCATATCTCCTTCTAGAATGTGTCAGTATATTTTATGATAACGGTATACCACCCAGCCCTATTCCCAGGGACACAGACCCTGATCGCTAGCTGCTACCCACTAGCCGCTACCCGCAGTTATGCCGACTCCCTTACTCACTTTGTAGGTGTGGCAATGGGCGTGTCTTTTGCAATTTCCGCAAACTCGGTATCTGGCGATCACGAGTTTAGGGTAGCGGGTGGTCTGACCACACAACCCGCATTTCGGAGCGTACAAGAGCGCGTCCAAATGGCTTCAGCGTCCACCTGGACACATGTGGACGTGAACAAACGGCTCTACCTCTCGAATTAACTCTTGTATAAAAAGTGTGATTTGGCCACAATTGAACCCCTGAGAAAATAGCAGAGATCGTCTTAAATGGCTTACTTGCCAGTTAAACCATAGACAACCAGAGCGTGTTTACCGGGAGTGCACAGACTATCTGGGACTTTCAGGTAGCCGATAGGAATTGTCCTTGTAAAAATATTTATCTGTAAATATCAGTGAAGAGGAGGAGGGGGATGGAAGAGGAGGAAGCTCTACAGCAGAGTCCCAGACGAGCTGCGCACGAGAGCTGCTCCGATCTGGATGAAAAGACGCTCCATAGTGGTTTGTGGGTAGCGCAACCTGCTCTTAAAGGCAATGGCTGCTGACGCACTAGGGCTGAACGATTAAATGCATTTGCGATAATCTCGCGATATCATAAAACGAGATTTTCTAACCGCAAAGGCCGCGATATTACTTGTCACGTGATCTGGCGACGTCACGTGACTTGCGAGTGAGCCCAGCTGAGCTGAGCAGAGCAGACAGGGCAAGCAGTGTTGCCAACTTAGCGACTTTCCAGACCCCCCTAGCGATTTAATTTGTAAAAAGCGACTAGCGACAAATCTAGCGACTTTTTCTGGTGATTTAGAGACTCACGCGCACTCAAACCGCTAGGTTTGAAGCCATCACTTGGCTGCTGTCCACCCTCGCAAACCGCGCTTCTCTCTCTCTGTCGGGCATAGTGCACAGCCACAAACACCCCCCCCGCCGCGCGAGACAACTCGAGCTCCTCTTCCCCCCCCCCCCTTTTCCTTGCAAAAAATCTGTGAGCTCCTGAGATCTATACAGAAGAATCTTTCTGGCTAACAGTGCCATACTCATTTTGCACTTCAGTATGTTGTGTGCTGCTGTTACTGAGTAAATATAATATTTCTATTAGTGTTCAAAAAGTTTTTTTTTTGAAAATGTCCAATTGGTTAGAGCAGATATTTGTTCTTCTTTATTTTCCTGTGTGATGTTACTGACTGGAGATCAGTAAGCTTTATTTTTTTTATATCTGTATATTTTATTTATTTATTTATATACTGTCCTGTCAATCTCAGACAGTGTTTAAGAAGTGCAGTCCACATGTTTACATAAATGTTACACATGTTTCATGAAACGTGAAAAGTTAGATGTTGAAGAGGTAAAGCCACAGATTTGTTTGCTTAATTGTTGTAATCTGCACTTTAAATAAATCTGATATTGTTTATTATGAAAGTGTTTGAAAAATACATGAGAAGAGGACCTTAAAAATAATCGCATATTAAATCGCAATCGCAATTTTGAGGAAAAAAATCGCAATTAGATTATTTTCCAAAATCGTTCAGCCCTATGACGCACTGATTGGTTTAACAGGTGGAACGCCCTAACCACTACTATGCATAATGTAGCGGGTAGTGCAGGTGGGATAGCGGGTTTAGCAAGGTGGATGATTGCGTTCTTTGCGGGGAAACGCCCCTCCCGCTACCTGCTATCCCTCAATAGCGGATTTAGGAGATCTGGCAGAAGATCGGGTCCACAATGCGATGGTGCATAAATATTGGTATGAATGACAGAATCACTTGCAGACAGATAGAAATTGTGACAAGGAAAAACTGACAGACATTTCTAATCAATCTCTGTGCTATAGCATCAGCACGTACAGGATATATACATCCTCAGTGATTATGGGAGTGTAAGTGAATGACTCTAAAAGCACCAATTTATTCATCACCTGCTGGAACTGGATTCTGAAGAGGGAAGAGAAACAACAACAACAACAAAAAAAACAAACAAACCAAAAACTGTCTTTACATATTCCTCAGATGGAAAAACTGTTTTAGCCATTTTCTTTAATTAACATCTAATTACCTCTGTAACTGATGCAGTGTTAAGTGAGTAATTTGTTAACTGCATGAAATGGCATCACCTGTAATAATGATATGCTTGCATGCAAAGCGCTATTCTGACAAATGTCCTTATCCTGGAGAAGAAATTGTTCTGAGTCTGCTGTTTACATGACTTGCACGTCGGAGTTTCCATTAGTATTCTTGTTCACATGTGACAGAGCATGCTCCCATTAATAACTCATGGCCAGATTTTATCAAACTTTTATTACATTTGAACATGGACTTTTATTTCGGATTTTCCATACATTTTTTTTCACTTAAAAAAAAAAATGTTGTTGTTTCAATCCTTCTGACCTGCGCTGCGTATACTGGAGTGGAGGATTTAGGTTGTAAAATGAATTCTGCTAGATGCTGTTGAGTGTAATAGTGGGACATCCACATAACGCAGGGAAGATTGTAATAGTCCACACACCTTTGTTTGATTGTGTGACCTTTATTGTGGTTAATCTGATCAGAAAATGCTGTTTACTTGTTCAGAGGAAGGACTTAATCAGGTTAATATCAGAATATAACCATGCTTGCAAATATACATGATTTACTGACTCTCTTACTCTCCAGCAGTTATGTGAATGGAAGAAAAAAAAAACACTAGTTGCAGTAGTTGCAGCTAATGTTTTCATACCTTGATGCTATCAGTTCATTTTTTTTTTTTTTTTATATACATGCAGTTTATAGTAGTTACAGTATTGACTTGAGTGTATCTTTTTGGAGAGGGTTAATCAGTTGTTGATTTTGTAAGTGCAGCTGCTTTGAAACGGAGATCATTTGGGGCAGCTGTGGTGCAGGAAGTGCAGCGATGCTCCACCACAACACTCATCAAACTGATCAGAAAACTGTGTTCTATTCATAAACCTGGAGCTGATAAAATGAGACATTCAGCTCCAGGTTGTCGCTGATGGAGCTAATAAAATGAGACATTTGGCTCATTCACGGACGCAAATAAAGCACACATTGTGACAATAAAGCAGTAAAACAACTTTGAAAGCTAACGTGAAGTCCACGCTGGTTTTTCTCTACTTTCTCAAGAACAAAATCAGCTTGCAGAGACTTGACGTTGGCTCGAGATGCTAACAACGAGCATCGTGTTGGCTCTTGTCCTACTTCTTGCATTGTGGTGAAGGAAGCTGCGTCGCTATGGGTCGAGTCAGCTGCTTTCGGGAGCTCAGAAGTTCAGAAGCTGCCAGAGCTCCAACATAGAAAGGAGGGGGACTTCCTTTCCCTCATTTCTTTGTTTGCTATCTCTGTGTGTTCTCACCGTTTTGTGAGGGCATGCATCGCTGGGAGGATTGCCATGATTTTAACTATGTCACACCCTGCCATTAAAAGTTAGCCTTGTGACTTAAGTGAGCTGAAATCTCAATTCTCCATGGTTTTAAAACTTTTTTTTTATCAACAAATTGTATCTATAGCGCACGTCATGTCTAGACAGTCTGCCTTTATCCTAAGGAGAAAATACATAGCTTTGTTTAAAACTTGTTCTTTCTTAACTTTTCCCAAAGATAAATCTCCAACTAAATGCACAGTTGTCGGAATCAGTTTAAGCCCCAACCCCTGAAACAACAGGCTGCTTGAAAGAGAGAGAAAAAGATCTCTGTGGAAATGTGTTCCTCCAAGCCACTCTTCTGTTGTAAAATGCTGATATTCCTCCTTTGATTTTCATGTGAAAAACCCTGAGAGGGTTTGCTGGTGAAAAGAAAGGGGGTGAATCGTGAGAGTAAGGGTGCGTCAGCATTGTGGAGCACGCTGCTCTTACCTACAGCACTCCTGTCTCCTGTCACTCATAGATTCTTCAGTGTTGACGTGCTGTGTGTAATTACACCTTTATGTTACCCTGAGCCACCTGTATGTGATCTGTGCGAATTGCCAAAAGTAACCAGGCAGGTTGCAACATATCAGGGCAAAAACGCATGTGTTAGAGGAGCTGCAGTTTAAAGACGGTGCTCTCGATTGTGGTGTTGGCTTACTGGTTTGTGAACAATGAAAACTGTGAAAAGGGAAATGCATTCAATCCACAGATAAATGAAATCTAATAAGAGATACATTTTACCCTTTCTTCATAGGTTGACATGATGCACTGAGATCTTATTGAAACATTTTTGACTGTACAGAAGTCCCTGTTTCAACCATGACCTTAAAACAAGCTGATGGTTTATGAGAGCTCCACTCCACTCCACCCACCACAGGAGACGCTTTCACACAGTGATCATACTGGCGGTGCCCTCTTCATTCCACCTCCTCACTCCAGCTGCGCATTCACAGTAATCCCAGAAAGGCACGATATTACCCCCCCCAGTGTGTGCTGTCAGACACAGTCCCTAATGTGTCTGATGTCGCTGGTCACTGACTGCTTTATTTAGTCATTCAGTCAGTGCTGAATAAAACACAGTGCTCAAAAAAATGGCAGTCAAAAATAAAGTTAAAAAAAAAAAAAAAAAAACTTGTGGGAGCAGCAGTGCTGGGCTTCGCTGATGGAGTTTGTGATGTTACTGCAGCTGAACTAGGGAGCTTCGCCGCTGTCAGACGGTGTCAGATGACCTGCTGGCCCGTGTCTCATAGTCCCCGTTATGGACCGGTTTCATCTATTGTGTGGAGTTTGTGTCTTGGTTACACTTTTCCGCAATGCCAATTCCCTCTGCACTCATTTCCCCAGCTGTGACTCTGTTACTATCTCCCAAGGAGGTACAGCTGCGCAAAATGCCACAAACGTCTGCCTGTTTTGTGACCTGTCGGCGTTGTGCTGCCATGCAGAAGTATTCTGGAGATAAATTAGGTCTCATTCCATCATATTTTCATTAATTTTGCTGTGGTCTCTAGTCTGAAATGATGCCCTGATGGTTTCAATGAAAAATATGCTACGGTTGTCTTGTTTCAAGCTTTTTTAGTAGGGTGGAAATGAAGTGCGAGACAGTACGAGAGGATTTTTATTGATATTAATGATATGCAAATGTCTCGCCTCTGATTGGCTAACAGCACTGTGACGCTCCCCCTAGTTCAGGGTTTCTCAATGGGGCGGTACCGCCCCCAGGGGGCATTCTGAACCTTAAGGGGGGCGCTGGAAACGTCAGGGCTGAGAGGGGGCACTCAGACACAAATGAGGGACGCCACGCCTTGAGAACTCTATTTTAAACTTCCATGGTTTCTCAAGGTTTTTTTTTATAGTGCAAATCTATTTGTGTTTCAATAAAATGTTGTGCTCAGATTTCCTTTCAAAAAAATAAAGCTGCTGTCTGAGACCAAAACCCCGAGTCGGCTGCTTCCATGACCCAGTAAAATCTCGTCACAATCAAATGAGCCGAGCGGGATCGGTCGCCATAGTAACACCCATAAACACACAGCAGCAGAGAAACCCCTTTCCAACACATTTCACAGGCTTCATTCAACAACCAATGAAAACACACAATCAAGACTATGTAATCAAGTTTAATCACAAATATTTACAGTACAATCAAAAATGGCAGAAAACAAGAAAAAGTGCCGGCAGTACAAAGCTAATTACATAATTTATGGATTTATTCCATCACCAAGCAACGTACATCTGCAGACGTGCTGCTATGTGAGCAGGTGTTCTCCAATGAAGCCGGCGCGATTAAAAAAACATCCAGACAAGCCATCTAAAGACTCGGCTTACTGAACAGGGATTCAGCCAAACTCTCCACATGCAGACAAAATACCGAAATCATCTGGACCTTGTGAGCTCTGGTGCACTCAGGCTGAAGCTCACGGTGATGTGTCTCTAGATGTGATAAAGCTGGCAGCAGCCCAACAAGCGCAGGGCCCCCACTAAAAATGAAGAACTGCAGTCGTTCCCTTTTGTAAATAGTTTCTTCTTTTTTTCTCGTTGCCAGGCCAGGCCTTGTCAGTAGTCTACTCCGAAAATGACCGTTTGAAGGGTTTGAGGTGCATTAATTGACGCACGAGTGCTTCCAGGATTTGATGAGTTAATTTACCGCTGTTCACGTGAAGTGTGCATGATGTTGTTGGCATCTTCAATTAGTCTACCCTTAAAACAGAGTTTCAACTAATTCCGCTGTGGTGGTATTTTTCTTAGTTACAAGAATTTATTTACAAATGTGATGAATTCAAAAATAATAACAGGCGGTGTGGCCTTTCTCTCTGTAGAAAGATCAATTTGATTTAAATTCAATCATGCAGTTCAATCTCAGAAAATTGAGCCTCACAGTCCAGAAGATCAACTGAAGAGGTTTCGGTCCCAGTGCAACTAAAGTACTATAGTATTATTTCCATGTTATTCCCTTTATTATTATTATTATAATAATTATTATTATTAATATACTGTCATTTCCATTTCCACAAATTAAAATCCATGCTTACATACACAGGCACATTTTTCAGTTTTTTCTCTTTTTTTTCTGGGGGGGAGGGGGGGGGGGGAGGGGGGGGGGGGGGGCGTTCAGGGGGGTGTTTGTTCAAAAAAGGTTGAGAACCACTGCTCTAGTTGGTTCTCCTTAATTGGTTTCCGTCCACTTAAATAGAGATAACCGACAACAAATAGCAAAACACTGGAAAAAATGTCTTACCAAGTGGTTACGGACAACGTTACCATACCTATAGCTTGTCCCAGTGTCATGCGTGCTATAGCCTATTGACGAGTAGAGTAACATGCTTTTGAAATTACAACCGTAGTTGGAAAAAAATTGTTTCTTACTTACAGCCTGTTAGGTGGTGGTCGATCATTGTGATGGCACAGATCCAGGTTTTAAGCGCAACAAATTACTGTCGCCACCGTAATTTGATCAGTCACTTTGGTTGAAATGATCAGAGCACACAAGTAAAGTTGCAGTCTGGTTTTTGAACAAAGAAAACTCTGGAAAGGGAACAGCTGGTGCTGTTCCAAAAATAAATTCCAACCATTTCTTCCGTAGATCCTCTTTCTTAGGCAAAACATACAATGTAGATTTGTTACTGTTGCAAGAAGCACAGCCACGAACTTTCTCTGCCATGTTTTTGAATTGTTAGCTCCTCTTTGTGCGCTCATTAGCAACCACCCTGTCCGCAGACAGCCTGCAGCCCCAATGTTTTTCCGGGGGCGGGGTTACCGTTCAATGTGACGTAGGCTCACTAGGCTGGTACGGCTTTTGCGATTCCGCTCGTGTTTCAGGCTGATTTCTATCACAGGCTAATACAGACTACAGGGGTAGAAGAACATTTTGAAGTTGAGCTGACCTATGGTAATTAAGAAAAAAACAAAAATTAAACAGTTTGTTGTGGAATGAGACCTTTAATAACCCTTGAATTAGCAAACGCCAAACTGAAAAATACGTTACTGGCAGTTACATTTCCCATGTCCACAGTTTGGCTACAGGTAGTTGGTACTGATCATTCTTTTGAACATAATCTCACCATGAGATACGTGTTGAACTGGCCCAGCTTGTTGAAACGCCACAAATATCTAAGGACTGGCTGGCTGTTTGAAATCACTTTACAATGCCTCTGTCACATTGACTTGACTTAACTGTTGCTCCATTCCTGTATTTTGTTTGCGTCTTTGGAAGCCAAGTTGAGAACTTTTGCTTTTATGGGGAACATTTCAACGATGTTCATTGTTTTTAAAATGATGGAGCCACTGTTGGAACTTTCTACTTGGAAATGTATAGAACGCAAACAAGAAGTCGGATTGACCACTTTGGATATGAAACGCTAAACAAAATACTAGTAGAGTATAGGGATGGAACGGTTACCGGTATTAGGGTAAACTGCGGTGAAATTTTGCGCAATAACCATTACCGTTTATGTTTGACTTCATCTCATTATCGCGCTTGAATACTGGGATGTGTAATATCAGGCTCATTAAGTCTCGCGAGGGACTCGTGAATGTGTCTCTCGTGAATATGTGGCTTGTAACATAGGCATCGTAACATAAGCATGGCGGAAAGTGGTGATAGCACACAGGACATTTTCCAACCCACTAAAAGGACAGAATCTGAGATCTGGGCATATTTAGTTTCTTTTTATGAATGCAGATGACAACTGGTGGAGGACAATTATCCTGTCTGCAGAGCATGCAAGAAAAAAGTTGCTGCGAAAGGCAGTAACACTTCAAATCTACTGGCTATAATTTTTGTTCCTTATAATTGCTTGCATATTTTGACCTAATATGGTTGTTAAAATGTTTATTTAAACTTGCACCAGACAAATAAGCTTTGTTCCTGTTATTTATTCTGTTCATTTAAAATAAAATATCTTTCTGTGCCAGTTCTTTGACCCTTTAATGTCAAATTTTGATAAGATTTTAGCTTCTAATGTTTTAGTATGACAAGAAAATCGCAAGATTTGGTGAAATTATTTAATGTACGTGATTTTTGGACATTTGTACAGCAACTAAGAATACCGCGATAATATCGTAAACCGTGATAATTTGGACACTATAATCGAGATATCAAAATTTCCATATCGTTACATGAGTTTTGGCTTCCCTATTCGAAGGAATGTAGTATGATTTAAAAACTGGAGTTGGGTGGAAGTAAAGATTCTCCTCTGACCTGCTTCTTTGACCTAAAAAAATGACCTACTTGCTACAACTTTACGATGCAGGACTATTGTTTATGTCCATGCCAAAGTCCTCCCTTTTATTTATTTAAAAAAGAAACAAAAATCAGACTGAAATGAGCTTTTTAAAGCCATTCTCACATGTGAGGTACAGTACACACCTTGAAGTCGGTATCAGAATTAATACACTGTTTCCAATAAAGTTTTTTTCTCACCAAAATTTTAGTTGATCATAAACTGAAGTCTGAAGGAATACACTTATGACGTACTCATCTGAGAGGCTTTTACGTTTGTCAGAAAGGGAAATGCAACCATTCCTACACTCTTGTTCTGTTTAATTCAGGGACTGAACAGGCACCACGAGTGAATCTCTGCTCGTCAGTGTTTGTTTAGAGTTGATTTGGATGGTTAAGAGACTACCATACAGGCAGAAGTATGGAGTTGAAACTTTTCTGACCTTGTGGACACGTGAAGGTGCTTCACATGCTTTTACGGTACATTTTATGGTTCTACGCCACGCTTAATTCTTTGAGATTCACATGATGATTCATGAAACTCTGAAGAAGCCAAGGTGATGAGGATGTGTCCTTGTCAACTCTCCTCTCAACTCTCCACAGACAGACATTACATCTATTGTGTTGTGAAGTGCTCACCACCAGCTTTGTACTTCATTGTCTGAAGTGTGTCAGTAGTCTCGCCTTCTAAGAACATCCTCTCAGTACATCTCAGGCACATTGACCGGTTATTTTCCTCATGATTCTCAGTGCCTGGAAATCTATTCTCAGGTCAGGGTTTGTGAAAAGAGAGGAACCCCATTTTATTGACCTCTTTGTCCAATCAAATTCAGGCACACCAAGTACGTTGCTACCTTCAAATCCATCTTTAAAATTTTCCTCTTTGTTAAAGCCTTTGGCAATATCTGGGATATTCATTAGACGGTTTTGTCACCATAGTCTTGTGAACATTCATCTGACTTTATAAACTTGTTAAAAAGTGCTAAACATCTGTCATTTTATTATCCTGCTCTGTTTAAGCCAGCTGACATGTTTCTGTGGTTTACAGGAGGCGGTGGGAACAGAAAAGGAAAGAGCAAGAAATGGAAGCAGATGCTGCAGTTTCCACATATAAGTCTGTGTGAGGAGCTGCGACAGACCACAGGTAAGACAGCGCCATCCTCTCCTCCGTCCTACAGCGTGAGGGCTTTTATCTCAGGAAAGTCTTTGTGGTCCTTTATGTGTTGATTGAGCCGTGGCCTTTGAAGCAGATAATATCCATGGTGACCTGTTTACTGTCCCATTTGAACCATCCTTCATTGTTTTCAGTCATAGACCTCTGTTGAGATCTGGAGGAAATCTGATTGTAAAAAGTGGTCATATTGAGACATTTTGTAGTCTTGTGACATTATATCATTGGTTTGTTTTTGTTTTTTTCTCTAATTCACTCTAAGTTAGTGACAGACATTTATTACTTATTTAATGAACACAGTATGATAACTAGTAAGTTGGTAATATTTCTGGTAGGGATGCACGATAACCGATACCGATAACCGGTAACTTTCAGCTCCTAAAGGCCGATACCGATACCGATAACCGATAACACACACATATACCTAAGATCAATACATCAATCCTAGGAACAAAATCAAAAATAATTTGGACTCTTTAAAGGAACAGATATTTATTATTTCCACTGAAAAACTACTGGCAAGCCTCTCAAACATTTTCGTAAAGCTATCAAACAAACCTATTTGATATCTCACATCAACTTAAATAGGTGCATTAGTTGCTGATATAAAAAAAATAAAGGCTCCTTGAACTGATGGAAATACATGCATCAAAATTACAAACTGAAAAGGATTTTACATTTAAAGAATTTTGACTTGTGGTTGCATTTAAATTAATACCTTTAAAGTAAATGAGATTCAGTGATTTTTTTTTTTTTTAATCTCATGGAAGCTTTAGATATGAGAGATGAGGGAGAGGACAGGGGAGGGGAGACTGCTGCTGGCTTGCGCATGTTAGCATTAGCTTGCGCTAGCGCGATTTCAAAACTCCATGGAAGCGATTGTTATGTTGTAGGTGGCTGATCAGGTTTGACGTATTAAAGCTTATGCTTGTGCTTCCCTCCTCGCTCGGAGGATTCGTCACAAATAACCACCAAACTATCTTCTTCTGAAACTTTAATAAAGCTCCATGCCATCGCCGCCATGTTTGTTGTGATCAGCGTTGTGCTGCAGGCTGCATTCAAGGTGTAACGTAAATTCCGACGTTCCCTCGTTTGCTAGTCGTTCTTTCAGCCTTTTCTATTTATTTATTTATTTTTTTATGTGTAACATAAGAGGGAAATACTGCGAATATCGATTCAAGTTAGCAACTACTAAAATTATGACAAGTTGTTTTCTGACATGAGGGAGTATTCTTGGTTTTCCTTATTGAGTAATCGTTTTTCTGATTATGCCGACGTTAATTGAACATAACATTCACTGCCAGTCATTTAAGACTCAGAGGGAGCGAGGCACTGCCGTGTTGACGAAAATATATATGTTATTGGTAGGGATGTCCCGATCCCGATCCCCTGATCGGATCGGCCTTCGATCTTAAAAATTTAAGGTGGATCGGATCGGCCGATCAACCTTATTATAACACGCCGATCTTTTTTTCATTATTTTTTTCCTCAAAAAGTGATCCTGATTAACACAAATTAATAAAGTAATCATATTACACAAACAAAAATATTTTTTAAACTATATACATTTAATAATTTGCACTGAAATGAGGTTTCCCTGCAGCGCTGTCTTGTATCCACCTTAAAAGTTTCAAGACCGGCGGCGTCAAGCTAAACTTTAGCAAAAATATCAGCAGTGTGGCAGCGCTATAAAATTACAAAGACCGACGCTTCGACTGCGACTTGAAACGTGTGGAAGGCTGAGATATCACGAGGGGGAAGTAAGAAGAGAGTTTACAACACCACCAATTTAATCAGACACTTAAAAAAGCACGCAGCACCGATCACCGCAGCCGACGGCACCGGCAGCTGGTGCCGACGGCAGCTTCAAGCGGCAGCAAACGCTCTGTGAAACTTTCAAAAGAAAGGACAAAACTCCCGAAAGACTCGGAGAAATACAGAAAAATCACCGAGCTAATCGCGGAATGTATTACCGCGACACGGAGTTTGTGGAATACAAGGCATTTAACCGACTCATTAATTACCTCGAGCCTCGTTCCCGTCATTACATGAACGACAAAGGACACAAAGGTGCGCGAACATGTCCAGCGGGTCTTGAATGAAGTTAAGTTAATATTTTATGTTATTGTTATTCTGATGTGATTTCATTGATTGCAAAGACTTCTGCTAGTGTTTTCATTGCCTTAAACTGCTAGCCAAGTTCACCTGCTGCTATTTAAATGGAAGTGCTGTTCTTTGGTACTGAGACTGTTGAACAGTCACTGTTAAGAAAGAAGAGTGTTTAAATAAGTTATTGTTTATTTTATGAGATGATAAAAGCTATTAATCTCAGCTTGGATGCAGGCCTATTTATTAATGTACACAGGAAATAAAATGCATAGCAAATTAAACTCTGTTTGCCCACTCAAAAAAAGTGAAATCGGATCGGAAAAAATCGGAAATCGGCCGATCATCAAAATTAAAAGATCGGAATCGGATCGGGACCCAAAAAACGTGATCGGGACGTCCCTAGTTATTGGGGCTATTTGTCGTGATATCTGACTTATCGGAATGACGTCATAATTTCCTGTTATCGGCCCGATAGTTATTGTGCACCCCTAATTTCTGGTTTTTGCTAGTTTTCTGAAGACAGATATTGTCTATATTTAAATTTCTATAGATGCAACCTAATCCAAAATCTTTTGCAAACCAATGCTTTACAACCCTATTTCAAACCGACAAAACAAAATGCACATTTAAAAGTATCATGCGGATCTCAACAAGACCCAAAATATGTAGCTGAATTTGGTAGAAAAAGGATTTATTGGCGATTCTATGAATCCTCCCTGAGGAGGATCATTCATCAGACTGGAGCCCAGGGGGGCTTTGATAAGAAGATTTGAGGCGTCTACTAGGCTTGGGCGGTATTACGGTAATACCGTATACTTCCGGTATTTAAAAATAGCAGCGGTATCAGTTTCAATACCGTCATAAAAAAAATGCAATGAATGATTTCTGTGGTTTAAAGTTTAGTTTCTCTCCTGTATCGCTGTGTGTACTGTGTGTTCTGCTTTATTTTACTGTTTATTCATGTTCGCTTGCAGCTGATCTCGGGTTTGACCCGTCCTGTTAAGGTACTGACGATGAAACCAACACTTCCTGAGTTTGCTGCTTCATAATAAAAGCTTTCAATTAAACTAATAATGTTGGACTTTTATGTTGAAGAATTTATAGGAAGTGAAACGTCCAGCATCAGACACTTTACTATAAAGCACGTTTCAGCAAACACACACCTCAGCTGTGTTGCAGGTAGAGAGAGGAGCTGGAGCAGAGAAGGAACAGTTAAAACTACAGTGAAAAGCAAGAAATACACAAATAAATAACAACTGTAGTTGAGCCAACTTTATATTGAAGCACTGAACTGCTGTTTCGAGGTAAACTCGCCTTTTTTTTTTCAGGCGCGTCAACGCTGGGAATAGGACAGTTGCGTAAAGCCCCGCGGCGGCGCGCCTGGGGTACATAATGGGGGCGGCTGTTTTGATGCGCGGCGTCCGCCGGCGGTGTGTGTTCGCCTTAATAGTCGCGGGAATACCGTATACTCTGGTAAAATGTGAGGGAAGTTTGACGGTATCAAAATTTGGATACCGCCCAAGCCTAGCGTCTACAGAAATGTCAGACGTTAATAAAAATAATGCCCTCTAGAGCCAGATTCTTTTTTTAAATTCAGTTTAGTTAAGTTTCATTTCGTTTTATGTTTTGTAGTGTCAGTTTGCAACAAAAGTCATCTCGAGGAACTTTAAACAGAAAACAAAGTGCAATGCAGTCTGATTAAATAACGTAATTTAAGGGTTTGAAGATAAACAGGAGGATTTAAAAATAAATCTCTTGATATGGTGGCGTGAGCTCTGGGGTTATAAGAGAGTGATATGGGGTTTCGGTGAGCAGTCTTGGTGCAGTGTTGTAAAAGAGTAACAGTGTTCTGGCTAAAGAGAGTTACAGCGAACAGGAGTTGATATTTCTATTTGCTATCATGATAACAGAGGGTGTTTTTTTTTTTATTTTATTACATTTCATTACATTTTATGACATGATAATCAACTTAGTATAACGTATTTATCACCCATCAACAATGACACCTACGTTTTTACCTGCTGAAACTGTATTCTTTGTTTCTGAGCCGAAGGATTTGGAGAAAACACAGTTTTATTGTGTGGCAATCTCAGTCAGATGCTCATAGTGGCATTTGAAACGTATTCAGGTTTCATTGATAGGAAAAACCACGTAGCAACAGCATTTTAATGGTAAAACACACAAGTGATTTCTAAAAGAAATGCACATAAAGAAAATACAAGGGCTCCAGGTATAGACTCCTGAAGCACTCCATGCAGGATGAACCATACCCTGTTTCGGAGGTGGTCCCGTTCGGTGACACACCCATTACTGATTAATCTGAACTGTGGAATATGAAAGGAATGACATGTGAATTTCATTTTAAAATGTCCTATTTAAGCAGCAGCAGATGACTCCTCTTCTGTGGAGGGAAAAACCCAGAGAATATGTCCAGACTGGGAAACTAATATATTTACACAGGATGGCAGTATGTCTGCGTTGTTACTCATCTAAATCTTGTTTTCCTTTCTTGGGTTAATTGTTAAAGAAAACAGTAGCAGATGTAACTTTTAGAGTGTTTGTCGTTTGCACTGTTGGCGTCAGTATGGTGACCTTGATGTTCATGATGCGGAACACACATTTCTGCTGATCATTCTGGAAAAACGATCAGATCAATGTTTATTTTTCATTTCCTGTGTCTATAGTGTCGGCGTTGGCCAAACAGTACAGTACAGAAATAGATATCCAAGATATTTATCAGCAGCAGACCTCATGTTTTGTAGAAAAAAGAAAGAAAGAAAACAAGAGGACATGGATGATTTATTCTCAATACTTTTCTCATGGCAGTTAAACTCTTTAAAAAGCTGTAGATTGTGTGTGCGCATCGGCTAAAAACAAGTGAGGTGTGAGCTTTGGACAGAACCGGGCTGACTTGTCCCACCATTTACAAGCTTTAGACAAAGCTAAGACTTCACATTCAACTTAGAAGACACAAGGATGGACCTGACCTGCCCATTAAACTCTAGTGGCTAAAATGTTGCAGATTGCTTATAGTTGTTTGGGAGCGTTCCTTTAAACCACTGGGTGCACTGGGAATTTTTCTGGAGCTTTAAACGACCCCAGGGAAATAAAAAACGAAGTTCTGCACCATTTCACAACCACTTGTTTATCTGCTTTATTTTTTCCCATAAATGAGCAGCATCTGACCTAGATCATTGACCATTTTTATTTATTTATTTATTTATTTATTTATTTGTGTGCTTTTTACATCATTAAGACCTAAAAACGCAAAAGTGAATTCATTTATTTCCCAGAAACATCGGCTGCACTTGTTTTAAAAGGGTAAAAGCTGAAAATGACTTGCACAGCTTCCAGCTTGGCACAAATCGGTTTTGTATTTTATTTTTTTTCATGTCACCTTTTACTGTTTACCAAAAGATTTTAATCTCAAATAACAAAGATACCAAAATCTGACCTAATTCAGTTCCTGTCACATGGAGCAGATCAGATCAGATCACTGATCTTGATCTGAAGTCACCTGCATCGTGACACTGAATACACATGGGATAGAAAGGTTAAAAAAAAAAAAAAAAAAAAAAACTAGCTCAAGTAAACCCTCAGAGGAAACTGTGGTCTTTGCAGAAGGAGGAAGCAGATGAGTGTTTCTGCTCTTTCAATCAGCAGTTTAGTTACTTTCATTTTTAACAAGTGACAGGTTACATTATCAGATTTTCTGTGCTGTGTGTTGCTCTATTTGAATTTGTCCATTACTTTAACAGGATGCTGCCACAGGTCATTTCAGGTATTCGGTCACTTCCTGAGGCACGTTTTACCTGCATCTTTGCATCGTTTGCAGGCATGAACTTGAGGACGTCTTACTGGTTGAAGTAAGACGTTGAAGTAAGAAGTAAGACCGGTTGGTCCTTGACAGTTGATTAACTCAAATATATTTAAATTAACTTGCATTGTTTTATCGATTGTTTAAACATCAGTTTTACACTTTGATTTCTTTGATTTAAGCTTATTGTACAGAAAATTGTTGTTTTTTAGAAAAATTAAATATTTTTATGTTCTCAAAATACTTTTTAGGAACGTAACCTCATCGTGTGGTAAGTTTATACGAAGCATCTACCAAACTGCCTTATTTTTATTATTTCATGTTATAGCTTCTTTATTTTTTATTATTATGTTATATTCCTCACAAAATAATAATTGGTTTTAGTGTCTTGTTACTGGGCCACCCAAATCTTAAAATATGTCATTCAGTGATTGGTTCAGATTTGCAGTCTTCTGAAAAAACGCCCGGAACAGATGGTTGTAACACGAAATATCAAAAAAGGCGCACCCCAGGGACAAGATGGGTGGAGGCGGTTTTTGTGGCTGACTCCACCCTTGTATCTTTTTTTTTTTTTTTTGAACATATCAACCAGAAATTTGCCACATTTCTGCACTGTGACAACAAAGAAATTTTGAATTTGATGAGTTTGTGACTTCTCATCTCCATCCATTATCTATGCACACTTAATCCTATCCTCCGTGCACGACCCCGCAGTCATCTTGCTGATTATTCTTGAGCTATTCTCAGATAGCTCTCCTCTTGAAATGAGCCTCTTTAAAAAATCAGTTTCAAGTCCCAGGTAGCCCTGCCCCTCTGTCACAGAAAGAAAGCAAGTCTTGATAAAGACTGTACAATTACATCCCAATTAAATCTGAGTCATTATAATCCATTATTAACACAATAAATTCCTGTTGGTGCGTCATAAACCCCAACTATGTGAGTGCACGTCCTCGGGGCTGGCTTGAATCGATTTCTTTTAAAAAAAGATAGCTCATTGTTTGGTCTGACTTTGGTCCTTAGTGTTGAGATGTTTTTCTTGGGCAGACAACTAGCTGTTTGCGTTTTCTATAATTCAATTCAATTCAATTCAATTTTATTTGTATAGCGTCTGTTACAATGACAATTGTCTCTAGGCGCTTTACAGAGACCCAGAGCATGACCCCCGAGCAAATATCATCAACTAAGATTATATAATTAAATCCAATCAATGATAATGGCAGGTAAAAAACTCCCACGTAGGGAGAAAAAAAACCTTTATATCAAACAGTGGCAAGGAAAAACTCCACTTTAAGAGGAAGAAACCTTGAGCAGGACCTGGCTCATATGGGGGGACCTTCCTGCCGAAGGCCAGCCGGGTAGAGAAAGAAAAGAGGGGAGACAGGACAGAGAGAGGATGTAGGACAGAGAGAAGATGGAGGACAGAAAGAGGATGTAGGACAGAGAGAGGAGAGCACAGAAAAAGTAAAAAATAATAATAAAGAAGTAGTGGAATTGTTGTAGGGTGAATGCAAGCGAGCTATGGAGGGCCCTTGGGCGTGTGGTCAGCGTAATGAGCCATGATAGGCTCTTGAGTATCAGTAATGTGCGGGTGGGGTGTAGGTGAGGTGTGTGAGAGAAGGGGGAGGAGGGGGGAGGAGGAGGGGGTTTGGGTTTAAGAAAAGAGAAGGGTAGGATTTCAAGCAAAAGGATGCGATATATAAACATAAACAGATGGAGGCAGCAGCACTGGGATGAGATGGCCAGAGGACCAGGTCGCCGATCACCACGCCAGTCGGTACCCAAACACAAGTGGAGGAGAACCCCGGGATGGACAGAGGATGGAACTGCAAGTCAGCGTGAAACCCAGGAAACTCTGGCCTGCAAAATACACAAAGAGAAAAGGGGGCAGAAACAGCACAACAAACACAGGAAAGCAAAGAAAATGGAGCACAGTTTCAGTAGCAGGGTGCTCCCAAATAATTATAAATGAGCTGGAGGAGGAGGAAGGGAGGAAGAAAGGGAAGAAAAGGAGAAGAGCAGTGGAGACACCACTCAGCAGATCATGCTGGTGTCTCCCTGTAGCGTAGGCCTATAGCAGCATAACTATGACGAAGCTGTGATTAAGACGAGCTACTCTAGTCTTACTACTACAACTATAGTTATAACTATTAGCCCCTACACACTATAGTTAAGACTAATTGTAGGCTTTACTGAACAGAAATGTTTTCAATTTAGTTTTAAAAATGGAGATGGTATCAGCCTCCTTAACCCAAACTGGTAGCTGGTTCCATAAAAAAGGTGCCTGGTAGCAGAAGGCCCGTCCTCCAAACCTACTTTTAGATATTCTAGGAACGACGAGTAATCCTGCACTCTGAGAGCGGAGAGCTCTATTAGGAGCATAACGAGCTATCAAGTCTTGTAAATAGCGCGGAGCTAGGCCATTAAGGGCCTTATATGTGAGAAGCAGAATTTTAAACTCAATTCTAAATTTCACGGGAAGCCAATGGAGGGAGGCTAACACGGGAGAGATGTGATCTCTCTTGCGGATTCCTGTCAGCACCCTCGCTGCTGCGTTCTGGATCAATTGAAGGCTATTTAGCGAGCTTTTCGGACATCCTGCTAACAACGCATTACAGTAATCCAGTCTAGAGCTAACAAACGCGTGGATTAATTTTTCGGCATCACCCTGGGAGAGGATGCTCCTAATTTTGGCAATATTTCGGAGATGAAAAAAGGCAGTCTTGCAAACCTGACTGAAAATTTGTATAAGGAAGCAGATGGTAACAGATCCTTCGGCTGTTTTTAAAATGATCCATATTTTCAGGGTCATTTGTTTTTCTATTTCTGCCTTTTGCTCACATTTGTTTACACAGCTCTGGTTAAAACCTTGTAAACTACAGACAGAGGCTTGATTGTTACTTAGATTTTCCTTTTTTTTTCCTTCCCCCCCCCCCCCCACACACACACACACACGCAATTGTTTCCCAATTGTAACACTTTTTTTTTAATGCAAAGAAAACTGTAAATCTTGTGTTTTTTAATCTGTTTGACAATTTAATTTACAGACACAAGTACAAAATAAATGATAATAGCACAATGTTTTCAGCAACAATCAGACACTTTAAAAGTCTTTGAAGATACTTATTAAGATTAATTTTAATAATTAATAATAATTAATAATAATAATAATGATAATAATAATAATAATAATAATTAATTAGTGATTAATTTAATTTTAAATTAATCACTTGAAGAATAAACAACACATCACCAGGAAATATATTTCTTTAACGATGGGATTGTGGCTTGTACTGTAATTAACCTTTCCTGGTGGTTTTCCAAAAAGCTTCAGATGCTTCTTTTATAACCAATCATGGCACCCTCACCTGTTATCAACTTCTACAACAGATTTTTGCTGCTTTGAGTAGACCCCATTTGTGCAGGACCCCTGTTTTTAAGTACAGTAATCCCCCACACTTCGCGGTCTCAGCAATCGTGGGCTCAGTACATCGCGGAAGTTTCAAAAATATTCTTGAAAAAAAATATTCGAAAAAAAATAGAAAAAAAAAATCAAATGAAGAGTACGAGGCTGAAGTGAAACCCAGTCTCAGGAAGCAACAAGAGCCGACAGGGGAGGCCCCATGAACGAATATCGAGGCCTGTGATTGGCTGCTATGACGAGCATTACTGTGCCGTCGGTTGTCTGTACGCTGATTGGCTGACACGCGTCCTCGCGTCTCCCATCTCTTGCTCTTGTCAGCTACGCACAGAGGAGAGATTGTCAAAGTGAATGTATGTTCTGTAGATTTTGCGTACGCGCATACATGTATACTGTATGTACATATATATGTACATGTACATCCACATCATGGTTTTCACCTATCACGGGGGGGGGGAGTCACAGCCCCCATTACCCTCGAAGTGTGGGGGATTACTGTATTTTCTCTTTAATCAGTGTTTAGTGTCATCTTTCTTTTTAAATTTCATATTCTTTTTTTTACTCCATTTCCTCCTTCTTTACTTCACATTAGGGCTGAGCAAAATAACCTCAAATCAATATCATGATTAATTTAACAAGTTACCTTGATTTTGATTAATGAGTAATTATTTTAGTGCTATTTTATTTTTTGCCCTCATAGATCACTGGCAAGGTTTTTTCTGCAAATATAATCAACAATTAAAATTTGTATATTTTTATAATAAAAGAGTACATATCTTAAAAATATGTTTATTTGTATGTTTTGTTTATTTTGTAAATATTTTTTAGATAAATGGGTAAAAGGAAGCACATGCAGATTAACTATATATGGTTATTAAATGGCAATTTCAAAAAAGAGAAATAATTGAAATAATTGGTATGTATAAGATTACATTGATTATTGGTTCTGAATGTTGGCTTTGATTCATTTTCAGCTGATTGCCCAGCCCTACTTCACATTTTACTTAATATATTACAAATGTGATCTCACTTATTATTTTTATTCTGATCATTCATTGGCTAAAAGCAAAGCTAACAGCTCGCTCAATCCCTCCCCTAAACAGGAACATGTTATGTGACACTTTTTGTTATGTCTCTTAGTGGTTTGATGTCTACTGCAGATTAATGAGGGCAGTGTGTGATGTCAGAATGAAGTGAATTATTATAAGGGATCACAGCAGATCCTTTTCATTTATTCATTTGCGGTATTGTGTTTTTGTGTTGGGATGTTGAGATGCTCGTCGTATACATTCACAGACACCGATCAGGACTCTCAGCACAAGCACACACAGGCCACATTGTTAGGAGGAGGAGGAGGAGGAGGAGGAGGAGGAGGAGGAGAAAGACACAGCAGGTCATGGACCTCTTATAAAACTTGTTTGTCTTGAGGTGCAGAGTGGCAACAGGCAAATAGAGCTCAAATGAGCACTGGGAGGAATTATTATTTTCTGCTCAACTGTTAAACTTTAACACAAATTAGTTTGTTGTTAATGCCTAAACCTAGCTACATAGGTTGTGATTCTTGAGCCTAAGCAAAAAGACCTTGTGACTGCTTGTTTTGGCGAGACTGACTGCTTTTCAGGCTGCTGTGCTGATTCATCCTTATCCATTCAGTGATCCCTTCATTTTCATCAAGCTACAATCAGGGCTGCATAATTGGGGGGAATCACAATTTTAATCTACACGTACATGTGATCTCATTTTTAACTAATGGTTGCTCACTTGCATGCCTGCAGTCAGATGATGCTTCATTCACGTATTTCAATTACAGCTATCACAGATGCTGTCGGAGTTGCATTCATTGGTTGCATTTATACAGTATGAAACAAAACAGTCTATTCATTATTCAGGGAGAGATTAGCAGAGATTGAGCCACCATGTTGTGCTTAAATGCCCCCCCCCAAACAAAAAACTGAAACCTCTTCAGTTGATCTTCTGGACTGTGAGGCTGAATTTCTGAGACTGAACTGCAAGACTGAAATTAAATCAAATCGATCTTTCTACAGAGAGAAAGGCCACACCGCCTTTTATGATTTTTTATTTTATCACAACATTTGTAAATAAATTCTTGGAACTAAGAAAAAATACCACCACAGTAGAATTTGTTGAAAATCTGTTATATGGGTAGGCTAATTGAAGACGCCAACAACATCATGCACACTTCACGTGAACAGCTGGTTAACCAATCAAAACCTGGAACCACTCCTGCATCAATTCATGCGCCTCAAACATTTTAAACGATCATTTTTGAAGTTTGCAACGGCTTCATGGCCTCATTGGAGAACACCTGCTCACATAGCAGCACATTGGCAGATGTATGTTGCTCTGTGATGGAATAAATCCATAATTCATGCAATTAGCTTTGTACTGCCGGTACTTTTTCTTGTTTTCTGCCATTTTTAATTGTACTGTAAATGTTTGTGATTAAACGTGATTACGTAGTCCTGATTGTGTGTGTTTTCATTGGTTGTTGAATGAAGTCAGCGAAATGTGTTGGAAAGGAGTTTATCCGCTGCTGTGTGTTTATGGGCGTTACTGTGGCGACCGATCCCGCTCGGCTCGTCTGATTGTGACATAGAGAGAAAAGGAGATTTTACCGGGTCATGGAAGCGGCAGACTCAGGGTTTTGGTCTCAGACAGCAGCTTTATTTTTCGAAAGGAAATCTGAGCACAACCTTTTTCATGAAACATAAATAGATTTGAATTATATAAAACCCTTGGGAAACCTCTGAAGTTTAAAATAGAGTTCTCAAGGTGTCGCGCCCCTCATTTGTGCCTGAGCGCCCCCCTGTCAGCCCTGACGTTTCTAGTGCCCCCCCTAAATGTTCAGAACCGCCCCGCTGAGGAACCCTAATCTAGGAAAGTGTTTTCCAACATGACTTAAATGTGCCATAGAAGCCCATTAATAATCGGCTGCACTGACACAAATATTTAAAAAAAGATTCATGGTTTCTAGGTGTTTCTTTTAATGAAAGCAGCAACAGTCAATATGATGCAACATTTGACACCACTATCCTTTTTAAATATATAATTCTAGAAAGAACAAGACAAGGCGACATATACTATACATCTTTAAATCAGCAGACTCGTGTGCAACTGTCACGTGATCTCGAAACCTTTCGGGTGAACTTGTAATGCCTCAGAATCCAGCCAACTGGGTGGTGCTTCCCTGCACTCCGCTTTGAATCGCCGTCTGTTGGACTTGAGGTCACACTGATCACGGAGTAAGCTGGTGAAAAACCAAACAATGGTGTGATTTGTGATCTGTGGGACTTTGTCATTAAACTTTTAAGTGGTAATATAATGGTTGGAGAAATTCTGATTCAGTTTAATGCTGCACTGATGCACCAAATTATTACAATCGTTTAAGTTTATTTAACATTTAGAGTATCTAGCTTTCTTTAAGATTAAGGTTTAACTCACAAAATCCATGATCTCCCAGTGAAATACGAAGGATCATTGACAATTAAACAACTTGGGACAATAGAACCAACTCAAATTTCTGTGAGGTCCAGTAGGGACAGATTTACAGTACTGCTTATATGACTCTTAAAGGGGCGATTTGGTTTTTGACTGTAACCTTAACTGTGTTATTAAAACAAAAAATTGAAGCTTCACAATAACAAATTAGTCTTCCTCCCCACTGGTGACATGAAAACCCTCAAATGTACAGGGAGACATTTTGCACTTATTTCTCAATCTAATCTTCCAGGCATTTTCTCCTATGAATCCAATTTAATTGTAAACATTACCAATACAGCGATTCCAAAATATACCTAGCATCATTAGCTTTCTGTTGACACCTGATTTAAACCTATAGGAGTATTTGTGTGCTGTCCCCAATATACAATGTGAGTCTGCGCTACACACAAGGGCATTTCTCTCTTCTCGTCTGAACAAATCAAGCCTTATCAATGATTCATGCATCAAATGGTCAATGGAATTCTGAAAACAATTATATGCCACTTATACGGGTAAGTTAATATAGTAGGCATGGAAAATGCATATTTGTCCATATCTCAAGTTCTAAATGTAATTTAATCAGCATGATTCATGATTTCCAGCACTTGGTTGCACAAAAAACAAAAAAGTAAAAGTATCAGTTGGCCAGCAGTGCAGAAGAGACAACCAATTTACTACTGAGAAAAAAAATGGAAGATTGAGGGGGGAAAAAAATGATAAAAACATTTGCAGATGAGTTCAATACACAGTGTAGTGAGGATTAATGTGTGAAAACCTTTAACAACTGACTGTCCTGTCCTCAGTGTGACCACTAAGAAGATATAAAGTAGAATGAGGCCTGCAGAAAGGCATTAAGCAAACTGTCCACTTCCTTGTCCATCAGAAACAAGTTATTCTTTTCACTAACCTTTTTCTTTAACCTCCGGGTAAGTATTACATCACACATTAACAAGTATCAGAGAATGAACAATATGCAACTTGTAAATGCTGCACAATGGTAGCGTTTTCCTTAGTTGTTTCAGATTTCTTAGTTCCAGCAGTGACACAGGGGTCAAACATTCAGATTTCTTTATTCATTTATTGTGGCCTTTTTTCGAAAGTGGCATCACAGGAAATGAGGACAGACAGAGTAGGAAGTCACACAGCAAAGAGCCGCAGGCTGGGTTGTCAAACCTGGGCTGGCTACACAAGGATTGTACCCTCCTAAATCTATTTGGAAACATTTATCACATGCAGAAGGACAGCAGTGGTTTGCTCAGGTCAACGATGCTTCACAGTTCTTTTTTTTATTCTAACCTTGTGTTTTGTGATTTCTAAAACTCAAGGTTGTGTGCGAAAAGTTAAGACAATGCATTTGAAGTCAAATGCAAATGATAGAAAATATAGATAACTGCAAAAAAATAGGATGCTGTTTTGCATTTGAAAGGTTTGCCTGGTCTTGTACCAGACAGTCTCACCTCCGTGCACAATTTCACTGGCTGACACTAGATTAGCCAGTTTGATTGATTGATGTTTACTCCTGAAAAGCTGTGATGCCTGAAAAGTTGAACGTTTCTCATCTTCTGATGGGAGCCACGTTTCCGTTGCAACTCTACTGACCCACAATTATATTCAGCACCACTTGACATCACCCCATTTATAATCAATGGAGAGCGACGCTGTTGACGCTTCTAATGTGTACATGTAAGCAAGAGTCACTCACAGGTGGAAAACATCCAAGACGGTTGCTGTTCTTCCCAGGAATGGACCTCTCAGCAAACTTACCCAAATGTTGCACAGTACAGTTTTCAGAGAAATAAAAAAAAAAAAACTAAACAAAAAAAAAACTAGAGCTACATCTCAGAAGATGAAAGTAGAGATGTTTGGTCATAATAAACAGCAGCACATTTTCGAAAAATCTGAAAACAGCATATCAGTACAAACATCTCAAATAAACTACCTGGCATGGTGGCGGAAGGGTGATGATCTGGGCTCGTTCTGCAACCACAGGACTGCAGAACAAGCAATCTGCAGAGTCATATTGCGAAGCCATCTGTCTGATAGCTAAAGCTTGCTGGGTCATGAAATCGAAACAATGACTCCAAACACACCAGCAAATCTACAGCAGAGTGACTGAAAAAGAGAAGAATTGAGGAGTTTTAATGGTCCAAAGTCCAAATCTCAACCTGATTTAAATAGTATGGTTGTTTGTATGAGAGAGCTGCATAAGCAAATGTCTGAAAACTTAAATGAAACTGAAGTTTTATTGCAAAGACTGGACCAAAGCTCCTTCAGAGTGTTGTAAAACTGAAAGCTAATGAATCATGAAGTGTACTTACATTTTTATACACTGCTTCTGAATTTTGGCTTAGTTTTTGTTTAAAAAAAAAAGACAAAGTATTTTATGTGTTGTTCATTTGAAGTTGCATTTATTATATTTTAAGGCCTGGTAAGGACCTGGGTAATTTTCTTTAATTATATTCCAGTGCACGTTGAAAGAGGGTGTAGTTTCTTTGTTACGTGACTAGATAATTTCCTCTGCATTTCTGTACACATCCGGCTCACTGAGCTGCATACTTGCAGGAAATTCAATGCAAATGTGGTTGTTCTTTCTACAAATGTTAAATGAAAGCACCTTGATCCTGGGGAGAAGCTGCCTCCTCCTCGTCAGTGTTAGACATAGTGAAGAGATTTGAAAGTTAAAAACACTACGTCACTAAAAATACTTCCCTTGGCTGACTTGTGTTCAGAATGGAGATGAAGATATATGTTACTCACCTTTCTTGAAAACATCCAGCAATACATACGTTATAATCATTTCAAAGTCTCCATCTGATCAGTCCCAGTTTCATTCTCCCTTCAGCTCTGCCTTTGGTCTCCACCAACGTTTGAGAAAAATGTGAGGCTTTTTAGCTCCTGCATGTTCCTCTTACTTCATCACATTGTCCCTTTGCTTGTCTCTCTGATGCCTTAGGTTGAGAAGCTGTAAAAGACCTGCCATTGACTTAATGATATCTCATATATTTGACCGCTTCGTGATTTTAAAATCTAAAGTGATATACTTTAATTGGCTGTAAATGCATGTGATTTACTTTTAGTCTTGTTCTCTAAAATGTACCATTAAACAGTTTGAACCCCGTGAAAAGTTGCAGGCATGTCCTGAAGCCCTTACACCACCTTTTATAATGAGTTTGAACAAATATATGTCTGTAAAAGTGGAATCTTCTCATTTCCCCCCTGAAGTCTGTTTTGGGTGGTGATTAGAGGAAATATACTGTGTCTTCATGCAAAAGTCTTGTGATTTTTCACTTATGTGTTTCTGAGATTTTGTCCTTAAACCGAAGGTTGTCTTTAAGTTGAAGTGAAAAATGTAAGATTCAGTGTTACTGGATCCAGCGAATGCTATTCAGTTAAAATGTTGTGCAAACCAGTCAAAAAGCACACAGTGCAGCCCACATTATGAGATAAAAATCTAATTATTTTTTAAGCACTTTCATTGGGTTTTGTTAGTGTATCATGTAAAGTATTACAGTTGAAATATGTATAGAAATCCAGCAAAGGACAAACTACACAGCCATCCGCCATAATTCACATCTTCTGTGAGGTCATCTATAGAAGTAATGGATGGGGCGCAGCTCCAACAGCGAGATTGTACCAAACCATTGACAACTGTTGGCCATAAGAAGGGAGTCAAATAAGCAGGTGACTGAATGGATCACCATCAGCTCATCATCCAGGTCTGCACAAGTCTGTAAATGACCCATTCATGTGAATCAGGTGCGCTGAAACATCTAAGACATGCAGGGTTGCGGCTCTTGAGGACTGGAGTTGAAGACCCCTGGTGTAGTGTGTGCGTGTGTCACCTTCAGTGGCTGGCGTGCCTGCTCATCTCTGTTTTCATCCTATGACTAACTTAGTATGCCCTAACAGAGTGAACTGGTCCAGAAGCTTGAGTGGCTCTTGAGAAGAAGATGCTTCTGATTTTGATGGAATAAATGCAGATCAGTGTTAAACATTTTAGTCAGGTCTCTTATGTTTGAATTTACAATTTCGTGAGATTTGTTTGGGGATTAGGAAAACTATACATTTTTGAAAACTAGATAGCATAAGCAATCAGAAAACCAATGTTTCCATTTGCACAGGTATCCACATAGCGGCCATCTTGGATTTTTCAAAATGGCTGCTGGAAAATGCATATTTGTCCATATCTCTGCTTCTAAATAAGATAGAGCTTTGAACTCAACACCTATATCTACATTTTTAGGGGCAAGGAATGCAATGAAACCAAAATAAAGTGACTACCTCTGACCCAAATAACAATTTGCTGTATAGACTTACTTTTTATTGTGAGCACAAAGATGATTTCCACAGAACTCAATGCCAAATGAAGCTATAGTCATTTTGCATTAAAAGAACTATTAAAACAGGTTTACAATTCAGAGACAGAGAGGTACAAAAGCATGTTAGTAGGCCACATGTAGTGTGCATGTGGTTTCTCAGTCTGGATAACTTCTACACAATGTCCTCATCGTCATCATCCTCATCCTCATCATCACTTAAATGTGCATTGTTCTGGGAGTCCTCATCATTCTGGCACTGGCTGCCACACTGACAGAGATCTGTGCAGGTCAAGTTCTTCGTTCTGCAGGAGCATCTCGCAGAAGAACAGTCTGCTTTGCACTGGCATCTGACCATCTCCACGATGGCTTTTGGAGCTGGGAGAACATCTGTGGTAGTAGGTTTCAGCCGGCCATCTGCGTCTTTGAAGTACCCATTCTCCAGGGGATCCAACTGTGCATCCTGGTGTGCGATGGCTGCCTGTCCCCACACCCGTGCCTGGATGTGGACTCTCAGGATGTGTTGCTTCAACAGTTGGTGTACAGTTTGGCTGAAACATCATGAATGTCGCTCGATACCCGTATGGTATTTGTTTCCGGATCTGGTTTCTCGAAGGTTGCAATGCTCTTCCTGATCACCTGTGCTGCTTTGTAGATTGTCTTCATGTTTTTCTCATCGTCATCAGCTGTCATTGCATCGTGAACCATCTCTTCGTCACATGCTTCTGGAGAGTAGATTACTGCTGACTTCCTGCGGTCTTTTTGTCGAATAGATTTCAGATGTGGCAAATCTGTGAGAATCCTTTCTTTCAGCCACTTCCTGTTGAATAAAGGTACATGGTTTTCCAAGGATTCTGAACCAAGCATATTGACATATGTGGTTTCAATATCGTCTATGGAGAGGTATGCTTGGTTTTCTGTCTCCACATCAATAAGGTTGACCAGCTCAAGCAGGCATGCCCTCTGCAGTACGGTTCCTTGACTGGTACTTGTACCCCTGCCGGAACTAGGTTCTCTGAGAACATGGAAGACATGTGTTCTCCAACAGTCTTTGTGGTATCACACATCAATTGCATGTGCATCTTCCTCTGAGATGCTGGTGCACAGCCTTGTTTTTAGTGCAGGATTTCGGGACTTTTCCACAGCGTTCTTCAGAGTCTTACCAGCATTGTCACTTCTGACCTTGAAGAGCTGTTCGCCATTGTCTTCTTGGCAGAAGAAGCAAAGCTGCTTGTCTAATGGAGTCGTTCGGGACCTTGTGAATGGTGGGGAAGAATCTGATGTTGAGCAGCCTGGCTCAGCAAGCTCTGTGCTTCCTCTCTTCTGTCCATGCTTCTTGGCAGTGTATTGGCCTGTACATATTGCATGAGTATACCGGTCTCTTGCACGTTGTATTTGGTCCTTGTTGGTGGCATTCGAGTGACAAGAGCGATGCCAGACAGCACCATGTGCATGCAGTGTCTGCGGTGTGGAGTTCTGCAATCGTCTTTGGACGTTAACAAAGTCTCCATCACTCAGGTTGGCCCTCTCTTGAACAATCTCCAGTACATGCTCATATGAGGTGATTCTGGGATTCTGAACCAGGATTCCCTTCCTGGCATCATCTGACTGACAGAGGATGCACTGCTTCCAGTCAATGGACTCGTGGGGTTGTCTGCTGTCACCCAGAGGCACTTGGGATTTGTCACTCATCATTCTAGCATGCAAAGACAGAGATAACACCACGTCATCAATTGCAGTCATGAAATGAATTACATGAATAACATGTGCATCCAATACACTCCTCTTTTCCTCCAAGCATCCATATTCAATGTTAATAATGCAGCTGTATTGAGAACATTCAAGCAATGGAACAGAGCAAGTACAGTTTCTGGTCAAAGACAGCCCATTTATTTTGGTACCATTGGACTCCTCACCCCTGAAAATGTAGTTTTAGGTGTTAACATCAACGCTCAGTGACATTTAGAACTTGAGATATGGACAAATATGCATTTTCCGGCAGCCATTTTGAAAAATCCAACGTGGCCGCTATGTGGATACCTGTGCAAATGGAAACATTGGTTTTCTGATTGCTTATACCATCTAGTTTTCAAAAATGTATAGTTTTCAAAATCCCCAAAAAATCCGACGAAAATACACAACATAACTGACTATTTATTAACAAAAGCCCAAATTTTATTTGCCTGCCTTCTCAACTTTGTTTTTATGCACAAAATCAAATCCAAAACCGCCCAACTGGACGTGAATCCACCCAATCCGGTAACACTGGACAGACTGATCTCGATGATTTGTGAGTGAAACATCTGGGAGTCTATTAACAGTCTACTGATGAGATTTCAAACAGCTGGTGTGACATTTTCACTGCGTGGACTGTGAAGCCTACTGAGCCTACAAGTGGCCTGACACAGGGTTCCTTGTTTCAGTTTTCCATGTGTTGGTTAATGTACAGCATGTCCAGGACAGTGCTAAGCCTCCTGCTCATGAACATCACACCTCCATTGATCTATTGAGAAAGTCCACTGATCCACAACCAGATAATAATAAACTCCCAGAACTGGGAATGTCATATTTCATGCATGAGAAGTCAGTGTGGGACCAACCAAGCAGCGTTATGAACTGTAATGAAGCAAATATTTTCTCCTTTTGAGAAGAAAAGGTCACTATAGTGTGTTAATTAGAAATGTTAATTAGTCACACAAGTGAAAGACCTGCTGGGTTTCCTCAGTAACGTTCCAGATATTGGGCTCTCCTGTCTTTTTGTTTAACTTTCTTTGCTCTCCACAGACTTCATTTATTTTTTTAATTTTTCTTTTTTTTTTCCTTCTGGCCTTTGGCTCTGCTTCGCCTCACATTGACCTGCTCTGTTCACTTTGCGGCAGGGAGGAAGAAGAACATTAAAGAGGAAAGAGATTGTCAGAGTACGAGAGGGGAAACAAAAAGAATGTAGCAGCGCAGAGATAACTAGAGCAGAAAAGCTCAAAGTGGCATAAAATAGAGCAGAACCTGACAGAACTGGGCATCAGTATCCATCAGTCACAGGGTCATTGACTGGAAATGACTCAGCAGAGCGATAAGATCCTTTAGTGAATCAGTCAAAGAGATGCTTCACTCAAATTATGTTCATTTACGGCCTCAGGAAGGGACGTCTTTTGTTTTTCAACCACACAGCAAGCACAGGAAGACTTTAAGGATTCATCTTGTGATGCACAGTCATCCCAGTCACCAAAGTTTCATGAGTTGCTCCAACTATTCTTCTTTAATCTTCATAGTAAACAGTTTTCATAAAACTGGTATCGGGAATACCTTCGAAGGTTTCCAACTTGTAAAAAGATTCCATCTTAAGCGGTACACTGTTTTCTCTTTATGAATTATTGGATAAGAGCTGGAGGACATCTGCAAACAAACTACAGTCATAAAATGCTTGTTTGGCGACGGCCAAGGATCTACATATGATTGATCCACTGTGTAACCCACACAGATGGTTTGATAAGCTGTGTGCATCAGTTAAATGGTGCAAACGGAGAGGACAGTTCAGTAAATGTGCAACATGGATACAAAAAAAATTGGCGTTACAATGCATTTTCAGTTAAAATTAAGAAAGGAAATATTTAAAAAAGAGAGCGGGAAAGTGAAAAATATATAGTTTTAGTCATCCATTGTCATAAATTTTAAGTGCGTGTTTCCTGGGTAGACATCTGTTGAATGGACTGATTGTGTAGAGGAGCACAGACATTTGGAAAAGCTCATGATTAAAAAAAAAAAAGAGAGAAAAAGATGCCGCTGGCATCAAGAAGCTGCAAATGGCAATAAATCAGTAATTTCTCACCAACTTTTTTTCCTTCCTTGAATTTGGTTTCTTTTCTCATTCGTGGTGGCTCATGAGAATTACATATGTTGCTCCTTTAGGACAACCTGCTGGTCAAAATGCTTTACAAAGGCATAGAAATACCTTAGGATACAGAAAAAGTGGATAGAATGTAAATCTAAAAGATTACACTTGAACATCTGTACATTCTTTCTTGTAATGCTTTGAAGGTAGCCTGTAGGCTGACTTTGTTCCTTTCTCTGCATAGACACAAAAAACAGATTGAGTGGGCTAAGAATTTCACAAACACGTCATCTTTTAGTGATGCTTGATTATGTGATTTAACATTTGTATCAACTTATTCATAGATTTTTATAATTTGGTCTAATGTAACAGCCACCATTTTCCCCCCAATTTGTTGACTATGGAACTATCACATTGTGCTTTAATAGTTTAAAAAGGAGATTTGGACATGTTTGTTTGTTTGTTTTTTTTTTTTGTGACCGGCAGATTTGTCATACCTGACTTGTTGGTTTTTCCTTGGAACCTTGGAAGATTCCTGACTTGAGTAACACTGTTCTGTGCCAAAGGCTTTGCAGACTCCCCCCCCCTTTTTTTTTTTTTTTTTAAATTTCCCCTTTTACTTAGAACAATCATTTTGTTCTTTCTGGCCGTCATTCGGAGAGATTTGTTTGTGTGCAAAGTATCTTGCTTTGCATCCCTCTGAGTCTTGAATGCAAACTCTTGTTTTGTTGTTGTTTTCGTGTTTTGTCTTGAAGCACAACTGGACAACTCCAGACAGAATCCATCAAAGATAAAATCAAAAACCCTCCGGTTGGCGTATGTTTTATACTTTGGTCTGCATGTTGCTGTTGCTTCATTGGTGTTAAAGTAAGATCCCTTAAACATTCAAATGACAGTTCACTTTGTATTTTTTAACTACAGACTTGTTTAACTACTTAAAAAGATGTAATTACTTAATATATACATACATATATATATATATATATATATATATGTATATATATAGCAATGAAGCCAATCCAATGTCCTGATAATTACATCTTTTTAAGTAGTTAAACAATTCTGTAATTAAAAAATACAAGAGAGAGAGAGAGAAAAAGAGAGAGAGAGAGAGAGAGAGAGTCAGACAGAGACAGAGATCCACTTTGAGTAGCAGTTGGTGATAGTGAGAGTCAAAAACTTCCTTTTAACAGAAGGAAACTGAGCCATTTTTCAGCAGATCAGCTATGTCTCGACTGTTTGGGGTTGGGGAAGAAGAGTGAAGTACAACAGAGAGAGAGAGAAAGGAGCAGTGTTTGTTGGTTCTGTCAGTAACCACATATTTGAAAGATTCAGATCTGTCAAGCGAAATTCCTGCAGACAGATGTGTACAGATTATGTGGAATAGAGATGAAGGAAAGCTCAATATAAGGAGTTAACGAATTACAGTAGGCCACAGTTTCTGTGATGCACGGAGACAAAAAACAAGAGGGAGGGGCTTCCATCAGTAGTTCTAAGAACTATGAAAAGGCTTTTTGAAGTCTAAAAGGACCTTTTGACAATATTATATATTGTAGATGAAAGAAGGCTTCATAATGATGTTTTAAATCTGAGTTCAAGGATACATTTTGATCAAAAATAACCCTGAAGATAATGCCATTGTGAGTAACTATGTGGTTGGATAATGTGTTTCTCAGGGGTTTAGTTCCAAAGACAATCACCTAGAAAATAGAATACAGGTCATTCGGCTCTTTATATCTTTTGTAAATGCCTTTAGTGTAGCCAGTTGTTTGGTTTCTTCTGGCTTAATGGATAAATATATCTCAGTGTCAGCAATATGTCACAGCAATGTCATATGTCATAAAGAGAAAAGTGTCAGTCTAAGCACCAAACACTGTGGAACTCCATTAATAACTGGCATATGAAGGAGACTTCTTATTTACATGAACAAACTGGAATCTATTAGATAAATATAACTCAGACCAGCTGAACTGAATCAGAAATCTTGTTGTGTTTGTAGCCTGGCAACAACTGAGCTTATGATGTCACTTGCAGCATCAACAGGGAACACAGTTAACTCTCTCTGTAGACAACATGGACTAAAACGCAGAGCCAAAAATTTAATGTCCAGGGTCCACAGTAACTTTCTTTCAGAGTAACTTGTCCAAGATTGGACTTATTACAACCCTGTCTGCACTCTTTGTTTTTCAGTTATATCTCTCCCTTTCCCCACGTTCAAGGTGTTAGAAAGGTCAATAACACATGAAAACTATTTTGCTGTTGTCATGACTGTTCATAACAATGGATGTTTAAAAACACCTGAATTACCAGGAGAAATCCCTGAAGCATCCAAACCCGTGTGAAAAAATAAGTGTTTTATTAAGAATATCAATAGAAACCTTAAGATGACACAATTATCAAAATCTAAAAATCTAGTACTGGATAAATGACATTGTGTAAAATGCTGAATTGTATTCAAGAGTATTTGTTGAATACCCGCTTCTTTTCTTGCAGCTGTTTCCGTCTTTTGCCTGCATATATGTCAGAGCACAAACATCTTTACATTTGTACTATAATCAAACTCTTTGTTCTCAGTGTGCTGTGGTGGATTGGGGTGCAGTCTTGTGGGTGGTGACAACAGAAGTTATTGTTTTGTCTGTCTTGGGTTTTTTTGCTTGGCCAATCAGGATCAACAAAGGTCATCTAGACTTGGTCTCCATTTGAGTTCCTGAAAAGGATAAACTTTTCTCCCTAAAAACCAACAGAATATTCTCTGATATGAACTTGCAAAACGTTTTTTCTTATTGTCAACTTGAGTTGTTGACTTGACGTATTGTGTCTTTGCTTCTAAGATGAACTTTGATAATTTTTTTGCAGACAGTATGAACCAAAGGGCGCTCTCAGGCTACACAGATTTAAGGCCGATATGCCAGTTGCAGAGCTCTTCAGCGGGTTGGTGGCAAACTGGCAGGAGGTTGGTGGTCGACTGTGTGACCAACTCATAGAGCTGTCAAACATTCAAACAAACATATTTATATTTTTTTTCTTATAAGAAATTGATGCAAATTGGTGCCAAAGACAAAAAAGACTATCAAAACAGTCATCAGGAAAGTCCAAAGGCCAGGCCCTGTCATGGTATGGGGTTGTATCAGTGCTCTTGGCAAAAGTCATTTACACTTGTGTGGTGGCAGCATTAATGTAGGGAAGTAAACTGAGGAGTAAACATTCCTCCCTCCAAGACCACATCTTTTCCAGGGATGTTCATACATTCTTCAGCGAGATATTGCAAAACCACATTACAAAGGCATGGCTGAGGAAGAAGAGGGTACAGGTAATGGGCTGGCCTGCTTCCTGTCCTGGTTCTTCTACAGAGATTGTGAGCAACATTTTTAAATGAAAAATGCAATGATGACTCTATACCGTTGAACACCTTAAGACATGTTTACCGAAACTCTTCATGTCTGGATATACAGAATGCCAGAATGACTTTTAGGTGTTGTGAGAAAAAAAAAAATGACTGTACAAAGGGGTAAAAACTTCACTGCCCCCCCCCCCCCCCCCCCCCCCCCCCCCCCCCCCCCACACACACACACACACACACTTTTTTTTTTTTTTTTTTTTTTACCTCAGCCAAGGAGGGCATTTATCTGTCTGTCTGTCTCTCTGCAAAGTAACTCAAAAAGTTATGGATGGATTTTGATAAAATTTTCAGGAGTTGTCAGAAATGTGAAAAGGAAGAACTGGTTTCATTTTGGCTGTGATCCAGAAGAAATCCTGGATTCTGGATCACTTTCAAATTTTTCGATAACATTGCGGCCAATGGGGCCGAAAATTTTTCTTTCTCAATATCTTCGTTAATTAATTGCCCAAAACTCATGAAATTTGACTCAGGGATTGACAACTGGGAACCTCTATTAAATTTCAAAGGCTGATCCAGATCTGACGCGGACGCGGATTTTATCGCAAATGGCTATATGGGGGAATTGTTGCACTTGGCGGAGGTCTGCGCTCTCCGAGTGCTTTTCTAGTTTTTTTAAAATGTGTTAGAACCTTGTACTGTAAAAAATTGATGTAAATTAATAGATGAAAGGAAGTTGTCATTGTTGATGAGCTTCAAACATTTTGAGGGACTCTTTTTCTGTTTCTGTTTTTGTCCAGAGAAAGACTACAGCAGCCTCTGTGAGCGGCAGCCAATCGGACGCCTGCTGTTCAGACTGTTTTGTGAGACGCGACCCGAGCTGAGGCGCTGTGTCAAGTTCCTGGATGCTGTGGTAAGAAGAGAGTTTGTGTTGTAGATCTGTGTGTGTGTGTGTATCTGTGTGTGTGCAGACTAACAAATATGTATATGTTTCTGTCTTTTGGGGGGCTTTGTGAGGATTTATACTAGGGTCCACAAGGGGATAGTGTGTGAGGGAATGAAGAAGGGAGGCTGGAGACTTAAGGACTTTTGTTTCCGTCTTCCTTAAAATAATCCTCTGTTCCTGTTATAGACCAGAGGGGAGGGAGCGGGTGTGTGTGACAGATACGCGTGTGTTTCTTTGCATCAGCTTGTGTTCTGGTGATAAGAGGGAAGTCGGGTGTTGACAGAACAAAAAGGATTAATGGAGCATCACATGAGCTGCCAGGCCCCTCGTCTCAGACATGTGAAAGGCCCCTCATCACCTCCTCTGTAAAAGAGAAAGGCCTCGAGCTGCTATTTCCAGCTGTTACTTTCGTCTCTTTGTGACCAATTATGTTTGTGTGGTTCTGTGTGTCTTTTTGGGCCAATCGCACCCTCAATGGCAGAGCTGAGCTTTAAAGTTAGACCCGGTGTTAAAACTCTTGATGATGCAGGAAAGTAATGTGACTTCTTGAATACGGTTGCACTGTTGTCAGTGACTTTTGTTGAATCTGCAAGACTAACTTGATCTCAGTTGCTGTATCCTTAAAAATTTCACATCGACAACTGGAGGTCTCTTTTATTGTGTCTTTGATTAAGGGGCCCAAACTCTCTTTTTCAGCTGAGTGTCCACCCCATAACAATGGAGCTTAAATCCCAGTTTCCTCCATTTTATAGACCAAAAAAAAAAAACATATTTAAAGTGCATTATTTATTCATCAGGATCATTACACAGTGCAGAATTACAAATATACATGCATGCGCAAACACATCACACACATCATGTGTAGCTTTTGAGCCTTTGGTGATGTTAAAATTTAGCTGAGTGATTATATTCATGTATTCTCTGCTTATAACTCTGGGAGTCATCATGGGAGACATCATGCTGGGAGTCATTTAATGTCTTGTCAGTCTGCGTAATTTAAAGTGCCCCTTAAGGTGTTGCATGATGAAATTTCATTCTCAATCCAGTATAAATGATTGATTAAATAGTTTAAATCATCACCTTAATCCCCTTTTCAACACCTTAATCATGACAGAATTCAGTAGATGATGATATAGCATGCTTTTGTGTTTTTGTGATTCCATTTAATGCCTATCTGGTTGTGCCACGTTTTGTAACACTCCTTGCGTTTACATGGGAAAGTTTAATTCCTCTTTAATTCAGAATTAAAATTAAATCCGATTTAAAATGATAAAAAATTACCATGTAAACACCTAATTCCAAATGAAAATGTCCATTCCAAATTAGACTTAATTCCGAAGTAAGTGGCTGGTTTATTTTGATTTTAAATCCGAATAGAATAATTCCGCGGTCATGTATACACTCATTCTGCTTTAAAATTATTCCGGTCTTTCTGCCCATGCTCGTTCCCTTGCCCGTCCGTCACGATGATGCTTATATTCCGCGCTGGACTTGTTTTCATTGACAAAACGTTTTTTTTTTAAAAGACGAATGGACAGCAAAATGTATGTTTATACTCCCGGTCAGCAGTTCCAAGCCTGTCTGCCTCATACGCTCTGAGACCGTGGTACTGATTCAAAGTGGGAAGCGCCACTATGAGACAAAACACAGCACTTTTTTTTTTTTGTTGCACTTTTTAGTTTTTTCAGGGTTTAATTTTTTACTTGAAGAGGCCTTCAATTCTTCAGGCGTGGACTTGCGCTATTATTGTTTTTATTCTGAGGTTTCACTTTTGAAATAAAATCCTTAAACTTATTTAAATGCATGGGACTGCTTTTATTTATGATAAAAGATATGGAATATGTTGGAATATTTCCTGCATTTGAAGTTAAAATAAAAATTAGTTACTTTTTCAAAATACGTACATTGGCTCGGACCTTCTACTTGGGCAAAATTTAGTAAACGGACCTCGAGGACTTTTAATTGAATACCCCTGATCTAGAGGTACTGGCTGTTCTGGCTGCTGCCAGGGCAAGCGGCTAATGTTCTGGAGGCTAGTCAAGAGTTAGCCCAGGTAGTAGCCTTCCTAACAGCTAGCCATTAATCATAGCCATTAGACAATTAAAAGGTTACACCCCTTAAAAAATAAATGTGTTGCGTTTATCTAATTTGACCTGCTGCGGTGCGTAAAAATTTCCTCCCTACAGTTGTCATTGATGTGAAATCCAGCTATGGAGATCAAAGCCATATTTGAATCAGGATGCGAATATCTTTATTTTGGCTGCAAAGTTGAACATTTTAACATAGGGGTCAATGGAGATGGACTAGTTTTTTTTAGAACCAGGCCCCTTATGACCATAAGGGAACTGCAGTTTTACTGTATGCTATACCTTGCATGTGCATTGTTAATATCATTAAAATTCAATATCTACTTTGTTATCTATGTATTTATTTGTTGGTATAAATGTCTGGCTGTCTAGCTCAGAGTTTTCTGGCTCATAGAAAATTTCCTCTGGACAGTTCACTAATTCCAAAACAGAACCAGAACAGTAAGGTTTCTGGCCGATGACTTCACATTGATCTTTATTTTTTTTCAAAGCAGTTTTTCAGGATTTGCCTGACGCAACCTAAACACTGATAACCTGCACTTAAGTGGAACCAAGAAAGTCTCAACACAAGTAAAATAAGAACTGTGGGAAAATATGCCTCTTACAATTTGTCTGATCAGTGAAAAGTTGCCTTTTAAAGCTTTTAAATTGTATGCAGCTAATAGTCTTGTTGAATCTGGTTCTCATGTTTGTGTTTTGATGCAGGAAGTTTAATTATCCTGAAATGCATGAATGAAACACTTGAACTTTGGAAAGAGGAGGAGAAAGTAGAGTTTAATATCTGTTTAATTAAATCCAGGAACTCTTGACATCTGGGAGTAAACTGCGTCAGTGAGTCGCCCTCTTCTTCCTCCCATAATGCATCTCTAACATAAACACATATCACACACACATATTGGACCTAGTACAAGGATCCTCATTGAGATTTTCTTTCAGCCCAAGCTAATTCAGAACCCCAGCTTGTAGCCTAAACCTGAACCCCAGGGTTTGTCTTAACCCATGAGACAGGCTGTTGAAGTTGTGAAGACTTCCCTTGACGCTCTGACAATGTACAAATCTTCTGACTATGATGGGTTTGGACACAACTTTGGCTGCACAAAAACATACACACACTGACCCCATCCATCACAGTGAGTGGCTGACTGCTCACTTTTGCTTGTTGAGGAATGTTTAATTCCCACTGGTTTGTGTGTGCGTCTGTGTCTCTGTGCTAATGTTTTTCTGTTTTTAAATTTTTGTTTATGGTGCACAGAAGATAAATTATTAACTACATGCTTTCCTTTTTCACTGAGAGGGACAGTGCAGGGTTGTGTTGAAGTGCATCCTGCTTCTACTATATACAGATGTGGCTCAAACCAGCATTTTTTTCCATAATGGTCAAGAGGGGGCAACTCTTTGGCTTGCACAAAATGTCAGCTTTTATAGAAGTCTGAAGGAAAAGAACTGTGTTTGTCTCCTAATTTATCATCTTAGGAAACCTTTTCCTAAGATGTTTATGGCATGGTTTTTGAGCGATATACCACATACGGGGCATTTTTCAAAACAATATATAATCCAATTTATGGTAAGGAAAGCATTAGCCGTTCCACCCTCTGACCATCCCAGCATTTACCTCCACCTTCTTAGTTCTCCAGCTAATGGATAATTACTATTAATATGTTTTATCCTATATAATATTGCCAAGATGTATATGCTTCTCCTCTCTCTGTCCTCCATCTTCTGTCCTAACTCCCTCCTCTTTTCTTTCTTTACCCGGCTGGCCTTTGGCGGGAAGGTACCCCCTTATGAGCCAGGTCCTGCTCAAGGTTTCTTCTTCTTAAAAAGGAGTTTTTCCTTGCCACTGTTTAAGCTTAAAGGTTTTTTCTCCCACAAGGGGAGTTTTTTACTTGCTGTTGTTTCTGTAATTGGGATTTAATAATATTACTTTAGTTAATAATATTTGCTCATGGGTCATGCTCTGGGTTTCTGACAAGTAGCTAGGGACAAATTGTATTGTAATAGATGCTATACAAAAAAAGTTGAATTTAACTGAATTGTACTGAATCAGATAAAGTACTCTTGAGAGGAGAACTACTGTTCATTTGTCAGTTTAGTATCCAGAGGACATTTTAAGATTATTAATGCTCTAGCTCTGGTGCACCTCTTGGAGATGCTTGCTAAAATCCCAAACTCATGACAAGCAGGACATTTTTATATGCAGTTCAATAACCTCACTGTTTTTGGTCCCCCTCTCCACCCACATATTAGGACACTGTACTGGCGTCTATTCATTTTGCACAACCTAACCCAAATCCTAACTCTAATAATAACTATTATGAGTTCGTATCAAACCCTATCCTTAACCAAAAACTATATATGCATAGCCCTAACCTTAACCTGTTTTCAGTAGGGGAAACCCGACTACCACGAAAATGATATCCAAGGTGTGGCAGCACCATTTATAACTGGTTGTACGCAAACTCCCACTGACTCGGAAGGCGCCGATTTAGTGCAAGGGTAAGAACAAAACTGGGAAGAACATCGACACAAGAATATCACAAGAAACTCCAGGGTATGTTCCCATCAGTTCGGCAAGGAGCAGATCAATACTGACTGAGTCAAGTGGTTATCCTGCCTACTTCTACTGGAATAACTGAGGAAGCCAGAGGAGAGAAAGACACATATCTGGAAAGCCCCAGATGAATGTGAGGCTGACCCCTTACATGTGATCTTCCGCCTGTAGTCGGGTTGCCTTGATTCAAACCTCAGCTCTAACCATAACTGGAACCGAGATGACATTCTGCCTCACTTAGACCAGACGTTGGTCCTCACAAGATTAATGGATCCAACAATGTCAGTAATTGTACCAAAAACGTCCAAATTAAGTAACAAAATTGCTTACACCTCAACACACATCAGACTGGACAACTGCTTCTCATGATAGGGCCATTACTTCTGCTATTACATTTTGAGATTGTCTCAGAGTCTGCTGCAATTTCAGACTGAGAAAAAGGATTTGTTGCTGAAGTTGTAGCAGCAACGTCTTGTTGTCTGAGAGCCTTTTAGAGCCTTTAGAAGGAAATTTGTGTCACTCTTTCTAGGATATATTGAGATTATTTGCTAAATCAGTAAAATCCATCTGCAAAATAGTCTCTTTTGTAAAATGATGTTGCTTGAAAAGCAGACATGCTGCTTTTCTACCTTGAGACAACCTGGTTAAGTTGGTTTTAGCATCTGATAAAGATGTCTCCAGAGCACTTCCCATTAGATGCTTACTTACTGGAGGGATTATATCTTCCAGCTGCTTTTGGAGCAACAGGATTCTGGAGACCAGAAGCACTAATGGACCATCTAATGGGCTTTAGTAGCCTTTAGTTGACAGTGGGAGAGACAGAAAAATGTATGCCGAAAGAGAAGGAGGAGATGCAGTAAAGGCCACAGGGCGAAAGTCCAAGCTGGGCCTCCTGCAGTGAGGATTTTCTCTCTCTGTACTTCAGGCAGATTTCTGTTAGAGAATGTCTGTCTGGTAGTTGTATAGGGCCTCAACCGCAGCGTCTCCATTAGCAGGCATGACAAGAATTTTTCAAGGACTTATAGAGGGCTGAATCATGTCTCTGCTTTAGGTTAAGTACTTCATGGTGGGCCAGAAAAACTGCTTTCTATCACACACACTCTCATGTTAAATCTGCCCCTCTCCTCTTAACACAGTGACATGTTAGTCATGGTGGCATGCTTATTTCTGTCTGTGGCAATCCGACGCCATGCAGAGAGAAAAATTGTGAATATTCAGCCAAGACAGTCCTCTAAAAAGTTGACAAATGTGTATCTCAGATGGCACTACACCATACGTAGGTTGCATGTAAAGAAAAGGATAGTGTTATCCCAAATACCACCGTATGGGCTCTAGACCTTCAGCAGAAGTGTTGAACAAACATTCAAAGCTTCCTTTTCCATGCAGGAAGTTCTACTGGTACATTTTATAATGTGTGATGCTTAGAGTTTGTGATTCAGAGCAAATGTGCGTGACTGAACAAATGGGGCTCATGTGCGCATTTGAGTGTGGTTTATGCATTGAGCAAGGGAGGTCCGCACGTGTGTGACGAGCGTCAGGGGTGCACATGTTTGGTCATGTGCTCTGGGTCAGGAGTGGAACATGAGGAGTGTGCTACAGAAGTGTGCCACACGGAAAGCAACTTGTATATCAGTGAAACAAAAATAGCTTTTTCATGGAATAAATGTGATGAGAAAGCAATTTAATTGCCAAGTTGTCACTCAGTTTATTGTGTGCCACACAGGTGTCCAGTATGCTGTCATTCCCTTAACAGCTAAAATGAACTGAAGCATTCCTGCAAGTGACGTTCACACATACGTGCCGAAAGCGTCCTCAGTGTCACCATCCGTTCACTGTGAATGGAGTGACGTCAAGCACCGCTGAACTGAAATGTGGGTTCCGTGTGTCGCAATGGCAGCATTGGTTTTTGACGATATTTGGAAATCTTTCAACTTTTTATGCTTATGCCGTGCATGTCAGCCAGTCAGATTGCTGCTACAGAGCTAATGCCAATGATATCATACGTGGGGGTGGGACTCTGTTTTTTGGTGTGATGAGGGAACATAATAAGTATCCCCTCCAGAGCGTTGCCACGGCGCTGCTGTGTGAGCCCATCGTCACAGCCATGAGTGTGAGAGGGCTGCAACTCTGGCAAATTACTTCCCGCTAGGTCAGGGGTCGGCAACCTTTACTATCAAAAGAGCTATTTTTTTGTCCTTCTCCCTTAATAAAATTCATCTGGAGCCGCAAAACTTATTTGACCCGAAAAAGAAGATAACAGTGTATGAAGTTTTATATCTAGTTATTCTGTATTCAGAGGGATTTGAATCTACCCAAAAGCTTATTCCTAGTATCTTTGGCAGTTTTTAAAGTTTTTAATGCTAAAGAGCATGCAAGGTACAAATTAAAGTTTCATTTCGAATTTTTTTTTTTTGTTACCCACTTTAAAAGAGCTATAGTTTGTTGCATTTATGAAATTATAGAACAACAAACAGAAAATTGTTAACATTTTATTGCTGTTTTTACCTGTTATAACAAAGGTAAACCTCAAACTCTGATAAAGACTGTATAATGGCTGCTTCTGTACTGTATGTTACGGGAGCAGAACCAAGACAATTTCCTGTCAACTTCTTGACATGGGAGTGAATATATTAAATCTTGAATCTTTTTGAATGAGGAGGAAAAAAAAAACACTGGCATGTAGTGCTGGGCAATATGACAATATATATCGTGGGGACAATATAAAAGTGTATATCGTGCCATTTCTCTTCTATCGTTTTCTATCGTTTCTAACCTAATTTTATCAATTATTACAGCAAATATGTAATTAAATAACCTGCAATGATAAATTTGATAGAATCATATCTACTTCTACAAAGTAGCCTTTTATGTTTGCACTTTTATTCATGGTTAATGCCTTAAACAGAGTTCTCTTCAAACTACTTTAGACACTTTATATTGGTTTGCAAACTTTGCACTACAAGGTTACAGATTTCAGAAAGTTGAAAAATAATTTGTGTTTATTTTTTATAGCTAAACTTCAGTGCAAAAATGTGTTTTTCCTCTCAGAAACTGCTGTGCACTTTAAAAAAAAATGTGAAAGCTACTGTACCTCTGTACCTACCTGTTTTTGCTGCACTAAAATGTATGTTTGTGACAGTTCAGCTAAATGTCCTTTCAAAATTAAGTTGAAAAGTAAGCAATGAAATCTTTGTCAAACCTTTCAGGGAATAACGGAAAACATACTTTATTATGGTATATCGTGATATATATCGGTATCGTGATATAAAATAGTCAATACCGTGATATATGATTTTTTCCATATCGCCCAGCACTACTGGCATGTGTAAACCTACTTTGAAATAAAACAAAGAACTATGCAGGTTCATTTGAGTCATTCCCTTATTTGTAAAACGTTGATCAAATAAAAAGTAGCCCACTTTAAAATAAATAAAACATATAGCTGCAGCTTAATAACTTAAAAAATTATAAATATAAAAATAGGCCAGTTTGTATTTAATTATGACTTAAGTCCAATATCACTCCTTTTGTTACGCCACGACAGCACACCGATGTGGTGCGGGAAATGTTTCTTTTATTTTTTACGGCAGCAACATGTAAAGATGTCCGGCGCTATAGTCACAGAGCTCGCGCTCACCTTTATTTTCTTTCCCAGGATGCAACACACAAATATGACTTCCTCATTGCAGTAACCTGGCAGTATTTTGCGCTAAACATACATATTCTGCCCCCTGCTGGCGAGCAACCTACATGGCACTACATGTGCTCCAGAGCAAGAATCGCCTTCTGACAAGTTTTTCCCCCAAAGCTACAGGGAGCCACTGCAGAGAGGCTAAAGAGCTGCATGCGGCTCCAGAGCCACGGGTTGCCGACCCCTGCGCTAGGTATTGGTGTCACAAGCCTTCTGCCATGATGTGAGCGTAGCAAGTAATTTATAAATATTGTAAGCAGCGATGTGTAGAGAGAGTGTTACTTAGATTTGGCAATAAGTCGAGCCTTTTGAGGCTCCAAATCACCATTAAAGGCATTAAAATGCCACATACACTGGTTGTTCATGGTTGCACGAGCACATCGGGCCCCTAGAACATGAAGGATCAAAGAACTCAGCAGATGTCGGTGAAAAACATTAATCGTGTGAGTAAACAACAGACTTCAAGTCCTACAGGTTATTCTAAAGTGTGTTCACTCCATTTCGTTGACGGTAAGACTTATAATTTCTGCACCTATAACTTTGGTTCTTGAAATCCAGTTGGGAAAGATTACCAGAGATGGACATCGCTTCTTAGTCTTGCCTGCTTAATCTGCTCAATACAGTATTTATTTTGTTCAGTAAACATTCAGAACTGATCAGCGTTAATTATGCCATAATTAGACAAAACCTTTAAAGTCAGATATATGTGCACTGTTGGGCAAGTTCACTTTCTACATGAACTAGTTCAGTTTATAGTTCACAGAAATTAAAATAAAGTAGTTCAGTTCATAGCTCACAAAAATTACGATGAACTTGTTCATTTAGTTTCAAAAAGTGAACTAAATAGTTCATTTATAGTTCTTTTTTATATTCTTTTTTACTGTTGCTGCGAGCAATTATTTGTCAAAATGATTGCCGCTGCCCATATACTATACCACCACAAACGGCAATTATTTTATCCATTTTATCTGTTGAAAACTATGTGTCCAATTCTGAATCTTTATCCAACCAGGGTTCACATTAGCATTGAAGGGACAGCCCATATAAAACTGTCATTTTCCTTTTAGCAGCAGCCATTCCCAAACTTCAGAATACCTTGGCCCAATTTAAATGTTAAAAATATACGCGGTCCACCCAGACCTTTCATCACAACTATAATCACCGGACAGGACTAGAATCTATGTTCTGATATTAATGTTTGTGTGTGTGTGTGTCTCAATCGGGGGGTAAATGTAAAAAGATATAAAAAGTAAAAAGTATAAAATTTACATATATGTATACCTGTGCATTATATCTGGGCCTATACATGTACCTTTTGATAGACATACATATGGACCAGAACATACAATATGAACATGCATTAATGCACATAGCATACCCGTATAACTGCACATCCATTTATGCATATTCACATACAGATGTACACAATTTAGGGCTGCACAGAACACAAACAAAAGTGTCAAACAAAACTGAATAAATGAGTAAAGGCTGGCATTTGGTTGTGATTGCTATGTTGGCAATGACACCGATTAGTTACAGTTACATTGTCATTTCAGAATTGTGGTCATTATTAATTGATAAATACTGTGTAGTTTACAGCACAGATAAACAAGAATATAAACACCTATCTGTGAATAGATAGACTTACATATCTAGTATTTAAAATGTATATCAATAATATAATATACTGTAAATACCCCCTCACCCCCACTCTAGGGTGCACCAGCCAGTAAGCATTTCCACGTACTTCTGCTTTTTCCTTTAGCTCTCTGCTGCACTTTGGGTGTCGTTATGGTCCGTTTCTGATGACTAATGTTTGTAACTTGTGAACACAGGACTGTGTTACAATAAATGAAGAAGTGGTGCTGTACTGTGGAGCCTGATATGCAACATGGCGGTGTTGAGTCGAAATACCTGGATGTGTGACATGAGTGAATACTATCAATACAACAAAACTGGGTGCTTTGACACAGTCTTTCCACTGTGTGCGTTTTTTGGCTTTATTGTCGCTGGAAATTAATTTTCTGACGTTTGTACCAATGCCTAAAAGGTTGAACTTTCCTGAACTTCTGATGGGAGTAATGCTTACAACAGAACAGACTCACATTTCAGCTTGGCAACACTTGACAGCACCCCATTCAAAGAAAATAGACAACGACACTGGTGACACCCCCAACCTGTATGTGTGAGCGCGGGGTTGTGATAACAATATGGGATTCTCCAAATTAAAGTGCAAATTTAGGGGCAGCCATTGTGACCAAGTGGATGTTGCAACAGACATTTTAGTGAGTGATGGATGCAGGAAACGTTAAGGAATTCTGTAACTTCTTATCTAATGTTGTATGGTATATTGCAGAGTAAATAAGTGAAACTCTAAAAATATTAAAAAATGTAGCTTAGAAGTATCATTAGTTAAAAGTATAATTGTCATGTAACTGGGCAGTTGTTTCTATCCTTGGTCTCTCTACACAAGCTCGAGTGTCTTTAGGCAAGACAGTGAACCCACTTCTGAAACAATGTGGTCAATGGTGATTCAGTGTTTGAATATGATACAAAAAAGTGTTGTGTACAGAATAAGACCTGTGGTTTGATTGTAGTTTAGTAATGTAACTCCAGTATATGGTGCTTTGGGCAATCAAAAAGACAAGGACTACTAAAGAACTGCACAGAACAAATGCAGTTTTTTAGTGTGACTGAATACTCATTTCAGCTTTAAATGGGTTGAAGATTTACAAAACAGTAGCCTTAATACTATCCAGCGAGTTTAAAGGCACTTTGACCTTTTAGGATCATGGCAGCTTTTTCGTCAGACAGTACCATAATCATAAAGAGAAAACACTTAAAAAGATTAAACTCCATAAAGACAGGATTTATGTCTCTGGGTAGGGGTGGGGTGGTTAATATCACCTGTTCTCGCCTGTGACACTCTGTGTACATGAGAAGTTGGATGTCAGAGCTGGGAATGACGACACCCCCATTTCAACCTTGTTGAAGTGCCACAAGTTCTAATGTGACTGATTTTGTAACCTAAAATACTACAGCTGTCACTGCCTTATATGCAAGCGGAATGCTGGATTTCAGGGTTGTGGCTGGTGTTTTCCAGCTAAAAACTCCAATTAGGATCTTGGAAACACTGACTTCTGATCTATAAGCACATTCTGCTGAATTTAGAAATCTCATCCACCAGTGCAGGAACGAAGACTAAAAAGAGTTGAATCTGTTTGAGAGTGTCCCTAGATGTGCTTGGTGCCTTTAACAGAGTAATAAACTATTAGGGGCTTTTGTTGATATTGCACACATGAATGTACAGAAGATATCACTGGATCAAAATGCTTCTTGGTCCAGTTCCAAAGTGGATTTATCGACATCTCTTGCGGTCTGACCTTTTCTACGCCCATGTCAAAACACCCTTCACTTGAGCTCAACAATCCTAAAAGACCACAGAGAATTAATAATTTACTCCCACCGCCACACTGTAATGCCTCTATTTGAAATGTCATCAGGAACAAGGAAGGAAACTACATTTGTCAGTGATAATTTCTAGTCTGAACTTGGGACATTAGTGAAGACCACTCTGGCTCCATTCTGACTCACCAACTCTCGTTCAAACGCCTTTACAGCTTTCCACTGTCCAGTGCATAAAACTACATACGAAGTAATTATGCCCTTCTTTACCTCACAACCACTTCCTGTCTCATCTCTGAGAGCACAGTGAGAGGCCGAGATGGAGCAGCATAATGAGATTTGAGCCATCTCCGCTGTCACTTAGCATTAGTTTACAGGCTCTCGCTGAAAGAGGGAGGAGGAAGCACTCTGGTGTTTTCCAGTCAGGCTCAGCTTACTGCAGATCATGCGCAGGGAGGCGAAGATGCAATCAAACATGTATTGCTGGGTGTGGAACAGGCATCTCAAACTGTCTCAATTAAATGAGAAATTGGGAGGAAAGATCTGTAGTAGACACAAAGAACTGGCAGTTCAGCTAAGGACTAATTCAACATGCTCCTTTATTGACTCACAGTGCAGTCATCAATGGTTTGATCAGATTCTCATCCAATTCCTGTGGTAGAAACTGGTAAACAAATGAATTCAAGCTGACTGTGATGGACTGGAAACCTGTCCAGGGTGTACCACTGGCTTTATCCCAAAGAGATCTGGGATAGGCTCCAGACCCGTGACCCTGAACAGGAATAAGTGGGAATAGATAATGAATGGATAGACTCTAAGCTGAATTGAAATGAAGGCTCACTGAAAGTCTCCAACTTCAGGCAAAGCACCTGACATGCATCCTTCAGTAAAAGCCACTAAACCCCTGAGTGATTTTCAGTTAATGTCCACTGTGTAAAGCTGTTATGTCTTAGGGTACTACTACACGAACACAGATTCAGCTTTAAATACATAGCTTTCATCCACAGGAACCATCTGATTCTGTTTGAGTTTCATATTGTGTATTAGTCTCGACAGAAGGTTTTTAAGTGAAGACAGAGACACAAACAACCAAGACATTATACCCAAGCAGCTTCTCTGAATTTATTCTTCTGGTCTTAGTACCTCTTTCTCTTCACCATGACTTCTTCTTGGAACCAACTAAGCTCCCTGTGGCACTCTAAATCTTGACAATATTTCTCTTGTCATGACTCCTGATCTGTGCTTTTTCCTACCACAACCGTCAAAGGTTGCTTTCAGTCGACATTCTGCCTCATCCGAAGTCACAGCAGAGAAATCTCTGCTCATTCATGTCGTTCTTCTTCTGTGGTTTTTGCCATGACTAGGTGACTAACCCTCTGCTTCCTTTTTATGCCAACTCATGTATGTCCAGTGTACGTGAATGGTCCTTTGAATGGACTCTCAGACGATCAAAGATACTGTTATCACTGTGGATATAGTCTACAGGTGTGTTCAGGAATGGTAGATTAGTTAGATTATAACTCTTATTCTTATCTCATTTGAAGAAGTATGAATCCAGTTTCCAACTCTCCCGAACTGTTTTGAGAAAACCCTAGCGAGAATCCCTTGAAATATGAATGCAGCGTGGATGTACAGAGGTTGATTCTTGATTCTAGCTTGTACTTCTAAATGAAGGGGCTAAGTTGATAATTACAGTTTGGCACAGATGTCAGATCCACTGTTGACCATTTCTTCGTGGAACTTTTGTTGCTATTTTAACTCCTTTTTACATTTCCAAATTTCTTGGTGGCATCACCACCACAGGATTTAGCGATTTAAATCCAAGGTGTGCATTTTTCCAGATACAAGTTTGCATGGAAGTTCATAATAAAGTTGGGAAAAACGTTGGAAGTTTGTAAGTTCTGTCAATAAACTGTATATTAGAGAAGCCATCAAATCCATGTCTTTTATCATCCATCTGTTGATTAAAAAAAACAAAAACAAAGCAACAACCACATAACCTGACTCCAAGTGTTTGTCCTCATGATGTGGTTTGTGTGTTTGCTTGCAGGCGGAGTACGAGGTTACTCCGGATGAGAGGAGGAAGGAGTGTGGTCAGGAACTCATCGACAAATACTTCAACCCAAAGGTAGGTGCTGCTTATATTGACATCTGTTTGAATGTAATCAACTCTGTTATCACCCAGAGGGGCGGGGCCAAAGTGGTCAGAAAGTAAATTATCTGTAATGATTATGTGGATGATTTTGCTTTTGGTGGTTATAAGATTACTCAGTTATGTGTTCTTTATTAAATGAGAAGCCCTCAATACATTCAGTGCTCCAGATATGACGCTCATATTTTAAGAAAATGAGACAAATATAGCAGAAAAACTGGTATTAAGTTGGAAAAAGGAAATACAGTTTGGGTAGTACAAATAAAATGTAAATGAATGTAAACATCTTCAAGGTCTTCATATCAAATGTGATGAATTAAGGTGAATGTAATGATGATCACTCTTGTTTTTAATCAGGTCCTGTACAATTTTTTGGATTTTTTTTTTTTAGTGTATAATGTTGTAAAATCTGCTTCTTTGGATTATTAAGTAAAAAAGTCCAGCTTGGATAGACTCTGCTTCTTGTGCACCAGCTGAATTGTAATATTTCAGAATACAGCAAAAAGTCTGCACAACAAGACCAAAATAAAAGATATGACATTCCCAACCTGTCAGTCACTGATCTCTGTCAGGTTCCATTGTCTACAGATGTAGTCCATCTGTGTGCTCATACCTCCATGCGTATAAGTCACCCTATGTTCCTGCCTTTTCTGTAAGAAAGTATTCACTACAGCCATTTCCATCCTTTTTGAAAGGCTACCACCATATGTCCTTCTGCGTTCCTCTCCTGAATACCAAACCTGCCCATCACTTCCTCATCACCTCTGTTGCCTTCTCCAACATGATTATTGAAGTCTGCACCAATCACCACTCTTTCATCTCTGGGGATACTCTGCATCACTTCATCCACCTCATTCCATAATTTCTCCTTCTCTTCAAACTCACATCCTACCTGTGGGGCATAACCACTAACTCCACTGAACATCACTTCTTCAATCTCCATCTTCAGGCTCATCACTCTATCTGACACTTTCTTTACCTCCAGAACATTCCTAACAAACTCTTCCTTCAAGGTTACTCCTGCTCCGTTTCTCTTTCCATCCACAGCATTATAAATCAATTTTCAACATTCAAAGTCCCTACTCTCAGCCCCAGTCTCTTTCTTTTCCTCTTTTCTCTCTCTCTGCCTATGGACACGGCCTCCACCTCTCCTTCTTTGACCAAAAGTAGTCCAGTTTCCATCGGTGCTTATCCTGTGATTCACAGGGTTAGTTTGGCATAGATTTTGCGTCGGATGCCCTTCCTGACCCAACCCTCTGCATTTATCCGGGCTTGGGACCTGCTCAAAAAGACACTGGCTTGTTACCCCCCTGAGGCAGCATTAAATATTTCTTCTTGGTATGATATACAGATAAAGAAAATGTGGTAAATAATGCTGCATTTAATGAAAAATGACTAAAGGCTTTGACTGAGCTCAGTTTTATTTTCTCACACCATGTTTGGATAAAACTTTGCCTGATGTAAGATATCTACAATTTCTCTGTGATCCTGCTGTTCTGTCTCGGTGTGGCGACTGAGTTCTCCACTCTGACATTTCTCTGTTCAAGTCTGAACATGAGAAAAGTCTGGAACACGCTGATGATAATCACCAACACGCAATGTCTCAAACCTGTTCATCTGGCTTTGACTCCTTTCACTGCCTTACTTTGTGTTCACCTGGGCCTCACACTTGTTTTTGTTGTCATGACACAGTCGGAGGACCATGTGTCTGAGGTGGAGGAGGCCATGATGGCTCAGTGCACCGAGAGGCTGCAGCATGAGGCCTGCAAAGAGCTCTTCAAGGACTGTACCAAGTAAGATCACAGAGGTGCCATCTTCTTCTGTTTGTCCATTATTTCCTTCAGTTTCTCTTCAAGTATGTGAAAACTTCACAGAACTTTACAAAACACAAAAATCAGTTCCAAATCTGACACAAACGATCTGTATCAGTCTCCGTTTTTATGATACAGTTGAAATAATCAACTAATTTATTAGATATCAGAGGCAAACGTGTCTTTTTAGGGTGTTAACTTTTCATCTGCTTCTTTTGAAAACTAAGAACCTTCTGATGAACCGAAGGAATAAGAAAATTACTTTAGTTAACTGACGAATATCTGCTCTGCACTTTGCACACCAGCAAAGGAGAAACTCCACCATCATCGTTACTGCTGTGTCCTGTGCGCCACATTCCCAAGCTCTATGAAATAGTGTTACCGTAAATTTGCATTGTAAGCAACATAGACAACAGAAACAAACGCACTTGTGTGTTTGTGGAAACCACAGCCAGTCACCATTTTCAGACTGCAGACTGGGACCACAATCAGTTAATGAAGCACACCAACTGAGGAGAATAGCAGCATTGTGTGTCCTTACAGTTCACGAAAGAGCAGCTTCAGCCTTGTCACACTGGAAATTGGGTTTGTAACACTGAATTATTTACTCTAGAATGAGAAACTTTGGCCTGTAAAAGCTGAAAGGAAACTGCAATAGCTCACTGTGTTGACTGTTTGTTGCAGTTCCAAATTCAGTGTCATTTATATAATGCCACTTAGTATATAACTCACCTGTTGAGTATCACGCTCTTAGAGCTCTGCTCAGGCTGATCTGTACTGCTACGGCTGCATGTCTTGTCTTTATCTCTGTTCAGTGGAAAAATTCTAGACTTTTCTAATAAATAGAATTCTCATGTTGTCTTCTATGTCTACAAATCCCATGACTCTTAAATTTGTAATTAGTACCATCTAAATCAAAGTCACTACCTTTCTGCAGGACATACATTATAATAATAATAATAATAATAATAATAATAATATTAATAATAATTTAAAAGGGGCGTTCAAAGCACAACACCCAGGGACACTTTACAGATAAATAAAAACACAATAAAATAAATAAAAACAACCGAGGGACAATACAACAATAAAATGAGGGTCAGTTAACAAATTGAATGCCATTTTGAACAGGTAAGTTTTGAGTTTGGACTTGAACTGGGGTAGAGAGTTGGGGAGCAGAGTGACTGAAAGCTCTGCTCCCCAACTCCCCAACTTTAGGAGGACCTGAGGGAGTGGGGGTGGGAGGGAGTGACGATGTGAATCAGGTCAGACAGGTGGTGGGGACTGGGTATCATATTTACGGAAGATATTGCCAAGTGGTAGGAGGTATATTAAGAAGAAGAGGGGCCCCAGGACGGAGCCCTTGGGCACACCTGAGGTGACGGGAAGGCTGTCAAGAGGAAAGCCATCAGAGTCTGATCAAGTGTCGCTGGATCACCTGAGGGCGTGTGATGTTGGAATATCTAAAACACCCAATGACCTGATGAACATCTTTAAAGATGTGTCCCAGCACATCTAATGATGCATCACTGACGCACATGTGTAAGATATGAAAAAGAATAGAAATCTCTGCAGTCGGACCTCAATTGGTTTACCCCTGGCCAGGGGCGATTCTAGGGTCAGAGCTTTAGGGGTGCTGAGCACCCAATGAGCCCCACCACAACCCACAAGTAATGTTAGAAGAGGACAATACCATTAGGCGGGGTCGTTTTCATTCTTAAAATATAAACTTAAACCACAAACTATGGATTAAGTTTTGGACATTATCTAAGCCTGTCAAATGCAAACTAAAATTTCTTACTCCAGGTTTTTGGGGTGCTGAATTTCATTTTTTACTCTCAGAGTGAGCCTTACAGACTGAGCGTGCTCAGACAGCCTTACAGACTGAGCGTGCTCAGACAGCCTTGAAGACTGAGCGTGCTCAGTTAGCCTTACAGACTGAGCATGCTCAGACAGCCTTACAGACTGAGCATGCTCAGACAACTAAGCATGCTCAGTTAGCCTTACAGACTGAGCATGCTCGGACAGCCTTACAGACTGAGCATGCTCAACAACTAAGCATGCTCAGTTAGCCTTACAGACTGAGCATGCTCAGACAGCCTTACAGACTATGCTCAGACACTGAGCATGCTCAGACAGCCTTACACACTGAGCATGCTCAGACAGCATTACAGACTGAGCATGCTCAGACAACCTTACAGACTGAGCATGCTCAGACAGCCTTACAGACTGAGCATGCTCAGACAGCCTTACACACTGAGCATGCTCAGACAGCCTTGCAGACTGAGCATGCTCAGTTAACCTTACAGACTGAGCATGCTCAGTTAGCCTTACAGACTGAGCATGCTCAGACAGCCTTAAAGACTGAGCATGCTCAGACAGCCTTAAAGACTGAGCATGCTCAGACAGCCTTACAGACTGAGCGTGCTCAGACAGCCTTACAGACTGAGCGTGCTCAGACAGCCTTACAGACTGAGCGTGCTCAGACAGCCTTACAGAGACTGAGCGTGCTCAGACAGCCTTACAGACTAATCGTGCTCAGACAGCCTTACAGACTGAGCATGCTCAGACAGCCTTACAGACTGAGCGTGCTCAGACAGCCTTACAGACTGAGCGTGCTCAGACAGCCTTGAAGACTGAGCGTACTCAGTCAGCCTTACAGAGTGAGCATGCTCAGACAACTGAGCATGCTCAGACTTAGCATGCTCAGTTAGCCTTACAGACTGAGCGTGCTCAGTCAGCCTTACAGACTGAGCGTGCTCAGACAGCCTTACAGACTGAGCATGCTCAAACAGCCTTACAGACTGAGCGTGCTCAGACAGTCTTACAGACTGAGCGTGCTTAGATGGCCTTGAAGACTGAGCGTGCCCAGTCAGCCTTACAGAGTGAGCATGCTCAGACAACTGAGCATGCTCAGACTTAGCATGCTCAGTTAGCCTTACAGACTGAGCATGCTCAGACAGCCTTAAAGACTGAGCATGCTCAGTTAGCCTTACAGACTGAGCATACTCAGACAGCCTTACAGACTGAGCGTGCTCAGACAGCCTTACAGACTGAGCGTGCTCAGACAGCCTTACAGACTGAGCATGCTCAGACAGCCTTACACACTGAGCATGCTCAGACAGCCTTACAGACTGAGCATGCTCAGACAGCCTTACAGACTGAGCATGCTCAGACAGCCTTACAGACCGAGCATGCTCAGACAGCCTTACACACTGAGCATGCTCAGACAGCCTTGCAGACTGAGCATGCTCAGTTAACCTTACACACTGAGCATGCTCAGACAGCGTTAAAGACTGAGCATGCTCAGACAGCCTTGAAGACTGAGCGTGCTCAGACAGCCTTACAGACTGAGTGTGCTCAGACAGCCTTACAGACTGAGCATGCTCAGACAGCCTTGAAGACTGAGCGTGCTCAGACAGCCTTACAGACTGAGCGTGCTAAAGCACCCCTAAAAAAGGGCTAGCCTCGCCCATGCCCCTGGCATCTGTTTACCAGTCGATCTAGGTTCCAGCTCTCACCTATACCCATGAATCGTGGTAGTGATCAAAAGAACAAGATCAAAAATGTAGGTGGCTGGAATTAGTTTTCTCTGAGAGTAAAAAATGAAATAAATAAATAAAAGTTGATTCATCCAGGAGACTTTTTTGGAGGTGTTTTGGGCATATCCACCCCAGGGAAGTCCCAGAGGTAGACCCAGGACACGCCAGAGAGATTGTACCTCCCAGCTTCCCAGTTTAGGAACACTTCAATGTCCTCTTGGAAGAGCTGGTGGAGGTGGCTGAGGTGGGGGAGTTTGTGGATCTTAAAATGTGGCCTACCTCCTGAGTATGCATAAGGCAATAGTGGAGAGGAAAAACGCTTTTAACATGAAGAGATTTCCGGTGCATCTGCTTTGTCCAGATGAAAGGATGGGAGAGAGACGCAATCAAACATGAAGATATTAGTTGAGGGATACTTGCTGTAAGACAAAAAAAGGAGAGCAACACAAAGTTGATGGAACAATAATGGCCTCTACATGCATGAAGAATAAAGAGAACAGAGTGAGGAAAATGCCTAGTGCATCATGGTTTCTCTGTTTGAAAGTTCTCTGTTTGAATCCCAGCTGGAGAATCTTCTCCGTTTTAATTCATTGAAGTGAAAACCTCAGAAATGTTCACATAAAGAGCCTATTCCTTGAGTTACTGTTTCTCATATAAAGCTGGACAAAATCCAGACACTTTCATTTAAACCTGACCTGTCTGTATTACATTTTCCTTCTTTTGATTAGAACCAGATTATAGATATTTAACTGTCTCAGATATAAAAGCAGGTAGCAGAAGAAAATAGGAAGGGAATGCATTGTGGTTCTTTTTTGGTAATGCTGTTTGTACTTTATTTTCCAGATTGATCCACGACTACCTGAGTGTGGCGCCCTTCGCAGACTACCTCGACAGCATGTACTACAACAGGTTCCTCCAGTGGAAATGGTTGGAGAGGTGAAGTTTGCTGTTCATCTCTCAGTACATTCTTCTGTCTAACTTTCATTCTGCAAACTATCTTTACACAACTTACAATCCCCAAACTGTGTGAACTATACCACAATGCTGGTAGCAACATGCTCAGAGTTGCCTCACAACTTCCTGTCCTCTTCGTCTTCATGTCCTTGGGGTTTCAACACAGTCGTCAGAACAATAACAACATCGCACATTTCAAAATATGAGGATGATATTGCTCAACTGTAACGTTCATCTTTTCAGTTGAACGTCAGCAGTCAAAGTTCCTCCTGTTTTAGCAGCCTGAAGGAAACAGAAAAAAACGGGGTGCTTGGTTTGTAATAATAATGCAAAGATTTTAACTTTGTCAAAACAGGTTTTAGCATGCAGAGCGAAATGTTGCACTTGTATACCATAAAATCCTTGCAACATGGTGCAGTTAGCTTTTTATTATGGCCGTATAGTTGAATATTCAGTTGAACAAATCACTGAAATGATTTTGTTTGCCGGTCATTATAGTTCTGATGAGGGAAATCAGAAACAGATGAAGTAGGAATGACATTAGGAACAGATCCATCTCTCACTGCTCTGGGAGTAAATCAGAGCTGAGTGTGTGTTAGTCACAATAAACTGAACGTTCTCATTTCAGAAATGCATTTTCCTGTTCTTTAACTGTTTGTTTTTCTTACTGGTTGGTTCAAAAAGTGGAAAAAATGTACATTTCTTTACAGCTTTATGAAAGACCAGCTAAAGAAATGCTTTCACGCAGTTTGGCTTCAAATAAATTAGAAAAGATTAGAAGACAAATACTCGAATAAGAAGTTCCCACAGGCCAATTTTCTGAGGAGAATTATCTGAAAGTTCCAGGCTCTGAATGCCAGGATTTAGGTCTGCTCTTACTGTTAACGGTGTTAATATGTCGGTGGAGAAACGAGTCCATTATACGATCCCATAATGGTTGTTATGAGTTTTATCGAAGTTTGTTTCCAGGCAGTGAGTTTATCTTGGATCTGGGATAATTCCCAGAATCCACCTTGACAACCTCAGTGATGCCGTAAACAAAATCCAGAAGAGTTTAAGTTTCACAGCTGGACTGCTGCTCATCAAGGATTAACTGAAACAACCTGCTTTAAGAGCCAAGCAATCCCCAGGGATCCACATCTAGACAAAAAAACAAGAGGAAAAAAAAAAATGCCTGAATACACCGTGATGGTTTTATGTTCAACAGAATGAAGCGTTTTTGTCCCAGCCTTGCATGCTGCTCAACAGATAAAAACTGTATGTTAGTCATGTTTGGCTTTCCAGGAAGTATGGGGTGGAAATAACCTAGAATTTCTTTGCCCATCTGGTGAAGTTTGACAATGTAGGATGACTAAATCTTCCCTCAGGAGAGAGGATTCATAGTCTCTTATCTGAAGTGAAAAGCTGCTATCATACTAAAGGTACACATTTTTTTCCAACTGTTAATCCACAAAACTATCTGGATAATGTGAGAATTCGTCAATGACTCTGTCTCAAAATGATGTGAGAAACTTTCAAAAAGGAAGGAGAAGCCAGCAAAAAAGTCCTCCATCCAGATCAATTATTCTCCAGGATCTTGCTCTGATGACAGGAGGAGTTGCTTCAGCGTGTAATGAGGTTGGCGTCTGGACTCAGTGATGGCCTGTCCACATGTGAGAATCACATCCGCTCTTTTCCAGTCTGAGCCAGATGAATCCTGGGATTGTCACCCTGTTCAACCTGTTCATCCACAACAACCTGGCCATTTGCTTGGTCACATAATATTGTCGAGGCCACAGGTTTGCGCAGTCGACACCGATGGGTGCAGTACTTCATCTGGTGCTCTTTTTATCCTGATACACCCATCAATCTTGAACAGGAGAAACCTGAATTCATCACATCACCCTATTTGGCTCACTGATGACAGGTTTTCTTTAGAGTTCACAGCTCTTTGGTTCCAATACCTTGAATTTCCGTCAAATTATGTTTACAGAAATTGACTTACTTTCACTATTAATCATAGTGAGAAGTCGTATAAAGCTGGTGACAGCGGGTATTCTCCCTCTGTCAGAGTATTTCTGTTTAATTTACTCGCTTCTCTGTACTGCTTTATACGCAGAATAAGAGAGGAACATTTAAATTCATGTGCTTGATAAGATTGCGTTTCTTCAATTGGTCAAATGTGAAGTTATAACCAACATTCAACTCTGAGTCAGAAGTGGAGGAAACAGCTGGCAGAGTTTTGCAAAGAAGTCGCAGGAATGACCTAGTAAAACTCACAGATAATGAGCTTTACTGGCTTTGCTGTATTATGTCACTCCTTATGTCTTTTTCAAACAAAAGGAATGACATGTGGCTATTCTTTATGCGTTGTTTGTTTGATGTGAAAATACATGGAATACAATTGTAAGAAATCATAAATCATTTCAAAAAGAAAACAAAAAACAGAATTTTCCAACTGGATTGTGTTAGTGATCAAACAATTTCCTCTTTTATCATAGATCTATTTAGTTATAAATCCCGGCTGGTCTGGGAACTCTTCAGTATCCTATTTATCATCTATTTATTTTTGAAGGTTAGGAGAGCTTTTTCATAAACCAAATCCCCAAAATGCAAGTATGGCAGCTGTTGAACAGCCTCATTTGCTTCTAGATCAGAGCTGTTTGGATCAAGAAACCTGAATAGTTCCTACTAAAGTTTGTGATTTGACTAATGACAGCATGTGTGCAGTAGGTGCAATGAAGTGTGTTGTATTAGTATCTGTATCTCAGACTTTGAACTGACAGGTATACACTGAGCCATTGTACTGCCACGTTTTCGTCAGGGCAGAATGTTATAAAACATGCTAATATCAGAAAAAGGGAATTATTGTCTTGTTTTTTTGACATTTTGCTCTGAGGCCAACTGCTTTGCAAAGAAGGTCTGTATTCTGTTTAATGAAACGCAAAATGAAATGCCAACTTGCCCATAATTTTAGTCCTGGGCTGTGCAACTGGTGTGAAAAAAAAAAAAAAACTGGTGGAAAGACCAGTTATTTGATTCAAAAGTTACATTTAAAGACAAATAAATAATAGAGACATGACCAAGAAGCCGATATGCCACAAAAAAAAAGAAAAGAAAAACCAGCGAGTTTAACAACAGTTCAGAAGGGCAGCGTACACCTGCAGACTAATGGGCTGAGGTCTGCAGGTCTGATCAGGGCCGCTCTGGGATTTACGGTAATCCCAGTAATCCAGGAATATTGGGTCTGCTTTCTATCCAGTTTCATTGCTGTGTCGATTTAATCCATCGTCAGTTTCACCGCGTGTCTCCTGCAGCATCAAACAAGTCTCTGCAACCGCTTTGAATGCTTACGTTCTCATTTTAAGTGGAGCCTTCTTGTCGTCTTGTTTTTTAATTCTCTTTTGATCAGTAATTTAAGCATGAGAGGATGCAGGGGTGTTTCTTTTTTTATTCAGCATGATTTAAACAGTCAGAATAAATAAAACCCTTGTTTGGCAAAGAATACTGTAAAAAGCATGGAGGATGTTCCAAGTCAAAAACAAGCAGGAGAAACACAATCAGAGGGCTTATCAAGGAGTAAATGGCCCGTAATGTTTAATGAGTGCTTACCCCAGGGTCCATTTAATTCACCTTGCTTGAATGACCAAGCAGGCCACAGTGGAGACAAGATGGGAGTGTTGATCCCAAGAGGGACCAGATCTGTGGTGCTGCTGTTTATTACATCTCTGTTTGTGATCCTCAAAAGTCCATATGACAACTGACTGCAGTCAGAAAAACAAGTCCTCAGAGCAGCTGCACTGCTGAGGACCACTGAACATGCCAGTGATTGTGGTATCTTATTGTCTGTAGCTCTTTCGCTGTATATACCTGCATTATCTAAAACTTTTTTTAAATTCATTAATTATTTTAGGTATCTACATGTGGCACTCTCGAGCAGGGCTCAGGTGGAAAGGCAGTCTTTATCTTTGAGTCTTCTGTATAATGTGATCAGTCTCGCATCATTGTGGGGGACGTTGGCACGTCTTTTTACACCATTGCTTCAGTTCATTGATTTCTGCACACTACGGTTAATGCACAGTTCTCCTGAAGTCCCACCACAGCATTTCAACAAGGTTGAGGTCTGGACTTTGACCAGGTCATTGCAATATCTTGATTATTTCCTTTTTTCCATCTACCCTGCTGTAAATTTGGTATTGTGTTGCTCCAGTTTTGGCCAAGCTTTAGTTTTCATAGAGATGGCCTCACATTTGACTCCAGATGACTTTAGTATACAGAAGAATTCATGGCTGACTCAATAACTATAAAGTACTCAGCTCCAAAAAAAAAAAAAAAGCTCTTTATCTCCTTGCTTAATATTTAGTTTGAGGTATTAGTGCTGATATGCAACATTAGGCTTTTACTCTGCATTATTGCCAAACATTTCCACTTTGGTCTCTTTTGGACTTTACTGGTTTGTTTAGCTGAAACTTTTCCAACCTATGATGGCGGGTTCTCCTCTGGAAGAAGAGCCAGCGCTTCCAAACAAGCCACATTTGTTCCATCTTTTTCTCATTTTATTGTCTGTATTTTATACACTTTTATTGTATTGGGTGTTAAGGCCAGTGTACGTCTGAGATGAAGCTCTAGGATTTTTTTAAATGTTTTATGAAATACTGGGATATTCATCTCTGTGAAGTCAGGCAGTTGTCTTGTGTTTTTCCACTGGTGAATAATTTGTCTCACTTTGATTAGTGTACTCTGTGCGCCAAATTGTTTGGAAATGCCCTTATAAGCCTTCCCAGATTCTACTTCCCAGATGGGCAGCAACGATTGCTTTACGATTGCTTTACTATGGTCCTTGATATTTATGCTTAACTCACATGAACTACTGTACTTTTTTCTTGCTTGTCATTTGCACATGGAGGAGTTTTCCTTCTGGACTCTCTAAGTGAAGACTTTATGTAAAAAGACTTCATGAAAAAAGGTTTCAGGCAGAGTTTGAAACTCGGAGTTCATGTTTCTGGTGAAGTCCAGTCACAGCGACCTGCTCATGACACCAAGTTTTGGGGTTTTACATTCATTACCTGACTTTCCAAAAGCCCTTCTGCCAGAGATTCCTAAATGCAAACTTTACCTCATGGTGTCTAAATCACTTCTCTCTAAGTTTATTTTTTTCTTTTCCTATGTTTCTCTCTCTGTCCAACAGGCAGCCAGTGACGAAAAACACATTCAGACAGTACAGAGTTTTAGGAAAAGGAGGTTTTGGAGAGGTGAGTACTTGCAGTTTTCACTTCTGAACAGCTGACTTGAATTTTCATCTGATCAAATGAATTATGAAAGCGTCTTCAGTTTCCGTCTAGATGGTTAAAAATTCATTTTTTCTTTATGCAATTTTCCCTTTCGTTCCAGTCAAAGGGAAAGCAATTTTCTTGATAGCCTGGGGGAAAAAAATAAAAAATAAAAAAGAACATGAAATGTCATGTGTAGGTACAGTGAAATTCTTTTCCATAATGTGGATAATGCTCTCAGACTCTTGGTCAAATAAACTGCAGCATCCCTTAGTTTTGTTCAGTTTTGTCTTGATGGCCTTTCAAAGCCACAGTGTTGACATTTAAGTATGTCACAGCTCTTTTCCTCACTCTGGGCAAAGAGCTCACAAAGAAAATGTCTAAAATGCTGCATATTTCCTTATTTAAACTATTTCAAGTTCTTTTTAAAAAAAACAAAATAAAAAAAGACCTCAAAAACTCTCTTCTCAACAGGATGAAACTGAGCAAAGGAGTGCTGTATTTCTAAATTAATCTCTTTGGCCTCTGAAAAGAGGACCTTCATCAGTGACGTCTAAATCCCATTAGACGCCACTGAATAGGGTCTCTGTGTGACATATTTATGAAATAAGCAGTCTTTTGATTCCATACTGGTCTCATGGTGATAACTGATTAAATGTAGGAGCATTGGGTCATGAGATAATGAGGGACTTGAAAAGACGTGGCGGTTAGGGAACTTTTGTTGGTTTGGATCACGCTTGGTTGGCTTTTGCACTGCAAAGCAGCCACAAACAGTGTAAATGTGTGAACCTGTGGCAAAAGGGGAAATAGCTTTCAAAATGAACATCATGCCATGAAAAATCCAGCACTTGTTTTAAAATGCAGGAACACAAAAGAAGAGAAGCGAGTAAATAAGAAGTTTTTTTTTGTTTATTAAACTTTAGGGCTCCCATTTAGTAAAAGATGAGTTCGTAGGTTTTGTCCTTAGCAGAGTAAGGAGGCACTTTCTGTCTTCACCCAGATGTCTTTACAGTCATCCTCCTTGAATTTGAATTCACAGACATTTGATTTGAGCAGTATGTAATGAAAAAAGCCCTGAAAAAAAAAAATCACAGTTCTTCTAAATTTCTCTATCACGTCTCTGTGATTGACAGGTGTGTGCGTGTCAGGTACGAGCCACGGGGAAGATGTACGCCTGCAAAAAACTGGAGAAGAAGAGGATAAAGAAGAGGAAAGGAGAATCCATGGCACTCAACGAAAAACAGATCCTGGAGAAAGTCAACAGCAGATTTGTTGTAAGCGCACACTCTGGACCACAAAGGCAGAGCGCAGAAACCACAGACACAGTGGAGGATTAAGGATGTAAAAGCCAACAAAAGGGATGTAAAATAAACAGATATGATTCAATCATACATTGGCTTAAAGAAAAACGCAGGCACTGCGCTTTCCTTTTCAAACATATTCTGTTAACCAAATGTGAAATCCATATAGAAGGTTCCTGCTACCAAATCTGAGTGAAACCCATCACACTGCATTCCTGATATTTGAGCTGTATCCTCATCAGTGCTCCAAGCATGTCTGTTTTCCTTGCAACTGATCTCACGTTTCCCTTGATGATAGAAGGAAGAAATGCTTTAAAAGTCCTCTTACCTGATAATATTAGAGTTTACAACAGCCCAGTGCAAGAGGATTAAAAAAATATTTTAAAAAAGTGGCTGCTCTGAGGTGAGATAAGTAGTTTGCTGAAGTTAAATCTGCTTCCAGTCTGAACTTGAAGACCACGGTTCTACAATCAGTTGCTGACTCCAGCTCAAAATAAATAAGTAAATAAGAGCCACAGATAAAAAGCATGAAGCAATGTGGGTTAGTAGGTTTGACGTCAGAATTCTGTGTTTTGTCTAGCAGGTAATGTTCTGATCATTTCCTGTACAATTTCATTATTTAAAATTACTCTGAGTTTCCTGAAACAGCTGGACTCAGTGGTTTTAAAGCCATTTTTTTCTTTCATTGGGAACTGTTTCAGCCGTGGATTAATACGCATTTAGCACTCGAGAGACTGTGAGGCACATGCAGTTTGTTTCTGACTGGTTTTTGTGCTTTTATGGATTCTGTGTGCGTCAGTCATACCTTATTTATCCCAGAGGTAATTAAAAGAAAAGCTAAGGACTGTTCTGTTTCTGCTGTGGTTTGATTCTCCACCAGATTTCCTTCATTCCCTTTATTTCATTTAGACAGCACCTTGTTAGCTGTGGCGTGCCTGAGGGGTCAACGTGACTTCAGCCATATTTAATTTGCATTTCACATGAGGAAGCAAACCCAGCTGGCAATAGTTTATCGCTTGTATTATAGATCAGAGGGTGAGGTAGTGAAGCTGTTCCTGATCAGACCTGCATGCAAGAAAAAATAATAATTGAACATGTATTCCTTCTGTGCACAGGTGAGTTTAGCGTATGCCTATGAGACGAAGGACGCTCTGTGTCTCGTGCTGACCCTCATGAACGGTGGAGACCTGAAGTTTCACATCTACCACATGGGAGAGGCGGGCTTCGACGAGAGGAGAGCTGTGTTCTACGCCGCAGAGATCTGCTGTGGCCTGGAGGACCTGCACCGAGAGCGGATCGTCTACAGGTTAGTCCTCCTTTGAGGACAGATATCTTCGTCCCATTGGCTCTCATCTTTGGTCTCACCCTCCTCCTCCTCTTCTGTCACACAGGGACCTGAAGCCAGAGAACATCCTGCTGGATGACCACGGTGAGTCTGAGTACTGGGAAACCTGAAAGGGTCCCTCTCCTCCTGTCATTGACATGCATTCTGTTTTATTTAACAGCTGTACATCAACACCAAGGTCGAAAGGTCAGGACAGAAAACTGGAAACATTATGCCTTAAAAATAGAAATGCACAACAGAAGAAATAAAAACTAAATGAGCAGAAAAAGGAGTCGGTGTTTGGGCAAACTCAAATTTCTCGTTCAGTCAATTGTAAGTGGGTTTGTTGATGATGGAGTAATTTCTTGGGATTATAATGCATTTTAAGACTGATAAAGAGCAGTAAACCCTTTCCAAAGGAAAGACGTATAAAATCAATGACATGAGAAGCTAGTCTGGATCTGAGTCCGATTAAAAGATGATGGCGGTAATTAAAAAGATGGCAGGGCTCCGTCCTGCAAAACTTATCTCTTAACTGCTACATGAGAACATTGGGACCTGGGCACACCAAGAATGTTGTTCTTTCATTAGTGAAGTAAACGTGTGGTGCAGTAGAAAGATGCAGGAATGACCTTCATCTGCTGAAGTGCTGCAAAAACAAGAAATGGAAAATATTCTCTCATAATCGGTCATTAAACCCAAGAACATTCAGTTTAAGTGAGTCAGATGTGTGGTTGTGTTGATGAAGATAAGATTCACAGTCAATCACGGAAATGCAGCATTTAAATTAAAGATAACTTAAGTGAGACAAATGAATCAAATGGGAACGAAGACACATTAATGGGCGTATGTTGAACCCATGATGAGCTCCGTTTCTATGATTTATTATATATATACAGCGACCTCGAGGGCTCCTCCGGGACTGTGATTATATCAAAACTTCTGATTAGATGCTCTGCTTATAAAGTAAACTGTCAATGAAGCATTATGAAATGAAAACTGCCATTCATGCACAAGAAAATTTTGCATTAGTCTCCATAGTCCTCATGAAAATTGGTTTGTAAACGCCTTTCATACAGGTTGGTGCAACTCACAACTGTTTACTAATATTTGAAACACAAATGCCCGTCTTTCATCGGCAGAAGAAAAAAAAGTTGAAAACCAGTGTTACCTGTGTAAATGAGCTATAACGTTTAAGGTTCTTTTCATCACCTAAAATCCTCTTCACGTTTGACCCATTTGGACTCAGCGTGTCTGTGCTTTTGTTTGTGTCTTCAGGCCACATCAGGATATCAGACCTGGGTCTGGCCATCTATGTGCCAGAGGGACAGACCATCAAGGGACGAGTTGGAACAGTAGGATACATGGGTACGTAACCTCCTAACAGACTCAATGGAGCATTGCATGCAAGAGCAAATCTGGAGTACTACTTCTTCTTCAGGTCATGTGCTCCCAGTCCACCGCATTGTAGACAGGACATATTGTTCTTGTGTTTTTTTCAGTCATCTTCAGAATGTGAGATTTGCTCCGTTGCTTTGAAATGATTTTGATTACATACCTTTGTTCTTAAGCATTTTTGAGATTGTATCCATGATCTTGTTCTTTGAGTCACTACCCGCAGTTTCTGACCATTGGTGAGGGTACAAACATAAACTGATGGAGAATAGAGAGCCTCGCTTTGCCTTTTTGGCTTATCTCTCTCTTCACCCATCAGACTGGTACAGAGTCTGCATTACTGCAGACACTGGAGCGATCCAACTCAGTGACATACCAGAGAAAAGCACTTGATTTTTGGTTTCTCTTCTCTTCCGACTATAAATCCAATGAAATCAAATGCAACTTTAAAAAGCTGCTTATATATTTATACGAGGCATGCCGCGAATAAATTTTTGAAAAAATCGATTTAAATCGATTTTTTTTTAATATGATTCGAATCTATATTATTAAGCCATGAATCACGATGTGCCCTCCAGGCCAGCAGAGGGCGCACTCGAGTTAAACTAAGTTCTTGTTCAACGACACTATATTCAGCGTCATAGCGCTGCTCCAGCTAAGGAACGCGGGGCGTGCAGCGTCCATGCAGATTAAAAACAAACAGTACAGCATCCAGCGAGAAATAAGAAAAGTGTGACCGGGGTCGAACTCCAATTTTTGTTCTGACAAAAATAAATATGCCTTAGTTTGTGCCTGGCTTATCTACCTCAGAAATAAAAAAAAAATGCATTCTCTGATGCACTATTGATTTGGAAAGAATATAAGAAAAGACCAGTTTTACTATGTCTGTATAATGCCTTGTTATGTACTAAAGGAAAAAAAAATCTTGATGCTGTACTGAGTTATTGAAATGAGGGAAGTGGGCCTATTGTAAAAAAGAAGAAGAAAAAAAAAAGGATTTGACAGATTTGAGAGTTAATAAAACAGTTTCCACTTTCCAGTCACTTGCTATGCAGGTATAAAGAGGATAAGGGAAAAAAAACAGTATTGTAAAAAAAAAAAAAAGAACTGAGTGTTTTTTATTTTGTAATTTGCTGCTAGTTCTAATCTACTGTATTGAAAAGAGTGTTAGAGAAAACACTACAGTATTGTTAAAAAGGAAAAGGCTGCATTTGTGTAACAGAAATAATAATAAGTAGAAAAGCACTCGAGGAGCGCAGACCTCCGCCAAGCGCAACAAATCCCCCATATAGTGATTTACAGATAGCGATAAAATCCACCTTCTTGATCAGATCTGGATCAGCTTTTGAAATTTGATAGAGGTTCCCATTGTCAATCCCTGAGTAAAATTTCATGAGTTTTGGGCAATAATTAACGGAGATATTGAGAAACAAAATTTTTGGCCCCATTGACCGCAGTGTTATCAAAAATTTGAAAGTGATCCAGAATCCAGGATTTCTTCCGGATCACCCCCAAAATGAAATCAGTTCTTCCTTTTCACATTTCTGATAACTCCTGAAAATTTCATCAAATTCCATCTATAACTTTTTGAGTTATCTTGAACACAGACAAACAAACAGACAGATAAATACCGGCAAAAACATAACTGCTTTGGCGGAGGTAAAATTTAAAAATGTGTCATTTGCCTGTAAATTTATGGATTGTACATGAATCAAATCGTGATTCAAATTGTATCGTGAGTTGAATCGTGGTGTGGCTAATTAATACATGACTCATCATGGGAGCCGCTGTCTGCTTTAGATTTGCATTAGCAGGAAATGACACACTCTTTCAATTTTACCTTTTTAGATAATTTTAAATAATCTGGTCCTTACCAGGCCTTAAAATGAGGTAAAGACAAGCTCAGATAACCAGTTAATTTATTGAAGCTAAAACATGTTAACCACTGCTGAACTTTCCAGTAGCAGACGTCTGTTTGCTTTGTTGATTTTAGGTGGTGAAAATCCACTTGTATTTTCAAGATCTTAAGCCCAAACCTTCACTTACCTGCCACCTTCTCACCTTCCTGCAGCTCCAGAGGTGGTGAAAAACGAACGGTACACCTTCAGCCCTGACTGGTGGGCACTGGGCTGCCTGCTGTACGAGATGGTCGAGGGCCAGTCGCCGTTCCAGCAGAGGAAGAAGAAGATCAAGAGGGAAGAAGTGGAGCGGCTGGTGAAGGAGGTGGAGGAGGAATATTCCAGCAAGTTCTCAGAGGACGCCAAGTCCTTCTGTCAAATGGTGAGTGAACTAGAGATCGACCGATATGGGTTTTTCAGGACCGATACCGATTATTAGTAGTTAGAGGAGGCCGATAACCGATATTTGGAGCCGATATGCATTTGCAGTAAAAGTGTAAAAATTGGCGTAAAAAAATTGAATAATTCAATAACTGAACTTCATTGAAATGCCTAAAGCATGTTTATTGAATCACACAAATAGAAAATAATAGCTCCAGAAGTTCCTGAATTTCCTAGACTCAGAAACATCTCTTATAAAGTTGAATAAAAGGTTAGATAAATAGCTCTCTGAAATTTTTCCACAGAAAATACAGTAAAATTTAAATATAATTACAATGACTTGTCTTTGTTTTAAGTTCAAACACAACAAAAATACCAGGAGTTCTCAGGCTCAGCAGCACCTAATATGAAGTTAAATAAAATTTTAGATTATAGCTCCCTGAAATTTTTCACAATAAATAAAATAAAATTTCAGTATAACTGAAATAATTTAACTTTGTTTAACTTCAAACAAAAACAAAAAGTGCAGGAGTTCTCAGGCTCAGCATTATCTCTAGTAAATGCAAATAAAAACTTGCTTCCAGAGATTTTATAAAGTAATAGTATATAAAACAGCAGCATTTAGGATGCCTTAAACGGATTTTTTATTAAATGTTATATTTTACCATGTGATAGCAAGGACCCTGTCATTCAAAACTGTTGCTACATTATTAATGATTAATATGACAAAGGCTACATAAAAAAGTATAATAGTTGGTATGAGTGCAATTAAACTCCTGACAGGACACAAACAGCCTTTCGGGCTTTAATGAGCTCACACAGTATTTAAAATGTTCCACCACTGTTCAGATAAATCATTTCTGAATTTTACTCTCTCATCTTCCCGTTCAGATCATAGGACCAGAAAGCTCATAGCAACGTTAGTAGTCGTGAGTTGTAGAGTTTTTACTGTCGTTGTTGTCTTGTGATTTTGTTACACTATGATGTCTTTCTGTTATGTACAGTCAAGTGAAAATGAATTTCCCTACGGGGACCAATAAAGTAAATCTAATCTATCTAATCTTTTCACGTGACTTTAACTACCTACTATTCTCCACATTACATACTGTGATTTCCAGACTATTGAGCGCACCTGAATATTCAGATCTCAAAATAAATATGTGCAGTAGCTCTGGTTACTTCTCTGACCGACAGATCGATTGCCTTTAACTTAAAAGCTAAATCATATGCACTCCTTCATGTGTTTTCCATGAGGGTGTGTGCATGTAGCGCAAAATGACTGATCTGAAGAATTTAGTGTGACTGCGTTTGATTTAATTCGAACAGTTTCATTGGTCCACTGTGACCGGTTCGGGAATTTCATTCTGACGAGGATAAACGTATTGACAGCATAAAGCTGGCCCGTAGAAATCTATACATTAGCCACATCGTTGTATAAGCTGTAGGGCTCGAAACGTGAGAAAAAGTAACGGCTTACTGTCTGGAAAGTACGGTGTATTTTCCCCATTGCTAATACATAGTCTGCAGAGCGTTTAGAGCCAGATCGACGAACTAATTTTATGGTAAAAGCTATTTATTTATTTTATTAATTTATTCATTTATTTATTGTTGAAAAAAAACATACTACAATGTTGAATTTCCCTTCTGAGATTAATAAAGTATTTTTCATTTCATTCATTCATTCAAGCAGCCTCCACCTTAGCGCTCACTAAAACAAGTGAACTGAGTTTTTTATGCACTCTCTCTTAATCACACACACATGCTTTTCTATCATGGACTGTTTCCATGTCGATATTATCAGCAGTCTTCTTTTAAATAATTCACAGACATGTTGGGACGTAAAACGAGTTAGCAGAGCTGCCACTAAGGTTTACTCTGCTCTTACGTTATTCTGCTGCTCACTGTAACGTTAGTTGTAGTTGTGAGATGCAGAGTACTGGGATGTTTATTACAATTTCAGAGGAGCTTTCTGCATTTACCTTTGACACATGTTTTCTGTCTGGAGCTTCTCACACAAGAAAACTTTTCCTTCTCACTCTCCAGTGTGTGAGGACAGCATCTTCTTTGAGGCTCTGCCTCTGCCGCTTCAGAGGACGGGGTGGGAGAGAGAGGCGCGGCTGCATCTGAGCCAAAATAACCCAGTTTTAAATTGATTTCTTCATAATCGGCCGGTCGGATTTAAAAAAAGGCAGATGCTAATATACGTCAAATCTCCAAATATCGGCCCCGATAATCGGCCCGACCGATAATTGGTCGATCTCTAGAGTGAACGCAGAGTCGAGCGGCCAGATCCACCAGTTTCATGTTCAGTTTGGCATAGCTCCCTTCTGCTTATATTCAGTAACGAACAGTGCGGCTCAGACACATTGGCAGGTCAGCACAGACTGTGTTCATGTCTTTTTGTGGCCTATTTACAGATATACAGATTTCCTTTCATGAAAATAATCCATTTATATTTTTAAGTGGTATAATGTGACATCAATGCCTCTTTTAATACTTGACAGCCCACTTTTCCCCTCAATCTTTTTTTAAAATTTCAAATTGCTCAAGTCCTCTCTCCATGTCACCTTCCCTTTCGCTCAGAAAGCCTTGTGACATCAGGCTGTCATTTTAATTGACATCAGTTTGACCACATGTGACGCAGCAGCGTCATCTCTCTGTTGTTTATCAGGATTCTATGATCTGTTAGATGAAAATGAAAGCTTGCTTTTGACAACTTGCATATTTTATTTCGACTCTCTTGATAAAGTGGGATTAATGTGTCACACCCTGTTTACTGTAGCTTCTTCTGCAGCCTCCTGGCCCCTCCGTGGGCCATTTAGTTACTGAGATGTCCTTGAGAACAATTTCCAAGCTGCAAGCAGGAGGACGAATAAAAGAGGAGACAAGGATATACAGTATAAATGATAAAAATGACATTATTTTTGCTGTTAGTGTGTTGCTTCAATTTTGATACTCTATGTCTTCAAGAAGATTGAAAAAAAAAAACATAAATATGTGAAAAATCTTGATATCTGCCAAATACATTGTTGTACTTATTTGTAAAAAAAAAAAAAAAAAAAAAAAAACTGGGGCTCTTGAGTCATTTCCTGTCATGAAGTGGCTTCCGTGTGACAGTCATTTTCTTTCAGCAGAGCATTGCTGAGACACAATTTAAAGGTGACATTTCCAGCCCCCCCCCCCCTTTTTTTTTACATGTTTATTTAAATTCCTGAGGTCTTATTGTCTGTGATGTGCTTTAGTCAAAAACCACAGAAATACAGTAGAAAAGAACCCTTTTCAACCATTAATCTGCAGCTGCCCATAGCAGGTGGAATAAGGCCGAGCCAGGATCACATTTCCAATCCTCAGTTCTTCTGGATGTGCCTCTTTTGAAAAAAAAGACCCTAACCCCTAACCCTAACCTATCCCATGGGCACAGCAAATTCAGCAAGATATGAAAGCTGGTGCAGATTTAGATGAGGAGACGGTGTAATTTGGTCTTGTATTTCAGAAAATCCCAAAGATTTTGTTATCAAACGCACATGTAGAGGTCAAAAGAAAACAGTTGCACTCTGGATCTGAGTGTCATATGTGGCCCTCTGCTGCCACCGAGTGAGTGGATGGAGGCCCTACACATCACGGAACGAGTTACAGTCTCGTTCTACATGTCACGTTCTTTCCCAAAATATGTCACAGTCCCGTGAGTGTTGCTCCCATGAGGAGATTTTTATAAGTTCGTACCAGTCACATACTATGAATTGGGATTTTATGCATCATGCATCATGTGCTGTTGATGAATCGGACTCTTGAAATACATTATTTGGGGTTATATCTATCCATGGAAACCAAGCCTAGAAACCTATCCCAGATGTGCCGTACTTATAAAGGACCATACCCATCACATTTATAGTTTTGTGGTCAGAAAAAGTGCAGCAGCTACATTCATGAAAATAGCTCTTCTTGAATTCCTCAGAGCCTGACCTGTGATAGGGCCGTTCAGCGTGCACGAGTGCACTGTATGTACTTTGTTGACTGGCTTTGATACAACAGCTGCTTTCATGAAAGGACACGGAACAAAACCCTCTTACTTTAGGCTAGAATCACACAAAAGTCAGCTCCTCATGAGAAAAAACATCAAATATATGTCAGATGTGCAACACACAGCTTCCAGCTAGAACACAAGGTTGTCTGGAACAAAGTTAAAGCTGACTTTAACTGTATAAACTGTATTTACCCACCCAAATACTGCAGGGGCTGAAAATTCTGTGACATAATGCTCCTATGTCTGCTAAATTTAGTAAATTTGTTGTTGTTTAACCCCCTCAGCTGCTGGCCAAAGATCCCACCGAGAGGCTGGGCAGTCAGGGGGGCGGGGCCTCTGAGGTCAAAGCCCACCCGATCTTCCGCTCCATCAATTTCAAACGTCTGGAAGCTGGAATGCTGCAGGCGCCCTTCATCCCTGATGTAAGTCCACACTTGGTCACATTTCAGGGATATTTTTGTTGCAGCTTCACATGTGCTGTGCTTGTGTGCTGTGCTTGTGTAGTCTTGTGTGCTGACAGTGTTTTCTAGACATTGTGTTGATTATAAATAAGGGACCTATGTATGATGGACTGTGTGATTGTTTATTTGATATGCTGCTTCATCCCAAACTCTTAGGGGTCTTAGTTTCAGGTTCAATTCTGTGTTTTCAGAGACGCGTCGCTGCTTCGTTTCTTGCGAAGGTTTGTCACCCTGGCAACTGTGATATGAACTGGTTAAATTTGAAGGAAAGGAGCTTCAGTTTTTCCTTTATTATTACCTTGAGGAAAGACTGGAGCAACATTTAGGACAGGGAAGGAGATAATTGCTGTGGGAAAATTCAAAGCGACACTTGATTGTTCTAGCAGGGATTCATATAAATGAATATGAGGATAGAAGTTTTTTTAATTACAGTCATAATGAGGAAATATTATATCTTATTTTGTTAATGTAATGATAAAGCCTCTGTGAAATAACAGGATAGGGACTTCTAGGTGACATATCTAAAGGGCTCTTTGTTGAATTTTTTTTAACATCTGCATTGTCGCTGCTGCAGACCCACAGCACAGATTAATTTAAGTCGGGTTCTTGTTCACCCTCTTACAAGTCTCTTCTGACATGTTTCCTGAACCCCACTACATTTTTAGGAAATGTTTTCACAAAAAGCTTGGAGGACATTTTCTTTGAACTTTTCCCTTTAAGGGTCATCACAACGGATCATTCGTTTCCAAGTTACCATCTTCTGCATCTTCTGTCACACCAAACCAGTGCATGTCCCCTTTCACCACATCCAGAAATATAGAAAATACCACAGTTCTTATGCCGGTTGTATTATTATTTTTTTTTTTGTTTATCTGAGGCACATTTTACAGTCCGGTCCGTGAAAATATTCCCTGACGTTAAACCGGTCCGTGGCACGTAAAAGGTTGGGGACCACTGTCTTACATTAAAGAAGCATGAATGCAACTAGTATCGTAGAGGAGAGAGGCAAAAAATATCATGGATGTCATTATAGTCAGGAGTATTTCATAAAACCAGATATTAAAAATGTAACTTTTAATTCAGCCGAGGCTTCTCAAACTTCCTGAGAGTTGTGAGGGAGTTTTTAAAAAGAGAACTGCGAATGCACTGTTCCGTCTCGCACAGGAAGTGGAGTTAATTAATCTGATTAATCAGAATGTCACTGCGGCTCGGACATGATTCATATGCAAAATTAACCAGCACTGTGTCTTATCTGGAAAAACCTCGTGTTGAAGTACAGCTGGTTTCACTCTCAGAAAAAAAAAGGTTCACTTTGGTTTCCCTCTAGTTATCTTACAGAGACGACATGAGATGTTTTGCACAGATACACAGTTGCTTGTAAAATACAATTCCTAATCAGGAAAAGCATTGGGGCAGTTTGGCAAATGAAAACAAGCAACATTCTCACATTTACTTTATTTCAAAGAAAGATTGCAAACAGATGAACTTTTTCTTCAGCAGTTCTTCTATTGTTCCACATTGTTCTGACTTTGGGTCGTACACCTTCAGACTATTTACCTTCTCTGGCTTCTTGTTTAGTTTCTGATAAATTCTTGTCAGTTTGGCGCTTGTGCAGTCGACGTTTGAGTGCTCTGAAGGAGGATGTTGTGTGTTTGTGTGTTGCAGCCTCAGGCCATCTACTGTAAAGACGTGCTGGACATCGAGCAGTTCTCCACGGTGAAAGGTGTGGAGCTGGAGCCGAAAGACGAGTCTTTCTACAGCAAAGTGTCCACGGGCAGCATCTCTATTCCCTGGCAGAACGAGGTCAGAGCTGTCACCGGAGGTGTTGTGGTGGATCTTTTAACTGGCAGTTTGCCGCTCAGTTTTACTGATTCAAGTTAGACTGCACAATAAAACACCAAATAACTGTAAAACTCTCAACCAAATCTCAGATAAATGGCAGAAAAAGAGTGGTTAAATGGAGTTGGATTTGGCCGGGTGTAATGACCTCGATAGAGTATGTTTACGGGGGGGAATATTACGCTGAACATCTCAGCAATTTTCAGTTTTTAAGTAAAGTCAATGGAGAAAAAAAATGTAAACATCTGTTTTCAAAGTAGCTTTGAACCTGTTTTAAGAGACAATTTTACTGGTACAGGACAGTGAAAAAAATGAAGCTAGATAAAAACAGAATTACTCATAATTCAGAATAACAAAACAAGAAATCTGTTAGTGACTTTAAACATGAGACGAGTAAGGTTTAAAGCTATTAATGATATGCTGAGTCTTTTACGAGCCCCCACTCTGAAAGTAGCAGTTCTCTCTGAAGTACCTTCTGACCAGGCCAGTTTAAAGGGGGAATATGTTCCTAATACTATTTTGAATACCTGCTTACTAGGGGGGTAACGGTAACGGTAACGGTACACAAAACTCTCGGTTCGGTACGTACCTCGGTTTTGAGGTCACGGTTCGGTTCATTTTTCGGTACAGTAAGAAACATAAATGCAAAATATAAATGTGCTAGTTGTTTATAACACACTTTTGTGCTTTTTAACAATAGGAACATTAGCCTATACAAAGCTAGAATTCTGCTCAAAAATAAATACAATATTCTAAAATGTAGATATTTTGAAAAACAAAATAAAAATAACATTGGCTCAGACTTTTGCTTAAAAAAATAATCCATCTGATGTGCAAAATTGAACAGTTGCAACACTGAACAGTTTCAAGTTGTTAGTCAGATTAAATAACATGAATAAGGCTCAGGGTGTTTCTTTAAAAACAAATCATTTTATTTTTTCATAAAGTCCGGGTATGATTTTCTGGCTAAAATGTGGATGAGAAGGTTATTGATATCCGGGCTCAATTACCTTTATCATGTGTTTGAAGCCAGCGTTCTCTACCACTGATTAGGGTGTTCGTGTGCACGCGCGTCGCCTCGCCTGTGTATGTGGTGACACGCGCCCAGTCCGCACACAGAAACTCGCGCTGGCTGTGCACTGAGCCCGGCAGAGAGAGAGGGAGAGAGAAGCGCGGCTCGCGAGGCAGACAGCAGCCAAGTGATGGCTTCAAACCTAGCGGTTTGAGTGCGCGTGAGTCTCAAAATCACCAGAAAAAGTAGCTAGATTTGTCGTTAGTCGCTTTTAACAAATTAAGTCGCTAGGGGGTTCTGGAAAGTCGCTAGATATAGCGACAAAGTCGCTAAGTTGGCAACACTGACCGTGTGGGCACAACTGCACATGTGCGGCTGCAGCGCTCTGCTCCACAACGTGCGGTCCTCTACTTAATATGTCCGTGTGGAAACTTGTTCGGTACGCCCCCGTCCCGAACCGACCTACCTGTACCGAAACGGTTCAATACAAATACATGTACCGTTACACCCCTACTGCTTACTCTGGTGGAAATGTGGGTCATCAAGGAAAAGGTCCTCTGAAGTCCTTGGCACTGAAGGAAAGTTGCTGCTGTATTTTCAAAACACATCACAAGAAGATGATCACACACACGCTTTCTTTGTAGAACGAGCTGGGTCTCGGTTTTCCTTCATCTGAATGTTAAACACGCGTTGGCAGAAGTTCTCAGGTGTGCTTTGTCCTCCTGCAGATGATCGAGACGGAGTGTTTCGAAGAGCTGAATGTTTTCCACCAGGATGGTGTGGTTCCTCCCGACCTGGACTGGAGAGGGCAGCCGTCTCCTCCCCCCAAACAGGGATTACTGCAGCGACTGTTCGGTAGACAGGTCAGTCGGGTTTCTTTACCGGTATCGATGAACACTAGCCGGAGCTGTCAGCTGATTTTACCATTTTTAAAGTTGATAACTGTGTACAAAGTACACATGTGATAGGTAGTAATCATAGAGGTTTGTGTTCCAACTTCCAGTTCCACCTTGTAGTGTCAATCCTGAACATAAACCCAGAGAGGTGAGCGTTCAGTTTATTGTCAGAGAAACATCAGAGCAGCCTTCTCTGTACAACTGATGAAAATGACTCAGGTCATGAATTATACTCTGTTCTAGTCCAGCAGCCGGCTGCTATAAAGTAGTCTGGTGACCTAAAAAGCTTCCAGTCATGTTAAAGAGTAGCTGGGCTACATGACCACCATGACCAGCTTCAGCTGTAGTGGCCCATTGCATTATGGGATACATTATGCAAAGTATTCCCAGAACTAGCATAATATCCAGGCATTCATTGAGTAAATTTCATATTATACCTCAATTTTTAAATGATAACTTGAAACATTTATCGTTTGATGAGTAAATGAAAGTACTAAATTATTACAACAGGTGGCAGAGTTGTGTCATTTAGTGGGATTTAATCTATGGAGCACATGATCACTTCCACCGTTTTGAGATCAGCTAAACGATAGCATGTTTAGCATTGAAATAAACATTCAAATGTTGGTTTATAGTGGATAAATCTGATCTCCTGATTAATGCTTCGCCAGGGTTGAATAGTGCAGGATGTCAAATTGTCTCTTATCATTCATTTGACAAATACGAGCAGCAAAGAACAACAGCTAAAAAAGAGCTGATATGGAGGAACAGGACGATGGTAGAAAGAAAAAAAGTGGGTTTTTTTTTCAGGCACTTTAACACCTGAACATAGAATGTGTTCAGAACAGTGATTTAAGATATCTATATAAGCTTGATATATTATTTATAAGTACACTATAAACAGAAGAGCTGTTTGAAACAGTTCATTTGTTGTCCAGCCTTTTTATTCTTAACATCATGTCATCATTATGACACACATTTGTATAATACTAGTCTTGAGGCCAACTTTAGTCATTTAAAACAACTTAGAGCATCTTTGGCAAGAGACAAGAGCTAAAACAGAGCTTTTTCACAATACAAGAGGTACGACAGCATAGCAAAGTGGGAGAAAATGAATTAATTTTTTTATGTAGGATTTTGTCTGAGTCATTTTCTTGTCTCTGCTTCTGCCTGCAGGAATGCTGCGGCAACTGCAGCGACAGCGACGAGGAACCCACCAGGCTGTGACACACTCATGCACACAATCTTTTGTTTACAACTTTTGCACATTTGTATTTTTAAGGTAGTACTATGTCTAAATGTCAGAATGTATATTTTCAGCATAGCCATAATGTTTAATGTTATTTAAAAGTGTGAAATATCTGCTGTCGACGCGTTGACTGGAGACCAAGATGGACAGAAGATTCTTTCTTTCTTTTTTTTTTTTTTTTTAATTTGTTCAGGGAAAGCTTTGCTTTCTTCCACTTATACACTGAACTGAGAGCTGCTGCTGCCGAGCAGCTCCACTGGAACAAGCGCCTGCTGTAAAAGTGCCTTGCTCGAGGGCACTGTGGCAGTGGTTACTAAGGGAGGACTGAACATTCCTGGATCACTTTGTTTTCCCACTTTGTCCAGGGAAAGCAGTGACTTTCAGCCCATGAACTGTGACCACTTTTCTTCATCTGCCCTCCACTCTGCTGTGACCAACCTGGCTGCTTTTTTTACTCTTCATTTGTTTGCTTCAACAACATGGTTTTTGATGTTTCATGTTAAAACCATAAAGTCTGCTTCTGCAAATTTTTTAAACCTGTTTTTCTTTTTTTTTTCTGATGGATTTCTCGAGACAATCGACTCCTTGGGTTCGTGTGGCTCCAGTTACACTTGTTGTAAGTTGCCGGTTAAAGGACGTGGCTGGAAAGATGCAGAGTCCAAATATACAGAAACTCTGAGAGATAAATGAATAATTTCCATGACTCACGATTGTACAAAGTTGCATTTACCAACATGCATTGCTGTGCCTTTTTTTCCCCGCTCATCGTGGCCACACTGAGGAAGAGAAATAAAAAGAGACACTCTATTAAAACAGTAACAAACACTGAGTCCTGAATATGCCATTTTATTGTTATAAAATGTTATTTTAAAAAAGAATAAAAAGAAAAAAAAGACATTATTCCTAAAGAGTTTTTCACAGGCCTGATGAAGAAAACATGAGTTCAGAATCACATTTATGAGCCCCACTGACCAATAAGAGAAAAGAAAAAAAACAAAAACCAAACTATGCATCTCTGCCTCTTCTCCAGCGAGAGCTGAAAATCCCCACCCGATGGCGCCAACAGGACCACGTCATCTGCAAACAGCAGAGACGAACTCCTGACACCACCGAACTGGAACCCCTCCGCTCCTTGACTGCGCCTAGAAATTCTGTCCATAAACATGAACAGAATCAGTGATAAAGGGCAGCCATGACGCAGTCCAACTCTCATTGAAAACATGTCCAACTTACAACCGGCAATGCGGACCAAGCTCCCACTCTGTACAGGGACTGGACAGCCCGTAACAAAGGGCCCAGCACCCCATAACTCCTGGAGTACCCCCCACAGGACCCCCCGAGGGACACGGTCAAATGCCTTCTCTAAGTCCACAAAACACATGTGGACTGGTTTGGCAAATTCCCATGTTCCCTCCAGGACCCTAGAGCTGATTCAGTGTTCCACGATCAGAACAACCCGCATTGTTCCTCCTGAATCTGGGATTCAACAATCGCTATATATATATATATATATATATATATATGCATACACACAGACACACACACCCCCAAGAGTGCAAACAGTGGCCACATATCCTGCTCATAAGTTGCTGAAATGGGCAGAAAGTGAAATGGAGCTAAAGAGGAGTTGATAGTTTTTTGCAAGGTACAGAAGACATTAAAGAATAAGAATGTAACATTATGACAGAAAGAATTGTGTCAAACTGAACAAAATTAAGACATGACTACAACAAAAATCCATGTGATAGTGATTAGCACTGCTGATTTAACAGTTCAGTCAATCAGTGTAAAGTTTCAAATGATGAGTTTCATGGCTGATACTATTACAGTCAGCTGCGTCAATCCAAGCTCAATAATATAACATGTTTAAATCATATAAATGTAGGGAATACATTTAATTGTCCATAAGTACACTTTGACTTTACAAAAGGTTTTCATCAATGTCTGAGTCAAAGGGATGATTTATATAGAATTGAATAAGTCTTTATTAATTACCACAGCTCAGTGATGTTTAGTTCAAGTGCATGAAGAACTAGAAAAGCACTCGGAGAGCGCAGACCTCCACCAAGTGCAACAATTCCCCCATATGGCGATTTACAGATTGCGATAAAATCCGCCCTCTGGATCAGATCCGGATCAGCCTTTGAAATTTGATAGAGGTTCCCATTGTCAATCCCTGAGTCAACTTTCATGAGTTTTGGGCAATAATTAACGGAGATATTGAGAAACAAAATTTCCGGCCCCATTGACCGCAATGTTATTGAAAATTTGAAAGTGATCCAGAATCCAGGATTCTTCCGGATCACCCCCAAAATTAAATCAGTTCTTCCTTTTCACATTTCTGACAACTCCTGAAAATTTCCTCAAAATCCTTCCATAACTTTTTGAATTATCTTGTACACAGACAAACAAATAGATAGATAGATAGATAGATAGATAGATAGATAGATAGATAGATAGATAGATAAACGCCACTGAAAACATAACCTCCTTGGTGGAGGGTAAAAATTCACAAGATGGAAATATCTTAGAAGTAGCTGAAGTGAACACTCTTATTAGAAGACACAAAGAAACTTCCAAGCAACAGTCCAGTCTCTGCAGAGATGCTCCTTCATGGTAACGTTTCCAGGGTTACACCCATTTGTCTGCTTGGATCTGGGTAGAGGGTTGATGGGAGTCTGGAATACATTCCTTCAGCCATGTCTCGGTGAAACTCACAAATCTGCATAGCACATATTTCTGCTGTGTCCTTGTCAGTGCTCCAAGCTCACGTATTTTATTTACCAGTAAGCCTGCATACTCCATGATGACCAAGGGAAGAAATGGTTTACTTAATCTCCCTTTGTTTTGCTCCTGCTCTACATCTTTAAAGGTGTCGTCCCATCTGGTCTTAGGATCTGTGTTTTAACTGTTTTTGTTGTTGTTGTTTTAGTAAAAACAAAGATGCATGTATGATGGGCAAAAGGCGCCAAATCAAAAGAAGATTATAGTTTGTACTTTGTGCGGTCTATCATAAGCCATCCCAATTTTTATTAAAAAAAACCAAGACAACAAATTTCTCTCAGAGTTTCTGTAGCATTTCAGTTTGACTCGCTGCTCCATCTCCCATTTTCTCTTTACTTTGCTGCTGAGTAAATGGCAGTCTGATGATTTCTTGAGCGTGCAGGTTTGCCCTGCTGTCGCTTGCTTCCCCCAACAGGAAGACAGTCCAAAGATCAGTCCACCTACACTTGAACAACAAGAGTAACTGAAGCTTTCAGGTCAAATCCAGTAGCTGAAAGCTGGTGTGTTTGCTGAAACAATAATTTCCTTAAAGAATATGGCCTCTGATTCTAAGCTATTACATTAAATACCTCTGAATGTATAAATAGTTGTCATGTTCTGTTTGTTTTTTTTTTTCCTTTTTGACTTGATTTGTGGGAGTAACGGGTGTAGAAAATGAATCTCCTCCTTCAACCACACAGTCTAACTCAATAACCTGTTGCATCAGCCAATCAGCAAACAACTTAAAAGTTAGACTTCACATCTTTCTGGTCAAACCCGTCACTCATGAATATGGAGTACACCTGCATTCAGACTTTTATGTTCAGCTGACATGTAGTAAAAGTGACTTTTATTGTAAAAGCAAAAACTTTCAACGATCCTGAAGAAGAGCAGACCAGTCTGACGGTACTGAAATATTCACTGAACGCAAAACGTGCTGATGAATGTAAATTCTGTTCAAACCAGTTGACCAGTGCACCAGTGTGCTGTCCAGATAAAGTTCAGCTCTCGGGCTTTATGTATCTGGACACAGTGAAGTTTTGCATCAGAACAAACCAGACTGGAATAATATCCCTTGGATATGAGATCAAAGTAGAGGTGTTGTGTCAGACCAGCAGAGCACAAACAGCTCATACCAGCTGTCAAGCACGGTGGCGGAGGGGTTATAATTTGGGCTTGTTTTGCGGCCACGAGACCTGGACGTTTTATCGTCCTTGAGTTGACCATGAAGTCATCTGTACACCAGATAAGCATAGAATCAAATATGAGGTCTTGAGTCCAGACCTTAAAGCTTCACTTGGTCTTGTGACCCGACAATGATCCCGACAATGATTGAAACCTCGATGAACTGAAGCCACATTGTAAAGTCGGCTCGACCCAAGTCTTCCACAACGATGTAAGAATCTGATGTTTCCAATTGAGGAAAAAAATGTCTGATAGAGATGCTGTTGAAGTGATTTTTTTCACGCTCTACTTCTAAATTTTGTCGTTGAGGTTGTATTTCAATTATTTTAAATACTTTCCTTTTCACATGACTCTGTGGCTTCAAAACAATAAAAACTAATTTATTTCCACATTACCTGAGACGACACGGTGGCACATTTGAGCCCGGTAACAGCGAAACGTGTCAAAGACTGCTCTTTCATCTCTGTCACCATGGTAACAGATATTTTGGAGGGATAATAATGAAACGAATATACCGCAAGTAGACAAATGTCCAAGCTCACACATTCACGTTTTCGCCCACGCAGACACAGAGGAGCGCGTTCAGAGCTGCTTTTCAGCGGCATTTGCTGTTCTCGTCTTTTTATTTTTGCCGTGGCCCCGTCGCGCTCAAAGGACGAATCATCACACAAAGCGGCGAGTGACAATAGAGCTGATTGCAGGATGTCTTTCACAATTGCAGTCACTTCACTCATTCAGTGCATTTGAATGGGGGAGAGGAGGCAGAGCTGGAGAGGCCTCTCGGGAATCAGGTGATGAGTTGTGTGAAGAGAGCCAAAGCTCGCCTGGCAGGGATGGGTACCTCATATCTAACTGACATTAAAATGCACTCCTCTCAAAGCCGTTGACAGCTTCGAGAGGCGCCCTATGAACTTGGTAAAGATGATTTTTGGCTGCTAGTTTTGCATCCGTGCAATTGTAATCTGCTTTTTCTCTTTTCTCTTTAAGAACTGGGGGTGTCACAATCCTCCTTGTTGTTCTCCTGCTGTGCTGGAAATTTTCCACCCTCTGACCAGACCTCATCAGCCACACCTGGTGCTCCCAGCTGAGTCTCATTACCTGCCTCCTTGTAAGCAGCTCTGTTTCGTTCTCTCAGTGCCAGGTTGTCTTTGCTTCATGCCTGACCTTCCAGCGTTTCTGGTCTCCGTCTGCTGGTGGCTCCGTGGTGTTCACCGCTTCAGTTTTCACAGGCCCGCCAGTTCGCTGGCAACTCGCTCGCCTGCCACACAGGAAATCTGGATTCACGTCCACCCCAAGTCAAGTATCTGCACTCTTGCAGGAACTGTCCCCACTGATGTGAGCTCAGTTATTTGTGACCCTGCTTTTGAGTACATTAAAGACCATTGCTGCAGCTACTAGAGTCTCTGCTGCGTTCGGGTCCTGCCACTCCATGTGATGGGGGGGAGGGGTGTCTCTAAAACAGGATAATAACCCAGAGGGCCAGTATATTATCAAAAACATGACGACAGATCTGAGAAAAGACTTGCATGTGAGACAGCCAAAGAATCAATAAGCCCATTGTAGGAGGAATTCCCAAAAATCTCCCAAGCGAGAACAAACAGACTCTTAGCTGCTCTACTGTGTTAATATACTGTGGTACTTAGCAAATGGGATGATTACTTTAAAGCCGTCATAGATAACATAAGAAAGAAATGCTGCATGAAAAAAGGAACTCTGTCATCTAAAATGTTGTCTTTTAGGAATCAGATGATATTGGATACATTTTGATCAAGCTGGGCTTGTGACACATCTTTATGTGAACGTCTGAGGTGTCCTGAGTGGACGTCGAGCACAAAGGCCTCCTCTGTGTGCTGTGGTGTCACTTCTAGATCAAGACGTCATGCTCACACGTTCACCCACTCACGCATTTGTCAGCACTGTGTATCTGTTGATGTCAAATATTCTCCTGCAGGCCCGGGGTTTAGCTAGGCACCCGCTCGGGACGCCACGTCCTCCTTTGACTTCACTGGCTCCTTTGTGCGACAGTCTTTTCCCCCGGGTCGCGTACCACGCTGATTGCTGTTTTATTACTCAGTTATCGTGACTGTCTGAGTCATTCACACTTGACTGGATGACTTGATCTTGACTAATCAAATCCATCCATTTCCTACAGCAGCTTCATCCTATAGTGTAGGTCCTAGAGCGTATTCAGAGACAAAACAGTCTTTCTAACTTGTATTGATGTGAACAAAATCGGTGTCCGATGTCATTCAGAGAGAAATCTCATGTCCTGTACACACCAGCTCAGTCCAAAATAGCTTTCACTTTCAGCATTTTCTCCCTTTTTGGCTGTCTGCTTCAATTTCACTCAAATCAATCCATTTGTGTTGTACCTAGTCGCAGCTAAAGTCATCTATGATCACTTAAGAGAGTGGAAACAGGTTGATTGCGAATCATATTAGTACAATCCAATTTAGTCCATTTATAATCCTGGTTATATTTGAATTAAATCAAAAGAATTATTGTCCATTTCATCCAGTTCTGTCCAGTTCACTGTCATTTATATAAATTCCAAACAAGCAGCCCAGTGGAGGAAATCAACACTGTGTGAAACCATGTCCAGCTGCTGTCAATGCAAAACACCCTCCATGCACGGCACTCAGGAATATTTTCAGTTTTCAGGACAAGGACGATCCCTCCTCAGATACCACAAAATTCATGTTTACTGCTTATTCCATTCATTCTTTGTCCATCAGAACCTGGAGTTTTTCTAATCATTTCCAGCTCAAAGAAGCAGGTAGTTGGTCGAAATGAAGACGGTAGCTGAGTTAAGGAATGCAGTTCCTTTTAAGGTTTTTTTTTTCCCCCCCACATGAAAAATGATAAAGATGCCCATCCAGATCTGAATAATTTACTCAACAGAAAACCAAATTTTTCTGTTTTGAGCTTGGGAAAAAGTCAAAGAACTTAATGTCGTCAAAAGATCTCTAAAAAGATCCATATTCCATTAATGAATTGTACCTAAAAATGACTAAAAGTAATGAGTTTCTCATTAGCCTCAGCTGTATTTTTAATTAGTTTTGATCAGTGAGGGATTTAATGTCAACACTGAGGACTGTCTCTTCATATCTAATCCCAACATTATATGTTGCAGCTCTTTATTGTCTGGATTCTCAAAGTTATAATGTGGTGTAACATATGGGAACTTTTACCTCACTGTCTCTGATGGTGTGGATGCTAAAGTGTCCACATAAAAACTGGAGGTGTCACTGAAAGAAACTGCAGCAGACCACTAAAGCCATTAGGTTTTACCCTTTGAGGTCTATGAATGTCTGAAACACTGAGGTACACTATATTCCTGAAGGTATTCACTCACCTGCCTTGACTCACATATGAGCTTTAGTTCATCCCATTCCTAATCAATATGACGTGGCTCCATCTTTGCAGCTAGAACAGCTTCAACTCCTCTGGGATGGCTGTCCACAAGGTTTAGGAGTGAGTTTATGGAGATTTTTGACTATTCTTCCAGAAGAACATTTGTGAGGTGAAACACTGATGTTGGCTGAGAAGGCCTGGCTCTCAGTCTCTGCTCTAATTCATCCCAAAGGTGTTCTATCTGGTTGAGGTCAGGACTCTGTGCAGGCCAGTCAAGTTCATCCACACCAGACTCTTCCATCCATGTCTTTATGGACCTTGTTTTGTGCGCTGGTGCACAGTCATGTTGGAAGAGGAAGGGACCAGCTCCAAACTGTTCCTACAAAGTTGGAATTGTCCAAAATGTCTTGGTCTGCTGAAGCATTCAGAGTTCCTTTCACTGGAACTAAGGGGCCAAGCCCAGCTCCTGAAAAACAACCCCACACCATAATCCCCCCTCCACCAAACTTTACACTTGGATCAATGCAGTCAGACCAGTACCGTTCTCCTGGCAACCACCAAACCCAGACTCTTCTATCAGATTACCAGATGGAGAAGTGTGATTCATCACTCCAGAGAACGTTCCTCCGCTGCTCCAGAGTCCAGTGGTGGCTGCTTTACACCACTGCATCTGACGCTTTCCATTGCACTTGGAGATGGCTGGTTTGGATGCAGCTGCTCCACCATGGAAACCCATTCATGAAGCTCTCTGCTCTGTTGTTGAGCTAATCTGAAGGCCACATGAAGTTTGGAGGTCTGTAGTGATTGACTGCAGAAAGTTGGCGACCTCTTCGCACTATGTGCATCAGCATCCTCTGACCCCGCCCCCTCAGTTTACGTGTCCTACCACTTTATGGCTGAGTTGCTGTTGTTCCCAAACACTTCCATTTCTTTATAATACAGCTGACAGTTGACTGTGGAATATTTAGGAGCGAGGAAATTTCACCACTGGATTTGTTGCACAGGTGTCATCCTATCACAGTTCCACACTGGAATTCACTGAGCTCCTGAGAGCAACCGATTCTTTCACAAATGTTTGTAGAAACAGTCTGCATGCCTAGATCCTTAATTTTATACACCTGTGGTCATAGAAGTGATTGGAACACCTGATTCTGATCATGTGGATGGGTGAGCAATATAGTGTATTTCAGTCTGGATCAGAAGGGAACCTCAACCTGCCATTATGATTTAAAGACTTGAAGGTCATCCTGTCAGGAGTAAAATAAACAAGTTTCCATGTTTCCTGCCATCCTGCCCAGAAGCTACTCTTACACTCCGCACCTCCGTGTGGGTGGAAGCCATGTCAGTCGTAAAACCACTTCAGAGCAGCAGTCCACCTGCTGGGAACTGAAAACAACTCTGACCATTTTTAGACGTGTTGTCAGTCTAAAAAGGAACTGTTACTACATTGTTTCTCATCTCAGCTAGATGGGAAACAACCTCAAATCAAGATCCAAAACTCTGTTGCTGGCAGCAACAATTATCCACAAGTTAACACAATGACTGAAAAGACTACAATGACACAAACTCTAAGCCTGCTGCAGATGGTCAGATTTAGAATAAAGCAGCACCGTCACTGAGTGTAACATCACAGAGCTGATAGTTTGACTGGAAACTCTCAGCAGATCCCCATCATGAAAGGCTATTCTAAGTTCTATTGGATGGATGGATGGATGGATGAAAAAAGATAAGAAAGGGAGAAAGCAACATAAGTAGATATGAGTCAGCTTGACAAGTGATTCAATGTTTGAAGTATCAAGTTGCTCTGGAACTTCAACACTTCTCCCCGCTCCTGTTTTAGAGTGGTCTCAGCTGAGTTTTGACCTGCAGACTGAATGCTCAAGTAGAATCGTTCTAAATTTGGAGGAAAATTCTTAAAATTCTCCATGTGGAATGTAAGGTTACGGCTCTCCTTCAATCCCTGGATAAAAACAGATCCAAAAGGGATTCAGTAATAGTTTAGTAACAGGATTAGTGCTTCCTCTTCTCCAGTGGCCCCTCTGACCTGCAGGGTCCCCAGAGGCTCTTTTTATTCAATTCAGTTTTTCTGTATCATGTCCATTCACAGCAAGAGTCATCGTATGGCTCTTTCAGAGAAAGGAGACAAGTCAAAGACCAATTTATTCCATTTTCCTTTCAGGGAACCTGATCCAGCCTGTACATTCTCAGAGTGGGGGATTAAATCAAAATGAAGTTGTGATACACTGCTGGTTTCTTTTACCATGAGTTCAACTAATTGTTACAATTCACAGCCACAATACACCTAGTTGTTTTTTTTTTTTAATCCTGAAGTCAATGCCTTTTGGTTCCTAGTTGGTTCAAAAGCTTTACTGGGTTGGTTTGTTACTTCAACGCAACTCAAACAAAAGCCGAACTCATTCTCTGTTGTTTGAAATAACTCCGGCTGGGACACATCACTTATTTCACCTTCTTTAAATTAACTTTACCATTACTCTAAAGTAGTGTAAAAAAAAAAAAACCCAACTAAAATTAAAAAAAAAATAAATAAATAAATAAAAGGTTCTTGACATCTCTATTTAAAATAAAAGTGTATTTATGCGTACAGTGGCACGTTTCTGTATTGGAAACATTCCCTGGGTTCTAATGATCCTCCACCCCCTCTCTCATCAGCAGCACCCACGAAGCCTCATGGGAAATAACTCTGCCGTCGTGATCATTGAGGAGGGAAACGTGACTCATTTTTTACAGGCCGCATTGATGAAGCTTGACACAAAGCAACAAGCAAATCTGCACTTTTTTTTTTTTAAATCCATGCTAAATATTTCACAAACACACCTGTGACTGCAGCTCAGCAAACACACATGCTGTAACAAGGGTGTAATAAGGGTGTATTAGTTGGAAAGTGACAGTATGTTCACAGGTGGAAATTATTCAGCTCTGTTGCCAATGTTTTCTGAGCCAAAAAGAAGCAAAGCTGAGGCAGAAAAGACATTTATGGTCTGTTTCCGATGAACTTTTTTTTTTTCCTGGCTACAAATGAAGACACCATCCTACAAAATGACAGTGTTGTCTTTTTTTTTTTTTTTTTAGCTTAAGCCTCTAATTATACTTCAGTGTCTCAGTATGTGCAGCAACTTTCACATAAAGCCTTTGCATTCATGGCAGTATCTGCTCAGACTCCTTATCTTTATCAGACCCCTTTTCATGTTTGCTTATTCACTATTTTTTAATCCTGCCTTGTACGTTTTACTTCAAAATGAGAGCAGCACCCGCTACAGGCCTGTCATTTTAAAAAGCTTTAACATGCCCACTTTTCAATATGCCAAAAGCTGCAAGGAGAGAAAATAATCAGACTTTTGTTGCAGAGTTCAAAGAGATTCAGGTTCTAAAGCACTTCTGTTCTTCAGTATTTAAACCACATAATTCTTCAGACCTGAACACTCAGGTTTCCCTGCTGAGGGACGGAAACAGAAAACAGACTCCAGAGAACAAATAACTAGCACTTTGGCATCTCTTCATCAACTAATGAGGCCTTATTCTTGACATGCCAACTTAATAAAATAATTTTAAACAGTCACTGAAGGAGAAGTATTGAATACATTTTTCAGAACATCAAAACCTATGAAAAGACCCTTAATTAGCCAGATTTGAAGCATTTGCGGGGTTATTATTATTAATTTCTATATTACTTATCCTATTCATGTCTGTTGGAGCCAACAGGAAGTCATCAGACCCAAATCTGCAGTTGAAGTTTCACCACAGCAGAGCAACACCTCAGACCGGTTATATTTACAGCGCTGTTGTGTTTTTCAAAGTTCTCAAGGATTCAGTGACAATTCTGGTCTCCTAAGTAGATACGTTTTACATTTCAAGAACGTTTGGACGAATACAAGTTCGTTAGGATCTGTGTTGAATGAAGTTGTTCACAGAGGTAGGCTGGCTAAAGTATAAATATCTGAATGAACATGGAACTAGGTTAAATACGTTCAGGGTCTCAGAGGAAAACATTTGACCCATTTAACAGAGGACACATTTCTTACAAAAAGTCTGACACTAAATCGACATTTGCAACAAATAATTTAAAAAAAAAGACTTTTAGTTTTAGGAACCAGGGGCAGAAATAAGTCATCGTGTGACCACCGTGGTCTGGGCGCCGCTGACGACCTGCATCGGAGAGCAGGACCACTCATGTGCTCAGACCAGGAAGTAAATATACACATTCCTACTTTATTTCATTCCCATTATAAGTAAAACCATTATCATGAATGTTTTTGACCATGAAAAGTAAATGTAAAGGGGAAAAAAAGGAATTATAGTCAGGGTATTAACTTTTTCTGAGCTACACAACGAGTGAAGAAAGCTCCACATACTTGTACTGACAAGCAGAGGCCTTTGTCTTCTTCTCATACTTTAAAGAGTTGCAGTAGCTGAAAAGCTTCACTCTGACTTTACATTCAAGTGCTACTGCACCCGTGAGCATGTCCTGGATGATTTTTGGCACTATTTAAAACCTGTGACGAGAGACCAACAGCCCATAGTGACAGTGTAGACTTTGTGCACTTGAAGGCTGAAATGGAAAACAGGGAAAATGAGTGTCTCATTCCCTTTTGTTTGGCTGACACAACGCAGATGTGTCAGGAGCTTGGACAAATCTGTCATGATTCATGGCCTCGTCCTCTGAAAATCAGTCCTTAAACCTGCTGATCCATCTGAAATGTCTCTGAGTAACAACAGAAAACTACAGACGGGCTTTTAGTTTCCATTAAACTATTCCCTGTTTGACACTATCCGGCTCTCTTCATGCAACCTCTGATGTCACACCAACGTGATTCTCAGCTCATCGCTGTGTTGTTTCGTTCCCGGCATGTTGGAGGAAGAGTCTGACTGGAACGATGGGTCACTGCTGCTAAAAAAAAATCCCTCAAAAATACAGGAAGTGGAAATGTCTCTGCTCTGTTGCCAAGTGCACACCCACTCACGTGAACAACACAACTTCCAGATATTTAGCTGTATTTCAAAGCGTCAAACCAAAATGGCATCACCCTGCAGGAGTGCTACCTTTTAAATAAGTCCATTGTTTTAGTTTTTATAGCATCTTTAACTTAATAGAAAAGGAAAAGTTTGTGTGCGAGAGAACATACCCAGAGGGATCAATCTGGTCATGTGTTTTCGTACGTGTTTATGTGCGAGAAAGAGGACGTGATCACAACTGCTGGACTTGAAGCAATACATTTCACACAAGCACGCACTTTCTGAACACATGGGATCAAAAACTGATCTACCTGTAAGATAGAATGCCTCTGACAAGATGAAGCACACAAAATATATATAACGTGAGAAGATTGGACCTGGCTTTAAGTAACAACCCAGCAGCAGAGATGAATGATGTGAATGATTATCACTACCTACAGTGAACCTGAACAGTATGATACATCGGTACACGATCACACAAACAAGAGGAGAAATGTTCTCATCTTTGTGTTTTAACTTTGCGTGAGCCTTTAACTGCTCTGGCTCTGCTAAATAGTTCAGAAAAGGGCCAGATACTTGCAGTTCCAACTGCAAAGAAAAAAAAATATGCAAAACATCAATGGATAGATGCAAAGTAACAACAGAGGAAGGAAAAGGAAAACAAAGAAATGCAAAAATGACCACAAAGAGACACCTGATCATAGCGTAGATGTTCAAAGATGGCGCATTGAGGCACATTGCTACAGAGAGATGTAACATACAAATTACCTTTATTTCTTAATCAAAACTGAGACAGGGCCTTTTACATCTTCGTTCAGGAGCCTGAAGACTCATAATACCACTAATATTCGTTTCAATCTTGCTTTTAGAAGATCTTTGTTGTTTTTATTGAGTCTTATTGGCAGATTAAAAGCTTAAAATCCCATTCCATCAGTTCTTCATCTCCTGAAAACCCATTTGTATTCCTCAAAAATTCAACATTTTTACATTTTGAAGCGAAAGATTTGTGCAAGACTCACTACTTAACATACTCTGTCTCTACGCCTCACAAAATGAAAAACATGCTGAATCCTGGGCATTCGTCTTCACAACGGAGCGATTCTTCGGTCAGAGGCTTCTTCAGATCACAGGCCGGTGCAGGAGATCCGTCCTGTTTCCAGCTCTGCAATGACTCTTTAAAGAAACTTAAACAGCGAAAGTTATGGTTAAATATAATTACCTTTCTGTTATAAATACAGTATTATTGAGTTTAACTGAACTGAATTGAACATATTTTTTTATTCAAGTCCAGTTGACTGTAGTCCAGTTCATTATAACCCAACGGAATATATTTCAGTAGGTTTGACCACTTGTATTGTATGTATTAAATGTAACATTATTATTAATAGAATAAAGAACCAAATGATTCCTGTCAGTCTTCAGCAGAAACAGAGTGCCATTCTCTGTGGTAAGAACCTGCTTTAGCAGGATTTAAATCGAGATGAATCAAAAGAATTTGGAAGTCAAATCAGCTGCAGGTCAGTGGAGCTCAAGTGCTTAAGTCACATGACCTCTAACCACAGCTGGAAATATAAAACACTTGTACTATAGTACACCATTTTGCAGTACTTGTTGTGCACAAAGAGGGTGGTAATGGGGGCAGTCCAGTAGGATGCAATTTGAGATTTGAGCCATGAGGTGTCACTTAAAAGTTTTTAATCAGGTTTAGGTCTTAAATTAAAAAAAAAAAAAAAACACAAGCTTGGAGTGCTGCATGGGTATCGTTTCCTTACATCTGGTGCTCATCAGTGTAGGGATCCAAATACTAGTTTCTTTGAGACACTATGAGTGCCTCAGTTCCTACAAGAAAAACGTTTAGGTCTTTAGGTCTTGCCTTTGACTGGACAATTGCAGTACTTTGAGTCATTTCTTTTTCACTCAAAATGATTTACTTGTGTGTTTGGGATCATTCTTCTGCTGCATGAATCAATTTCAGCTGAGCCTTAGTTGTCAGATACATCTGACCTGGAAAAAAAAGAGAAAAAGCTTTTGCCAGATCAGTATGATGATCAGCTGTGGGGATCCCTGCAAAGGGAAAAGCTGAAAGAGGGTGTTTGCTTGGTTGTTTGCTTGCTTTAGCAGTCGGACAGATGGCTTCACTCTTGACTCTGGATTACTTGCGTAAACAGAATAGTTTATAGTTGATTCAGTCACTCCAAGGTGTCATTTCTGTGTCCTGTGCCTGCAAGCCCACTCAACTCATCACCATCCCACCACCATGCTTGAGAGTTGGTATGAGGTGCTTGTGCTGACATGCTCTATTTGGTTTTCATCAAACCTGCAATGGACTGGCAGCCTTTCCAGGGTTTACCTCACTTTAACCTCGGACAGGAACTGGAAGACTCCGGTGTTTCTGAACAGGAAATGAAGCAGGTATGGAAACTGGATGGAAGGATGGTTTCCCACCAATGAGATGCTCCACTATAAACAAACACTATAACACATGTGTCAAACTCAAGGCCCATCACGTGATTTTATGTGGCCCTCGAGAGCTTGGGCATTATTGGCTTAAATTTTAAACCAATATTTTAAGACTTAAAATAAGCTTACACCGCTTTAAAGTGCATATTGACAATAAACTACATCTCCCATCATGCATTTCTCCGTTACCCACAACGATAACGTAGGGACGAATTTTTCAGAACTGATGGACTTAAGAAAAACCTTTCCAAACTAACCCCAAGAAAAGAAAAATTGATGCACAACAGTATAACTTTAGTGTTATGAGGCGGGTGTCAGTCGTGAAAGAGTTTAATCTACGTTGGGATTTTGACAGCAAACACGGAGCTAAGTATGCTAAATTTAGCCTGCAAGAAAAACAAAGAACTGCTTCCGCATCTCTGATTATTACATTAAACTTTGAGTTTAATATAATAATGACTTAAATATTTGAAACTTGAATACATAATAAAATACAGAAACCATTATTTAACATTATAATAAAGTGTAGTTTAATTTCTTTTGATTTACATTTTGTTACATTCATGCCGTCAATCTGGCCCTTCGAGGGCCACCACGATGCTGATGTGGCCCTCAGTGGAAGTGAGTCTGACATTATAGTACCCCTCCAGGTCTACTTCGTTCTTGTCTATCCAAAGGACATTTCTCCTGAAATCTTGTGGTTTGTCCAGATGCAAATTTCTCATGACATGTAGATTAAAGCCTTGGTATTTAAAAGAGGGTTCCTCTCTTTTTCAGGTGGTGTATATCATCAGAATCCGCTGGCATGTGAACATCTCCCTCATGTGTTTCATCTCTGCCCTCTGTTCCTCGGCAGAGTCGTGCGTCCTTGGAAAACCCCGCGCCGGCGGCTTCATTTGTATTCCCGTCATCCCGCAGACAGACAGACAGTCAGCCAGAGACAGACAGAGACAGACAGCCGGGCTGAGTGTCACGATCGAAGCGCCCTTCTGCTGCTCCAATGATGAAGAGGAGGCAGTGAATGAAGGGGAGGACGGAGAGGCAGAGGGAGGAGCCAGGATGGTCAAGGTGAACCGATGAACCTCGTCTTATTACCCCTCACGGCCGGAACACGCGCAGCGCGCCTCCCCTGCGGAGCTCACAGCCGTCAAGTGGCGCGGACGCACACAAACACAGACGGGAAGCCTTGACGCCTTTTTTTTTTTTTTTTTGCTTTCATTAGTTTCAGTCGCGCAGATTCCGGGGCTCGAACTTAACTGTCACGGAGTGAGTGGCGTGCGTCATTTCTCCGGGAACCGCGGAGGAACGGAAGGTGAGTTTTTCTTCAAAGACATGATGTTGACGCAGCAACCTGTGGAGAGTTACCTGTCTGCGCTGTCACCTTGTTCCTGGGTTCGGGTTCAAACATTCATTTATCAGCGTTCGCGTCGCGGCTCCTCCGAGGATCTGCGTCGGGATGACAGCCCCTCCTGCCGGAGGAGATCATTCAAGAGGAGGCATTCTCGAAAGCAGCGGTGCTTTGTAACGTAGAAATCGATCGGTGCGTTTCGGATGGGCCCAACTCAGTTTGATTCAGAGTCGTTCAGGCGCGCGCGCGGGCTGTTTTCTGTCAGTGGAGGCGTCGGATGGCAACCGCGGACTTTTTTGACGCACATTTTGGGAAACAGCTGCTGCGCACTGTTTAATTCTCTGCGGCAATAAAAGAACTCGCATACCAGAGGAGGAGAGTCAGATATCCCTGGAGCTCCACGACTACCAGCCGAAGTTATTCAGAGAGGAACGTTGAAGAGATTTATGATTAATGATTAAGAATTTTAATCGCGATTAATCGCATGATTTCCCAGATTAATCACGATCAATCGCATTGTTTACGCAAAATCAAATAATGAATTCAAAAGTAGTGTAAAATGCACTTTTATTTAAATGTTCTGCTGCCATGTGAACTAATGTGCCATAAAATTTGTTTTTCAAACACTTTTAACATCAACACATTTAGTGCAAATCTCTTAAAAAAATGTAAAACAAAATAAAGCTTATGGCCACTGCCAGGGCACTCATGTCATCCTGTTTTTTATGAAAAATAAAAAGTCTATGAACTAAATTCTGAGCCACAATCAGAACATTAAAACAGGCAATTTCTGAGGTAACAGCAGAAACTTTTAACGGGGAGTTCAACTTGGCAGTGGTTACAAATAACATTGTTTCTGTCGAATCCTCCGTCTGGGAGAACTTTAAAATGAAGATGTCCATGTTAAAGTTCCGTAACTTTACTGTCTGTTTTAGCTTTGTTTTTCCGTCAATTCTCTTCTGGTTCCGCAGCAGCCAGTAACAGACTTTTCAAAACAAAAGCATGTGAGCAACCTGCGTTAACGCACCATAAAATAAATGTCGGCATTTATAAATCAATGAGTTAATGACATAACTCATTATCTTACCCAGCCCTAGTTACAATATATTCACAGTTGCTCAAAATTCTTTGGAAAATAAAAGAGAAACAGGCTAGAATGGTTACTGAAACATGCGTCTGGTTGTATGACTTAACTGTATAAATGTGTTTTGATAATCTTCAGAAAACAGGTGACCTGGGGCTGCTCTTTGATTGATTACCTTAAAAGGCCATATTCTATTCTCAAAGCTGAACGGGTCTGTCAAGAGGAACATCTCATAGAAGAACGGGACTGGAGTCTCAGCTGGCTGCTGTGAACTGAGCTGGAAAGAAAGAACTGAAAGGGGGTTGTTGTAGTGTATCTCTGTGGTATTTTTGACCCAAGCATGTCAGAGATATTTCTTTGTGAGCTTGGGAAATCGTGTCAACCCTTTTCCAGAAGGTGCTGGACCCTTTCACTTTGTGTTGGGAGCACATCTGCACTATTCTGTCTTCTCTACTTGTCTACTTTCATGTGATTTGACAGTTTGATGCACAATACCAGTCTCCAGGAGGGTCAGTGTTTCTTTCTTTTCATTTCTTGGGCTGTTACGCCCTGGATGGGTCACCAGTTGACCAAGGTGATTTACCAAGAAAGAAAAAAGGAAGCCAAAATACACAAGAGAATACATTTTTTTTAAGGAACCCGTCACCAACATTTTTCAAGTTTCCACGGTGGCTTGTCTCATTATTCTTTCATAAATGGTTTGGAAGACCTAGTAAGTCCAAAAGTGATGCTCTAGGGTTACTTAAGCATTGACAACTGTCTGGTGTCCAAGTTTTCACTTTTAACAGGTTGGTTTTACTGCAGGTCTTCTGGTTCTTGGTTCATTGCAGCATTTACCGTTCAGATGTTGTGACCATATTCACTGTGTGAGGAGGGAATCCCGTATTAGAGTTTGCAGAATGTGTTTTAGCGCTGCATATAAGGATATCACCACAATTCTTTATGTTTCAAAAAAAGCATAGCAACGTTTAGACTCTGCAAGTGATTTTCCTGCTGGTTTATGTTGAGCGGATCAACAGTTTGGAAAGCAGATGCATTTAAACCAGAGCTTCTGAAACAATGCAAGAAAAATGATCATTTCAGTAAACACAATGTGTTTTTCATGATGCTTGCTTTCATGTACTCTGCTCTTGCTTTCCAGTCCCATGAGCAGTCCCTCGAGAGGCAGGAACCAATTTATCAAATGCCACAACGTAATCCCATGCCCCCACATGCGTCACACAGCTTGACTTCTCTTCAAGCTCGTGGTAGAAAATTAAGAAATTTTCATTTGGCAGTTTCAGATCCTCCCTTGTTCCATTTTACTTCCTCACTGGGAAGAGGTGTTGCAAATCAGAGAAACTAGAAGATATGTTCACACAATTAAATAAGAAGAAAATGTGACGTCTGTTGGTAACACATGAGGTCAAGTGACAGGAAGGTGGTGTCAGTTTAACCTGATTTAAGGTTGTAGGTCAGAAGTAGGATTCTTAAACGCTGCTTAACCAAGGTCGTTTCATGTACGTTTTTCCAAATAAAGCATAAGGATAACATTAGAAATTATCAAAAGACTATGTGTGAATAACATCTAAAACAAATATATGATATAATTCCTTGTAATCAGAACAGACTGAATGTTGGAAGGTTCATAACCCAGAAAAAAAAAACAAGAAACAAGGTCTTATAACCAGGTGGAGACTAATCTGTTTATGAACAGTGGACTAAATAGGCCTGATTAAAAAAATGAAATGACAAATGATGCTGCAGAGGATCAGAATCCAGCTTTAAAAAAAAAAAAAAAAAAAAACCCACATTTTTTTTCTCAATTAGTTTTTAATCCTTTAATTCTGAGCATTTATCTGAATGTCATCTTGAATTTTTCCAAAGGATAGATGGTGCTCATCAAAAGTAGAGGAAAAAATTTAACCTCACGGCGCTGGTTTAATTTCACATCGTCCGTATTTTACGAGTTTAATTGATTTTCAAGAAAGGAGTGGGTTGGTGGGTGGAGTCGGTTCTGCTCCAGCTAGGAGGTTTCCAGGACAGTCCCCAGCCCCGTCACGTGCTCAAATGAACTGAGCCCCCCTCTGAACCCACGCTGCCCCCGTTAGCAGAGCCACTCATGGCGCTGGCCTGTGTCTGCAAGGGTATCTGACATTAAAACCTATGCCAAAATCAATATGTGGAACACAATAATCTGCTGTGGAGACCCCTACAAAGGGGAAAAGCCAATATGTGAAAAAAAAAAAATACAAAAACATGGCATTTGAGGAGCTCGAGAGCTGCAGTGTTTCTGAAAGTAACAGGATGGGAGCAGGAACGGAAGAGTTGAGATCTTAAGATTTTTATCTGAAACCGGCAACATGTGGCTGCAGTGACTAAGGGATTTTTACTGAGTAAAATGTGACAACAGATCTGCTGTTCTTGGAGGAGACACGACGACCTGCTGTGGCCTTGAAGCCAAACTCTGAATCGTCACACGTTGAGCCGCAGAACATGCAGAATTCTGGGATTAAAATCCTTTTTAAGACACCTTTTTTGCTGGCAGTGTCAGTACTGTTGTGATATTTGTGTTTTTTTTTTTTTTTTTTTTTTTTTAGAAAGAAACAAAAATGCTAGAAATACCTCATCTGTCCACATGCTGCTTCATTGTGCTGTATCCAGTTCACAAGAAACACGAGCATGTTGCTGTTTGTGTGATGGCCGTGCTGCGTGATTTAAGTCTGAATGTTGTGTTGCTGAGATTACTTCTACTTTTCAGTGTAAGGCATGCAACATGACTGAAAAATGAGCCGTGCATTTCAGTTGTAATCAATGATTTGCTTACGTTCTTCTGACTGTTTCTCATCCCAGTAAGCAGTTTTGAGTCACTTTGGTTCCAAACTCGTCCTAATTTTCCTGTGATGCTAAGACACAATTCAAGCATCCAGTTATGTCACCTCCTGAACTGTTCTCGCAATTTCCCCTTCACGTCTTACAAGTTCACATCTTCCTTACAGCTCGCAGGCAGCAGCTCACATGAGAGCAGCAGCTAAACGGATGAAAACAATATAAATAGAGCGAGCACGCTGTGTTGTTGTTGTACGTGTGGGTGTCGAGGTTACGCTCCGAGTGTGGATTGCTGCACGCGTGGGGAGGAAACAAAAGCTCTGTTCCACATCAGCGCTAACAGATTGAAATATCAGCGGCTGTGTGACCTCATGAAGGACCTCTTGTGATGAGTCACCGCTGAACAATTTTATATTACAGCAGACGCAGGAATGTGACTCCCAGAGGTGATGCAGGGGGAAGGACAATATAAACACCGTTTCCTCGAGCTATAAATGTAACTGCAGTATCGTAGAAGTGTGACATTTAGAGAAAAAAAAATTACTGCAGCAGCTTTTCCTTTTCTTGACCTGCAGAGCTCGATGGTCCGTCACGGCAGCATGCCAGTTTATCAATTGTCAAAGCTGCACAAAGGGGCGTTCCTCTTGTATCTTTTAGCTCCCAGGGTCCCCCTGCAGGCGCGGAGGTGAAGTTGCTTTCGTGACTGTCCAAATTTTAGTGCGTTAGGTCTCTTGCTTGGTCACCGTCTCGTTTTCTTTCTGTCATTGCTTTAATGAGTTTCCTTGCGTCTGCTATGATGTGAGCCAGTCCAACTGTTGCTGATGTTTGACATAATGTCACAAAACGGTACACAGATGTTGCAAGCAATGAATGGAACAGGAATCCAAAGTTACTTTGTGAGGTTTTTGCTGACAGAATGGATTGGAGGCTGTGAGATGTAGATGATACCTCCTGAGCATAATCAAATATTCCTTCAAATGTGACTGAAACATAACATGAAAAAAAAAAAAACGGGACAAAAGCTCCTCTGTGCTGCTTTAACAAACACCACTTTCCCTCCTCCTTCATTCATACCTCTATGATTTGATGCTGGAAACCTTTTTGTTCGCTCAGACAAACAATCAGAGTTCTGAAACGTCCACTTTTTACCTCCACTCTAATGAAATGGGCTGCCAAGTTCCCCACAGGAGCTTTATTTATTTCAAGTGCAGGAACTGCCCCAGCAGGAGCTCTTTCACAGATCTTTTGAAGATTTAGAGTTTAGGACTGAGCCACTTGAATCCCCTACACTTGTGCCTTTTTTGAGATATATCCTACAGCTTTGTGTTTCAGTGCGAGCATAAATTTGGACACAAATTACGCTCAGTGACCCTTATTACTTCATGAGAAAGCATACAGTAGCTCGCCTGAGAGCTCACGTCAGCATTAAACTGAAGCCCAGCAGGTCAAAAATGACTCATTTTACCGTCACATGTCGGCTCAGTGGACCCTGGTGTTCGCTAACAGCCCGTTCTTCTGTGGTTTGTTTATGCTTTTACAGAACAGTTGATTGCACGGGCAACTGTATAACTGCTGATGAAAATTAACTGTTTATAGCAAATAAAAATCAGTAGTGGAGTATATTTGATTACACGTTGACGTTGGACCTAAACAAAGACTTGCTCTGTGTGAAAGTCCCATTAAATTACATATTTTCAGACTATATTCTAAAGCACAGAACAGGCGATTGTTTTTACAGTGTATCCCCATTAAATGACTACGTATTTACATTGAGACTGTCCATTGATATTCTTCATACAGCCAGAGACAAATCTATGGAGTCTAGCAGAAAATATCTGTCGGCACAAAGGCTCACACAGAAGTCAGATCCCGTCAGGTGGAGCTCTGCAGCCTAATCAACGTCTGTCTGTTTGTGGTTGTTGACATGAATCACTGCATTAACTTCTGTTCTCTAAAATCTGCAATTTATATGAGCAAAATGGGCCGAGGAGTGTCTGCGTGACAATCAGGGATGCCATGTTGACATGCAGCAGTGAACTCAGTTTTGTTTCTCCTACTCAGACTGAACAACTAAGATACAAAATCTAACAGATGTTTGTGTGAAAATGTCCTCCTGTTGTTTTCACACAAAATCATTAACTTTTACTCTCAGCTTGTTTGCAGACACAGCTTGAAGCTGCGTAGAAAAACCTAATTGTACCTGCCTGAGTGAATCTGCTAACCCCTCTGGGGTGCATAATATGCAAAGTTCATGCACAAGTCGAGAGATGGCTCTCCAAGCTATTGAGTCATGGAGCAGACCTGGTGAAGACCAGCTCATTCTTCTTTCTACATCCTGAAAAGTAACATCATAAAATTCTACTTTGTTTTTAAAGGACAACATTGTGGTTCTTTATTGTAGGTTGCTCTTGTGGCATACGCATCAGAAGAACAATTTTTACAAGATCGCACACATATCTGGCGAGAAAAAACTCAGTATTTTAACAACTCTTAGCCTGGTCTTGAGTGCTACTTCAGTGAGATGAAGTAAAATATACTCTGAGGAAGCTGAACCCGCCTCATTAAACAGAATCCATATTTTTTGCAAGATGAGAAAATCTCTTTCGTTTTTCAGAGTAGAAGACTCCTCATCTACAAGTGTCTTTTTTGAGGACTTACAAACTTATAATAGTGTTTTACTGTAAAATGCTTTATAGGTGATGCAGTGAAAAACACCGGTGACTCATTGATTTAAATGAAACAAATTCATCATTTGGGATTTGTTCTATTATTACGTTTCCTCCCAGTAAGCTTGTCTCCCCCACCACATCATCCCTGCGACTGTTTTCTCTGTAAGCTGCTCTGTGAAGTGTGAAACTGATACCAACCCCCTGAGGTCGGCATCGTAATCCTGCCTGCACAACTGAGATTTGTAACTGTACGGCCCCTGCACTGCCTTTACTCCTCACTGTGTCAAAAATGTTGTCTGAATTTGTCCGAGTGATGGTCTCCTCGTGTGTCTCTGTAGAGCAACACGATGCCGAGGAATCCCACCAAGATCTGAGGGGGAGGAATTCGGCATCCCGACGGTGCGGACGGACCCCCGACTGTGATTCCCCGCAGCCATGAAGGGACCAGCTGTTTGACTGCACGTGGATGGAGTCATCACAGCTGCTGGTTTTGTGCTGCTTCTGATTGGATGTCATTTCGCTTCATCCATCCCACCAAGATTTGGCAGAAAATGTTTTCAGTTGCTGCAGAAAGCTGACTGAGAAGTTTGTTGGAGCCTTTTGGAAACTTTCAAAGGATATTTGATTCCTCCGTAGTCCTTCACAGCTGTAACCCCTGTACTATTTGAAAGCAGATTAGAGCCCATATTTTCTTACCATTCATATTAGTTAGAGTATATGTAACTGAAATATTTACATGCAATTTATTTAGAAAAAAAGTTATTCTGAATCTGATGCTGCTGCTACAGCTGAAATACATTAAGTGTCTTTCTTTGGACCAAAATACTGATTTTTTTTTTTATCACCGTCATGTAAATGACAGGCTTGTACACCTTTATCTCAAAAAGGATAATTTTTTTAATAAGAATCCCTGAGATTAAGCATTTTGAAGATGCTGCTTTTTAAAGACTGATAGACCCTTAATGAACATAACCAGGACCAGGACCATATCACGTTCAGCTTTCAGATATGTGACTGCTGCTGAATTTCCCTTTTTCCACTTTAGCTTTGTTAAAGCAACCATTTTAACATCATTTTTGCAACCATCCTGAAACAGAACTTGTCAAACACTTACTTTTTTGATTTTTTTCATCAAACTTTTTTCCCAAAACATCCTGAAGTTTCAGCCAGCAGAAGCTCACCAGTATTTGAGTTTTTTTTTTTTTTTGTAGTCATCTGTTTGTATTTTATCTGCTCCCATCTGGATTACAGCTCATTTAACAGCATTCATTGGCAGAACTTCTAATCACAAAACACACACACAAAAAAACGCATCAGAATTTGTGAAGCAGATCGTAAACTTTACACGTCTCTGGGCATCTTGAAGTCAGCAGAACCTCCTCCCATCCAGCCCGTCACCTCTTCCTGCCTCAGGGGCTAAAACCCGCTGCTCACCCCGTCACCGCCATGGTGATGTCACAGGGCACCTATACCTTCCTGGCCTGTTTCGCTGGCTTCTGGTTGGTCTGGGCCTTTATCGTCATGCTCTGCTGTTTCTGCAGCTTCCTGCAGCGCAGATTAAAGCGCCACCGCGAGGAGCGGCTCAGAGAACAATGTCTGCGGACTGTGGAGACGGAGCCGCTCAGCTGTCATCACGCCGGATACCCACCTGTCCTTCCAGCTCCACCTCCACTGCCACCACAGCTCCCAAGGGAGCCACCACAGCTGTGCCCTCCTCAGACACTGTCTCCGCCTCTTCCTCTGCCTGTTCCTCATCCCCTGCCACAAGCAACCTGGGTCAGCATGCCAGGTAACATGAAGATATTTCTATTATGATGAATATGTCGATGTTCCTTATCTCTGAGAGAACAGAAAGATCAGGTTGCATGATTCCCATAATTATAACATCACCTTTAGGAATAAAAGAGCATACCAAGTGCTGATTTACTTCCACCATGACTGTTTTGTCTGGTTTAGGACATTTGTCCAGCATCAAGGATGAAGAGTCCTGTTACATTTTTAAAATGCTGGTGTAGATTATCAGTTGTCCAGGTCGTGGTAATCCTGAAAACCTTTAATAGAAGGCTCTCTGATGAGAAAGGAAAAGTCCTCAGGTCCGTGTGCCTTCTATTAAAGCTTTTTGGCATTCCCAAAATGGCTCTTGAGTCTTGTGTCTAGTTGACATTTTAGCGTAAGATGAAGTTTATTCAAATTCTGCAAGACATAACCCCTCATCTTCACATGTTATACAGACAATGTTAACGGTATCAAGTCAGATTTAGTCTATATTAAACAGGGTCAGTCAAAGCTACATTAAGTCATGATGGTAAAAACATTCAACACCTATTTTTACAGAGTGGACTCTATGTGTGTGGACTGACCCAGATAGCAGATATAAGATAAGATACTTTTAGCACATTCAGTTACTGCACTGGAAAGTATCTAAATACTGTAAACTGGCTTTGAGATGGCTTGTGGCAAGTGTTTTGAAGGCCAGTATTGGCCCAAAGGAAATATCCAAACCCAATTTCAAAACAGTTGGGACCCTTTGTAAAACACTGATAAAAACAGAATGCAAATTTACAAATCTCATAAACCCATATTGTATTCCCAAAGAACATAAAGAACATATCAGATGTTCACAGAAAACATTACTTTGACTTTGTTGGCAGCAAACATAGTATTCCACCCAGCGCTCCAGCCTTTTTGGAATTGAGGTTGTAGATTGTCATTTTTATTTGTGTTATTTAAAAGGTTACCTCAAAATAGAAATCATCAAAACTGTGAGGAATCTCTAGTATCTTTAAGAAAGCAAAGTATTGCTGTCATTAAAGTTAGCCTGTTAGCAAGCTAAGCTACCATTGGTTTAGCTGGCTCAACTTTGAGACCAAACGCTAAAATGACTTGCTAGCTGGTAACAGATGAGTCGTGCAGCGACAGTAACTTTCATTCCAGGTGGCTGGTTGATCAGGAGAAGTGCTGTTCTCACTGTTAAAGGAAAGTTCACTTAGTAGATTCCCTGAGCAGTGCTGTTTCTCTATGACGAAACCAGAACTTTGTATGAAATCACACGAATGACCAAAGAAGGTTCAGTATTTCAGGCTGGTGGCAGTCCTGATGGTGCTCCTAACTATCTAAGTTCCTTCTAACACGGTTCGTTTCAGCATTCACACCCCATCAATCCATATTTCCATCACTGCATTCATTAGTCTGAGCAGCAAGCTTACTGCAGGTGTTTCTGAGCTGTAAGCTGTTTATTGTAAGAAGTTAAATGTCACATTTAGTTGGTCCTCTATGTACAAGGCTTATTTCATTCATGAAAATCATCATTTAAACTCAGTTTCTCTGAATCTATGGAGCCTCGTTTGGGTCATAATTCAATGAATAAATGAGTCTATTATTATGAAATACAGGCGTTTATTATTATGAAATACGTATCCATTATTATGAAATGTTTCCCAATATTATGAAAAAATGTAATTTTATGAAATATATTTTTATTATTATTTAATCTTAGTTTAATGCATAATAGTTTATTTCAGAATGTCTTTTTTTTTATCTTAGAATGAGTTTTTACATAATGGCTTCGTTTTTCATAAGAATGAGCTTTTACATAATAATGACATTTTGCCACTGGGCGGGACCAGTGGTTGACCTGCACGCTCATTGGCTGATCCTTCTCCATTCAGTTGGTGGGGGACTCACATTGAGCCTGTTGGCTACCTCTCGGAGTAAGTCAGAAAAGGATCTTTCTCGCCATGCCGTCAAAATCAAGTTGACATCGACTAAGAAACGTAGCGCGAAATGTAGGGAAAACTTGATTTTGACGGCATGGCGACGGGAGAAAGATCCTCTTCTGACTTACTCCGAGAGGTAGCCAACAGGCTCGATGTGAATCCCCCACCAACTGCATGGAGAAGGATCAGCCAATGAGCGTGCAGGTCAACCACTGGTCCCGCCCAGTGGCAAAATGTCATTATTATGTAAAAGCTCATTCTTATGAAAAACAAAGCCATTATGTAAAAGCTCATTCTTATGAAAAAGGAAGCAATTATGTAAAAACTCATTCTTATATAAAAAAGACATTCTGAAATAAACTATTATGCATTTAACTAAGATTAAATAATAATAAAAATATATTTCATAATGATTACATTTTTTCATAATAATGGAAAATATTTCATAATAATAAACATGCATTTCATAATAATGGGAAACATTTCATAATAATGGATACGTATTTCATAATAATATACGCCTGTATTTCATAATAATAGACTCATTTATTCATTGAATTATGACCCAAACGGGGCTCCATATGAATCAGGATGAAATGCCATACTGATAAAAATACGAATAGTCTGGATGGGAAAAGAGAAACAGAGGAGGATTACATTATGTGTTTTCAGTTTAAAAATTCTTTTTTTTGGTGCTTCAGTTTCCAGTTTTCACCACCCTGCCTGGCGGGTAGCGTTCCCCCGCAGGGCGTTATGGTGACAGCTGCCACAGAGGTGTGGGCGACTGCCGTGCTGGCTGAGCGGGGAGGGAGTGAGTGACAACAAGAAAGAGTCAAGCAAATGCAGGGAACAGTATCGGCAGAGTACAGTTTTATCATTTTCTACACGTTACACTGGCACAGTAACTGTGTTGGGCCTCTCATGTATCTTTTATCCTCTTGGAGCCCCAAGCCATTAACTTGTTGTTGGCCGCAATAAATGTCCGTATTTTTAAATAGAAACCATAAACCAGTCAGTAGTAGGCTGACAAAAACAAAACAAACAAAAAAAAACAAAACAGCAGGAACAAGAGCTTTGTCTTATGTGTATACAACAAAACTACTGTCCATAGTGGCTCTTTTGGAATTACTGTGATCCACTAACATGTTAATAACCACACGTAGACCACCTACAGTAGACCCTCCTGTCTACTTAATGGGGAAGTGCATTTTAATGCTTATTATTTTTAGTTATTATTTAGGCTCATGTTCGATTTCATATCCATTACCTCATCCAGCACATTTAAGACTCATTGCTAGGCTGGAACAATACAACCATTACAAAATGTCAAGGTTATTCAGTGTCTTTAATAAGACCGGAAATTTAGCTGGTGCTGATAAGAGGTAGAAACAGAGGCACTGATGCAGGAGAGGCTGAAGGACAATCAAGTGCTGATAAACTTTATCAGCCAGCAGCAACTAATAGCAAGACAGAGACAAATGCCAGCAAGGAGGTCAAAATTACTGGTTTCAATTGGAACATGAGTTTGCACACAAGAAGGAGAAACCAGCATTAAAAGAACACTTAACTCTTATCGAATCTTTAAACAAAGTCAACCACCACATGGCAAGAAAATAAAAATAAAAATGATGGTAACATGATGAAGATATTAGACAAATGTATATAAGTGATGCATAAGTTGATGACAGGAGATGGGATGATGTGAAAAAGTGGCTTTTAAGGTTTGTTAGGTGAGATGAAGTTATAGGTGTCATGGGCTATAGAATATAAGAATTTATATTCTTATATTATAAGAATATAATATATATATATAAAGGAGAAAGTTGAAACAGCGGATTAGAAAGGAGAAATTTGTGGCACAAATCTAGGGAAAGAAACAAACATAAGAGACATGACTGGAGAAACAAAATATAAGAGACAAGATATGATGATAGATATCCCAACAACAGTTAGCAGATGCAAGGTGAGATGATATAATGGGAGTGCCAAGTGAGGAAGTAAAATGGATAGAACGTTGGATAATTGAATAAAAATAAATGATAAATCACTTAGAGATGTAGACACTATAACAGTTTAAAAACTAGATAAGATCATGTAAATCTTTTATGGTATATTTACTTTGACATAGACATGAGATGATGTGAAAAAATATGAAGGAGAGCTGTCAGATTTTTTTTTTTAAATCTCACTTTGCATCCTCCTCTGAGAAGGAGGGATGCATAATAGAGCAGAGATGACATAAACGATGTTATTTGTAATGACAAACGTTATGACTGAAGAGAAAAGAAAGATTTCTGGGATGATAAAAAAAGATGAAGACTCCTGACAGGAGATTCAGAATAATATTGAGGAGATGGGAAGATAATGAGAGAGAAAAGAGATGTGGCACAAAGAATGAGTAGATATAAGATGACCAAGGAAATAAAGTAAAAAAAACAAACAAAAAAAACAAGGAATGAAATGAATTTACATGGAATAAGAGCATTAGAAATGAGGGTTCTGGAGAGGCAATATGAGGTCATTCTAACTAAAAACTAATCAAGATGAGGTCAGATGAGGAGAAATGAATGTAAATGCAAATAAAAGAGAAGAGAAATGAAAACTACATGGTCAAACAAAAACCAAAACAACAACAAAGAAACAGAATAAGGCGAGATTAAAATGGATATGAGAATACCAAAGAGGTAAGATGTGAGGTGAGACATTAAAAGAGCAGGTGAGAGTCAAACTAAAATGAGATGTGGATTTAAAATAGAATTAGAAATGAATTGGATTAGAAATTAAGGAAAACTTTGGTTGGGGAGAGGGATTGGGCAAGACAAAGACTTGCAACATGAGCTGGTAAAAGAAGGTTTTATAGAGACGGAGAGGAACTAATTAGCTGAGATTAAAAAGGAAATGAGAAACTGATCTGAAAAGCAACGGATGAAATTAAATGACATGGGAGAAAAGAGAAAAAGGAATGAGATTAAGAAATAAGAGGTAAGATGATGTCACGCAAAGTGAAATTAGTTATGATGAGATTTCAGATGAGATATATGATGTGAAGAGAGCAGGGAAGATGCAAAATAAGAGCTGAGCAGTGAGACATGACATAAGATGAGGATATACAGCAGAGGACAGGATTTTACAGGTGTGTTTGGGAGATTTGAAACGTAGGAATTCACTGAAGAAAACAAAGAAACTGGAAAAAGCAAAAAAGGTGAAAGGTGAATTGCACGACTTTTCAAATGTACAAGATAAGGGAGATAATCAGAGAAGAAGAGTATGTGAGATGAGAAGAGAATTTAGGAACGTTAAAGAAGATTCTGTGACATGAGATAAAAATATTAGATATCAAGTTGGACAATTTGTAAGAGATGAAATTGTTGTTACCAAACAATGTGAGCTAATATAACTAATTTTATATTGTGGCTTCAATAGATGACAGTTTATGTCATCTGTATGGTGAAATGACTATAAAGTCATATAAATTAACCTCATAGTTTAACTCAAACTCATGTGATTCTTCTTGTGGAAACATCGGTGCCGTTTCTTCATATCTCCATACAGTTGTCTTTTACTTAAAACCGTCCTGGCAGCTGCTACTCATGTTTACAGCAGAGAGACTGACAGGAGAGTTAGTGTCGAGCTGAGAAACAGCGAGAGCCACATCCTGTAGGTACACATCAGGCTCGATGGGGGAATGATGGATCATGGCCAGGTACACACGCACACAAAGACATTTGCATCCGTAAATACACTCAGCTCCATGGCAACAGTTCAGCAAACAGCTGTTAGTTTCCAGCACTGATGTCTGTTTTTGTGGCTCTAAACAGGTTCAGTGAGAAATGATATGGGGGTTGATTTTAATACTGTAGCTGTTTTAAATAATCAAATGCATGGATCATTTTTCAGGCACCGTCACACACCTGAGGCTCACACAAATGTATTTGTCATTTTTGAAATGTTACAGTCATCTATGGGTGAAGGAGAGTGTTTAGAAACATGGATCGATGTGAGCACTGGTTGTTATATGGATATGATTTTTTTTTTTCCCTTTTATTGAGCACACAGCTTCTTTAACTTCTCAAAGAGTGACAACGACGAAAATCGCTTCCCTCAGTGCACACATCCCACGGATGTGATCGGATTTGGATTTGGGCAGGCTGTGAAAATAATTCATGCTCTTTGTTGTGTTTTTGAGCAAAACATGTCAAGGCCAAAGTTTTCCTGCAGAATCATGCATAACAACATTTTCTGTTTATTCTGTCACTTGTCAGCAGTTTAAATTTTGTGAATTTGCAATCCTGCAAACTGAGATTTGCATTTGAAAAAACAGCCCACATTTTAGATTCAGCGTACAGTGATCCCTTATTTTTCGTGGTTAATAGGGACCGGCGCCCCCCCGCGATAATCAAATTCCACGATCTGGAGCCGGAGCCCCCCGAGCCTCAATAATGTGTTTAAAATATGTTTAAAACCCCCAAAAAAGTATCGAGGCACTGCAGCAAAACAAGACAAAGGCTCAACTGTGGTCTTTCTGTTACCTTCACAGCCTCTGGTCTCTGAATCGTAGTAAACAAACTTCTGGTATCGTGCTATTTTTGGCTCCTAATTAGTGGCTAACACACTAACAACAACAAAACAAAAAGTCTGGTTTTCTCTGCATGGAACGGGCACTTTATTCTGGCACTGCAGGAACTTGTAATATCACACAGGTTGTATTGTTGGGCTCCTGTCGGTTAACAGAGAATGTAAATCTATACACACTGGGCTGCTGTTTATGCTCACTCCACTTTTCATCTGACCTCGTTTCCTTCTGCCGTCCCATGACACACACACTCCATTACCCACAAAGCCACATCATTACCCATAAGGCTACCTTCTTAACGGGGCCAGGCTGGCTCACAGCATTTCTTCACTGTGAGAGAACGCGCACAAAATCCTGTGATGTTTCCGCGATTTTTAAAATTTTTTTTAATTATATTATATATTTCTGATAAAAATCTGCGAAGCACTAAAACCGCGGTACTCAAACTGCGAAGTGGCAAGGGATCACTGTATATAAGAGTGAAGAAAATAAATTACCCTTAACCCCTTAATTCCTTTTCTGCTCGCACCTCCATCCACCTTTAGTTGTATCAGCTAAATATTTGGAAAGATGTCACAAATCCTAAAATGCACCTAGATGAGAGCAGAGACCTTCTGGAAGAGCTATAAAAGGAATCTTCCAGTGTATTTTTTAGCCGAGGTCTTTTCAGCATCTGCAATGTCTAAAGACTCGTTGACTTATTAATACCATATTATAAATTGAATAAGAAATATGTACATCATCACAAACATCTCTAATGTTCATCAGACAGAGATAAAAAAAGAAACCCCACAGCTGTATGTTACAACAAAACAACGGAACAACGCGTTTCGACGCCTCCTCTGTCTTCATGTCTGTCCTTAACTCCTCTGCTGGAGAGATGGACTTGCATGCAAGGAGAGGAGTCAAAGATGTGCAAATTTGGAGATGGGAAAGGGGGTAAGACATGCATAAAACACTGTCATGTTTAATTTCATCACTTGTTCAAATATGTTAATTTTTTATTTTAATTCAGCAGATAATTTGCTTATAATTTTATCATATTTTGTCATTCGGCTGGAGTGTGTGAAAAGTGTCAACATACCTCTTCAGTGTACATGACTGGATTTGGATCAGGCATCAGGGAGGTCTTCCAGTCAGAGGATTGGGAGTTCGATCCCCTGCTCTGTTACGTGTCAAAGTAACCCTGGGCACGATACATTCGTTTTACCAATTAATACCAGTTAGCAACCTTGGTGGTAGAAACTTGAAGGTTGAAACTGCAGTTCCACTGATGACCACTTGGGGGTGGCTCTTAAAAGCAAGTCACATTCCTCTTCCAAAACTCATACATCTGGCCTTCCCAGTTTCCAGAAATAAACAGATGCTTACACAATGGTAAACATCACCCTTTCCCAACTTTTTTGAGATGTGTTGCTTCCATCAAATTCAAAATTACCTCATTTTCTTCTCTTAACAAGGCACCTTTCATCAGCTTTAACATTTAACATGTTGTCTATGTCCTTTTCAGTGTTGTACCTGAACACGTTCATTGAACGAAAGTTTACGAACTAGTTCATATTTTGTGCGAACGTGAACTGAACTCGCTTCTCTTTCCCCTTGACGAGCGTCGGGTATGAACAAGTTCATTTTGGCAACTGTGAACGACGCTCTTTCAAAGTTCACGCACGGTCAAAACCGTGGTTTCCAGCGAACCCCATTAAAAATACACCACAAACGAGCCTAATATGTATCTGAGGAAAGCAATCAAACATGGCAACACGGGCTGTTGCTTCTGTCACGCTAACAATGGCGTCATCAAACGTTTAAAACAAACATGGAGGAAGATGAAAGCTGCAGTCGCCCAGAGCCGAAGGAGCGGCCCAACTCTGGGATTGAAATATTGAAATGGGGGGAAAAAAAAAAACATTTGCACCTTAAGGACCTGTTTTTGTCTTATAATAAAGACCATTTGGGAGCAAGTTTTTCCTCATATTTTTATTATACTGTAGAGAGAAGCTGAAATTACAGTTTTACATGTCACTTCAATGCTAATGTGTTCCAAATTTTTAATATGAACTATGAACTGAACTAGTTCGTGTTGAGAGTGAACTTGCCCAACACTGGTCCATTGTGAATAAAATATAGGTTTATGAGATTCATAAATCATTATGTTTTTATTGCATTTCACACAGTGCCCCAACTTGTTTTTGGACTGGAGTTGTGTAATGTTACCCTGAAGACAAACTGCTTTTGCTCCAAAGAGGACATATTTTTCTGACTCTTATTCTTGCTCTTTAAAGCACAACTAAGAAGTTCATCTGCTTCTTTTAAAGTCAGTTGGACCAAACTCAGTCGTGTTAGGCAACACACGCACTGGCAAAATGCACAGCACAGATTAGCTCTTTGTTTTCACCACAGTGACTGGAAAGTGCATCTGTTTCAATAAAAGCAGCTCACGTATCAGCAGCTGTAGATCGTAGTCTGCTGATTTATGTGATTTATGTCCCAGTGCAGCTTAAAAGTTAGCTGACAAACCTGTGCCACTGTTTCTATTAAACTCATGTCCAGAATTCTGCATCATCCTGAACACTTCACTGCAGTATTTTGTAACTGCTGGCAAATATAAGCAAGCATTTGCTCGGAAATCTCCGGCGTAATTAGCAGCAGGTGTGAATGATCCGATTATCGGAGAATAGGTGTTGCCGTTTCATTATAAATAAAGAGGGGGAGCTTGGTATATCCATCAATATGTAATCCTGTTCTGGTAGATCTCAAAAAGAGATGTCCTGTAAATGAGTTCTGTATGGATCATTTGGCCAAACTTCAGTAGTGAAGTCTAAGAACATTATCATAATTTATTAGGCTGCGACACTCCCAAAGTTCACCTCTATTGTTTCCATTAAGTTTGGAGGACAAACAGGAGCATAGATTAGCATTAATAAGGAATAAAAAAAAAACACCATTCTTCAGCAAAAATTGCAAACACAGCCATGTGTGTGGTTTGTTTCTGATAGTTTGATTAATGCAGATTTGTTAATGCTGAGCCCCTTCTTTAGAACTTCAATCTTTCAGAAGGATGTAGAGTTGAGTAATCAGCACGGTTATTTATTCAGTTTTACATATTAATACAGTGTTTTCCCCTTTTATCAATGCCTCTAAGAATATTCTTGTTCCCAGAATCTGTTAGAGGCACTTTTTAAGTTTGCCACTTCATGGGACCTGAGTCACCACTGGCACCACTGGAGCCTTGAATTTCCACAACTTTTCTAGTTTTTTTTTTTTTTTTTACCAAAGTAATTATATGGAACATCTCTATCACCATATCGCTTGTGTGGGTGCAGGGAATGAAAACAAATTAATTAGCCTCTCACTGAAGACAGTCTTTGGGAAATATAGTAATTAATGGTTATATGCACAGATTATACATAAATGGAAATAAGTCAGATGAGTTAAGTGCAGGGCAGCTCAGTGGCTTGGCGGTCAGCACTGTTGCTTCACTGTAAGAAGGTTCCTGGTTCAAACCTCAGCAGGTCTTTCTGTGTGGAGTTTGCATGTTCTCCCCGTGCTTACGTGGGTTTCCTCCAGGTACTCCGGCTTCCTCCCACAGTCCAAAGACATGCATGTTAGGTTAGTTGGTGGTTCTAAATTGCCCGTAGGAGTGATTGTGATTGTGTTTGCCCTGTGATGGACTGGCGACCTGTCCAGGGTCTACCCCTGCCATTCGCCTGAAGAGAGCTGGGATAGGCTCCAGCAGATCCCCGTGATCCTGCAGAGGATTAAGCGGGCATAGATAATGGATGGATGGAGTTAATTGCATCAACAGATGCCAGTGCTCATTTTAAAAAGCTGTGATGAAAGATATCCACTTGGACTCAAACTCGGACAGTTCAGAGCTAATTTAAATCGGCTTAGAAACAGTTAATAAAGCTCCAATGTTCAGTTTGAGTAATGATAGCAGATGTGTTTTTCTGTTCAAAGTGCTGCTGTGGCTGGTTTTGAAGAGGAAGCTCTAATTTTTTTTGATGGAAAAGCATTTCATCAAAAAACTTTTTATTGGAATGTCGTTCTGGACCATTCAACTGCTCGGAGTTTTCTCTCCTCTTGACACTGACTTCCAACTCATACTTGGCACAGATGTTCTTGTCCACTGTAACTGTCTGCATGTTAGAGCCTGCTGTTATGTGGTGTATTGTCTCAGGGTCTTGTCCAGTGTAGAAGATCCTGGCGTCTTCTGTTTTGCTCAAGGTCCGCTCTTGTTCTCCTATGGTCGTGCCTCGGTGCTGTCATACAGACCAGCCTTTTCTAGTGAGCTGTAGGACTTGTTAACATCAAACACTTCCTCAGTCGACCAGTGGTGCGTGTCATGCTGGGGCTCCTTGTTCCTCCTTTTCTTTCCTCTTTGGGTTTCTCTCACCTGAGACATTCACCTAACCATTTCTCATTGGGACACATCTTCTAGTTAAGTCAATTAACCGTTGTAGATTCATCGCTGGCCTCCCTCCTTCCACATGTTGTACAGCACATGTGTCAAACACAAGGCCCGCGGGCCAACTGTGGCCCGTCACGTGATTTTATGTGGCCCTCGAGAGCTTGGGCATTATTGGCTTAAATTTTAAACCAATAATTTAAGACTTAAAATAAGCTTACGCCATCATGCATTTCGTCGTTACCCACAACAATAATGGTAGCTATGAGCGAGACGATTTTTACAGAACTTAAGAAAAACCTTTACAAACTAACCCCAACATGTCCAAGAAAAGAAAAATTGATGCACAAGGAATTCAGTTTCATGAATGATGGGAAAACAATTACAAGTTTGTATCTCAAGGTGAAATAACAGTATGACTTTTGTGTTATGAGGCAGGTGTTAGTCGTGAAAGAGTATAATCTACGTCGGCATTTTGACAGCGAACAAGGAGCTAAGTATGCTAAATTTAACCTACAAGAAAAACAAAGAACCGCTTTCGCTTCTGAAACCAAGATAATGGATACTCTCACAACCACAAACCCTGAGTTCAATATAATAATGACTTAAATGTTTGAAACTTGAATACATAATGAATACAGAAACCGTTATTTAACATTATAATAAGTTGTAGTTTAATATATTTTGATTTAGATTGCATTTTGTTACATTCATGCTGTCAATCTGGCCCTTCGAGGTCAACCATGACGTTGATGTGGCCCTCAGTGAAAATGGGTCTGACACCCCTGCTGTACAGTCTCAGGGTGCTGGACTTGGGAGGCCCTGAAAAGTTTTCATGTCTTTGCATCAGTAGCCTCCGTCTCCCTCTGTGACCTCTTTATTTGCCAGCGGGATATCTGATTACTGACAGTCTATACGTGTTTATGGCTCAGACATACATATTATTATCACAAATAATAATAACAAGATATATAATAATAATATATCGACAGATAAATATGTAACGATGATGTTTGATGTAAGCCAGCATCTGAAATCACACCTCTGTCGTATAATTCCCTCTTTTTTGCCTGTTGTGCATAATAGAGAGTATTACTCAGTATTGCTCACACTCATTGAGATGTCAGACACTCATGAGTCATCATTTGCATCACTGTTAACACATTTAGTGTTTTTCGAACAACTTGGATATCTCATCTGTAAAATGTGGGTTCGTTTGCATCTTATCTTATATTTAAGTGCGTTGCAAAGACAAAAGCTTTATATCACAGTAGTCCTGAGTCAGGGCACTGCAGCATTAAAGTAACGCATTAAAGAGTTTTGTGTGATTATTGCACAATGTCCTGCATTGCGTTTTCTGTGCTGGAACTGATTAAGTCTTCAAAGGGAGGAAGAGTCAGCCTGAAACAGGAAAGATATGAGACAGCAGATGCTCTGATTGTTCTTGTTCCTGCAGCCAACGACAGTGTTGCCTGTAACCCAGCAGGCAGGTGATAATTACAGTTGTTTGGCTTCTGACCTGAAAATTGGGTTTTTGGTGTGTTTTCTGCACACGCACAGATATTTTGATATGGTCATATTCATTTTATTGTGTCTGTAATATGCAGCAAATGGCTCAGCGACTGAATTCTTCCCTTAATTTGGTTTGATTTATTGCACATGCTCATTATTTATGTGTTTTCCCTTCCAAAATACTTTACAAATAGAATCATGTTTTTTTTGGCATTGCAGACATAACGATGAAGAATTGAATTTATTTTGTGATTGACCCAAATCGTGTGGATGATTGGTGTAAAATAAAAACGTCTGGTGTCTACACATCCTCCTCTCCGTCCTTTTGCCTGGCACACCTTTAAGCTGCAGTTTTCTCTCTCTTTTCTTCCAGACACAGATGTATTTGGGAAGCCACCGTGCTATGAGGAGGCAGTCCTGATGGAGGATCCTCCTCCACCCTATAGTGAGGTCTTGGCTGATCCTCGGGGGGGAACCTATCTGAAGCCTGCCCTGCCCAGAGCTGCACCGCCGCCTTTGAGGGAAAACCGTGATCCGGTTCAGGTGTTCACCTCTGAGACCAGCAAGACTCCAGCAGCAACCGTGTTCCCTGATCGGGGTTATTCCTCTCTGATCCGCCTGCCTTCTTCTCAGCGCTGGGACTCTTTGGGTCATCTCTTGTCAAACATGGATTTGAACCATAATAACCTCACCCCACCGGGAGCCCGCTCCCTTCAGGCTGCTGCCGCCATGGCCACCATGCCCCGCAGAGAGCCCAGGACTCATCATGAAGGACTCGGGCTGAGAGGTGGAATGCAAAGACTTCCAGGGGGGATGCAGGGGTTTCAGAGAGGGTTTCAGGAGCTTCAGGGGGTCCACAGACTTAGGGGTCTGGAGCCGAGCTGTGGCATGCCAACAGCCTTCCCTTTGCTGGGTCGGAGCACTGCTGTCTAGTCCTGGACTCTAATAGGAAGAACCAGAGCAAACAGAAGAAAGTCTCCAAAGACAGACTTTTAGTTTGGATGCTATTGTTTTCTCAGAGTTTACTGCAGCGATGATGCTTGATGTAGAGACGTTTTCCCCAAAGAGGCAAAGGAGACTTACAAGTGCTGCAAAAGTGTCAGGAGTTCAATTCCCTGTGCAGGCCACTTGGTGTGCTGGGGTTATTTCTGAGTAAATAAGAGAAATTCAACTCAGTTTAAAGACAGTGTTGTAGATTCACAGAAGTATTCTTGTCATATTGAAGCGAATTCAGTAAAAAAACATTTTGAACAGCAGAGATAATCATTATCGAGGAGAGGACGGCTAACAAATGAGTAGAGAGCACAGCTTACTTTCCTTCATCCAGACTCCCTATGTCTTTATTTTCATCTCCACCTCCCTTCTCATTCATCCCTGATCTCCTCCCCTTTTCTCTGTGCCTGAGAAACCTATTGTACCAGCCTGCTGTTGCCATAGCACCGACGAACTGTCTGTTGCCTACGACGACCTCTCCTTTATCTGCTCTTATTTTATAAAGACTCCGCTCACAGCTTGCATCCTCTCAAGGATTATGAGCACTGATAGTTACGAAAAAGCACACAGCAATCTTCAGTAGGACTCTGCCATCATATCCAGCGAGCAGAAGGATAGATTTCACAACCAGAGCCAAACAGTTCTAAAGGTTTACTGCAACACAGTAGAACCAGGCATCCAAGGACTGTGTTTTATAACTTGCTGCTTTTTCGTTTTGGGTGTCATCCTCAATGTCGGTGGGGCTGTTTCTGCCGTCACCTGGATGACAGCAGCTGCCACAGATTTAAAATAGACTTCATTTTTACAAATACAAACTCATTTTGAACCTAGAGGAGAAAACGCTTTTTCTCTTGTGAAATAAAAACATCTTCATCTACGTGTCTTCTTCCAGTGATTTATGTAGTACAAAGAGGAAAAACTGGGGAAATAATATTAATCTTTTGTTCATGTTATAATTGTCAGTTGACCATCGAAACAACAGTGTTTTCACGCCGTTTTGATCATCAGTTCTTGCTCGTGAAGTGCTGGTAAATTTGTCAGGGATGGTGTGTGAAGGATCCAAGTGTGGGAGGCCAGGGAGGAAAGCGTAGTAGTAATGTTAGGAAAAGTTTGTTTTTCATTGTCCCCCATGTAAAAATGTCCATCTTTACTACAGAAAGTTATCACCTGGTACAAAAAAGGTTAGGTCTCCAGAGCTAAATCTCACATCCATGACAACTGTAGGGGATTCCTGACGAATCTTCAGAATGTCATGGAAGATGTCACCCTGGGATTTGTCCAGTTCTTTTTATATAGTCTATGAGAGCTACACAGGGAATCAGATAAAAGAACTGACAAGAGGGAAAGGAGACAAGGGTTTAGTCCACATACATCGGGTTGCAGGTGGCAGGAAGCAAGCCAATGAGAGTTGAAATAAAAGACCAAACACAGACAGAACCAGGGGTTAAAAAAAACACAACACACATAATGGAGACTTCAGAGGAGAAAACAAAACAAAAAAGCAACTTTAGCAACAACAGTGATACAACCCAGCTATGCATGGAAAATATATACATAAATATAAATATAATTTTCCATTTCCATCAGCCTTGTCAAAGTGCAACATAAAAATGTGTAATGAAATACTTAAATGAAACCATGCCAACATGGCGTATAGGGGGAGGAGATAATATTTGTTCAGGGTTTTCTGACAAAACAGTCCTGAGTCATAGAAGACCCTACAAGACTCAAAACTGTAGCATCTGATAAGATGGTCCTTTGAGTCTTGAAAGTTACCATTAGACCTGCCTGGTGCTGTTGTTGTCACACCTTTCTGAAGGCTTGATCAGCTTTTAAATTCACGGGTCCATTCATATTTATGGAGCAAACGCCAGTGTGAAGTCTTCACGCCAACAAGTCCTCATATATGATCCACAGTGGGGCTCCAGTATGAGACGGCGTCTTTCTCCTTCACTTCCTTGTTTCCATGAATCCATTTCTTCTGGTATTCCTCAATGTTTACACACCATAACGCTTTAGTTAGAGTTAGAAAAAGATAGTCGTTTGGGCTGCAACGCCTTCCTTCACAAAGACGGCGTTACATGTTGCCGGCTGTGACGTGAGGTTGTTAGGTGTGGCAGGTGTGCATAGATCCACACGTATGGCAACACGTGTGCATCTATTAATTAAAGCCTATAGATTGATATTATCGACTGACCAGCAAGTCAGACTCCACCAGGTCCCCAACAACCTGTTGACGGTTCAGTTTCCAACTGGAAGCACTCGTCAGGCCTTGCTGGAATTTATAAGGCCCTTTCTTTATGGAAAGCTAATTTTTTCCCCTCTACCTAAATGGTCACTACTAGCTGAAAGCTCTGGACTGCATTTGAGACTTGGCTACAGTAACATGCCCTGTACATAAAGCCAGACTGGCTTAGACAACAAAAATAAGACAAGCGGAGTAGATACAGAAGGAGAGTGTTGGTTTTTTTCTGTTGTTGTTGGCAACAACGCCTTTGCTCCACAATATCTTTATTTTAAGTTGCAACTTCTCATTGCTGCTGCAGTAGTATTATAAACCTTGAACCAACACAAATTTAAGGGTTTAACGGCCCATTTCTGCTTACTCACCTGGTGCTTTACAAGATCATGACGTGAGCTGTTACAGTTAGACGTGTGGGGTTATAAAATTACAACCACGCAGCACCACTTTCTTACACTCCATAAATGTTTTATTGACAGATGTGTGAAATCAAAAGCTCAAAAACTGGAAAGAAAAACCCCAGAATCCCAAACAGAGGCCATATGAACATTTAGGGAATCACTGTCGATGAGTGTGTCATGTAATGTAAAGTGTTTGGGAGCATCTTCATCTGTGCCCTTTTTTCATCAATCTGTAATTTGTTCTGCACTTCAGCATTTATTGCTTGAAATTTTTTCTGGGTTTTCAGCTAAAATGAGTGTGATGCACATCCTTGTTGCTTTTTTTAAAATCCAAACACTGCTGTTCCTTTGGTGTCAGTCACAGAACTGTGGAAGATGTTGGATCTGCTGCTGAAAAGTTATCACCCCTGACTGACTGTTTGTGCTTAGAATGAGCCTCTAATTCTCTTCATCGCAGTCAGCGGAGGAGGAGGAGGGTTTATCGCAAACACTTCATAAGACAGACATGAAAGGGCATCAATTTCAAGGGAATTTAAGCTCTCAAGTTCTGTAAGTTGTGACTCACAAAAGCGAATCTTACAGTTAATGCTTGGTGAAAAAAAATCCAACAGTTAACTTTAAGACTGCAGTTTCCTGCTGTTTGCAGAATTGTAGGTAAAATAAATATGACAGAATACACCAACCAAGGCAAAATACTCGCTCTTAACAAGATGAGGCACACTGGTTAGACGATAAGTGTTCAAAAGATATCTTTTTTTAAGAGTTCTGCATGTAAAAATCCAAAGAAACTTAAGCTACTTACAAAAACCTTATCCCTTTTAATTTTTTTTCTTTTATTTCTTTTTTTTTTTCACGAGAGCCAGAGTTGACGTGATCTTATTTTTCCTGGTGGTGAGTTTAGCTGTGGCATTTAGCAGAATAATAGTGGGAAGTAAAAGGTAACACTATGATCTTCGGTGAGGCCGACGGCCAGAATGTTTAAGAAAAAGAGGACGTGGACGTGAACTGACACCTGGGACGCAGCAGAGCCCAACCGAGCCTTTGAAACATCAAAGTTGCTCCAAGAATCGAAGCTCTTTCAATCCAAAGTTTTACAAATCAAGACAAAATTTTAAATAAATTTGTCTGCTCTTTACCAGGAGTTAAAATCATCCTGATGTGAACAAAATCTCACGACACATTGCACCCCTCTAATATTTATTGAACAAAAATGCAATTACAAACTGTCCAGCCCAGAATTCATTAGCCATGACATTAACAGACTCTTTCATTGTTGTGGAGCTATATTTGGCCCACTTTACTTTTCATCTCTTAGCATTAATTTATTCATAGTTCTGTTTTAGCTTTTTAAGCAGGTTCAGGTCTGAGCATTAATTTGACAGTTGTATCACCTTCGTTATTTTAATTTCAGACCACTGCCTTGTAGATCGGAGCTGTGTGGCCCAGTTTCATCCAAGCTTTGTTGGTCAGATGTGCTAAGAACCAACACCAGTTCATGGTGGATTCAACAGAAGGCCCTGCTAAAGATCCTTTAACTTCATGAACAGCTGTAGACGTGTACTTAATTTTTCATGCAATGCTTCTGCATTTTGTCTGGTTTTTTTTGTTCAATAAACAATGATACAGCGTTAATATGTTGCGTGTTCCTGTTCATCTGAAGCTGCCAGTAGTAAGACCTGGTAACGTCAGAGGGGCTTGAATTCAGGTGAAGTCAGTGATTCTGCAGGACATGAGGCTGACGCGTCCATCCCAACTCTCCAGAACCTTCCAGCCGTGGCCTCTGAGTTCTGGGTAAAAGTACAGTAGTTTCACAAAAACAAGTTCTTTAAAACTCAGTCTATTGTTGTACATCAGGAATTTATGCAAGTTATAGGAAAGAGCAGTTTTAACCCTGTGAGAGGAAACTGAGGTGATTTGCCATTTAAACACATCAGTTGTGATTATTGAATTTGAAACTACAAAATCATGTTTGATTTAAGAGCCTCAGCCAGAGAGTGAAAAGCCAGAGCAATTTAAAAAAAAAGAAAAAAATGTCACATCCACTCAACCCCTCTCATTCCCTCCTGGCAAAACCAATTAAGCTTTCAGATGATTGTAATAATTTCTATATCTGGCTCCCATCTCGGTAGAGGGCTTCAATAATAATGTCAGAGCCAGTTATTATGACAAAGCGGAGGGGGGGGGGGGTTGTGACTGCCAAGAGAGTGAAAATACAGTCCAGTGCTGCTGAAAGTAACATTTGGACACACATTGTTTTTTTTTTAATTTCTGTTTTGTATATATGTGCTGTTGCACTTTACTCAGTAGTGTTGAACTGAATGATTTACAAATGCATTTATAAATGAGGGATGTTGCTCGAGAAACAGGAAGTAGATGGAGTTCACCGCCGCCTTGTCGTGAAAACTCACTCCTCATTAAATCCACATCATTCAGGATAAAATAAAATCCCAAAAGCAAAGGTGAGTTTACTTTAGACAAGGTAGACGGTGATAAAATTGCACTGTACCCTGTATAAATGCTGTTTGTGGGATTTCTGGTCACCACAGGTCTTCTGTTCACAGAGTCTGACCCCCCCCCCCTGGGATTCAGTCCGGTAATTTGCAGTTATTGAGAGTGTCGACCTTGACTGACCAGAGAGTGAACCCTGTCATTGTGATGTTCTGTTCGCCATGATTCCAGCAGTGGCTGCAGCCTGATGATTCATCCCATTTTCACACCTTCAGAGAAATATCTCTTGGCCTTGAAGAAACTGAGAAACTGGTTGCGCAACTGAAGGTCTGTTTTGAGAACCGTGGAGAGGATGATGAAGATGATGATGATTCAACCAGTGATGTTATATAAAGAGGGAGGAAGGCCAGTCAGTGCTGTTTCCACAACTACAAATGTCCTCTTGAATAATAAAAGCCGCCCCAAAAGAGATCTGGCTCATCCTCTGAATGTCATCACTTAACCCAATGAGATTTTTTTTTCCTTTTTTTTGTATAAATGTTACATTTGAGATGTTGTTTGCAGCGGAGACTTTCTGGATGTGACAGCTTCACTCAAACTTGGTGTCAGTGTTACTATCATTAAATGTAGATATATTTGTTGTCCAGGTTTTTAGAGCACCAGGCAGGTTTCTGTCAGATAATTTGGAGTGAAGGAACCAGCAGTATAAGATACATCCCACATGACTGCAGCAAACTGTAGGGCTTGATAACTACAACACACAGCTTCAAAGGAAAGACACAAAAATCCTGGACCTATTCTAGAATAGATGGAGGACAGATGTCAAGAATCCTTTTATCTCTATTTGGCAGTGAGCGTTTGCTGTGTTTATTCTCTGGGAGGAGAAACATCTCCGTCTACTGATTGTGATCTTGTGAATCTCATAAAGCTCCAGCTGCATTGTGCCGTCAAGTTCCATGTGTAGTTTTATGTTTTTTGAAATTAAAAGTTTGTGATCAGGCTTTAAATAAGCAGCTTCACTGTTTACCAGCCAACCTTTCTTTCTTTCTTTTTTTTTTTTGTTTGGACCCATAGTGGATGCCGTCTTGACAGAAGCTGACTGCACCCAGTCCTGGTTAATCAAAAAAAAAAAAAAAAAAAAGGGGGAGACAAATGGGAGGAAAGAGCAAGCCTGGCAGCCAGTTAGAACAGGTCCACCTTATCTCAGTTACCACAAGCTCGCTGTTTCATACTAAATGACAATGCTAATTAATGTTGCTTAACCTCCATTCTCATCACAAAAGTCAGAACATCAACAATTGACATCCTAATTGAGGATCGTCACGGCCAGATCCAGGTCAACACAGAGCTGCTCTGTTAGCCCGTTAACACAAGAAACAGCACAGACAGCCATATTATGGATTAAAATAAACGTGTAGCTTTACTTATACTGTACTTAATAATTCACCTCAGTTCATGGATGGGAAATCCATCTACAGAGCAATGCTGTTTTTGCTCCAGGCTGTAAATACTGTATCTTATTTCTTTCTGTAAAATTGGACATTTATAACATGGAAGTCATTAGAACTTGACTTCATTTCAGAGTCGGTCCCTAGTGGTCATTTGAGGAATTGCACATTTTGTCTCTTCCTCGCTAGTGAAGGCTTAGTAAAATGGGTTTAGCTGTAGGTGTGTGAATAGGCTGGTGTAAAGGAGAATGACAACAGCTCAACAGCACGATTCATAAATAATAATATATATTTTTTACTTCAGTTGTTTCAATGTGTCTGTTTCTTTTCACTGTAAATAATTTACATTTCCATGTCTGTAAAAGTCAAACTAGTAAATCTGATACGTTGAAGACAATGATGCGTCTCCCTCTGAGTTATTCCACGCGTAAGCGGCGGCAGAACAAAAACCCAACTCCAAAAAAACTTTCTCTCCTGTCAAACCTGACTCAACTCTCCTCAGCAGGTTGCCTAGCAACCTTCCCATCATCCCATCCCTTCTAATGTGCTCACACATTATTGTGGCAACAGCTGAGGATTGGCTGTCTTTCATGAAGCTCGTGGCCACACACTTCACTTCATGTCCATGTAGCTATTTATATTTTCATTTGATGTCATAAAAAGATGTACTTACTCAGCAACAACACTGAAACAGGCTGTGGTGTTCATAGTATTATTTATTTTTCACAAAACAGCTTATTTTCCATTCAGCCGTTGCAATGCAAACATAGTTTTTTATATTTGTCTGTTTTTTTTTTCATAAAAATCAGCAGAGTGGAGGAAACTCTTTCAGCTACCACAGCTGATATTCTCGGTCGCAGAACACGTAAGGGGCCAGATTTACTAAGTTTAGTGTGTGGTTTGTGTGTTTTCTATGCTTCAGGTTCAGACACCACAAAGGAAGAGCCATTGAAGCCTTACGTGAAGACAAATAACAATAAGGAGAACACTTTTGGATTTACCAAACAGCGGCTGTCACTGCAGCTCAGTATCTACCCCTGAATATGTGCGAACCGCTGTTATTCTGCTAAATAAAAGATGCATCTGCTGCTGCATTACTGCTCAAGTTATGCAATTCAACACCCATTAAAAATGAAGAAACAGAAACAGAACAAATGCAAGAACCGAACATGGAGAGCTGCAGAAAGCTTTGGTGCATCAGGTACTGCATGTCTACCGGTGGAGTATAAATCATCTTAGATGTCCTCCAGTCAACTAAAATGTAAAGTTGATTGTCAGTCATTATGTCCTTACGGTGCCTTCTTGTAATGCAAAAGCAACTTCTTTTAGGTTCTTCCCTTTTGTAAGGGTTGTGCTAGTGGATCATTGTGCTGTGCGCACTGATTTAGCATGAATGCCCCCCCCGACCCAACCCTCCCCATATATCTGGGCTTTTGACTGGGACTGTGTGTGGCTGGGAACAATAGGGCCGATGTGGGCTTCAGTATCCTGCCCAGAGATGTGCATGTGCAACCTTCTGGCTTGACAGGAAAAATCTGTTAGTAAAATGTTACACATTCTTGTGTATTTGCGCAGTTACATATTACAACAGTTAACACGTTATCTACGCTTTGGGCCTCTTTTGACCTCGCTGTTGAGTTTGTAAGGTCGTGACTTCTAGGTTAAAAAAAAATAAATGGTACTAATAAAAACCCTTTTTTCCCCAAATTAGAATTGATAAAGAATTGTATCATTAAACAGTATCGATAATGGAATCGGAATCTGAAAAATCTTATCAATTACCATCCCTAATCACCACAGGTGCCACTACAGAGAATGAAATCCAGATCTTCGAGAGTTATCTTTACTGTCTATTTTTTAGTCTAAGGATATCCTAACGTTATCTTATTTATAGAACTATTTCATGAAAGGATGAAAATCTGGTGTACTGTTAATAGGCTGTCCTATATAAGTAAGAACTTTCAAATGAAATTAAATGAGTTGCGCTTGTAGGACTAGATATTACAATCCCTTAGATAATCAGAACTTGGAATTGAGTGGGGGGGAGAGGTAAAAGCTTCACTGAGGTCTTCAGGTGGGCACCCTCCTTCACCGGTGTTTCGTTGACAGGCCCACGACACCTCCAGAGGGCTCAACGGCGACACCTGGCGTCCCAGATGTGCCCCCCTCTGCTTTTACCCCTCCCTTTTCATTTTGCAGTCCAGTTGGGATCCTTCCTCTTCATCCAAAGCCATCTGCTGCTTCGCTCGGCAGCCTCCGACAGCGACTTGGCGGAACGCCTGTCCTCGAACTCCCATCCCTTTGAGGAATTTGGTTGTGGACGTAGCAACAAATCCTCTACACCCAACCTCAACCGGAAGCACCTGGGCACGCCAGCCACGTTTTTCTGCATCGGCTGCTATATCTGCGTACTTCAGTTGTTTGCGCTCAAATGCTTCACCGACTGCAGCTTCCCATGGCACAGTCAGTTCCACAATGAGCACAGACTTTTGGGAGGTTGACCACAAGACAAGATCAGGCCTGAGGTTAGTTGTCATGATCTCTGGTGGGAAGACAAGTTTCTTGTCTAGATCAACCAACATCCTCCAGTCTCTGGCAGCGTCTAGGATGGTTGTTTCAGGTCTTGCAGATTGCTTTGCTGGGACTTGTCCTGCTCTTATGAACTGGGTGGTGTTTGAATGACTGGGAATTGGTGGAGGGAGGGCATTGGTGGTGGTTCTCCTTACTTCCAGGGTGATTGCCAGTTGTCTTAGGACCTGGTTGTGTCTCCAGTTTGTCCTTGGGACAAACTGGTTTTGCAGCCAGTGAGGATGTGCCTTAGTGTTGCAGGAGTTTGGCAGAGTGCACAAGAGGGATCTTCTCCAAGCCACTGGTTTAGGTTCATGGGTGTGGGAAGAACATCGTAGGTGGCCCTGATGATGAAGCTAATTTGGCTTCCTTCCATTTCCCAAAGATCTTTCCATGTGAGCTTCCGATGCTCCACATTTTCCCAGTTAGTCCACTGCCCCTGTTTGGACTGTGAGACTGCCGTTGCGCATCTGTCTGCCTCCTCTTGTTGCCGCACCTGAGCAGTCACCAGCTTTCTCCTCTGGGTTGATGTTGCCTTGTGCCATCTGGGTCGACTTGTTACCAGTCCAAGTCCACCTCTTCCATGTTGCACCTGTCCCACTATGTCTTCATGCCTGAGAGCAGATTTTGCCTGCTGTACAGCCTCAGATGGGATCCACTTCCTTCCTGCCATCAGTCTGGGAGCAGCCCGCACGGATCGCATCATCTTGAGACTCGGTTAGGGTCATGTTCAGCCTCACTTTGGTGCATTTGAACTCCTCTGTGAGGCTAGAGACAGGCAGTTCTAGAGCACCATGTCCATATAAGCCGATGTTGCTGAGGCAGCGTGGGAGGCCAAGCCACTTCTTGATGTAGGAACTGACCGTCCTCTCCAGCTTCTCGACTTTGGTCATAGGGATCTCGTAGACGGTTAGGGGCCACATCAGACGAGGGAGCAATCCAAACTGCAGACACACCATAATTTCAACTTGCCAGGGAGCAAGGTCTTGTCAATGTTGACTAGGCCTTTGATGGCTTCTTCCCTCAGCTGATCACTCTGGTCAGAGTCTTTGAGGCTCGCGTTGTACCATCGCCCCAGGCTTTTGACTGGCAGCTCTGACACCAATGGGATGGGTGTGTCCTCGATATGGAACCTCTGGCCCACAAGTTTTCCTTTAATGATGGATAAGCTCCTGGATTTGCTGGGTTTGAACTTCATCCGTGCCCATGAGATGTTGGCATGAAGCTTTCCCAGAAGATTTTTGGTGCATGCGATGGTTGACGTCAAGGTGGTCATGTCATCCATGTAGGCACGAATGGGAGGCAACCGCTGTCCACAATCCAGACGTTCTCCTCCGACAACCCACTTAGAAGCTCGGATGATCACTTCCATTGCCATGGTGAAGGCTAGTGGGGAAATGGTACATCCAGCCATTTATTCCTACTTCCAAAGGTTGCCATGATGTTGTTTTGTATTCTGTTGTTTTGATACAGAATTGCAAATCTCGGAAGTAGTTTCTCACCAGGTTTGTGATGGTGTTTGGGATGTGGAAGAAACTGAAGGCTGTCCAGATGAGGGAATGGGGGACGGATCCAAAGGCGTTGGCTAGGTCGAGGAATAAGACGTGCAGATCTCTTCCTTCCCGTTTGGCGGATTGGATTTGGTGCCATATCATGCTTGTGTGTTCCGAGCATCCTGAGAAACCAGGTATGCCAGCTTTCTGCACAGATGTATCAATCAAATTGTTTTGCTTGAGGTATGTTATCATCCTTTTAGCAACAATGCTAAAGAAGACCTTCCCTTCAACATTCAACAGATTGATCTGCCGGAATTGATCGATGTTTGAGGCCTCCTTCTCCTTGGGGATCACCACTCCCCCTGCTCTTCACCAGGCTTTTGGGATGTTTTGCTTCGTCCATGTCACCTTCATTTGCCTCCACAGAAAGCGTAGGACATTAGGGGAGTTTTTGTACAGCCGGTACGGAACTCCATTTGGCCCTGCAGCTGAAGCTGCCCTTGCCTTCCTCACCACTTCCTCGACCTCTCTCCATCTTGGGGAACTGTCGTCCAGCTGATGTTTTGGTCGAGGAAGTGGTGGCATTTAAGTGACCCGCTTTTTTCCTTTGTGAAGAGTCCTTTCACAAATCTGAAGGGATCCTTGTAGAAAGATGTTCTTGCCCTTTCCTTCCTCTTGCGTTGAATCCTGAGATTCTCAGCTCTCCGCAGACTTCCCAGGCGTCCCTTCAGGTCTGTTTGCAGGAGGTCAATGCCCACTCTTTCCTCCAATGAGGCTCTCTTCCATTGCTTCCTTAAGACCCTTCTCTCTTTCACAAGACGGTGGATTTCTTTTTGCCTTCTGGACATGGGAGGAGTTATTGGTGTCATCTTCTTCCTTCCTGTGTCTTTTATTCCAAACCTTTCTACTCCGTAGGAGTAGATCAGGTCACCCATTTTCTCCAGCTTCTTCTCTACTGTTCCTTTCATTCCGTCAAGGATCTTGATCAGGTCTGCATCAATTGTTGCCCACTCTTTCTTGCTGCTGGACTTTGGCCATTTCACATGAGCTCTGTGGCCTTGAATGTTTTTCTCCAATGCAGGTTGCAAGTGACTTGGTTCCAGGTTCTTCAATGTTGTGCTTAAATTAGTTTCAGACACTGGGGTACTGATGCTCAACGGGCTGTGGGTTAAATCCTGCCGCTGAGCTTCACTCGCCTGACTTGACCCTTCTCCCAGAAGATAACGATCAATGCGAGGTCCCGGCCTCACTGTCTTCAAGCACTTCATCCGCCCTTGATGAATTCTTAGGCCTCTGATGGATGTTACCTTGGACCAGCCACAGCTACATATTAAATGTAGCTGTGAAATTAAATGAGTAAGTGATAAGATGCTAACACATCTTACAAAGGTCAGAAACGCCAGATTGCTAACATTAGCTAACTGAGTTCAAGCTTGCCAAGTTACAGAGCTTGCTTTGCCAATTTAAGCAGCCTGACCAGGTGAAACAGACCTAGTGAAATACGCCGTTATTTATAATGTCAACTGTTTAATAATCATGCAGACAAAACAATACTGGACAGTGACAGTTTTTGAAGATGAAAATAATGTTACATCTGACTGATTTAACTGTTAATTTACATGCTGTGGATGAATATTTAACAGTATTTTACAATTATTATAAAAAACAGTAAGATACTGTTGTAAATTCACCGTAAATTTACAGAAATTTGTTACAGTGTAATTTATCACAGACAAGCAGGTTTTAGACATACAAGACATACACTCACACTAGATAAAGATATGCATAAGGATATGCATCTTGAAATTCTAAAAGCTCTGTAAATGCAGAGACAGGGCAGCATCTCTTGTAGATGGGACTGCTGAGGCTTGTGGGAGCCGAAGTGTCTGAAAGTTTCACATTCTTGAACCTGCTACAGTGAAGTCAGTGGAGCTGCTGCTCGTCTCTCAAAGCTTCCAAACAAAACCGTGGAAACAGATTCTGCTGTTTCTCTTCTCGTCTTCGTGTGTTTTTTTAAATTCCCAGCAAGGACACATGAGATCCTTGAAGAATCACAGTGATTCTGTTAAAATCAAATACTTTTGCTGTGACTCTTCACCATCATTTTTGTAATCAGAAACTGGCAGACATTTGTCAGTTTGCTCATTTGAAATGACACAGAGGGATGATTTTTTTCTTTTCTCTCAACTGTTCACATCTCCTGTATTGTCTCATCTCTTTCTGACTTGGGTTACAGCAGCAAGGTGCAGTAAATAAAATGGACCTGATTAATTGTTCAATCAGGGAAGGCTTATGAGGTCATTTCTAAACCAAATTAGCGTCCATGATTCTACAGGGAAAGTGGAATATTTCCAGATAGCTGTTTTGAATCTTCCCAGGAGCGCTGGCGGAGTCGTCCAGTTCACGGAAGTTCTGAGCTTGAGAAGACAGCTGGATTTCTTTTCTTGGTTCTTGAAAATGTTTCACTCCTCAAGGCAAAACCTTCTCTGGGTTTAAAACAACACTAAGTGAGATTAAATGTGAATCTTTTACAACGGCTGAAGCTTTCAGTGCTCTGGCAGGACCATAGTTGTTTTTAAGACTTGAGACTATTTTAAAAAATCACAGTTACTTGATTTTGTGACTTTTATTTACAGTGTGACAGGAAAGTGAGGAAGACATGCAGGTCACAGGTCAGGGTTGAACCTGCACAAGGACTATCACCTCTGTGCATGAGCCATCTATTTAAACCACAGCACAGTTCTGGGTTTGATTTTCATTTATTTTATTTAAACTAAATGTTCAGGAACTAGAATAACATTAAGCGTCAGGCAGCTTTTTGCCGCTCTCGCATCTTTAGTTTTCTGAATTAATAGACATCAACGATGTTGAGGAATGGAAGGAGAGTTCAAAGTTAAGCTTGAAGAGCTTCCTGGAAATCCTCGTTTGGCTGTTTCATCCGTCCAACAGCAATATGAGACAAGAAAATACGACAGTTTGAAAATGCAAATGAGAGAATTCCATCGCTTTTTATTTATTCCAACATCAGCAGAAAAACAGATACCAAAGAGGAGACAGAGAGACATGAATCACCTTGAACAGAGTTAAACAGAGTGAAGACATGGACAGAGGAGGTCTTCCAAAGGACAACAGCGACATCTAGTGGTGAATATATGAGGTCAGTTTGAAGAGGATAGAAGAGACTTTAAGGTATTTGTATAATATGTTTTAGTGCCGCACTTTATGAAGTAAAGTGGAGGATGTAAAATATTGTTTTTCAGTTAATCAAAGCATCATATTATTGAATCAAAGCACACACAAACCCTTTAAAAATGTCTCTGGCATTAATTTCTGATGGCTTTTCTCAGTATTTTCTGACTTCTATTGTAACAGGAAATTGTTCTTTCATCAGAATTTGTCTGATTTCTTGGATCCAACTATTTACTGGAACATCATACTGATTTAACTCTAAGAAAAATACACATTTAAGACTTTTATTCCTTATTTGCAGCTTCTTTTTTTTTAAATGTAGTTCTGAGGGATGTTGCTGCACTTCTGTCTTAAAGTTTGATTTAAATGAACACTGACTTATGAATGACTCTAAAGATGAATATAAAACACTGCTACACTGAAATATTATGATCTCTGTTCACATCTGCGTGGTTTCATTTCAAAATGTGAAACTTTTGTTACAGTTATGCCCAGCGTCCTCATTAGTTCAGCTAGTTCAACCCTCAGAAAACAGAACTTTTTGCTTTAATCTCCTGCAGACTTTGTTAATGCTGCAGTTGTGAGCTACTGTATACTGAGCAAAAACATTTAGACTCAACAACACAGTTGCACATATCTGATATATTACTACAACTTGGTTCATAGTCATATATGCAACATCGCCTGATTAGAACAATCAGGTTTCAGAGCTTCAATTCAGGAGCTGTAGAGAACTTTTAGCAGCTGTATTGCTCTTTGGCTTTCCATGTTTTCTTTATTTGTCCAACTGTAAAATCCGCTCTCACACACTTTGAGTAGTGAAGTGGTTTTCCTCCATGGCAGAAGGAAAGTCATTCAGAACACTATTGTCACCTTGTGTTGGTTGTAATATATTGAATATTAGCACTTTTTTTTTTTTATCAGGTAGTGGTAAAGATGAGGGAAAACGTATTTTAGAGCAGCACAAAAGAGCTGTTGCCATTTTTAATTCTACATTTAGAAACTCAACACCCTACAGATCAAAGGACTTCATGTTTTCAGCAAACCAATAAATAAATGAGTCCACGAGTGACGGTAAAATTAAACCTGGATGTTACCATTTATTCACTAAATGAGCCCCGGCGTCCAAACTGGAAAGTAAATGAATGTTTTCTGGACGCTCATTCACCTGTTTTATGGTTCTCCAGGGATGAAGAGTCTTCAGATGAGCACACGGTGTCAAAGTGCACTCACACACCCACGCACACACAGCTCTTCTTTTTGCCTTTTTTTTATTTTCTACAGGGATGTACAGCAAAAAGACTAACACTGTTGTTGCTAATATCCAAAAAGGTCCTGGAAACCAGTTCTAGCACACATGTATTAAAAACACACAGGCCTCCCGCTTCTTACTCCGGTTCCTGGAGCAAGCACACGACACATCAGTTAAGAAAACAAAACAGAACAGAAACAAAAAACAACAACAAGAAAGTAAAATGTGATTCCTTTTGCATTGGCACAGAACAACAGAAGCAGAAGTGGGTCAGAGAGCATGTACAAATATACGTATATATATTTATATGTGTTTATAAGCTGCTCTGAGTTCCAGAAGACAGGAAGGAGGCAGGATGGGTGTTTTTTTGTTGTTTTTTCCATTTGATCTCCTCTCTGATGACTATGCAAATATATATATATATATATATTTTTAACTTCAAGGATCAATGTGCTTCCACACTTAAACGCAGACGTGTAAATAACTGATGATCACTGATGGCCTCTCAGTTCCACTGCAGTGTGGGGGGTGTGTGTGTGTGTGTGAACGTTTTTTACTTCTCACTAGTGATTTATGAAACTCTCAGCAGGAGCCCTCAGTGAATGTAAAAACAGCAAGAGCACAGAATGGAAAAGTCCTGTATCTAATGTGTTTCTTACTGCTGTGTGTGGTGCGCTGTGACTTAAAGATCCAGATGTACACGAGTCAGTGGCCAGATGGAAGGCGGAAGGCAATAATTTACACTCAAGAGTAGCAAGGTTTTACCTCTCAAATGTTTTTTATTTCATCTTTTATGTGCTGAGGAGCAGAAAAATCAAGTTTTCGTGAAGGTTGGCACTTTTTCAGAGAGCCCTCCAACCACGGGATGCTGTTCAAATCATTTGTTTTACACACTTCACTTCAAATAATGAGCTATATATCACACTTTTAGCTCAGAATGCAAGATTTCCGATTAAAGGTTATACTCTCAAAGGATCGGGGCAATTTCTTATTCGATAAATCTGATTCACATGTGCAGAGGATGTCTTCAAACAAGGGAACTTCTTCTGACAGTTTTGCTACAGTATGCCGTTGATGTGTTCAAGAGTGCAGGTTAAGGGATGTGCAGCACTTAATGTCCAGATCTACCTTCTGAAAGACTAAAACTGACTTATCTGGCATCTGTAAAACTAAAACGGACAAACCCTGGACATCTGCGTTTCTTCAGATTAAAACAAGGGCCTCCTTCTGTCATCCAGGATTGCTGCAAGAGCAGGACAGCGAGGCTGAACTGCCACAAAAAAAGGTGAGGAAAAAAAAACCCTTTTGAAAACAAGGAAAATCTAAAGCATCTTGCCTCAGTGCTGTCAGAAAACATCTCATTTTTGGTTTTTCGAGAAATTTCTATAGAAGAATAAGAATCATAGAAATTTACTGTGTTTCATACTCTTGATGAGAAAGCCAAGCTCTTCTAAAAAACTGTAAAAATATCTACAGTATATTCATTTAGAGTAGATGCAAAATTGCTCCCTTTTTTGTTCCGCTTGTGTAAATATAGAGCAGGGATAAACCTCAAGAGCTTAAAGGGCTGCCAGTGACTCTGCAGGTCATCCACGATGAGGAAGAGGAAGAGATGCACTGAAAAAAAGAAAAGCCATCAGATTGACAAGCCATTTAATCTTGAACTCATACAAAAGGAGTGAAAAAGGTTGAAAAGGAGCCACAGACTTGTTTGAATGAATTTCAGCTCAGATACACCAGAATAAATAAAACATTCCACCTTTTCTTATACATGAAAGTGAGATCTAATACAGGATTAACTGACTTGCAGAGGTGAGTACTCTCAGGTAAGTGCGCAGAAGGAAGGAGGTTAGAAAAGAACAGAGTGAAGTTTTACATGGCAGCTGTATTGATCCACTGTATTAGTTTAATAGAGTGTTATTAAAGCACTACAGACTAAGAGTGTGGGCTGCCTGCCGCACACCGGGCTTCATTGTCTCTAATATGCAGCAACGTGTAATAAATCATGTACACAAACAAAACCCCTCACTCCCAGCTATTATGTCTGCATAGCAAAAAAGAAAAAAAAAAGACAGGAAAAAAAAAAAACCAAATAAATAAAATAAACACAGAAACAAATCAGAACTGAGCCTTCCAAACCAAACCATTCATCCAAACCATTTTTAACAATAACTCAAACAGTGGCTACTGTTTTCTCTTCCTCTAAAAGATAATACAGAAGTAGTTTTGATGCAGGACTTGTTATTATTATTACTACATTTTTGTTTGTTTGTGTTTTTGTTTTTTAGAAAAAAAGATTCCGTTTCGTCATGAGGCGCTCTTCCTACTTCCTCTTGGTCCGGCGGTGATGTCAGAGCGGCTGGTTAATCGTCCTCGTCGTCAACCACGGGGTCCGTGTCCCAGCACGTGATGTCAATCTCTAAAAACACAGACACAGTGATGTCTTTTTTTCTATGTACTCTAAAGCAAGGCAAAAGTCTGAAATTAAATATTTACTGGATCAAAACAGGAAAAAAGGAAAATACATATTTGCAGAGTTAGGATGACTGTTTATTATTCTAGGGGGGGGGCCATGTCTGCTAAACTTTCTGGATGTATTCACATAGACCACCCTGTGATCAGGAACCATCTCTGTCTGAAAGAGGCAGTACAGTGATCCCGTGCCAATTCGTGCTTTAAATTCTGCGGTTTTAGTTAATTGAGGATTTTTCAGAAATATATGATATAAAAAAAAAAATCAAGAAAAAATTGCGGAAATTACGCGAAAATCTACTCCACAGCAGATGAGAGGCCGCAGCTGCCAGCCAAACATCAAACGATGACTCATAGCCTCCTGTAAGCAACACGAGAAATGTAGACGTCCCAGAACTCTAGAATCTGTGAGCTGATTGGCCGAGACGCATCACCCAAGAATCACAGGATGTTGTGTGTGTTCTCTCAAAGCGAAGAAATGCTGTGAGCCAGCCTGGCCCTTTTAAGAAGGTGGCCTTATGGGTAATGTACTGTGTGTGTCGTGGGACGGCAGAACCAAAACAGGGTTAGATGAAAAGTGGAGTGAGCATAAACAGCAACCCAGCATGTATAGATTTACATTCTCTGTTAACCGACAGGAGCCGAACAATACAACCTGTGTGATGTCACAAGTTCCTGCAGTGCCAGAATAAAGTGCCCGTTCCATGCAGAGAAAACCGGACTTTTTCTTTTGTTGTTGTTAGTTTGTTAGCCGCTAATTATGAGCCAAAAATAGCACAATACCAGCAGTTTGTTTACTACGGTTCAGAGACCAGAGGCTGTGAAGGTAACAGAAAGACCACAGTTGAGCCTTTGTCTTGTTTCGCTGCAGTGTCTCGCTACTTTTTTGCGGTTTTAAAACATATTTTAAACATATTTAGGCTCGGGGGGGGGCCTCTGGCTCCAGTTTGCGATTTTTGTGGGGGGGCGCCGGTCCCCATTAACCGCAAAGAATAAGGGATCACTGTATAATCTGTCAAGCATGGCCTAAGGCCTTCTTCTGATGGGACATGTCCAACACTTCTCCCTTTGAAGCTCCCTGGAAGGTCTCCTGACCAGACACCCAAAGCACCTGAACCGGCTTCTTATGATGGAGAGGAGCAGCTGTCCTACTCAGTTGGCTGGAGGGTAACTCAGTTACCCTCCAGTAACCTACATGTGTGAAGAGCGGCCCATTGTTCCACAACCAGAAAAAAAAAATTCTTTCTGAATCTGATTTTCAGCGCTTTAGCTATTAGCTGGACTCTTCTCTCAGGCACTCTGGAGCCTTTAACACAACGGCTGGGAAGTGTAGTTTCCCCCATACTCAGAACACACCCTCTGGTCTCAGACGTTCCCCTGTGGGACTGACAGTCATATCTTCTTATGTCTTACCTGGAGGCCTGTTATAAAGGACTGGTGCTGGTTTAGCTGAAGACTCTTCTGATTGGCCAAATTCTTCCTCCTGTGATTGGCTGAAATAGCCTTCACTTGCCTAAAAGCACCAACAGGAAAATGAACAAAAAAAGAAGATATAAAAAATAAAAAGGCATAGAAAAAAGGGCATTTTGAGTGAAAGCAGCAGGTTGAGCCTGTCTGACCTGAGTCCCTTCTTTGAGCAGTGTCTCTCCGTTGGTCATCAGCAGCTGTCCTTCATCCAGCTCCGGCCCCTCCCCAGAGGCGTGCTGCAGTGCATGCTGGTAGCTTAGGGTCATTTGGTCAGAGCCCGTCACGTCCACCAGACTGGAGGGGTTGTCCTCGGCAGCGGAGCGCGAGCAGAAGCCCCCGTCCATCACCTCGTCAAAGCTGAGGAGGGGCTGAGGCCGGCTGCTGCCGACAGCGGCGCTGGACGGGATGTCATCATGGAGGACATCAGTGTCTCCCATCAGGTCCACCAGACTGGTGGACTGGGTGGCGTCGGCTGCAGGGGCGGAGCTGCCGTCCCACAGGTCAACCAGGTTGTCTGTTCCAGAATCCCACGCAGAGAAGCCGGAGGAGTCGCGGGCCTGTGGGGCGACGCTCTGCACGGGCTTGGTGGGCGTCGACTCCTGGACAGGTGGTTTCTGCTCCTCTTTTGGCGCAGAATCTGAGGGAAATGAGGAACAATTACTCATCCTGCAAACCTTCTTCAAATGAAGAGACAGACATCATCAGGGTTTGCCCCTTTAGAATAAACAGTTTGTTACCATGATGAAAAGCTGGCTGCCGAACCACCTGTGAAGCAGCGAATTAAACTGCGCGTTACGTGCAAACGAAAGGAACATTTTTTGATGATGTTTTATGCATGTGTAGATCGGATGAAGGCACATTTTGTTCATATTTTGTTTCTTGTGGTTTCCTGTCGTTAAAGCAGGTCTAGAGAGTTGTGAGCTCGCTGTGAAAGCTGGGTACTGTGGGTTACCAGGTAACCGCTAAAATTAAACCCTGGACGTCATCAGTGAAGACGTGGGTTCGTGTTTGAAACATGTAAGTTCAGGAAAAATATTAAACGTTGATGTGTTTCTGTTCTAGGAATAAAACCAGAACAAACTTGATAAATTCAAGTGATTCAGTTTATATTCAGGATTCAAACCAATAATTAAAATGTAAAATAATTAAAGATTAGTTAGCAAGTATGTGATGACGTTGAAGGGCTGAAAGCAATGCATCATTGTTATTATTGTTATTTATATTAATATCATCGTCATACAATTGCATCATATAATTGATCTTGTTTGTTTGTTTGTTTGTTTGTTTGTATGAGCTGACTTTAAACAGGCCAAGACAAGCAGCATGTTTCAGAATAATCCCATTGTTCTGGTTGTTGATTTAAAAGTTGTTTTTTGTTTTGTTGATAAACAATAAATAAAAAATAGAATGTTTTAAATTATATCTCAAGATCTAGTCATTTCTTTTTGCATTTTTCAGTTAAAATGTTTTCATAAAGCACAGATTTGACATCATTTCAGTTCCCTTCAGGGTGATCTTTTAGCAGAAATACAAGATATGATGATCAAACAAGTCTTCTTTCCATAACTTTTCAAATTTGCAAAATTCCAAAAACAAATTAATGGCTGACTTTGCAAACTTACAAATAAAAAAGGCATAAATAAAATTAAATGAGAAAAATTCTGACTTAATAAACTTTCAAGTGAAAAAGAAAGAACTTCACAAACTAAGTCAATAAATTTTGACTTTCTAAATTTGAACATCAGAACTTGTAAAAACCCAAGAACCTTATCAATTTAATTTTTTGTCAGTTTGTAACCTCATAAACAGATAAATAAATCTGGATTTTTTTCTACATTTCTAAGTTTAGAAATGTGTGAAAGAAATATTTCTGATTTCATAAACTCAAAAAATAACCCCCCCAAAAAAACAAAAACAAAAATTTTGACTTCATAAACTCACTAAGTTAAAGAGAAAAAAAATCTGACTTCATAATGGTATGAAATGGGCTTTATAAATAAATTTGATTTGATTTGATAAAGTCACAAATTTGCAATAAAAACCTGTTTTTATCCCAACAGAGATGGTGCAAATCTTGTTTTTTTTTTTTCAATTAAATGAGTATCTGCATATATATTAATAATAATAGGGGAAAACCCTTTAAGTCACATATATATTTGCGTTTTAAACTTGCAGCGGATGCTGGTTTTGTTGTGCGCCGGTGTGACTGAGAGCGAATGTGTCGGTCTGATCTGACCTGGAAGGATGTCTGGGGGGGGGGGGGGGGGGGGGGGGGGGGGGGGGGGGGGGGGTGGGGGGGGGGGGGGGGCAGAAAGTTCTCACCCCACTTGTCTGTGTGGTCCTCCTCCTCCCTGCTGAAGTCCTCGTTGATGGGTGTGGTGACTATTTTAGGGATGGGGGAGACGGCGGCCATGTTGCGCTCTTTGCTCACTTCATCGTCATCGTCCCCTGGAGGATCAGAGGGACAAGAACAAGAACTAAACTGAAGAGGAGCCGTGGAGACGATGGCTCACGCTGCAAAACACCAACGAGCCAAGAGTGTTGAACTAACACAAGCAGGAGCCAATTTAGTGTCCCAATGATTAAAAAATGAAAAAATAAACAATTTGTATCACAACTGTTTGTTATGTAACTGAAAGAACGGATGCTGAGATGAGCCTTAATTGTAAATCCTAGAGCAGCATCTTGTGTTGCTTCAACACTTTAAGAGTGCACAAAGTCACATGAACCACTACTTTTGCCATCCCACCACCAAACAGGACACAGTTCCTTTTCTCAATTCCAGACTTCTGCATGTCCATCCGCGTGATCCATTATAGGTGTCCACACACCAGGCTCATTGTCAGAGTTTGGTTTTGATGAACATTTACTGTGCAGCTGCCAAAGGAGAGAGGAAAAACCCCGTCTGGAGCAAAGTTTCAAAAATCAGCTGTCTCCTCTCTTCTCAGTCGATAAACATGTATCAGATACGCTGGCAAAAGTTGTGGCAGAAGCATTCATGGTCAGCAGAGGATGAAGTCTGCATCAGTTGGAGGTTCCCTCACGAGTCCTGACGTTGGATGGAGCGGCCATGACATCACAGCGTTTAGAGGACGACCCAAACAAAGCCAACCAGCATGCTGACATAATGCTGAAACATCACGTTAACGTTTATAAACCCCTACCAGAGTGTTTAGCTCCAATAAGATGCCAGATTATTTTTTGATTATAAAGTCATAAATTCCAGATTCAATTGTGGAAGATCTTTTTTTTTTTTTTTTTTTCATTTTTGTGGGGCAACGCCCCTCCCGCTACCCGCTATCCCTTAATAGCGGACTTTAGGAGGTTTGGACGGAAGATCGGGCCCTTAGTTTCTTCAGGCAAAGCCTGACATGAATTATCATTCAAGTTTTGCCTTTCAAAGGTCTTGATCACTCAGAATTGGCAGTGAACTAAACAGTAGGTGAAGTCATACGTTAACAAATCTTTGTATCACAGCCCAAACTTTGCATTTTGCCTGCCACAAACTGTTTTAAGAAATCGACCACCAGGAGAGGCTTTGACCTCGTTCGTACAGTCCAGATACGAATACTGAGACGCATCAAATACACGTTGAGCGCCAGACTAAAGTCAGCATCAAACACACTCTGCTTCAGATGGAAGAGTTGATTTATTTTCTCCCTCTACGATCCAAAAAGGTAACAAGTTAATGCTTAAAGTGTATTCATCATGAGAAATGTTTATGACTTTATTATCACCTAATCTGCTGAAAGTGTGCATCTTATCAGACAAGAAGGTTTGTTTTTAACTCTTTAGAGGGCAGTCAATGACATACCAGGAATTTACAAATTTGAACCTTACAGGGTTGATGGAGAGCATTGCTATGCCAGTTTATGTTTATGTTAACTTTTTTTCTGTATTTTTCATCGTATGTATGGCTACTGAAGTTACTAAATGCGGTAATTTGCCCAGTAAAGGGTTGACCCAGCCTTCATCTTCCTCAGTAAGAGTGACTTGAGTGCTTTCTCCTATCTGGTGTAACATTAGTTTGTGGGATGTTTCATTAACTGAAAGAGCCAGATGTTTTTTTTTTTTTTTTTTTTTTTTAAATAAAGAGAACTCAGACAGAATCCAGCTGTCTCAATGTCAAGTGTTGAAGCAGTGGTGTATAGAAGTAAGTGCAGGTAACTGGAAGAGTTAAAAAAAAGTGACCAAATTGCTTTTTCTTTCTTTTTTTTTCCTGGAAAGCTGAAGGAATTCCAGATATGTCAGTGTGATGCTGGGCTCCAGTGAGAGCTGGGTACCTCAGGTAAGAGATCACCACGAGGAAGACGCAATCAATACAGTCATGATGGCACAAAACAGCAATCACATCCACTGAAATTCCATCGCACACACAAACTGTTAGTGAGCCACAGCTACGGCACATACAGCACACAGGTACATCAACACACCGTTAATAACAGTGAGGAGAATCACTTCCACGGTAAAAACACAACTTTTCCTCATGATTTCATGCTCATGGCCACGTGCTACTCAGAAGAGCTTCCTGCTCACGATCACAGGAAGCTACAGGTGAAGGACAGCTTTCTAAAGAGGCAGGATTGATTCAGCTCTGCAGCTTCCTGCATAAGTGGCATCTTTGTTTCACCTCACGGAGGAAAGCTCCACGGACGTCTCGCCTACTCCACCAATAACAACGCTGAACTGAGGAAACCGGTGAAGGTCACCTTTTCAAGGAAGAAATCGAATTCAACCGGAATCGCATTTGCACTATGTAACAATAAACAGCTTTGCTTCCTCCACCCAGCATAGTATCTGCCATGACAGGACTTATACACATGCAGTGAGATCATAAAGGTGCTCGTCATGGTTTTACCAGTTAACTGCACCAGTGGTGGGCATGGTCGCTTCTTCAAACAGTTGATGCTGTGTGATTTTTAAAGACAGATCAAGCAGCCAGAATATCAATGTTAGAGGTTACAGCAGGCATAAATCTCAGAACCTGGCAAATAAAACCAAAAGGGAGGATATCTTTTAATAATTAGGTGGATGTTTGGTCAAGTTTTACAGTTTGGTTTGGTCTTGCAGCAGTGACAAACACCCTTTTTCTTGATGATTTTTCAACAGCATCATTACATATAATACAGTGCTTTTTTAATTGGAAACTTAAAGTGCAACTTGTCAAAAATAACTAAACCGATAATATTTTGTGGAAATGTGTACTTGAGAAATGACAGATCATTTCAATGTATTTTATAGGTAATAAACTGATAAATTCAAAAATAAAACGCAGGCTACACCCTCTGAGCAGTGCAGTGCACATGGAGAAGCCAACTCTGTACAGTACAGCTGATAGTGAGGTCTTTCTAACTGTGATGACGTTAATTAGTCTTTTGAGTGGTTTTCCCTGCTGTGAACACGGTGTTAGTGCAGGAGTGCACAGACTCCACTGTTCACCCAGTTTTCCTGACCTGAAAGAGCTGGCTTTCCCTCTTGGGTGCCACAAACTTATTTTAGACAGACGGACTGTGTATCCGGGGATTCAGTGGAGCTCCACAGGAAGTAGAAGTAACAAGTCATGTAAGATTGAATGCAGACAGCTGTTTCAGACAACCAGGTCACTTCTAACAGTGATGGAGCACAGAGAGATCCTGCTCGACAGAGATGGGAACTGTGCACTGTCATGAAATAGTCTTGTTTTTTTATCTTTTCTATTGATTACTCCTCTCCCTCTCTCAGAGTTTCTGGTACCATGAACTGCATGGTTTGTTTTCTTGCTAATTCAAGGCAGACAGCAGTCACATATGGGACAAATCTGAGCTGCCTTTGGGTCTTAAAGTTCAGTTATGAAGAAAAAAAAAAATCCAACAGTTTTTTCAATCACACAGGTTGGAGAGGAAGAGACCGGTGGGGCAGGCTGTTATGCTGTGTTATGCATATTGCTTCCATCTTCTCTCCCTCATGACATGACCTGCGTATAATTACCTGCGTTTGTTAACCTGCTGGTTGCACTTTAAGGTTGAGAAATTGAAGGGCTCTTAAAAGAAGCTTGATCTTCTTTTGAAACACAGTGTTGAGATTTGTTAAAAAATGTTTTTCTTGTAAGCTCTCTGAAATCAGTAAACATTGATCTTGTAGTTGCAGTTAATCTGGTAAAACATAGAGAGTCACCATTATGTCTTTAACATGACAACTATGCAAACTATCACACAAAACAAGAGCCACTTCAAGAGCCACTAGCGATGAACTGCAATGATGTCCGACAAATGATTCAAAACACCACATTCAGACTCATTGACGAACACTCACAGGTGCGTTGGTCAGGATTAAAGGCGGCAGCAGAAGTGTGTTTTTGAGTGTGTGTGTGTGTGTAGTCCAGGACCAGAGGCATAAAATGGAAGATCAGAAGAAGAGGGAGGTGATAAAAAAATTAAAGATCATCTCTGACAGAAAGTAAATCACTTCAGAGTTGACCGAAACCATAAAACATCAAACCACAGAACAAAAACATGCACAGAGATAATCTCACATCTAGAGCAGGACGACAGACCCAACATCGGCTGTATCACACAAACCCTCAAGCAGCTTTGCGGTGAACAGTCCTGAACGTAGCTTTCTTCTTTACAGGAGTTTTTGAAATGACAGATTGTGAGGTAGCAAATAAATCATCCAACATATACATAATTAGAAAGTGCTGCTCTTCTGCTACTGAAGCAGTTCCAAATGAATATGGGTTTAAAAGCTGGATAAAGATGTGAGTTTTAGAAATATTCACGGAGAACATACATTTCGAAAAGCCAATACAAGTGATGCTGCCAATCGTTAATCTCTAGCATCTGATACTGAGGTACCATTTAGGAGCATTTGCAGACTCATGAACAAAAGACAGTGGAAAGATGGAGTTAAAGTCTCAGGAAATCCAACCAGGAGTCTTCCGTTTGAGTCTGAGATCATTATTTTTCAAGTTTAATAGGCTTAATTTTGTTATAACACACTGTCTAATTGAGTTCAGGAACTAAAACTACTTGCTTCATGTAAAATAAATTTATTTTTGCAATCCTAAATTGTGGAAGTGGGAAACGGGGCTGAGAAGAAAATATGGGTCTTGCAGTAATTAAATCATGAAACTTTATTAAAAAAATGAGTGAGTCTGACTTGTCTAATACGCACCAGTTGACTTGTATGTTACTTGGGGGCTTCTATTTGCAGTGCAGTGGTTTAACTACATGGGACAAACTCAGGAAGACATCGTGTCTATATGAGCATCAACTGTTTGGCCAAACCGCAGATGGAAGAAATGCAAGCATTTGAGGCTAAGTTTGCGCTGTTGTGAGCTCCCAGGTCAGGAACTGCTTATGGTTATTGATTGTAATTTGTTCCCAGGCACAACTAGAACAGAGACAAAACTTCTTTTGGCTTTTTTGCTTTAAGAGTTTGCTACAGCAAATCATAGTTCTGCATGTTTCTTTGACCTTTTTTTTTTTTTTTTTTTTATGTCAGATGTCCTTTCAGACTCAAAAGGGCTATCTGGGCTTGGGACTGGCACTATGAGAACACTGGTTTGTGACCCCCTACAGTGGGCTTCTATTAGCAGGCGTTGTGGGTAAAAAACAGGAGGCTGGAGCTGTAAAGGGCCAACCACCTTCTCAGTCCTTTCAGCCATTTTAGTCTCAATTACACTCTGCACTTTGCCTACATTGGACCCGGTAGGATCCACTGACTTAGCAAACTAGCTGTCTACATCACTTTGTGGTGGTAGTACAGCATTTTCACTGGTTTGCCAACCACCAAGAAACAAAAGAAGAAGAAGACAGCAAAGAACAAGAAAAAAGGAAGAAAAACAAACTGGAACGGCAAGATCAACACTGAAGCTGAGATGGTTGCTGCGTTTCTGTGTTTTACTCTTTTATACACGATGGTGGTGGCGATGAATGAGAAGAGGCATCTCAAACTAGATGGGGACACCAGGTCTGCAGAATAACGTCATCTGCGGCGTAAATTCTCGTTGCAGGGCCGTTCCCGGTAATGGAGACATGTCTCGCTAAGGGAAACCTGCTTTTAGTGACCCTCCAGAAGAAACGGGCTGGAGTGTATCACAGAGGCTAACTTCGCCCCTAAAAAAAAAAAAAAAAAAGTTTGCTTTGTAGGGATATATTTGAAAAGGGAGCTATTGTACTGTCTCTCTGTGGTATGTTGACCAAAACATGTGAAAGACTTTAGGAAGCTCAGATCAAAATTGGGCCTGAAGTCCAGTGTGTAGCCAGCCGTATCTTGATGTTCAGCCACTGGATGAGCCCTTCTCCAGGTGGAGAGTCTGACTGAATGTGAGGCAAAGTCGAAACAATATTATCTAGATTTGGTGAAAAGACATGTGCTCAGAAAATAACTGAGTGACAGAAGCGTGTCACCAGGAAAGTGTTGAGAAAATAAATCATAAAACCAACATATTAGTGCATTTGGAAAGAAGTTCAGAGCCTTGAGAGACGAATTATTCAGTTTCATCATCTGATAATCGTTCTTCTGGGGTCTACATCCTTTGAGAGAGTTGATGTCTGTTGCTCCGAGTCCTTTCTCCTAGCTTCTCCTCCTGCTGTAAACCGCTCACGTGCTGTACCTACCGGATGAAGCGGTGGGCTGCGTCCGAATTTGTGGAGGGGCGCGGAGGGGCGACACGCCCCGCAGCGGGGGGGTTGTACTGGGGCTGCTGGGACTGTGCTGCTGCCTCAAGAACGGGCTGTCCAAACGGCCTGGCGGTCAGGACAACACGGAGCAGCCACACACAACCGAACACGAGGACACACACACACAAAAACCATGGACACAAAGCGACGGACCAGGACGAAGAGGTGTGACAAGACAAAAGGAAAGGTGGACAGGTAGGAAGAGCAGAAGTCAGGAGATAAGAGGACCGGCTCCGGTGGGAACGAGGTTGAGGATCGTAGGAGGGGTGGCGCGCCCACAACGAAACAAGAGACATGTGGAGAGAGAGGCAAATTAAAACATTCACAATGAAGAAAGAAAAGATTAAAAAAAAACAAGAGTGGAGGGAGAGATTAAAGGAAGATGTGGGGATGGTGAAAACAAGTCCAGAGGTGAAGGAAGATGAGGAAGGAGGAGAGAAAGACAGAAAGAAAAGTGGTTAGTGTGGTTTTAAACACACTGACTGCAGACAGCATGCAGACTTGACAAGTAACTCCCTTTCCCCTTCAAAAAGAGACTAAAAAGACTTTCTGCTCCTGAGATTAACAGGCACATTATTTAAAAACCTGTCTGCTGTCCTACTCTGCAACCCTGGTTTATTCCAAATGAGGAAGAAGTTGGGTTGATTATAAAAAAAGTAAGAGAGGAAGAGAGAAAGAGAGATATTATTAGATATATCTTTAGATATTCCCAATTATTAAATATATTTCTTTTTTTCCTGGATTTCTGTTTGTTGGATTATTGTATATATTTCTGTCTTTGCTTTTTGAAAACCTCCAGTTTCATGAGGATGTGTTGAATGTTTATAGCTATGTACATTAATCAAATAAATATTTAAAAAAAAACCAGATCAAAATAAACTGATGTAGTAAATACAATAAATGTTATATTTTAAAAAAAAAGGAAACATTCAGTCTAAAAATAGCAAGGAAATAAAACTATAATTTCAAATTAAAACTCTCCTGGGATACATTTTTCAAAATAAGAGTCTCCACAGTATACTGAGACTGCATGTACAGATAGAAGCTGATGTAAAACATAAAAAAAAAGGCTGGAGGTCTGTTTTCAGCCTGAAACGGCTCTGGTCTGTGGAGCAGCTAAACAACGTCCCAGAGGACAGAATCTGGTGAGCAAAAGTTTCTGCAGCCTGAGAGGCAACTTTGAGCAGGTTTTGATAAGGAATCGGTTGAGTATCACGGTTGGAAAGAGATCCAAGCTTTGCTTTGGTCTTCAATAACTTCATTGCACGCAGGACTAAGTAATCTTTTTCAAGAAAAATGGGAGGGTGGGACTGTGCAACTGCTCTGAGGAAGCTCCTGACAAAACACTGCAGCACGGCAGACACACAACAAACAACAACGTTCGTCACGCTACGTCAAATCAAAGACTGTACAGCAGCAAGAAGCTTTCACTGTTGCCTTCTTCCTGTTGTGATACCAACCGAGCGATCAAACTTTTCAGGTGAGAGGGCCTGTCTCAGATGTTTTATGGATGGATCTGAGCGGGAACATCTCCATACTGACTCATTTTAAGGCTCCATTGGTTACGCTGACTTTGCACTGAGGCGAGTTGCATTAAAAAACAATATGCTGTATCTGGGCCACATGTGTGAGCTCCTGCAGCTTCTCAGAGACTATGGACATCATCTTTGAGCCATGAAAAACCATTTGTCACTTCCACAGAGATTGCATTCTGTCTATTTTCGAAACTGAATATGTCAGTAAAACCTGGAGGAGATTATCGGACGAGTTTGAAAGTGTTTACCGGTCCTGTGGATGGAGATGGGTGAGGTGTCAACGCTGATGGTCATGGCTCTCTCCTTCTGCTTGAAAAACTCTCGAGGGTTTCCGGACCGCTGAGCAATGACAGCCTTTGCTTCCTGGAAACACAAAATGATGAACAATAAAAAAAAAAAAAAAAGACATTTATGTTCTGGTTTCCTCCATTTCAACAGCTGACAAATCGAATAATGAAACTTTAACCCCTCCTAAGGGGGTTAAAAAAATAAAAACCCAACAAGGAGAGATCAGTGGAAGGACACAACAGCCAATAAACATCAAAAAAATCTATTCTGCTGACAAAACAAAGTCATGAGGCGTCTGAGCTCTGCAGCCTGTCAGGTTTTTTTTTTTATTATTGGTTTGACCATTTCTTTGAGACAAATGCTTCCTTCTTTAATTTTCCAGACTGAACAGACTGAGCAGATCAAACCGTGCGAGATCACATGTTTCATCAAGCTGACCTCCACCTCAGACTCCTTCTTATCCAGGTTGAGGTCCTCCAGGCTCGGCTCTGCTATCTGTGGAGACAAACAACATAGAAATGTAGAGAATGATTCGACGCTTGGCCATCGGGGGGCGGTAGAGACAGTTTTAACATCAGTGTCCATGTGCTGAAAGCAAATACAGGAGCAACTGTTGCTGGTACATGAGAGGACAAGCAAAGAATGGCTTCTTTTCAGCTCTTAGTTTCATTTCAAGTTGAAAAACTTTAAAAATTTTCTCTGAGACTCGTTTTCATTGAAGAGAAGCAACATGACACATATTTATTGCATTTTTATTGTCTTCTGTTAACATTATTTCTGTCCAGCCTTTTCAACTTTGTCTTCGTACTTGATAATTTGGTCGCGCACACACCTTGTGCGCGACCAGCGACAGTGGATGTAGTTTGTGGTGGTCAGGTGTCCAGCATGGCAGCAGTACTGCAGTAGTACTGAACACTGCAGAGATGATGTGGTGCATGACGTTCATCTTGATGCACGTAAACAACAAAGTAATGCAGCCTTTGGAAGCAACGCTGTATTTGATTTTGTGAAAAGCTTGTGACTGACTTTGGAGAGAGCTCCTAAGCTTCCATCGCCGATGCAAGAAAATGTCAGTAGGAGCTTGCTTTCTTTTTAAAAAATGGCGGCATTTGTTTTCTCCAGACCACTGACTCGACAGAGAATCATCAAATGATGTCTTTCAACATCAATGAGAAGCTTTCAAGTCTACACCAGGGTGAGTCCAGGAGTCCCTGCATGACTGCTGTGAGTTGGGTTTCCAAACAGCTCGGTACGTGGGGAGGTGGGGACCTGCGCGACGGCTCTGCATGTGTGCTGCAGTGCAAACTTGCTCCTCTCTCACATCAGCAGCAGCGATTTAGCTGACTTTGTTTTCAAACCTGTTCAGGACTTTGGACCACAACAGAAACATGAATCAGTTTATTGAAGGAAGTTAAAAGTCCTCATGTTTAGGAAGAGACCTTTCAACACTTATTGCGTGTTTCTCTGACTATTCTGCTGTTTGGTCCCTCACTTCAGTTGGTAATAAACATTTCCAGCTGCATTTCATCAAGTCCCTTGGGCTGGCATGCTCACTGTTCTTTGTTTTTGGATTCGCCCAAGGACTTTCAGATGATCACAAGATGAGCTGAAACTCCGCAGCCAAATGCCCCGATGCTGGTGGGACTGTTTATTTAAAGAGAAAGCACACATGCGGACACGCGGATACATAATGCTCTCTCGATGAGACTTTTGAGTCTTTCAATCCCTGATTTCAAAGCCGAACAAATTCATTGGATAAATGTGGTCATTATGGTGTGGCAGGGTGATGAGGGGTGGTGTAATTCTGGCTATCGAGAGGGCAAGCAAGGCTGCCATCTAACATAAATATCTACATCAAGAAGTTATTTAAGGCACTAGTGGCCTTCATTGACAGTGGGAGAGACAGGGAACGAGGGCGGAGAGAGAATGGGGAAGGCATTGAACCTGCGAGCAGTTGCAGGAGGACGGTTGGTTTCTGCATGTGGGCTGGCAGCTCAAACCCACTGAACCACTGGGGCGGCTCCGAGCAATTATGTCTAAGGTTGTTTCTAAGGAGTCACCCAACATCTTACATGTCGTTTTGATGCAACATTAACAACAAAGCAGAAACAGTAAGTCCACCAAGATACAAGTTCTAATACAATCAGGGTTTTTTTCTTTTCTTTTCTTTCGATGCTGGAATTGATTCAAACTGATTTAATATCTGAACACTTACTATGGTGGTCTGGCTCTGCAACCTCTCTCTGGCCTCTTCCTCCTCCTGCATCTTCTTCCTGTCCACACACACACACACACACACATACACACACAGATTAGATTACTTTTAAACCTGTGAGACCTGGAAAATACCTGCTTTCAGATTTATAACCAATGTACAGATAAAAACCACATCCATTCCTTTTTCCAGACATAAACTACCGCTGGGTTTGGACAAAGTAATGGAAAAAAATCATGTTATATAAGAATTTTATTATTTCATATCTAGATGGTCCTGCCTTGGCAGTGATACAACTTTTAGACAGTGGCTACGGGGAATTTTAATCCATTCCTTAAGCGGAAAGCGTTCCAGCTCTTTCAGGCATAATGCTATGGGAGAGTGGTTTGGTACTTGCTGCTCCAAAGCACACAGAGTTTTGATTATCAGATGATTTGGGGATTTTTGTGGGTAAATCCAAGCCTTCCACGGCCTTGCTGTGCTCTTTGTGACAGTTTTGGACTATTTCAGCTGTGTGAACTGGTGCCCTATCGTTCCTAAAGATGACAGGCTGTCATCCCAAATTTAAAACTGCTTCTTTGCCCTGAGCTGTGCAGCTAAAAACTTGTTCCACAGACAGTCTCTCAAACTATTATATGCATGACTGTTGGGGTCAGGAAATCAGTATCAAAAGCTTCCTGTAGACATCCATTGTACACTTTTTGTGGATGTTTTTTTTTTTGCACTGTTCAACACTGATGGGATTGATAAAAGGTTTGGCAAAGGCAGTACTTCTATGATGTCCACCTGCACTAAGCTATTGACCAACTGCTTTGGTTGATAATGTCTTGGCAAAATGATGACTGAGCTCTGACACTTTAGAGTTTCTGGCTCTTCTCCTCAGCTCCCATCCTGAGTTACGCTTCTGGGAGCAAGTTTCTCCTTGTTTTGATACGCCAGCAAGAAGTTTAAAAAAAAAAAAAAAAAAATTTTATGACATAAGCTCAAACCATTCACACGTCTGTCTTTCTGCCATCTTTGAAGGATAAATACAACATACTTTTGCATTTACAGATCGGTGAAAAGGAAACATCTTCATGTTTATATCCAGTTCTGAATGTCAGCTGTGCAGGTGTGTGTGAACAGTAAAACTAATGAATCATTAAATCCTCATGGTTCCTTGTCCAAACACTGCTGAAAACATGGAGCTTAAAATGTCACCGCTTTCCTTTTTTAAAGTTAAGAATCAGATGTGAGAACGTGCACGTCTCATGCTTACTTAAGGGCGCGTGCATGATTTTTTTTTAAGCAAATCCAGTCTGATGTGATGAAAATGAAGAATATGAGAAATTTTAACAGAACCAAAATTTCATGAAATTGAACTTTTTTACAACTATTCAAACAAGAATACTAATATGTAATTTCCCTAAGAGGATAATAAAAGTATAACTGAACTGACTTGAAGTCGTGTAAATTTGCTCCACTGCTTTGCTCCTCTGAATAGTTAACTGGTGGACAGTTTCAACAGCAGTTTGATGACGGCTCCAGATGTATTTCTAGAGGATTTTTTTTTACAGTTCTCTGCAGGGCTCTTTGTTCTGAGAGAGCACTCTGAACATGTAAGTGGATTCATCAGAGGCTTGTTTAAATAAATTTGCAGCACAGAACTGACTCAGCGTTGAATTTTGAATCGTTTCCCCACAAGGACTCGCAGTTCACCTGCAGTCGAAATGTAACTTCCATTGCTTATGATCCTCTGCAGTTGTTTATCTCATTTTTTTTTTTGTATGTTGGTGCGACTGCGTGTGTTTGCGTGTTCGCTGCCCACCTGTGCTCCTCGATCTGCTTCTCCCTCTCGCGGTACCTCTTCTCTCGGTTCTCCTGCTCCTTCCGCTCCAGCTCCATTCGCTCTTCTTCGAAGCGCTGCCGCTCCTCGGCAGCCTTCTTCCTCTCCTCTTCCTTCCTCATCTCCTCTTCACGCTGGAGGCCAGGTGAGACAAAAACAAGTCAAACACACACTGATGGCTACAAATGAAAGCCCACTTGTATGAAAAATCACTCCTGATCAGCAAACATCTATTTTAAGAGTTCATCTGTCATGTTCATAGATTGTCATTAACAATGGGGCATGATTATTATTAAATATGATCATCACTCTCCAGTAAATAAATTCTGAAGGCAATGGGGGAATAAAAATCCCATGTGTCCAAAGACACCTCCTCTACAGTGATAGAAAACAGGAAAAGATCCCACTGATCCAAACATTTAATGACAGACTTTCAGACTAAAAGGCTGCTCAAACAGAGAAGCGGAAATCTAACAAAACTTGCTGCTCGATCAAAGGCACCGTCATTTCATATTTAGTCTGAACATGCCAACAGTCACACAGCTGGAGGATGCGCCAACGTCTGGTTCTGTTTCTAACCTCTGCTAAACTCCAGCGTCAGGGAAGTTCACCTCAACTATTACAGACCACGTTAAATATCACAGATGTGCTTTAAATGTTGAGACGCGGCCAGCAGGTAGAGCGGCAGGTTATTTCTCAGTTCATGATTATTATTTATTTAATTATTATAGTGTATTATTATATCTTACACATTTAATTCATATACAGTTAACCCTCACAGTTCGCGGTCTCAGTACATCGATATTCAAAAAAAAATGTTTTTTTAAATCGAAAAAACAAGAGCCTACACGGGATGCCCCATGAACGAAAATCAAGGCCTGTGATTGGCTGCTACGACTGTGCCCGCATCTCCCATCTCTTGCTCTTGTGAGACAACCCTGAGTTTAACGTTGATACACTTGGTGTTTCCGTTCCTCAGTTCCGAATATCACTTGCTTATTTCAGTGATTTAGTGCCGTTTTAAAGTTAACTCATTCACTACCATTGACATCTATAGACGTCTATAGATGTCAGTTGGGTCTGATATGTGTCACTGGGGTTGCAAGGCAGAGCGTCAAAATAAATATCAGTTTTGAACATCGTAGTTAGTTTTCCGATCTTTCTTATGGCAGCACCTCCACTCTCTAAGAAGGCGCTGTTTCGCCCCATCTGAAACCTAAGTCCCGACTTGCTTATAACAGTTTCTAAGACACTGCATGCAAACATTTGTAGATACATTTCTCCACTATTTTCCCACAATTCAATACAATGATCATCACTCCTGTTGCAGAAATAACTCAACTGAAGTGTGAGAAGAACATTTCAGTCAGATGTTCAGTTCAACATGGGACATCTCTTGAATTGGTTTGTGTCACACCTCTGTGTGCACGTGCCTTGTTGACATGGCAACACAACGACGAGGCTCATACGAGGTGGCCTGATAATACTGCTGTGAAGTGCAAAAACAAAACAACACACACACACACTACCTTTTATTCTTTCTGAAGTATTAAAAGATCCTGCTCATACTGGGTGTCAAGTGTGAAAGATCACCCTGGAGTTTGCACTGGTTGCCAGGCAACAGACTAATTTGTAGGTTTCTAAGAGAACGAAGCAAAAAATAAAATCCACCACTTAATAAGTACACCTGTTCAACTGCTCACTGATGAAGATATTTAACCAGCCAATCACATGGCAGCGGCTCAGTGAGCTGTGGACACGGAGACGACGAGCTGAGCATCAGGATGCTGACAGAAGGTGACGTTAGTACGTCAAGAACTGCTGATCTGCTGGGACTTTCACACACATTCATCTCGAATATGCAACATGAATAAAACAAACACATGAAATATGTCTAATATCATCTCTAATATCTAATCAGGGCAGAAGAATGACCGTTCTGGCTCAACATGGCAGAAAAGGCTCAGCTGACAGGAGCAGCATCTAAGAACTCCTGCCAGCTGATTTTAAGGCCAACAATTATAACCCAGGTTTATTTTTTCTACTATCAATATGGTCTCTCACAACTATAGATCAGATATGACAGGAAACATTTAAAATAACTCAACAAATGCACATGGGGGTAATTATGACCCAGCCCACTAGTTCTAAAACCTCCATCAGACGTTATCACTCCCATCTTTGATATTCTGCCAGCAACATTTGTGTTTTTGTAATTACACTGATATTTCAACAGACGTGCTCTTTCTGAAACTGACACGACATTAAACGATGCCTTGCCATTTTTTTTTTGCTTCTTCATGTCCTCCTCCACCTGCCAGTCCTTCTTTGTTTTCTCCTGCGTCACACATACCTTGGCTTGCTCCCAGAACTCCTCTCTATTGATCTTCTTCATCTCCACCTCTGCATTGGTCTTCTCGTACACAGTGCCCTGCAGCAGGGGACAGACGGATGGAGATCAGCTTTCCTTGGCCACACACAGGTGAGAAGTCATCTCAGTGCTCATTGAACTTTCTGCTTAAGATATTGATGTCCTGCTTGTCTTTTAGACTCCCTGTGGCCCTCTGAAGGAGAATTTGCCTCAAGCATTGAAAATGTTTTTACGTTAATGCTTTGCCTGACAATGCATTAGCTTTCCAGTCAAACTGATGACTACATTTTGAAAACATTTAACTAAAAGGTAATGGTTGGACTTAGCCAATATTCAAATGATGGGAAATTGTAAAGTACCAAGTGTATGTGCAGTGCCTTTTTACAAGCCTGCCTGCTGATCTCCACGAGTCTCCACAGGTGTTATTAGTGTTGTTCTGTTATTGTGAGTTCCTGCAAATGCTCCATAAAACTCCATAAAGCAAAGCTTTCTTCCATCCGAAATGACATGAATGTCCCTACATTAGACACTAGAGGGCACAGTTTGTACATCATATGCAGAAATGAGGCGTTAAAGTTAAGGCTATTGGAAAAAAATCTTTTCTGACTTAAACTGTATTGAAAAACCTTCTTGTCAGTTTCTCTGAGCAAGGCTTTTATTGTGAAAGATAAACGCATATTCCATATAAAACAGCTGGACGGACTAATCCAAAGTGGTTCTCAATGAATGGCTCAAATGCCACCAAAGTGCCAGTGATCTTTTTTTTTTTTGTCTTCTGCACACAACGTTGGTAATAGCAATGGACAGAAATTCACTAATAAAGACTTATTTTAGCTTGAGGATGAATCATCAGTAAGGGTTTTGCAAGAGGGCAGAACAGTGGCTTGGTGGTCAGCACTGTTGCCTCCCAGTGGATGATGGTTCCTGGTTCAAACCCCAGCAGGAGCCTTTTTGTGGAGTTAGCATGCTCTCCTCATGCTTGTATGGGTTTTCTCCCTGTACCCGGTCAGACCGTGGGAGGAACCCATGCTAGAGAGTCAATTTTTTTAAAATCTCAGAGAGATCTGGCATTGTCTCCAGCAGAGCCCTGTGACCCTGAATAAGACTAAATGTGTATGGAAACTGGACTGTACATGTGGTAAACTGAAGGAAAATGTCATGGTTAAATGAAACCACTCCAGCCATGAGTTGCATCGCTTCCTGGGAGTCAGAACAGGTGTCCTTAAATGACAATGACGAGGCCCAGATATCGTCATTAAGACTCTTAGATTGATTTTGAGGAGGTCCATGAATTCCTGATTTATGACGGTTATTTTAATACTGTGGTGCAGACAAGATATTTTCTTGTACATTATCCATTAGTGGTATTTCAATGAACCCCTATTTAATTTGAGGGAATACGGTGTTTAAAGCTTCAGCCTCATCTCAAGCAGGACATAACAATCACACATTCATGTATGTGAATCTACCACATCTACATGATCTTCCTCGCGGGTTTTCAGGCAGCTCAGGACTGGACTGGCCACTGACGCTGTCCCATTGGTCAGCCGCTGCCCGATAGCCGACGGGTCGATATCGTCCAGGCTGCTGGCGTTCACGATGACCTCCACACCCTGCAGAGAAGAAAAACTGATGAATCTGGTGGCATAAAACAGAAGTTTCTTTTTGATTAATCTCCAGTTTCGTCTCACAGCTTGGCTTAAAGTCACTGCTGTAACAATAACGCCAGAGCTTTGAGCTAATAAGATCTCTGAGAAACAATTGATTGAATAATTGCTTTGCTAAATGAATAATGTGCGGTTACTAGAGCAGAAGAGGGGCCATCTTACTGCCACAAAAATAAATAAATAAATAAATAAAAGTTCAGATTTCAACGTTTAGGAAAGAAGCCCAACATTTCCAACATGACATGAATCTCTTTGGAGCATCATGCTGGAACAACATGGTTTTTCAGGAATGGTTCCTTGAAGCAGAACGAAAATGATCCGATGGAGCAGTGACTTTTCAAGTCCATTGTGTAGTACAGAACACTGATCACATAATGGGCTGTTAGTATTCCCGTCAATAAGGACTTTTGTGGCTGCAGGACATTAATCTCAGCTCAGGAACGTCCTTCAAAAGGTTAGAAAAAGAAAACAGCGAGCATGTGCTTAAAAGGGTTATTTAAAACCTTGCAGGTGCAATGAAGTTGACACCGAGTGGGAGAGAAAACCGCCACTTGGAATAATTACACACGTACACACAACACAGTGTTTATCTGTTATGAAAAATAAAACATCACCTCCACTTTAATCTCAATATTTTAAATCTACTCTATGAAACCCGAAATACACTCACCCAGGTGTACCGGTGTAAATAACACCGCTTTGTATGAGACACACACACACGAGCTCAGAGCTCTCAGCGCAGAGAGATTACTTTAAAAAGAGATGTTATTTGTCATGCACCACCTCACACACTTATTCCTCCTCTTTGATCCTCCTACGGGTTTTAATGTGATCAAGCTTCTCCTGCCATCAATGGGTTGATGAAAACGTTCTGAACATGACGCTTTACAAAAACTGAAATTGGTTTCTGCTCACAAACCTCAGCTTGTTTCCGACAATTAGCCTCAGAGTGAACAGAAGTGGGTGTGAGACCTTTCAGACGAAACAAATCAACTCCCAGTCTGTTTGTAGGGTCACGAGCGGTGGGAACTTTGAGCTTCTCACAAGAAGATTTGATACTGAACAACACGAAGGTGCTATTTGGGCCTAATATGGGGAGCTTTTGGGATTCATGGATGACTTACTGGAATGTTTTGGGGGATGGTCATGAGCTGCTGCTGCTGACTGGTGGAACGTTGTATGAGACAGATTCATACCAGAGAGTTTAGGCATCAAAGCGTTCACCCTGATTCACCGCTTCTAGTCATGAACTAAGGACCAAAGAAAACCATTTATGTGGGCCGGGCTGACTTCGGGCCAACCATTCTTTGTATTTGGATGGGAGATACAAGCCTAAATTCATCCATACATCAACCAGGTATGGTCCATATTTGCATTTTCTTGGGCCTACACATCCACCGTCACATTTCTTGTGAAAGCAAACTGGAGAGCATTTGGCCACATCGGGCCAACACCACACATACGATACCCTACTGTATGTAAGGCCAAGTTCATGACCTTTGGACCACGTGTCAGTGCCATAACTGAGATGTAACCCCTAAAAGGAGCCTGGACACCTAATCTGCCCGCTATCCAGGGACACTGAAGAACTGCCCAGCCCAGAGATTAAAGTTCTCCAGGGAGTTCTGTGTCGGCCCAAAGACCTCTTTCACGTCTTTCCCTGGGAGACATTTGGAAGTGATCCTATATACTACAGAATGTTGTGGACTTCAGTTTTACACGTGATGTGACTTGATCTACTTTTTTTAGACAGCGAGTGGAAAACAGGTTGGTCCCATGTTGTTGCTGTGTCTGTCTTTAATTCTTGATTTTTATTGAAGATGTTTTTTTTATTAATACTGGTGATCCTGACCTGGAAGAAATCTGCGATGGTGGCGACATGGCTGGCACACGCGCACTTCCTGGCATCTGGCACATCTTCTCCAACCTGCCGGGAAAAGATGAGGCCGTGAAAATTACATGAGACAAAAATGAGGCGACAGGAAAAGGCGTGGAGGCGGAGAGGAGAGGAGAGGGTCGTGAAAAAAAAGATTCTGAACTTTATTCCCAACTCGCTAAGTATTCTGACCACGATTTCCATCCTGCTTTGCTCCCATTAGGTGCTTTTGTCTAGCCCTGGTGGTGCTCAGTTATTAAACAGTTTTACTACAACAGGCTGAGTGTACTTCAATCACAGCCCATTCAAGCAGCACAATACAAACATAGTAAGCACCAATTACGGAGGAAAACGGCCCCGTCTCATCTGCATTCTTGACAATTCATCTCCCCACAATTAAATCTCATCCATTCATGTGTGGGGGTCAGGTGCAGAGGGAGAAATACAGCTGGAATATTCCTCAATTCAACTAAGGACTTTCTTGGCTGTTTCTTTGACACACTCTAGCCCGGTTTGGCCCAGTTTACCACAGTCTGGTGCTCTTTTGGCAGTAAGAGTTGTTCTGCTACATTATGATCTAATGGCTCCACTCCCAGCCTCATTTAACCACCAAATGTCTTCCTGTCTGTCCTTTTCAATCACTAGTCACTGCATTAATGACCAAATCTCCCCTCTCTCTTCTCCAGATCCAGATCCAGGCATCAATGAAACAAAAGCTCTCTTTCTTTCCTGTCATGCACTCACTCAGGGAGACTGCTGTTGTCAGGTTCAGAGACTAAACATTCATCTTGAGGCTTTTTAAGAAGGAGTCAGACCTCGTGCAAATGCTCTTAAGAAACTTTGTTGGAAGCCTGCTCCGAGAAAATGAGCTCTACATCACAAATTATTCATTTCAACATGAATTTTGTAGTGGACAAATTTCCCAGCTCGGTTATATGCGTTGTGGAGTTCCTTCTCTGACTGGCCCAGACACCAGAAGCTCACGGGGTTTCAGTTTTTACACGCAAAGGGTGAAAAACTGCTTGTCCTGTTAAAATACTATAAGAGACACAAAGCCATAGAAATCTGTCTGACGGGAAACCTGTTGATGCTCTTTTCACTTTCAAAGGGACAGGGTTCTTTAAGGGTTCTTGACATGAAAATTTAACCTCGTTTAGATTTTCAAAAAGCACACTCCCACTACGCAGTTGTTCAAATTCACCCTAAGACAGTTCTGAAGTAGGCAAAGAGCAAGAAACCTTTTCTGTTCCATTTTATCATGACTGTTTCATATAAAACCCTTGAACAGCTGCTGAGTCAGGCAGCTGTTTAGTCACCTTTTTATCTCAGAGCATGTTTTACATCTTACTGAGGAAGCCATTTCTTCTTTTTTGTACAAAGTTCATTTTCTGCATATAGAGACATAATAAAAGGCTCCATGTTTCTCTGTTTTGCTCACAGAAACAGGATGCTGTTTAGTTGTTTATTCTTCTAGGCAGCATCTTTAAAACAAATCAACTCCTGCACGTAGGAAAGGTGAGTTGTTATCTTGATGCATTTAATTTCATTTGCTTTTTGTTAAATTCATTTTTATAAGCTGAAATTTAAAAAGACAACAGTAAAATAAATTATAAAATAAAATGCAACACAAATTAAAAAAAAATATATATAAAAATGGTTAAGTTTATTCTCTGACCAGCTGGTGAAACCAGTTGATAATAATTCTGCATTTTGCTCATAAAAACTGCATAATAATTGTGACAGTGTAATAAAAAGTTCACCACTAGAAGTTGACCAGTAGTATGTGTGCAAATGATGAGGCTCTGATGAGACAAACAATGTGAGACACAAAATGGACAGACGTCCAAATAAACATCGAGCTGTGATCACGTGATCAAGTAATCACAGAATCACTAGTCATTAGTTGGTTTCTGTTATGTGTTGGTGCCTTATTAAACTAAAATGAGTAATGCAACAAATTATACTGCTGCTGTATAAATTACTTCAAAAATAAACAAGTAAATACTAAATAAGATTTTGAATAAACTTCAGTTGAAAAACTGATGGTTAAAATCCTAACAGATCACTATGACTCAACTTGGTAGATGTGTTTGTAGTGGAGCAACAAGTGGGCTGATGATGTTACCTGCAGAATCAACAGGTATCAGGTGGTCTCTCTCAGCAGAAAATATGGATTGAAACTGTGAGGATTGGGGATTTAATTCCTGACTCTCGATCTTTGGAACGTTCAATGAGCTCTCAGTAATAACAATATTAGTAATGATAATAAGAAGAATGAACAACTGTCATGGCGATTCATTGGGGTGGTGTGTGGAGGTGTGGCAGTGGTTCAGGGAACAGTGCCAGAAGAAAACTAATTTAACACAGTTGCAGCAGGTCACTAATTAGTTTTTTTTCCTATTTATGAATTAGTGTGCTGGGCTCACAGAACAGCAAAGGTTTCCACCAGCCAGCCTTGATTACAAGTTTCAGACTTGGACTTGCTTGCAATATTATATCTTGAAAAAGAATAATAAGCAGTCGTTTGTTTAACTTCTGTGTCTGCAGTAGCTGATTCTTGCTACACTCATCATTAAAGGTAATTGTGAAAACAAGAGCTGGTTCCAGGTCATTTGTATCGATGCGTCACTGTCAGACAAAATGCTGAATAACAAATGTGCTCCCAGCCTTTAATGACTCTATTACAGTGAGGAGCATATCTGTGTGGCTTTGCCCTCCACCCCTCTGACCCAGTGACTCACCCAGTTGATGAGGATGTATCGTGGCAGAGCAGCAGTGGGGTCCTTCAGGCTGCAGAAGCCGTACATCACCCTGCCGTTGTCGAAGGTCAGCGTGATCTCTGCCAGACCGCCTCCTGCGGCACAGAACAAGAGACTCTTACTGTTGCAGCAGCTGTGTCTGGTTTCATACGTTTCTGTTGGTTTGTCCTCCGTCTGGGACAAACTGTGCCACCAAACCGCCTCGACCTCCACGGCATCAAAACAAACGGCTGAACTCTTCATCTCTACACATTTAATACAACGTAAATTCAGTTTTAAGGTGTAAAAGTTTAAGAATCAAGACACTTTTTATTTGTATTCCACAAAAATACCCGCACCTTAACTCAATACGATTTTAGATCTACAACACAATAAAACATGAAAAAAGATAAAACAATCTGAGGGTTTTTGTACTTTTGGGTCACAAATAGCAAATAGTTATAAGCGCCAGAAAGATTAATATGCAGCCAGACAATATTCCAGCCTTTGAGTCGGGAAATCCTCTCAAGTCAGAGGTGAGATGACTGATGATGAAATCATGTTGGGTTTTATCACAATTGAAAAAAAGTTTTTAACATTCTTCCCCAGCTGGTTAGTTTGATGAATATTCATTGCTGGTTGGTTACAGCATCCTTTCTAAAGTGGGCTTGGCTGTATGAAGTGATGAAATGAAGTTCATTCTTATTCAGCGTGAAGGTAGAGGAAAGCTATTAAGTAGTTCAGTAATCTTCAACGCACTTTCTTTCCGAACCATAAGCTGCTGACAGACAATGTGTAAAGGTCTTATTAAACAAAGCACCATTTTCTGGTGTAAATCCAGCTGAATTAAAACATGTCCACAGTGGAAACTTAACATTCCCCAAAAGAGAGAAACCGTCTCTCCCTGGCTGGAAGTAGGCTGCTAGCATGATCGTAGCTGGATTTGAGATGAGTCTGTAATAACAAGTGCTAAACAACATTAGCTGCTGTAGAGGCTACGTTGCTTTAAGGACACAGTTCAAGAGTTACTCTGGTCACTCTCATTTTCTCTGTGTCACGTCTTCTCCAAATACTTTTTTGGGTCTCTTAGCTGTCTTTGCCGTGATGTTTGCTGCAGATCCGAGAGCTAGCTCCACCCTGTTGTTGATTATTGTTGTCGATATGTCACTGCGGGACAAAGGGGGGCAAAAGTCCAAAATAACACTGGATGTTTTTTGCTGACAGTAGAGACGGAAGACCATGAAAGCGAGATAGTGCTTCCAAAAAACAATCCAATATGTTTAAAGTTCATGACAGTGCGATTAGAAAGAGACTAAACAAGTTTGGCTTGTTTGGAAGAGTCACTAGAAGAAAGCGGCATCTCTCTAAAAACAACATGGAAGCATCGCTCAGGTTAGCAACGTCACGCCTGAACGAACCACAAATCTTCTGAAACGGTGTTAATAATGCACGGCAACATGATGCGTAAAAACTAAACACAGCATATCAACAAAAACACTGTCAAGCATGGTGGTGGAGGGGTGATGGTTTGGGCTTACTGGACTAGGGAACCATACGGTAATCAAGTCAAACATAAACTCCTCTCTGTACCAAAGTACTCTCGAGTCAAATGTGCTACACATTGTAATGTGTTTTTCATGTGAGGTTGTTTTGACCTGATGTTAAGACTAATAGGGTAAATGGTTTTTAGTTCATGTCCTGGTAGGAAAAACCTTATAAGTTAAGGTACATCTCTTTTTACATTGTTGGATATCGCTCCTTAGTCATTATTAGTTTATATATCAACCTCAAAGTCATCTAGACTAAACTGCAGACTGCAGTTTCTTCCATTAACTAAGACGATGCAGGACATTTTTTTCTTTCCTGCTTCAGTTTTCCAAGCTGCTTCCACATTTTAAAACCAAACGAGGCAACAACACTCCTTCCTTTTCACTTGACGCTTTAAGTCAACCTATTTGCAGTACTCATGAATTTTTACTTCACATATTTTACTCTCAGCTGAGACTGCAGTACGGTGGTTTCCTCCTGCAGACGATGATCCTGCTCTCAGCGTACAGCTGCAGTGTTCCAAACAACAAAGATGCAATATGTCCGCAGACTTTTGTACACAAAACACAGAACATGACTGTGGTCTGCTGGCTTCCATCTGAGGCGGCAGACAGATTCCCTTGAGATTTATGGTTCCTTTCAGCCACTGCTGAAATATTTAGGTCTCTCTGAGGAAAAGCTGCAAGCATGAAGGAAGCTAAGACCACTACTGGCAGAAGGTGCTTATTTAAAATTATTTTAAAGCCCAAAGATGATCCCTACAGTTGTTTTTTCGTCCCTTTAGCAAAGCATTGTCCCATGATAAATGGGTTAAGAATTTATCATGTCAACCCATTTATAATTTAACGCTCTGATGGATCTTATGCTCATTTAGGTTGGAGGGCCTCTTGGGCAGAAGTGGCTCTTCACGCCATGACTCTTCAGCTGCAGTGACGCACATTCTTCAGTGGCTCCAGTGCATTCCTCCATTTTTACACACACACACACACACATATACATATATATATATATATATATATATATATATATATATATATATATATATATATATATATATATATAGTGACAAAGAATGCAAAAACCTTAGAATTAATTTGTCATAAAATGTGATCTGCTCATCTTCTAAGCCACATTAATAGACGATCACACTGTCTGGTGTCTTCAGTGATCCATTCAACCTTCACAGCGCTGGAGAAGTTAATAGCTGATCAAACTTCATTTTGGCAGTAATTACTTAGAGCAAGCACTTTTGGTAGCTCTGCATCAGACCCGCACAATGTTCAGGAGGAATTTTAAACCATTACTCTTTAGAAAATGATGCCAGCTCAGACAGGTTTGTGGGATGTCCAGTGTGAACAGCTTTCATGAGCTCATTTGACAGCATCTCTATGGAGCTGAGGTTTATGCTGTGACTGGGCAACTCCAAAAGGTGGATTTTCTTTTATTCGGTGGTGGATTTGCTTCCATGCGTACCGTCATTGTCCTGCTGCTTCACTCCTCTCCTACTAAGCTTCAGCTGGCAGCTGGCCACCCTGACATTACCCTGTAGGATATTCTGGTAAACTTGGGAATCCTCTTTTCCCTCGAATGAATGCAAGTGGGCCAGACCCTGAGGCAGCGAAGCAAACTCCCACTGTCATACTTTACTAGCTGGATGATGTATTGATTTTGGTAAGCCCCTTTTTTTTTTTAACCATACATAGTGCTGAGTATTCTTCCTGAACAATTTCAACTTTTGTTTCATCAGACTACAAAACCTTTTTAACCACAGTGTCGTGGAGCACACACATATAGATTTAGAATATGCTCCTTCAGTTTAATAGTGCATTTATTACGTGGCATTTATCACATGGAGGGAGTCTTGCTTATACTCAAGAATACTCTTTTCATTTCCACAGCAGGGCACATGAGTTAGCCAAAGATCTTTTTGACTTGGGTCTTACTTTACATCTCCTGAAATTTCACATTTTTTTTCTTAATAATTTTTTAAATAATAATATGAATTCAAATATTTTATTCTTATTATTATTGTATTTGCAGTGTATTACTATATTTTTGTTGTAACCCGTCAAATCTTTGTACAATAAAAAAAAAAAAAAGCTAACTTCTGCTTTCTTACACAGTGAATTTCAACAGATACTAAATATGAGAAACTGATCATCCTAAAACAAGAACCTATTATAAATTAATTGTTGTTTTCTTTTCTTCAGAAGCTGGTTAAACGTGAAAACAGCAGAATTTAAAAGCTTTAGCCAACAGTTGACATTGAGCTCTGTTAAATTTACCCTTTAGCTTGTTTTACTTCAGTCCATATTGCACCTGTTATTTACTGAAACATTTGTAAAATAAATTCTGAAATAAATATATTGAATATACAGAGAAGTTGATGGTTGACGCAACGACTGCTAGGAGCCCACAGCCTGTGACAGCAGATCATTACCCCTCCACTCCCGTGCTCCATAGTGGGTTTGAGGCGTAATAATGCTGTGTAGATTTTTGGGCTTGACTTTGGCTGAAGGAGAAACTTCAGCAGAACCTCGTGACCATGAACAGGAAGCAGCGGCTACAGATAACGGAAGGCGAGTGGTTTGTTTAGGTTCAGTTTTGTGAACCGCAGTTGTACTTCTGTGTTGTGGGGCCACTTTTCTATGTAGAACTGCAGAAGAAGAAGAAGGCATAGCAAGACCGGAGAAGTATAAAAGCATCAGTCGAAACAAAGAAAAACAAACCATGAATACACTAACATCAGCCCCACTTGCATGTCACAGCTAATTCACTGAACTGGCTTCCATTGCATTTACTTTTCCATCCAAAAACCACATTTTCCACCTTCCCCGAGAGATTTTTCTCTTCCAATGCATATTTTCAAACTGCACATAAAAACAGCTGGATTCAGGAGTACGTGGTGGGATCTGTGCACAAATGATGCCCTCATATTTCCATTAAACGTCATTAATTTGGTTGCAATGGGCAATAACTTCACGATCTGTCTTTTAGTGTTTATGCTTTTGATCCTTATGTGCATTTGCTAATTTATGTGTAAGCATTCACGCAACACACGACACGATGAAAGCACAGATGGACAGCATTACAGTCTGGATGACAACGCTGCATCTGTGCACGTCAGTTATACAGGAGCATCGTTATTCTGTGATGATCGCTTGGCCGCCTCATTAACAGCATCGATGATGATGATGAATCCATCTCCCCGATGGTTCGGTAACAACCAGGAGAACATGACCACTCTTGTTCCCAAAGCAGCAGCAGAACCTGCAGAGCTCATCAGACTCACAGCCGTGGGCCCGCAGCGTGAAAGATTACGGGCAGGTGCTCGCGTGACGCAAACACGGACACAGGCAACACAGTTTCATCAAAAACAGGGACATTTTAAGAGTAAGACACTGCTCATGGAAGAGTCGCAGGAAAATTGACAAGATTGGAGCAAATATCATGGACTGGAGGGAAATGAGACACATACCTCCAGATGCTGACAGGACCAAGTCATTACTGTCATCCTCGTATGTATACAAGGCCCTGCAGGAAACACACAGAGAGAAGAAAGAGTGTTAATTACACAAAGATTCTTCATTAGTGCACTGAAGCTTCTGAGGATCACCAGAAGCACTGAGTCCAGTCTCCTTAAGAGCTAAAACCTCATCAGGAAGTCTGACGGAGCCGCCGCATCTCGTCAAGACGTGTGTGTGTGTGTGTGTGTGTCCTGCTGCTAAGAAGATTATTCGGTTTGATTAATGAATGAAACCGAATAAGCTGCATGGATTAGAAAAGCACCGACACTTTAAATACACTAATACAGAGAGCACACAAACAAACACGCATCGACACAGCTGACGCCTCAGGAGACGCCTCAGCCTCGACCAGACTCGACCAGACTGGAACCGACGTCCTTCTCGAGAAGACAAAACACATCCTCACATTCAGGTCAAAGTGCTCGCACGCTCACACACTCACAGCAAACGGAGCGCACACACCTCCTTCTGTGTCCATGCACACCTCTGACCCGAGGTCACATGCGGGTGACGGAGATTACAGCTTAGCCCGTCTAGATTGAAGCTCTTTGACCTCCAGTAATAACAATAATAATAATCTGCAGGTCAGATTGAATTGATCCCAACTTGACCACGAGGCGAACCGAAGCCCCACCGGCGCTTTGACACCGACACCACAACCACAGCTGCAGCTCGTCTCGTGGCGGCGCCAGGCCCGTCTCGGCCATTCGCACATCTGTAAAACTCGTGCAGGTGAGGATCACACCCCCGGGCTATATCATATTTTACAAACTCAGAAACTCATACTCATCCAGCTGAGCATGAGGCTCAGACACTCGGCCTCAGACACAGCTGGCTTTGTAAGCTTAGATTTTTACAGTGATGTGAAAATACTACGGTTTTACATGCGGGGACATTCCTTCCTTGTGATGCAGCATTCAAAGCAAACCTCACTTATTGTGTCAGATTTCTTTCAGTCACAGAGATCTTTCATCTGGAGCCTCGTTGTTTCCATGAGGGAAGCAGCTTACAGAGCTGGGCCTGTGGGATTATTTCACAGTCATTTACAGATTTGATCAAGACTTAAGTGGCAACCATTTTTTTTTCCTTTAACCTGCAGAATAACTCCAGGGGTCGCGAAGAGAAGTTCTCGCTAGAACGCGACGAAAACGTGACCAAAGCGTGAAAACAGTAAAGTTGGTTTCCAGTGAAAAATTTTTAAGGAGATGAATTTATCCATCGATACTGACTGTTTCTGCTGCTTATCAGGGACCAGCTCACAATGGCAGCAGATCAGCCAAACCCCCAGACCCCCCCTCCTCCAGACACTCCAACGCATCACCAAACTCAGCCGAGAAATTTCACAATAAATGCTTAATTTATTTTTTTATTAACACACAGCTGACACGTTTCATGGTGATACTTGTGCATATTCACTGCCTCTGAGACTACTTTGAATATTAATGTCCCACTACATCCGTCCCAGCGTCTCCTTCCATGTTGTTGTGGATATTTTATTTGTGACTTGGCCATAAATGTCGACAAAACGAAAAAGAACGGAGTTCTTCCTCTCTGTTGGTGCCTGGATTATAACAAATTGAATTTAAATGGATTATAATTGTACTTTTTGGAGCCGGGCCTATAATGAACTTGTTTGCTGTCTCAGTAAAATACCTTTAGATGACTTCTGCTGTAAATTGTTGCTAAGTTGATTTGACGGAGGAGCGGCCTGGAGGCATGAGCCCCTCGACTCCCATGACAGAGTTCTCACAGTTTGTTCACTTTTCTACCTCCGTTTTAATTATGAAAGGCTACAGGTAGGAGTTACAAGCATGATTACAGCTGTAAATTAACACACACACACACGTTGGTTTGCCGTTAACCAGTCATATTGTCAGCTTCTGTTTTCCTCCTCACGACTGCGCTAATCTGTGTGAAAAAATGATTTCCAAGTGAAGGGTGATTTGTAGATATCTCGATGCCTGTTGGTGGTATTAAACTGTGTTTGTGTGCGCATGTGCATGTGATGGGGATTACCAGCCAGGCTGAGCATGATGTCACTGTTTCAGCTTGAAGCTTTGGTCTGACTTCCTGCTGACCTCAGCTCGCCTCCCTCCATCCTGTCTGTTTTCTACAGAGTCACGCTGCATATTTTCTCCCCTCACGTATTCTCTGCTCAGAGCATCAGCAAAAGGCCCCATTGTTCCACTCAGCAGTATTTCTTCATTCCCTTTTCATTTCTTCATTCCTTTTTATCCTCACTTTTGTCTTCTCGCCAAAAAATGCATCACTATTGGGTGAACTCAGTCAGCAAGTGGTCAGGGACATACGCGTCTATTAAAAAGAAACTACAGCCTCTTTCATTCCTGAGGTTTCGATGTAGAAGGACATAATAAGTCAACTGGGCCTTGCCTCTTCTTAAAATGAGGTAAAATACATCATAGATGAACAATAAAAAATTAAGCCAAAATGTAAAAGCCCTGTGCCCATGATTCAGTAGCTTGCAGAAAACGTTTAGCAGCAATAACTTGAAGTAATCGTTTTCTGAATGACACCACAACACTCTCAGATCATAGTGGGGGGGGGGGGGGGGGGGGGATTCTGGCCCACTCAGTATCTCCATCATCTTCTTTTCCAGCCCACTGTTGTGCATTTGTGTTTGGGATCGTTTCTCTGTTACATGACCCAATTTCATCCAAGCCTTCGCTGTCTGACTGATGACCTCATCATCCCTTCACCTCCATGCTTGACAGCTGCTGTGAGGCTGATATGCTGTGATTGGTTTCCACCAAAGGAAGCGCTGTGAACTATGACCAAACACCTCCATCTGGTCTTGTCTTTCCAAAACATTGTTCCAGAAGTCTTGTGGTTGGTTTAGATGGAACTTTGCAAAACTGATATTCCTTTTTCAGCTCTCCATAAGAAGTCAAGATAACTGCATCCGCAGGTGGCTGATTTCAGTGCAGGTCAAAAGCATCATCTCCCGAGGTTACGAATGATTTGATCAATCCGCTTATCTTCCACCCGTGCCATATTTTGACTTCAGTTAAGTAAACTAGGAGGTTGTGGTGGAGACTACGACTACGATTACTACTGTAGTTACAGAAGAAGTAACAGCACAGGAACAATAAACTCCTGCAGCCGGAAAAAAACAAAAGATTACAATAGAAAAGCAATTGCTTGGAGAAGAAAAGCATGAAAATTAGAGGGAAGAAGTGTTTAAGATCAAGACGGCGATAGAGAATGAGTGAGTCAAGGTCTATAAATAATTCTCTTTAAAGCAGACAGCTGTTTATTATTCATATAAAGTCCTCGTGACCTAGAAACATCTCTGAGTGTGTTTGTGTGAGTGCAGCTGAAGAAGAGGGGAGAGGAAGACGAGAGAAAGAGAGGACGGGGTAGAGAAGAGATGGGATGAAGGTGAGGCAGGATGAGTGGATGAGGAGGAAGATCGGGAAGAAAAGAACAATCAAAAAGCATATGAAGGAGGAAAGAAAAGGGGAAGGAAGAGAGGAAAAACAGACAGGGTGAATGAAGAGAATGAAAATGGCTCAGTTAATCATCTAATCAGATTCAGTCCAGAACGTGTTCATCAGTGAGCTGTCTCTGTCTCCCTATCAGGACAAAGCTCTGGTCCCAAACAATCATATTTAAATGTTACACATTCCCATTCTGATTTAACTGAGCGTGAAGGTGAGTCTGCCTTTCTCTGTTTTAGGAGGTGAAAAAGAACTAAAAAGACAGAAAAAAAAAAAAAAAAAAAAAAAAAAACCAGCAGGTTCTTATCATGTTGTCATTGACAACCTGAGCAGGGAGTTCAACAAGGTCTGCAGAACGCTTTCACAGAAGCAAACAAACTAACCAATTTACAAATACCCTCAGTCCAGCGCTGGGCTGACGTTCGTGTTGTGTTTTAATCAACAAGTCCTCTGAGCAAACCAAACAATCTGTTCATCTGTGCATGTGCAGGTCCCATGTGCTCCCACACATGGGACTACGTTCTGGTCCAGCGCTGTTTCACCTGTCGCTGTTCTGATGGCAGGCTGCTGCTCAGTTGGGTTTAAAGCACTACAACGTGAAAATGTAGACGTCTGCAGACGTGGAACATGCATGTGGACTCTGCTGTCACTGCCCAGGATGTGGTGGCTCTTCTGACTTTTCACCAGCTGTGCTGGTCTGGAGTCAGTTGTGAATCTAAATCCACTTCTTTGCATTTTGACAGAAAAATACCACGACTGACACCTTGCTGCTCTGGTTCTAAAAACGTAACAAAACAACAGACGGGACTGGGTATCCAAGCCTTTTCGCTTTTGCAAAACAGGTCAAAATCATTCCCCCCACCCACCCACCCACCCACCATGACGCTTGACAGCTGGTATGAGGTGGTTGTGCTGATACGATGTCTTCGCATTGCACCCAAGTCTGTGGAGTCTGACCTGGTGAAGGTGTTGGGAGGATCGATGTTTTCATCTTGTGAATCATCTTTCTCAGTTGGACATGACCTTGTTATGTTGAACATATTGAGAAGCAGCAACAATCTTCTCCAGGTTCGCTGCCGACGTCTTTCCTAACACGCACCTGACGGCTCCAGACCAGCAAACCGCCGACAGCTCTGCTTTCACGGGGGTGCTCGGGCTGGCTGGTGATCAATGACATTGATCAAGAGCATTCGACGAGCAAAACCTGACTGCTACTTAGCCTCTTAATTCCTGCAGAAGCCCTGAGGGCGTAGCTAGGTTGTCACAACCTGCTTCAGATATGTGAAGCATGGATTATATTTCAGAGAACATGAATGGAAGAATTCTGAAAAGAAACTGTTGTTAAAGGGGCTGTTGAATCAGGGCTGTCCTACGTTTGCTCTAATCAGATCATTTCTACAGCAAATGCCTTCAAATGTTCTTTTTGTTTCCTAAAAAATCATGCATGCAACAAAATGCACCGTATATACCCCATTGAAATGTATATGTGTGTGCGCGTATATGTGTGTGCCCACGCTGCCTCTGATGTATAAAGGACTCGCGGCGGCGCTCTAAACTGGAGGCCGAGTAACAGCTTCTCCCTGAACTGCTCTTATCTGTTGGCGACTCGTTGCGTCACACAGGATAGCTGATTATTCACAGTATTTTACTCTGAAATTACCATTGAGCTACAGTAGTAGATATGCAGCGTCATCATTAACCTCTTCTTCCCCAGAGCCTCCCTGGTTCCATTTGTTTCAAAAATATTTTTAAAAAGCAATGTTCTTAGTTCTGCTCTGATTACAATGACCTGCATCATTATATTACATTATATTACATTATAACTAGGGCTGGGCAACGATTAAAAATTTTAATCGCGATTGATCGCACGATTTCCCTGATTAATCATGATTAATCGCATTGTATACACAAAATCAAATAATGAATTTAAAAGTAGTGTAGTGTTTGTGTTCAAACACTTTTAACATCAGTACTTGTCAGTAACACATATTTAATGTAAATCTCATCTTAAAAAATGTAAAATAAAATAAAGCTTATTGCCACTGCCAGGGCATTAATGTCATCCTGTTTTTTATAAAAACAATTTAAAAAGTCCACAAACAAAATCCAACAAAATGATTGTGGCTCAGCCCAATCAGAACATTAAAACATTAATTTCTGAGTTAACAGCAGAAACCTTTAACGGGGAGTTCAACTTGTCAGTTGTTACAAATAACCTTGTTTCTGTTGAATCCTCCATCTGGGAGAAATTTACAATGAAAATGTCCATGTAAATGTTCTGTAACTTTACCAGTCCATGTATCATTCATTCTTTCCATTTTCAATTGTCAATTAAAAATCAAAAAAATTAAAAAGTGACATTTTATTACGTCTTTTAATCTAACACAAATAACCAAAAAAAAAAAAAAATGCTTGGTTTTTTTTTATATTTCAATTTTAGACTTGGATCAAAAATACGAAATTAAAAAACAGGCAACAGGACTGAATTGTATTTTATAATCGAGGACTGGACTTTCTGCTGTCATTACACATCTGTGCCACTAGATGGAGCTGCACTGAAGTAACCAGTAAGAGAACAGCAGGACAGTGAACACATGGAGCAGATCTGATGTAACATGGAGGAATGACGTGAAAGTTTTGTTGCAGTCCAAATTTTTTTTTTCAGACAGGATTATTAATATTTCTACCTGAGTTGCTACCTGAACTGTAAAGTTCAAAGATTTTTACCGTTCTCCATGTCTGTTTTAGCTTTTCCATGTTTACCTGGCAATTGTTTTCCGGTTCCGCAGCAGCCAGAAACAGACTTTTCAAAACAAAAGCATGTGAGCAACACGCGTTAACGCGCGATAAAATAAATGTCGGCGTTAATAAATTAATGCATTAACGCGATGATAATGCATTAACTTGCACAGCCCTAATTATAACAGTTTGTACCCCACAGATCAACAGATCTCAGGAAAACCATGTTTTCTTACACTTTTTGAGGTGGAATAATTAGCAGAAATTTTGACCAGCAAACTTGCAATGTTTTTTTTAGGTGAAAGTTTTAAAGCACAGTCTAGGGTTTGAAGGGTTAAAGTAGCCGTGCAGGCACAAAAAGCTGAGAGAGAAAATTCACAAAAGCATCTGCCACACTTTGAAGTGATTTCCTTCTTCTTCCTCTCCTTCCCTGCCTGTCTGTGGTCTCAGGTCTTTCTCACAATCCATTAATCTGTCAGCAGTTGAAAATATCAGCTTCATGTCTGAACAAACGCCGTCTGAACAAAATGTCTGAACCGAGCCACATTTATGTACCACCGTCCACTACAGTCTGAAGCACATTAAAGACCTGGAGGGAGCAACTGCTCGATAAAGGGCTCAACCCAACCCTCCCCACACACCTACAGAGAGTCTCACCATGGCAACCAGGCAGCATCCCCCATTGTTATCCCGGTAGTGTGCGACCTCAGGGGATGCACAGTGTACAGACGTGGAGGGGAGGTGGGGTGTTATAGGAGAAGTGAAGGGCAGAGCAAACACACAGTGGTGTGAGTGTGACTCACACCTGTGTCTCTAACCTGAACTGTAACCTCCATGTTAAAGCACGTCCTCACCTGAACATCTGACGCTTCTCAATGACGGGACTTTCCTGCAGTCCTTGTGATGTGACAGAATTAGGTTCCAACAACACACCAGATTCCTGGACCACACACACACACACACACACTCCCACACACACGCTGAACAGCGTTTGTCCTGCTGTTTCAGCTGCACATATGTCACTGCTGAAGCGTCTGCAGGCTCCCTCAAAGACAAATGCAGGCTCCTGTTTCCCGACATGCAAAAAAATGACACTGACGGTGATAAAAATGATAAAATGCAATTTTCCTCACTGCTGCACGACTGGCCTCCAACTGGGTTTGAATGATATTAAAGAGAAGCTGTCTGGTGCACAGCTGACTGCAGATGGACTGCAGGAGATTCACAACCTACCAGATTTACAATTAGTTTTAAAGCCATGCTTTGCAGCAATACCACTTCTGACCACATGGAGGCAGGATAGCACTAAAGAGTTGATGTGTCAGCCACTGGCATAAGACAGCTCAGTGCACCTCTAGTGGGACAAAGTACCATTACTCTACTGTACTACTCATTGGAACAGTATTATCAGTGGCTCTCTTGTGAAAAAACAGCAGATCTATATGCCCCCATGTGGTCAGAAGTGGTTTTACTACATAGGGTGGCTTTAATTTACCAAAAGGCAAGTGTTCTCACAATCAGCTAAAGCAATCCATCCAGCCATCACATGCTGGACCTGCAGATGTCTGCTGGAACCTGTCCCACTAATCTTTAGGGTGAACGGCAGGGGCACACAAGCAGGAATCAGCTAAAACATTTAAGTAAAACAGATCACAACAGGTCTTGTCACTTTCTTCGGGGCGCCTGTGTCTGAGAATACCTTACTCAGCGTGTCATTCAAGTTTTAAGGGTATTGTGACCTCACACACCCAGACTGGAGAAGAATCATCCAGCCTCCCCACCGTTATGTTATCTCTACTCACGACTTCATCTGATGCTGCATTCACTGTACCTCAGAAGGGCAAACTCAAACTTCTTTCACTCTTACTCCTGGTTTAGTTATCTGTGCTAAGTTCCCATCAGCAGTTATAAAGTTCAATGTAGGGACAAAAAGGGCTCCATATACATACATTCATAGAGTGGAGGAAATAAGTATTTGATCCCCGCTGATTTTGGCAGTTGTCATACTAAGAAATAAATGAACAGTCTCAGACTTCTATGGCAGCTTTATTCTAACAGTTATAGAAAGAATATTGAAAAAAAATTACATGAAATGAAAAATAAAACTTAATTTGCAAGTCATTGAGGGAAATAAGTATTTGATCCCCTAGCAAAACATGATCTAATACTTGGTGGCAAAACCCTTGTTGGCAGCACAGCTGTCAGACGTTTCTTGTAGTTGCTTACTAGGTTTGCAAACACATCAGGAGTAATTTTCGTCCACTCCTCTCTGCAGATCATCTCCAAATCCTGAAGGTTTTGAGGCTTGCACTTGGAAACTCGCAGCTTCAGCTCTCTCCATAGATTTTCAATAGGATTAAGGTCAGGAGACTGGCTAGGCTATTCCATGACCTTGATGTGCTTCTTATGGAGCCAATCCTTTGTTTCCTTGGCTGTATGTTTTGGGTCGTTGCCATGCTGGAAGACCCATCCATGACCCATTTTCAATGTCCTTGCAGAAGCAAGGAGGTTGTCACCCAAGATTTTGCGGTACATGGCCCCGTTCATCTTCCCATTGATGTGGTGAAGTCGACCTGTCCCCTTAGAAGAGAAACACCCCCAAAGCATAAGGCTTCCACCGCCATGCTTGACAGTAGGGATGGTGTTCTTGGGGTCAAATTCAGCATTTCTCTTCCTCCAAACACGTCGAGTTGAGTTAAGGCCAAAGAGCTCAATTTTAGTCTCACCTGACCACAGCACCTTCTCCCAGTCTCTTTCTGAGTCATTAATATGTTCGTTGGCAAACCTGAGTCGGGCCTGGACGTGAGCCTTCTTGAGCAGAGGGACCTTGTGAGCACTGCAGGATTTTAAACCATTGCGTCTCAGTGTATTACCAATAGTTTTCTTGGTGACTGTGGTCCCAGCTGCCTTGAGATCATTAACCAGCTCCTCCTGTGTAGTTCTCGGCTGATCTCTAACCTTTCTCATGATCATTGAGACCCCATGAGGTGATATCTTCCATGGAGCCCCCAGCCTAGGTTGATTAACAGTCATGTTGTACTTCTGCCACTTCCAAATAATTGCACCATCAGTTGTCACCTTCTCATTCAGCTTCTTACTTATGGTTTTGTAGCCCATTCCAGCCTTGTGGAGTTCAACAACTTTGTCCCTGACATCTTTTGACAGCTCTTTAGTCTTGCCCATGGTGGAGATGGTGGAGTATTACTGAGTCTGTGGGCAGATGGCTTTTTATACAGGTGACTATTTGGAACAGGTGTCTCTCATGCAGGTAATTACTTCAGTGAGATTAAGAGGATGCCAGTAGTCTGTGGGAGCCAATACTGGTTAAGGTTGGTCGGGGATCAAATACTTATTTCCCTCAGTGACTTGCAAATTAATTTTTATTTTTCATTTCGGGTAATTTTCTCATTTTCTTTTCAATATTCTTTCTATAACTGTTAAAATAAAGCTGCCATAAAAATCTGAGACTGTTCATTTATTTCTTAGTATGACAACTGCCAAAATCAGCGGGGGATCAAATACTTATTTCCTCCACTGTATATACTCTTCGTCAGATCTTTATCCCAACTATAAAATCTGACCTCTTATTTTTTTTCTTTGATTTCTTTCCAGTCAAAAAATAAGTATATAATCCTATTTGTCTCTGAATGCATCATCAGTCACGCAACACCCCATCCCATCACTACACAGAGATGCATCGATGAAACCAAGCGCGTGTAAACAACAGCTCTAAGCAAATAACACACGAACCCAGAGTTTATGGAGACATGATGCGACTGAGGAATTACATCTTGCTGTTGACTCGTCTGTCAGTTGCAGGCTGGCTGTTGAATCATTTCAGAATATGTGGTGTGATGGCAACCAGAGAAAAAAAGCACATGCAGGTAAAGTGACCTTTGGGTACCTGAGCAGTCCCCGTATTTCACGGAGAGATATTCAGGTACTTTGTGGGAACAAGTCCAAGGACAGACACAATCTAATCCTGGATAAGTGACGGAAAATAGATGAAATGATGGATGGAAGTATCGATGGATGGACTGAGTAAATACATTATCTTCAGGAAAGACAAAATTCTCGGCTGTTGTTCAGCAACGACTGTCTTTACAGAATGAAGCCACTAACCCTGCATGTCAGCTCCCTCTGTGACATTCAGTGCATGACACACGGGCGATGTTGGTCTGTGAAAAAGTGACCTTCTTGGTGAAGCGTTTGATCTGTGAAGAGTAAATGTCTGACTGGACAAAGGATGGCAACCCTGCTGAACTGTGATATTTCATTCAGCAGTAGCAGCCATCCTCGGAGTGCTATCAAAGTTAACGTAGTCTTTTCCTCGTCTAAATAGGGATGATGTTTGAGGTAGTTTTGTATATCCACGTGTCAGAATAACATCTGCATTCAGCTGTTTGAGTGCCATAAACTGCAAAAAAACATTTTCAGGTTGTTATCATGACAGAGCTCCAGGATGACTGATTTTGATGGCATCAGAGACTATAAAAGGCTCAATAAAATCACTTTCATATTCTCACTTTCAGTTGCCATGCAACCTTACAAAAACTGTCCTAATTTGTCAACGTTTAGAGGTAAAGAAGGCAATAAAGCAGGCAAAGTGAGTTCAGAAGTTCAAATCCCCGAAAGGCTCCCGGCCGGAGCATCCAAACAGAAAGGGCCGTCTCCTTTCAGGGTTCTTGGACAAATATGACCAGACGGGAGATGTTATGAAAGCTGCCAGGAGGCTCTCAGCCGCTCCAAGTTGCTGTCAGCTTTCCTCCAGACTCAGTCGAGATGAAACGGTGAAGAGAAGCCGAGTGCCGAGCCTCGTTTGGAGAAGTCGAGTCAGCACTTAGCAGAGAGAGCGGAGAGTCAGAGAGGCAAGACAGCTGGTATGTGACACATCACGAGGTTGCAGCAGCTCATGTCATTTTCCAGGAAATAATCTGCAATTTTCCATAACCAAAGATTTTAGAGCTGCCTATTTTTGGTTTAATTTTTGGCATATTTTGTTGCATTAAAATGACCACAGTGAGCTCTGAGTTCGTCTCACGGTCGCCTCAGGACACGTCTTTTTTTCTTCTTATATGTTCGATTTCTAAAGTTAAACGCATTTTGTTCTTCAACAAGAATCCAATAACTCTCCGCAGGCTTTTAGAAATGAAATCCCCCTGCTTCTATAACAGCCGGGGGTGGTGGTGGTGGGGGGGGGAATATGTGCGGTCAGAAAGAAAAGAGAGACTGTAAATACTGACAAAGAGCAGTGAAGACAGAAGCAAGGAAACAGGGAATGTGGGGGATGATTAGGAACTCTGGAAGTGGCCGTTACTCTCCTGGTTGGATAATTTACTGAGCCAGAAACCTACACAGCGACTTCATGTGCAGGAAGTGAGCACGACGAATTACGGCTGATGTTTCAGATGTAATGACTGGTGTTGCTGGCGGTCTGGGAACGCAGAAATCTGCGTGCTGACCTGATGAGTAAGACGTGCCAGCACCACCACAAGGCTCTCATGCTCTTTCCAGTCCGCACAACATAAATGGAGAAACAACGCCTGCTGCATCGCAGATTCATAATGGAGTTCTGAAAGTGTGCGGCTCCATAAATTGCCTGAAATCCAGTAGAGTGGGTGGAGCAGCTCACAAATGCCCTCTCTTGGAGTTAAATGCAGCTTCTCTTCCATTTCAGAGGAGCGCTGCCCACACACCGACACCACAACACACAAGAAGCTCTTAAGATTGGCTTCTTCTGTCTGCAAAAGGTCACACAGCGAGAAAAAGGGGGCATGAACTAGATATCGGACCAACGGCAGCAGCCAATCAGGACAAGACGAAAAGCAAGTTGTTTTTTTTAGCCACAAAACGAGACCTGGTGCATCTTTGAAAATGCATTGTTTTACACGCTTTGCAGAGTGTAAAACCTTTATGACTCTTTACGGTCTGCGGTGGATCTGCTGGGTTTGATCTTTTTGTAGTGAACCAGCCGCATGACTCAGCAGCGTTTCTGGATGATACGGGTTGCTGTGTCACGCAAATGAGCTTCAGTACTATGAGAAACCTCCTGTGCATTAAGGGCTAAACCTCTTTGAGAGCACACTTCAGTCTTTTTATGTGAGGCTGTGTGATCTTCTTCTCAGTAGTGTCTTATCAGAATATCGTTTTAAAGACATTTAGAAGCCTACACCGCTTCAGTGTACACTGAAGCTAACGTTTTGATGTCACAGTCAGCACTTACAAATAAGAACCTGTACTTGACGCTTTTACAAAACCAGGAACAAAACTCCAGTGGTTTCTGGCATCTTAACGCAGATGAATTCATATTTGTTGCATTCATTTCTGGAGGGACTGTTCGGACATAAGAAATATGGAATATATGAATATGAAAGTAAATATTCCTACATCAACTTATGTAAACACCTTGGTTGGAAAATGGTCTTCATTAAGTATAAGGTGAATAATTTGATTATTCCAGCCTCATATAAATGTCGTAACTGAGCTTTTAATGCCAAGAAATATGCTACTGATTCACCACAGTTTTGTTCTGAAACACATCTTTATATGTTCCACTGGACCCGCACCACACAATTGCTTTTATCTCTTTCAGACAAAAAGAGAGAGCTGCAAACATCGTGCTGAAGCGGTCCGTTACGAGTGCGTCTAAAACGTCAGAGGGAACCTGCCACACAGCCCCCCTGCTACGACAAACGGTAATCCTTTAAAGCACGTTGACTCTCACACAAAGCAGAGCGTTTAGTATGTTGGGACCATATGGCGCAGTTACGTAAATAATGACATAATCACTGCGCGATGCATCGCAGAGGCTCGAGGTTCTGAAGTAGCACGAATGGGCCGAACGCAGCGACCGCGCTATGAGGACATTTCTGTCTCCCACCGAGCTGCAGACTGACACATGGACAGTATCTGCGCCTGAATGTAGCATAATGGGACATTTTTCTTACTGTTCTTCGACTCCTGTTTCTGAACATTTATTTCTGTACTTCAAATTTTACACACAACTGACTGGGAAAAGCTAAGATCTTTTCTGAGTCTGGGTGTTGAACTGGCTTCCTGAAGGACGCCTGTAACCCTGTTAATTGCTCCAGCTGACAGCTCTGCTGATGAGTCTGTGTTTCCTGTCAAACAGCCGGGAACAACAGCAGACTAATGTGCACACTTCAAACCGAACAGGTATTTATTTTAGAAATGAAAACTGACTTGCGTTGAAAAAAATTAACTGCCTAGAAAAAAAAATTAATATTGATTAAAATATCTTTCTCTGAGCCAAGCCAGGATGTTATATGTAGTAATAATCCTAACAGGTGAATGAACATCCTCTGTTGGAGGTGGGGGGGGGGGGAGTCGAGGACTGAAGCGGCTCCCCTCTGACTGAGGAATGACCATGCTGTCTACTGAGTTACTGCTGCCTGATTCCCAGAAATTCAGCCACAACATCCTGATACTGGAACCTAAACTAACCTTTAAGAGTGATCAGAAGAAAGAGCGTGTGATCCAGAAGGGAGGACAAAGGAATGGCTTGAACCCATGTCTGTGTCACTTTGGGCCTGCGTTAAATTATAATGAGAAAAAGATGGATTCCCCATTAATCAGCTCCCCTGAGTATAAGGTGACTGTAGTCTGATTGGGGGGGGGGGGGGGGGGGGGGGGGGGTTCACCATGTTTCACAGGTTGAGCTCAGACCGAGAAACAGACACAAAGAAGCTCAAAAGCTCAAAATCCACTTTGCAGCTAAAACAACAGGAAATAAAGCTGTTTTTATCTGTTCTTTCAGTTTGAGAAAGACCTTTTTTTTTAATCACGTTCCTTGGTTATGGCTCATTTTCTACATCCTGGAGATGTAGAACAATTAAGTAAAGTAGCTTATGAACTGTGTTTCAGGAGAAAGACACCTCAGGGATTGCAGCAGAATCCTGCAAAGTTAAATTTCAAACTGTGCAGGATTATTATCAAATAAATATGAACACGATTATGAATCCAACCAGTTACTTCCTGCACAGAATGTTGTTTTCAGCCCAGGTTTTATACAAATCTTCCACTAAAATACATTAAAAAAAAAAATGACTTTCTTTCCCCTCCACACGCACAAACAGAAGCTGACTCTGACCGCACACGCCTCTAACCAGCTGCAAGATTCAGAGCAAAGATTGAGGCAAAACTACACCCCGCTGTGAAAACAGATGCGGCCCAAATGCCCAAACAGGCGTCGCAAAGAAAAACTGCGTTTTTACCCACAAAGAATTTCATCTTTCCAGTCAGAATAAGGTATTTCTAGATTTGAAAACAGATCCTCTGCATGAGCCTGAAATACTTAGAGACTTTTCCAAACAAGGTCGACGCAGGAAACATGAGCATGAATGAATATTTCTTCTGCCTGTTCCTGTTTTGAACCCTGATCTTGAGCCAGCTCCCTGATGTCTCCCACCACACGCCAGTCCAAATCCTGCAGGCTCGTGACTGATCACGGACTCATCGGATGGAAAAATGATCTCGCCAAACCAGCAGCTGCTGAGGCGGTGAAATCAGAGGGGGCATTTTTCCATCAGTTCTCCAGGATCTGGTGAGCAAGCCTTGAGGCTCGCGGCTCCGCCGAGCGTCTGGCTCCATGTTTGGACTGTCGACGGCTGGCTTGCATTTAGTGTCAACGAGTTCTGAGGCAGCGCATCTGTGGGTGTGCAGGCCTGTCTTTACAACTACCAATTATTATTTCTGATAATTAATCTGGACTTGGAAACAGCCACACAAACTAGGCAAAACAAAAGCTCGACCTTGTTGTGAAAGAAGTTTCTTACAAAGGAAGTCACTGGGACGCTGGTTTAATCAGTAAGGAATAAATGTTTGCAGGCCTAAACTAAATTAAAGGAAATTAAAGGAGCAGAAATAAGACAGCGAGTCAAAGGTTTCCAAACAGTTGGTTTCATTTGACCGAAGAATGTTTTAGGTGTAAAGATCCCGTTTCACTAAAATTAGAGAAATTGGTGGGTTGAAGAGGAACATGGACGACACAGCAGGAAGCAGGATTTCCTGAACCTGAAGCTTCCTTAACTCACTTCTGCCTGGCAGCACAACAATAAGACTCAAACAGTAATCCAGCCTTGACTGGCTGCCTTGACTGGCTGCTGAAGGACTGCCAGTTGGAAGTCCAGCACCGCTGTTCACTAGTGTCAACGGTTTTCAGACCAAATGTGACATACGTGCGTGTTGAGACGTGAGTGTGTGTTACAGGGAGTCATCAGTTTCAGCAAACATGAGCACCTTTTCTAAATTCTGTTGAAAGTAAGAAAAAAGTGAGGAGTTTTGATTTCATGTGAAGGAAAACCCAAAGCACTAAAACTGACAAAGGTCCTCTGCGCTGCTTTAAGGCTTTTCATAAAACCAATGTTTTAAAAACTCCTTTTCCAACTCATCTGCTCTAGTCATTGTAGCTGTTGTCTTGAGGTTTTTCATTGCTGGAACTTCCTGGTACGTGGTAACCTTTTCAGGACTTACTAAACTGAGATTTCAAGTGTTGCCGAGGCAGGACGGTGACGGCGGAGAGAAATATCGCTGGAACGGCCACATGAGGTGCATCTTGGTTTGAGTTAGATCAGATCAGCTGGAGACACGCCAAGGTTATTATCGTTAACGAAAATGAATGAAATAACGAAAACTAGAAGTTGAAAATTTTTTTCGTTAACAAATAAAATAAAATTTTTTAAAAAACGATAACTAACTGAAACTGTATTATGTGTTTATAAAACAAACTAAAATTAACTACAATAATATCAAGAACGTCCTTCGTTTTCGTATTTGTAATTTTTTTTTCTCATAAACGTTTGAAATATATTAACTTCACTCCGCCGTTCAACAACAACCGCAAAAAAAAAAAAAAAGTGATCAGCAGTGACAAAAGTTGGGAGAAAGCGGCACAGTCCTATTTGGGATTTCTTAGACTATGTGTTCATGATAAAAAATAAGTGCCTTGCTGTAGAAGCAGGAGATACAATGTGTGGAATACTAAAAAAAACCCACAAATCTGAAAGTTCATTTGAAAAGCTCGCACAAGAAGGCTAACCAAGACTACCTGGATTAGCTAGCCCTCGCTGCCCTCCTCCCTGGAAAGAGAAGCTCCAGCTGCAGGCCAGTCAGCGTTGGGAAGGAACGGGAGAAAACTGCAACTATAATGGACTGTTTCCATCGGCGACCAAGATAGCTGCTGGTCAGTAAATACACAGGAACACCACAAGCGGGAAGACGCATTGATACATATGTTTATTGAGACTGGAATGTAAAAACTAAACTAAAACTAAGTATTTCAAAACAAAAACGAATAAACACTAGCAAAACTGCTCTAAAAATGAATTAAAACTAACTGAATTTGGAAAAACTAAACTAAAAACTAAATAAAAACTAAAACTAATGGAAAATCCAAAATTATTTTAACCCTGATACACGCAGTGTTTGGGCAACAAAAGGAGTGTTGGCATTCCACCAACATAGATCTATCTCCATTCTCCAATCTGCACTTGAGGCTGAGGTTTCAGTACAACTTTGTTATTGTACCTATGTGGCTTTTAATTCCATTTAAATTGAATTTTGAGACAAATTCCAGCTTTTACCGCCAACCTGAACCAGGTTCTGCTGGTTCTGGAATCCAGAGCCAGTTCAGAACTGGTTCCACTTCAGGAACTTTTTAGAGGAACGTTTGCGTTTCCATTACAGCTCTGTGCCAGGGCATCAATGTAAAGTTTACAGTGTAAACTGTTTGAATGTGCTTCTAATCTAATCTGAACTTTCCATAGGGAACCTGGGGGACGTTTTATCTCCACAGATCACAGTTTGTCTCATTTTTCCTGCCAAACTGATGTCTTAATATTGACAGTTTCATTTATAAATGTTGCAGCAAATGGAAGTTGATATTTGTGACCAGAGACGCCGCAACGGGGTAGGCATGCTAGAATTGCCTAGGCCCCCGAGCTGGAAGGGGCCCCAGGACAGCGGTGACATTGGTCCTTTTGTCAATGACAAAATGACTGAACTGCTTTAGAAACTGCAACAACAATATGTTGAAAACCCCCTCGCTTAGGGCCCCCACTAGCTGTCACTGCCTTGTGTGTTAAGGGACCCCCAAGACACGGCCAATAACAATCCATATCAATGACACAACCTGAAACCTCCATGGACACTGCAGCGACACGTTTGGAACCCCCCTAATGAGGCCCCGAATGCCCGTGGCCGGCTTTCTGCGGTTGCTTCAAACTCCAAAACAAGAAAAATGAAGCAAGCATATCCAATGGAACCAAAGACCACTATTTATTTATTTTAACTTTTTTTATTTTTTACTTGATATTTTTGTGCTTGATTGTGTTTTTGTCAAACTTGGCACATTTCAGTTGTGTTTGTATGTTATATTGCATTTTAAGGTGTTCTTACATTATTGTGCACTTCTGCTATTTAAAATAAAAGATTTTTGGATTGAATGATTTTCTTGGTGTTTTTGGGCCGGGAGGGCCCCCATGCTCACTTTTGCCTAGGGCCCCCAAGGTGACTAGAAACGGCCCTGTTTGTGATCACTGCATCACCAAACGGCTAGTTCTTTTTGTTTTTTTAGACATGTATTAGAATTGTTTTACTTTTGTTTTAACTTTTGATTTTCTCTTAATATATTATTGTATATTTGTGTTGCTTTTGTTTTAACTTTTGATTTTCTTTTAATGTATAATTTTGTGTTTTTTATGAGAAAGGTTCGAAATAAACATTCATTCATTCATTCATTCATTCATTCATTCATTCAGACATGGGTCTTGAAATGTTTCAGTTGTTCTGGTTGGGCGTCATAACTCCAGCTCCTGAAGGAAGCGGTTCTTTGCTCTGGACCAGCAGAAAGCTGCTACCGTCACACCAGGCTTCCTGGCCTGGAGAGGTTGAAACAGAAAGATCTGGCTCTTCGTCCGGCTCTGGCTGCGAACCAGCAGAACAATTCTGTCTCGTACTGGAGGAAGATAGTTAACAATGAGCAGGTGGACACAGCAGAGCTAACCTGCCGACAAATATGACATCTGTGCTGTGTTCACGGCTTCCTAAAAACATTTCCACTGCGGTGCAACATCATCAAAATACTTCAGGTACCATCTTGGGTGTTGTACATCCAACAAGCTTCCCGTTTCCCTTCAGGAGAGGAAAACACTTGTAATATTTTTGAACAAAGAGGTGTAAAAGTTCACGAGGCAGAGTGGTTTTATGTCCCACCGCAGACAGAGTGTTCTGTTTGTCCTGGAAATCGCCCAACTCCGCCTATGTGGAGTTAAGTGGAGTCGCAGAAGGACAAGAGAGTCAAAACAGCCTCATTTGTGGTCCGAAATCTGTCACAGCGACTCAGTCAGCAGGATGGGTTGTTCTATTCTTTTTTTTTTTTTACATTTTTTATTTGTTCTGGGCCTCAGGACACATCACACAGACACACATCACCATGACTTCCTGTGTTCCTAATCAGCTCTCCAGGGACGAGTATGAGGATTTGGTGTGTGTGTGTGTGTGTGTGTGAGTATGTGAGTGTGTGTCAGCACTGACAGGTCTGGTTGACTCAGCAGGACAGACAGCTTATACGATTACACAATTCACTGTTTGTCTGAATGTGTGACAGAATTACTGCATTGTTTCCAGGGTTTTGTTGAGCAGCCAGCGCTCATCCTTCCTCAATTTGCTCATTCTGTCCTCTGCACCAAAAATGCACAAGTATCTGGTGGAGAAGGGAGGCTCAGGCGCCATTATGTCCCCCCAAAAGTTGATGCATCCCAACAGACGTGCTCAAACTCCCAGTTTCTGCTCGAGGATGGCACCGTCCTCGTGGTAGCTTGTTCCAGTAGATCTGGTTATATCATGCCTTTATCTGTATCTTGTATTTTTCATTATAATTTCACCTTATTACGGTAAATGGACTGCACTTATATACTGCTTTATCCACACCAAGGTGCCCTTACAACAGCCTCTCATTCACCCATTCACACACACATTCACACAACAGTGGGTGGCTGCTGCCAGACCCACTGGGGGCAAGTTAGGGTCCAGTGTCTTGCCCAAGGACACTTTGGACATGTGGACAGTTGGAGCCGGGATCGAACCGCCAACCTTCCAGGGACTGGACGACCCGCTCTACCAACTGAGCTACAGCCACCCAGCCACCCATTATAGTTTGTGCTTTCCCTTAAAGGTGGGGTAGGTGATTCTTTGAAAAAAAACGGTTCCAGCAATCCAACTCAAGTGAGATTTTGAAAATATACACTCCCTCCCTCCTCCCAAAGGCTCCGCCTCCTCCTCTTCAGCTCACCCCTTCGAAACCACGCCTTCACACGATTCACCACTACATGAACCGCAGGGAGGGAGGGAGGGAGGGGTGGGGTGCATTGATATTTGATGGACGTATTAGGCAGCCAATGAAAGTAATGATGATCACTATTTTGATTGGTCAGTTTTTCTCTGATTATACCCTCTAGACCGGACCAAAACATTTGGTTTTTTTTTGCAAACATTTTATTTCAGTGGGTGCAATGGGAATGTGAAAAGGTTTTCAGGCAATAATGTAAAAAGTGCTGCAAAAAAAAACAACACCTACCCCACCTTTAATAATAAAAAATGAATAAATAAATCAGTTTCCACCCAGTTGTTTTTGCATTTGAAGTTTGTTCAAAATTGATTAAAAAACCAAAAAAAGAAAATTGTTTTGTGCTTTGTTGATCCCCATTAAACCAGCTTTTGCGAGACAAACAGAAAAGTGAAACGTTTTCTTGTCTCTTGCTCCTTTGCCCTCTGATCTGCTTCCACCAGGAGCCTCACAGGTGTTCAACAGTTTTTGCACCAGATTGTGTGAATATCCACAGAGGAGGAGCAAAAACTTCCTTGGCTTTTTCACCTGCAGCCACCTGATCAGTTTCAGTTTGTCCAGAACTTTGACCGGCTGACTTGATCTCTGTGTTCATCACACAAAGGCACAACATCAAATATAACATATTACTGTGTTTACATTTCCAGACCACATCTATTCCCCTGGTCTCCTCCATGAATGAATGCATCTTCAGTGAACACAGATTAATTGGTGGACTGTTCTGGTTTTGGGCCACAGACAGGTCACTCCAGCGTCTGCGTGGAGGCCACTGCAGCCCTGCTTTGTGTGCTGGGCAGCTCACAATGGACTTCCTGTGGCTGTGGAGCCGCCGCCAGCTTCGCACCAATCAGGTCTCGACGCTGACCCACACGGCGTCCAGCACAATGTTGGGCAGTTGCCATGAGAGCGGTGGACGAGTGTAAACGGGAGAGAAAGCCGAATGTTTGGACGGACGAAAGGATGTTTATCTGCAAACTGATGGTCTGATACGGAAAAGGAGCTAATTCTCTAAATCAAGCCTGGACCCAGCTGTTCGGACGCCTTCCTCCTGTCCTCACTTAACGTCCATGACTTGTTTTTTGGGATAAATCTGGCAACAATCTCATGCTAGAAACCAGCAAACTACATTCACTGATATAAACAGTTTTGAGCTCATTTTCAGAGGAAAAATTCAGAGTCCACTCAGGACCAGAAACTCTTCTTCAAACATGGCCTTTTTTTTTTTTTAACCAATTGTCCCTTCTAATAAATAACAAAGAAAAAAATTAAAAGCTTGAGAAAAGAAAAGCATCAAAAGCACCCTGTGGCGAATGCTGTCATTGCCAACAATCAGGTTGATTTTTCCTGCCGGGAAAATGTTTTTCAGACGTCAGACTTTCAGTGACGGCCCACTCATCCTGCACTGAAACTCAACTGCCTGCAAACAAACACGTCACTGCAAGATAAAAATGTATCAGATGAATTTGAGTTGGACTGCGACCTGCCTCTTGTGTGACATCAGTCAAAACATCCGTCAGTGATGATGACATTATTATTATTAGTGTCAGATCAGCATCTTTGAAGAGTTTTCTACCTTTGTTTAAAATGTATAGTTTGGTGTTTTTGCATGCACCTGACAGTAAGCATCGAACCGGAACAGATTGGACTTGTCTCCTAGTTTTTTTGCAGTTCCTGAACTCAGTCTAGGCCAATTAAAGTGAAATTTAAATGCAATAAATAATACATTTTCCCAACATTTGCTGCTTATATAAAGACTCGTGTTGAACTTCATGCTGGGAGCAACTGCTCTGCTCCAAGGACACCAGCAGAGAGTAAATGGGGTTGGACAGCGCTTCTCTACACTCACTGATTTTTTTTTTTGTTTGTTTGTTTGTTTGTTTGTTTTAAGGAGGAACCGGGTGGACTTTTTTTTTCACTGGCTGAAAACCTCTATAATTATCTGTATGTGTATCCTATTTAAAATGAACACAACTATTCTTATCACTGAAGCTGAAGCAGCAGGTATTGTCAGTTTACAAGTGACAGTAAGATCAAAGACATATACATATACATATACATATATATATATATATATATATATATATATTCAAGACCAGAAGCATTAATGTGTTATCCTTGATGCTGTCTGAAGACGCCACTCGAAGACACGCAGCTGCAGCTCCACATCCACTGCAAGCACAAGTTGCTGCTAAAGATAGAAAATCTTAGAAAAAACTTGTTCAAAAGCTCAGTCATTTTTGAGCTACAGTTTTAATCAAAAGCTACCTAAAGATATAATGTTTTCTGTGCGCAATATCAAGATGAATTCACATTTCTCTGGCTGCTCTGATGAATACAGCTATCAGCCATTCCTTCATCTCTGCAGAGAAGCTGATATAGAGCAGCAGATATAGAGCAGCAGATATAGAGAAGTTGATAAAGAGCGGCAGATATAGAGAAGCTGATATAGAGCAGCAGATATAGAGAAGTTGATATAGAGCAGCAGATATAGAGCAGCTGACAACGCTCTCCAGAGCGGCTGCAGAGATGGAGCTCAGAGACACACCTGATCTATCATAATTTAAAACCTAAAACCTGAGGATATGTTATTGGATCGATATCAGTTTAAAAAAACACCAGCTGTAACTCAGAACAAGGGACCATCTAATTTCTGAAATCTAGATAATTTTGTATGTCAGAATAGGGCTTGGGGTTATGGCAAAAACCTTTGTATTTTCAGATAGAAATGACAATATGTGCCAGTTCTGGACAGATGTGATGACAGAAATCAGATCAATAACCGGCCTAAAGATTACTCTGGATTTTAGCATCATATATTTAGGTAACTTGCCATCAGGACTGGAAAAACATGACCGATATTTGTTGCAAATATTACTAGTGAGCAGTAAAAAGTGTATAACCAGGAAATGGCTGGATAAAGAACCCCCAACAACAATAGAATGGATTGAAATAGTGAAAGAAATTCACACTATGGAAAAAATGACCCTCTCTCTAAGAGGTGCTGTTGACAAGTATACAAAAGGTTGGAGGAAATGGAAGCATTACTTAAACCGTGTATAATATCTTAATTTGTTATTTTATTTTATTTTTTTTTCTCTCCCCTTTTTATTTTTGATCTTATTACTCTATTATTATTGCTGTTGTTACCCATGTTTGTGACTGAGGCCTCATGGAGAACCCCGACGGGCCCGAGGAACACTGGCAATTGTGAAGGACTCTGAGACATAGTGATAATAGATTACAGATATCCCATGATGATTCTTTTATGATTCTGTTTTGTTTTTCATATCTGAACGATCCATTGATATACTGTACCACATACCTGAATGTCAAGGTTCCCACCTGGCTAATGATGACCCTGTCTGTTGACTTGTTATTGTTTGTTTTATTTGTACTGTCTACTTAAAAAAAAATGAAAATAATAAAAATAAAATAAAAAAAAAAAAAAGAAATGACAATATGTGGAATTTCTTGGTATTGTCTTTGAATATTTACAATCATAATGCTGATAACTGCACTAGAGAATACTAATTAACTTCTCAGCACTTACATTTTCATCTAAGCGTCGTACTGGAACTGTCTCTGCTCTCAAATGCTTATTTTAGTACTATTGAATACTATAAAGAAACCTTTTCTTGTCAATATTTTTTTGCTTCTGTTAGCAGGTGGCACACGAAATTAAAGCTCTCCGTCAAAGCATGTACTACCTCATGGTGCATTCAGGTACATCCTGTAAACTTAAAAGCTCTCTGTAATTGTCCATGATGGCTGTTTAAAACCAAAATTTACTTTAATATTATTATTGTTTATCTTATCTTTAAATAATCTTTCAAACACATAGATAACACGTATAAGAGAACTGTTTCAAACTGAAAAGTTTTGACTTACTTTATTTTCAACTACTGTGAGTAGTAAACAGTTGGGAGGTGTGAGCCACTGGTCGATATTAGAACAGTTTTAGCTGTAACAACTCTTAAGTCTCTTTTCATGACTGTAGATGTTTTACTTGAACATTTCTTCCTGTCTGTTCATTTACATCCTGCAGGGCGGCTGGGCGTCCATCGAACAGAGATGTCTGTGTGGTATAAAGGCCTGAGTTTAAAACAAAAAGAGAACATTTTAAAAGAGAGCACACACAAGCGCACACACAGACCCCTTATGAGCGGAGCCCCATCTCTGACGGGGGTCGCTGTGGGCAGCCGGCCAGCAAAACCCTTTCATGCCCCTCCTCCCTCTCTCATACTACATGCTCTATACATCTCTGTTTTCATCTCACATTACCCTCCATTCTCCTGCCACTCTTCATCTTACTCCAGCCCTCCATGATGTCCTGTGAAAACTTGAGGATGGACAAGTGACTCACAGATCACAACACTTCACACACACACTTTTATATCTACACATGCTGTGCACGCTTCGCACCGAGACTGCATGCGAAGTAGGTCAGATGACATTCAGCTTAAAAGGCGAAAGCAGGCAGATCTGAGTTGAGACAGTTAACATGGTGAAAACATGAAGCAGGAGGTCACAGGATGATGATTGTGATGATTAAAACGTGTTGACGATAGTGATTCTGTTTAGAAACTGCTTTTTTGCTGTATTCTGTTTTCATTCTTTCCTTTTTTTTTGGGGGTGGGGGGGGGGGGGTCTCATTGTAAGTCTAAATCAAAATAAAAAGGAAACCTCTCTTGTCCCACAAACTGCATGTCGTTAACTCTGGTAAAGCAGAGCAATGACACAAAAAGCTTTTTACTTCAGGAATACCTGGAAGTTTACTTGCCCTGGAATATATAGCAGGGACGCATGTGCACTAACATGCACATGCAGCCTCAACACACACAACTAATGAACTGTTTTTTCCCTCTCAGAGGATGAGAATCTCTCATTTTGATTTTGCTGTCAGTGATATATTTGACAAATGCTTCGTGAGAAACAGGTTGACAGCAGCTGATGAAACTCATGAAAATCATTTTCAGAAGGTCAGTAACGTGACTCAGCATAAGGCCGAGCATCTCAGAGAGCCTGAGTTTCAGAAGGAAAGACGAAGGAAAGGGCAAATCTGAAAACTGAATGTTGGTGACGGGAAAAGGACTTGATGCTGCAGTGGAAACCAGTCCATCATCAGCGAACACAGCTCATCACTGCATCCACACATGAAGCTCAAACTCATCCATGCAAAACAGAAAAAAAGATCCAGATCCTCTGCTGACTTCTGCGGACCCAAAATGGGCCAAAACCACTGCTCTATGGTCTGACCGACAAGAATCTGGAAATCTTGGTTCATGGTTCAGCTGTTACAGCTGACCAGATTATCTGGTATTGTGCTGAGTTGAATAAGAACTAAATATTTTTCCCATAAAACTCCTGTGGGATCTGCATGTCCAGGCTGAGCTGATTCTTCTCTGTATTTGTGAGCAGAAGCCTGATGGCTCATTGAGCTGCGGGGACGTTCATTCAGAAACAGATGAGACTGAATTCACTTGCAGAAACGTAACTCTCCTTCCACGTTTTTCCTGCTCCTGTGATCTGTGGGGCCGCTGTGAAGGCATCACTCCGACCGAACCACTCCACAATAACGGGGCTCTGGCTTCCTGTACACCCCTCCTCCTGTGAAACCACCCCATGGAATGATGTCATGCTCCAGCCAGCCATGGCAACCCACACACACACACACACACACACACACACACACACACACACATATGCATTGTGGGATTTTTCAGCAGTGTGATCTCATGCCCAAAAGCAAAGTCTTACCTAAAATTCCCTTTTTGTGTCTGTGAAAAGTACTTAAAAGTTGGCCTTGTTGGCTGCCTGACAGTCACTCAAGGATTCTTTAGTAAAGGATGTGTGTAGACATGCGTGCCCGTGCGTGCACATGCTTGTGTTTGTGCACATTCCTGTTTAACTGTTTGATTTGTGTGATTCGTCCTATTTACCCAGAATGAAATGTCTGGCATCCTGTGGGAAATTTCAGTGCATAGGGAGTGACAAATGGAAATTTAAGTGCCGCAAACCAAATGCTGTGCAGAAAGTGACCCAGAGTGAGGCCTCTGTCCACACAAAGATGGCTTTATCGAGGGCAGAAAGAGGCCTGAGAGGTTTGTTTTCTGAAGGAACAGGGTGGTTTAATTAAACTGGCTTTGAAAAAGCTTTCGCAAACCACAGAGCCTGGTGCTAAAATGGAAAGTGAACGCAAATCGTTGATAATTATCAATGCGTGTAACGACAGCAAGCCCTGGGAGTCAAAACCGAGCCGGGGAGTGCTCTATAAACTGTTAATGGAGGTTTATTACAGTTCGTCAGCATAACTGTCTGACTTAAACTGAACGTTTTAGCTGTTCATCTGGTAAATATGAAGTTTTTCAAACAAACTGAGCTAAAGGTTAAAGTCACTGACTGTGAAGTGCTGCTGATGCCCCTTTTATGATAAATGTCTGAAGGAGAAAAGATGACGGTAAATGAGCCCTACATCTCCCAACGTCTCGACCACTGCAACAGCCTCTTCACTTGCCTCTACCAAAGACCCGTTAACTGGATCCAGATTGGAGGAGTCAGGAGCCCAACTTTGAAGAACAGCGTTGAGCACATGACATCTGTTTTAGCCTCTTTGCAATGTTTGGGACACGCTCTGGTCAAGATACCACATGTATAAAGTGCAACCATGTCCCCTACACATCTGTTCCAAACAGCTGGTTGAAGGGAGTAGAATCAACCCCTCATCTTCACTCCACCCTGTCTTTTGCAGGGTGTGCCTCTTCTAGCAATTAGCGTTAGATCTTTGTTCTACACACTTCTAAGATACGTTGAGGGCAGTATGATATGAACTGGGTGGAGTCAAAGATGGGGAGGGCTGGATAACACCGTTTTGATATTGATTCTGTGATGTCACAAAACCCTGCAAATATGTATAATATGTATAATGGCATAATTTTAGACTAAAATAAGTGACACTATGCTTTAGTGATGTTTTTAAGCTGATTTTTTTTATTTCAGATACAGAAAAAAACTACTGTTTTCATTTGTCCCTCTATCCCTCTTTTAAAAGAAACTTTTATCAGGCGTTTTTTCTGGATCTTATCTGTCTCTTGTTCTTGATTTCAATTGGTTGTCTGGAACACTGGCTACTATTTTATTGCATTTTATTGTTGTAGTTATAAGTACCCCTGTTGTTTAGCTGGTTGTTGGACTCAGTTCTGGTTTCTAACCAGAAATCAACCAATAAAGCAGATTTTTTTTTCTGGTCATCATCATACCTGTCAAGTTTTGGATTTGAAAATAAGGGAAATTTTCTGGGGCCCGCCACGAGCAATATCCCTTATGTTTTTGGTGTACAAACAAGCTAAAATCACAGCTACAATACTGCCAGAACCTCAGCCAGATCTTTTGTTTTCTGTGTGCCATTATTGGACAAACTAATGAATCCAGGTGTGTCTGACCATTGCTGTGAGGTCAGACACACCTGGATTAATCAGTTTGTCAATTAATGGCACACAGGAAACCCAGCAGCTGGCTGAAGGTCAGGAAGTAGTGCAGCTGTGCATAAAGCCACATGAACATAATGTGAACATTCATTATAGCCTAAATTAAAACACAAAAGGGTATATACACACGTGGACAAAATTGTTGGTACCCCTCAGTTAAAGAAGGAAAAACCCACAATTCTCACTGAAAACACTTGAAACTTACAAAAGTAACAATAAATAAAAATTTATTGAAAATCAAATAATCAAAATCAGCCATCACTTTTGAATTGTTGATTAACATAATTATTTAAAAAAACAAACTAATGAAATAGGGCTGGACAAAAATGATGGTACCTCTATAAAAGATTGAAAACTATTTGACCAGAGTGACATGATTAACTCAGGTGTGTCCTTTAATTGACATCACAGGTGTTTCCAAACTCATAATCAGTCAGTCTGCCTGTTTAAAGGGAGACAAGTAGTCACTTTGCTGTTTGATGAAAAGGTGTGTACCACACTGAACATGGACAACAGAAAGCGAAGGAGAGAATTGTCCCAGGACATCCGAAAAAAAATTATAGACAAACATCTTAAAGGTAAAGGCTATAAGACCATCTCTAAACAGCTTGAAGTTCCTGTGACAACAGTGGCTCATATTATTCAGAAGTTCAAGACCCACGGGACAGTAGCCAACCTCCCTGGACGTGGCCGCAAGAGGAAAATTGATGACAAATTGAAGAGACAGATCGTTCGAATTGTATCCAAAAAGCCCAGAACAACCTCCAAAGAAATTAAAGGTGAACTCCAAGGCCAAGGTACATCAGTGTCAGATCGCACCATTCGTCGTTGTTTGAGCCAAAGTGGACTTCATGGGAGACGACACCACTGCTGAAAAAAATCATAAAAAAGCGAGACTGGAATTTGCAAAAATGCATGTTGACAAGCCACAAAGCTTCTGGGAGAATGTCCTTCGGATAGATGAGACCAAACTGGAGCTTTTTGGTAAGGCACATCAACTCTATGTTCATAGACTCAAAAACCAAGCATACGAAGAAAAGAACACTGTCCCTACGGTGAAACATGGAGGAGGCTCAGTAATGTTTTGGGGCTGCTTTGCTGCATCTGGCACAGGGTGTCTTGAATGTGTGCAAGGTAAAATGAAATCTGAAGACTATCAAGGCATTCTGGAGAGAAATGTGCTGCCTAGTGTCAGAAAGCTTGGTCTCAGTCGCAGGTCATGGGTCTTCCAACAGGACAACGATCCAAAACACACAGCCAAAAACACCCAAGAATGGCTGAGAGAAAAGCGTTGGACTATTCTAAAGTGGCCTTCCATGAGCCCAGATCTGAATCCCATTGAACATCTGTGGAAGGAGCTGAAACATGCCATTTGGAGAAGACACCCATCAAACCTGAGACAACTGGAGCAGTTTGCTCATGAGGAATGGGCCAAAATACCTGTTGACAGCTGCAGAACGCTCATTGACAAATACAGAAATCGTTTAATTGCAGTGATTGCCTCAAAAGGTTGTGCAACAAAATATTAGGTTATGGGTACCATCATTTTTGTCCAGCCCTATTTCATTAGATAGTTTTTTTAAATAATTATGTTAATCAACAATTCAAAAGTGATGGCTGATTTTGATTATTTGATTTTCAATAAATTTTTATTTATTGTTACTTTTGTAAGTTTCAAGTGTTTTCAGTGAGAATTGTGGGTTTTTCCTTCTTTAACTGAGGGGTACCAACAATTTTGTCCACGTGTGTATAAAGAGTATTTATTTAAAGGGATTTGCATATTTTTTTTGTTCATTTAACATTGCTTGTATTTACATTTACATTTGATTTTCATTCCACACATTGTTTTAATTTCATATTACTCTTCTTTTACAGTTTTATATCTCATTTCACGTGACTTTTCTTTACTCTTGTAATGGCTTGTACTCATTTGTTGCAGACTTTACATTCTTTATGACTGTTTTAGGTCCAGAGTAGTTTATTTTACATGAGAGAGGATCGCAAACAGTTATGTTGTCTAACGACATCCTATTATCTGTAACAATCTTTTTTTTCTTTGCGCGCTGTCACCCATCGGATGTCACACACTAACCTCAAGATTTACGGGAAAATACTAATACAGGAGGACAGTGGGAGAGAAGAGTAAAATACGGGACTTTCCCGGCCAAAACGAGATGCTTAACAGGTATGATCATCATATGCTCAGATCTGCGTGGGTGACAAACGTATCAGGGTTAAGTACTGGGAGACAGCATCCCCCTCTACTCGCCGGGCCCCTGCTCCTGGCAGCTAACAAAGGTTGAAATGGTAAAACTGAAGCTCTGCTATCATCACTGGTTGATTATGCAACTGTACAATGTGTGTTTGATTATAGCTCTTGGAAAGAAACCTGGAATCAACCAAAGTTGGAATTACTGGTCAGACCTTTAAGAAAATCAAGATGGTTAGTTTGCTAACAAGCCTGCAGCTTTTCTGTCCCAAAGTTCACCACATTTTGGTCAAATCCTTAAATTCAACTCTTATGTGGAAGTTTTACCCAAAAAAGGCTTTCGAGATGTTTAGACCAAAACATTTTGTGGTTACGACTGCCATGCAGGAGATGTGAGCATTCTTCTCCAGTGACGTGTAGGATGCCTTGTCTCCTTTGTCTAACAGGCTGCAGATATGATTTTACTTGAAGCGCCATCTCTTCTGAGGCCACGGAGCTGCAGGCAAATCTGTGTTCTGGTAAATATAAACCACTTGTAGCTGTGTTATTCATGTATGAGTGGCGAAGCGAGAAGAACCTGCACATGTGTGCCTGGAGGACGGCTACAGCTGTGATGCATGAGTGCGGGGATGACAAATGTGTGGGAGGTAGCCACATATGGAAAACAGAAGAGGGGGGTCATTTTACATGGCTGACATGTGTTTCACCTGACTTCGTTAATTCCTGATGCCCTGATCCTCTCTTCGTGATGATCGTGTCCAAAAGTTCCTGACACTTCAGTGTTTTGAAATGCTCCCTCTTCAGTTTCAAAACCACAGAGAGAATATTGTTGGTTGCAGTGGATAAACTGGGTAATATGTCTTTGGGTCGCGACATAGCAGCTTTTCCTGTATCGTCAGCAAACTGGATTACAACACTGAAACATGTCAGTCCTCCAGTCTGTGTTTGCTTATCCGTCACTGACTGCTGCTTCTGATTAAAGATGTAAATCCGAACAAATTCCAGACAAACATACAGTCGTGACGAAGACAAAGCGCACCATCTTTCAGTTCTATAAACATCTAACTGCTCATCTGCAGGATCGTGGTTTATATAAAGATTTCCAGCGGGGGTTTGGAGTACACGGCAGTAGCAAAACTGCACTAGTTAAAGTTTTCATCGAAGCTATGAGCCCCCTTTCTCACAACAACCCAGAAAAATTAGTTCAGTCAAATGAATTCCAAATCATTCCTTGAAAAACTTTCAGTTTGTCCAAGAACATGGCGGCCTTTTATCAAGCCCACAAGATCTCTCTGCTCTGTAAATACCAGCGTACTTGTAGCTCCAAGAATTTCCAGGTCCAGTACTGGAACCAGGCTCCTCTCCTGAGAAACCAGCTTCCAGTCTGGAAACTGGACAGAAACACTCTCCTTTTATTGCAAAGCTTGAAACATATCACTTTGAAAGTGCTTATATTTAAAGGAGCATCTATTATGAGATGGTGAGGAGTGTGAACTTTCATTAGGGTCCAAAATGATGTGAAATGAAGCAGTTTTGAGTGAGAATAAATTATTTTTGCAGTAAAATGGTAATGATGCTGCCATTGTAATGTTAGCCCTGGACCGGGTCCCTGCAGACAAACCAGGTCATTATAACTGTTTGTACAGGCATTGCCACTCAGATGCGACCATCTGGTACCGAAGCGGTCAAAACGAATGTCAACAGAGGTGAAATGAGGAGACGTTCTCTGTTTTTGAGTCATGTTTCTCTTTGTAACGGATTTTTTGGCTGCTTGTGTTAGAAAAGTAAAGTGCTCTTCAAATTAAGCAGAAGTTCAATTCTGAGGCAATTTCCATCGTTCAACAGAGTGAGTAAAGTTTATTCACCAGCGGAAAACACTGAGGACAGAGAGGAAATCCAAACAAGCACAGTCCAAGGTCAGACCACGAAATGCTCAGCTAGTATGCTAAATGTTCAAGCTTCAATTTCCTACCAGCAGAATTAGAAAAAGACTGGGAAAAACTGCCATGAGAAACGCTTTAAGAAAGCAAAGTTGTACCTGAACACAAGTCTTATGGAACAACGTACTTCGGACAGATGGGACCAAAGTAGAGATGCTTGACCATCGTGCACAAAACCACGTTTTGAGCTCTGCTAAACTTGTGAGCTCCATGTTTTGTTGTAGGAATAAAAAAACACATCAACATATGAATGACATTTTTTTTAAAAAAAAAGCAGGAAACAGTTTTGGCAGGCAAACAACAACAAGACAATGATAACTATTTTTAGAAGAAAATATTTTTAAAGAGTTGAGTGTGTTCCTCCACCTCCATCTTCTGTCAGTCAGACAGCAGAGCGACACGCAGCGAGCAGCAGCCTCTTATCTCGCCGGGTGGCTGTCCAGAAGCGACGCAGAGGGAAAAGAGTTGTAATTAACGGCTGGAGAACGGGGACGGTGACACTCTGCCCACCACAGAAACTGTCACAACGCGCCGTCGAAGAGACAAGCGCTGACACGTGCGTCATCCACTCTTCGGGTATCCACCTCAGCTCGTGTCGTTTTACTGAAAATACATTTGCATTGAAGATGATCACAGGTGTACGCCCACACCTGCTGGAGGAGGCTGGGAGGCTCAGGATGGTCTTGGTGTCTGCTTGTACCAGGGTTGTTCTGCCAGCACTTTCTCCTCAAGAGAAACCATCTGAGGTCCAGTGATTTTAACTGGTTTCCTGGAAATTCTGAATCATGACTGATGCAGTGATGCACTTCCACCACAGTGAGAACCGCCGGAGCAACAATTATATGACCGTTAAACTGAGCCTAAATGTTAGTAGAAGACAAGGGGACTACAGTTCATCTGAGTATCTTGGTGGCACTGAGTTTGATCCATCTTCTTGAATCTTTTTCAAAATCAAACAGAGGGTTTAGAATTGTCTTTACAGCAATCCTGTGAACAAATATCTCAGAATTTCCTTGGTTTTCTGACCTCAATTTCCCTCTCAGCATCGCTGCTAAATGCCCCTCCTTAATTACATTACAAATAGCTAATAAAAACCTGTTTGCTTTGCTAACTCACTCCGTGCTGTTACGCACACGGGAGGAACCTGCTCTTGTACAGGATGTTAAGGTCGTGTCTGACGTGTGTCACATTCATTATTTTGTATAACCAGCGCCACACTGGCAGTAACACAGTTGTCCCGGCGTCTTCCCTCCAACGCTTCGGTGACAGAAGTGTGACAGCATGCAGCCTGGAGTTTGTAGCTCCGCACGAACCTTTTCCTGTGCAGCTGCGGACCAGTTTGGGTAATGCAAGCTGAGTGAAAAGAGTGTTTTTATTGTCTTGTTTTGTAGTCTTGTTGGCTGAAAGCTTCTGCCGGAGTCCATTTCAGGCCCATGTGGCTCACGCTTTGAAATGGAAGTTAAAAGCTTGAGTGCAGGTGGAGGGTGTTCATATACACAAAATCCAAACTGCTCCCACTTCATCACTCCTAGTACATCCCTCTCATCCTCCCTTTGTGGTTTCGTTCCTTGATCGTATCCATTTCTTTTATCTTTCAGGTTTTTTTGGGTGGTGTTTTTGCCATCATGTCACCAATCTCTCTCTAAAGCCAGCTGCTCACAACTCACTCTGTATAAAACCTGACTCAGCTATGATGTGGTGAACAACTGTCCACACACAGTCATTTGTGACTTCTAAAGCCATTCTTGCAGAGTTAACTCAGGCTTGGACCCTCAGACCAATGAATGAAATCCACTGAAGCTGCAGTTTATGCAATCTGGTTGCCTGGTTTGTAATAACTTGCTCACCACGGAGCTTTCATGCTACCATGTGATCTGAGACTGTGAGAGATCATGATTGTGAGACGCAGTGTGAGGCAGCGTAGACAAAGAATGCCCTCTGACCTTTCTATCTTCAGCTACAAACTTCCTTGAAGTGACAGATCAGCTGTCACCATCTGCACAGCTGTAATTCGCATCAGTAGCCTTTCTGATGTCGATGGAGAAGCTCCAACCCAAACTTTGTATAATATTTTTAGTCTGCACCAAATGGGCACGAAGAAGCACTCATCGTGAACACATCTCCCTCTACCTTCACTGGATGTGTCAGAAAACAACATTTTCACACAACTACCAACTACCTCTGTTGCAGGAAAATCAATCTTTGCTACTATTTACACCATTTCTTCCAATTACTCCAAATCCACACAGGTTTCTCTTTCATACGCATCAATCAGCCAGATGTCCTACAGAAGGTCATGTGCAATTTAATGCGCATCTTATTCTGTGACTGCAGGTTGAATGTTCTTTTTCTTTTTTTTTAATGAGGTGCTTTTCTATGCAAAAGCAAGGTCGATTGTATTAAGTCTGTCAGTCTCTCACATTGAATATGATTTCTTAACAAGTTAATAGATGTTTAATTTCATTAAATTAAAAATAAAAAAGTTCGCCGTGTGATGATCTGGTTAACACTGAAAAGAAGTTTCCAAATGAAACACAGAAGATCAGGCAGAATCTGTTTTGTTCCTGTTTTTCAGTTTAACAGTGTACGTACAGGATATCACTATGAGTGATGTATCAGTGATGAAATTAAAATGAGATAAAATCAAATCTGTGATTGATGTACGGTGACACAATGTAACTTGTGGTGATGCAACGTTCAAACTTGGCCACGGTTGTATTGATGTTACACTCAGAAAGTGATTTCACAGCACCACAGCTGGTTCTAACTGGACCGACGCCACAGCCTGGACAGTTCGAAAACGCTGAAGATTTAGCCGGAAAGGGAAGGACGTGGATTAATGGAAGCGCAGAGAAGATCTGCAGGTGGGTGGCGTATGACGAAGGAAGAAGACAGAGATGACCGATGAGCGATGATGATAAGCCTTTAAATCGTTCATCGTGTTGCTGTTTTATGTGAACACAATCCAGATGTCCTGTCGTTGATTTTTTTTTTTAAATAAAAAAGAAATCAACACGTATCCGTCACCCCTGGCGACAGGTTGCAAAGTGTTATTGATTGCTTCTGCCAATACAGGCCTGGCGTTTAACCTGTTTAAGTTTGTTTACGACTGCAGTTGAAAGCTGCTCGGAGGAGACAAACAGCTGAGGACATCTGTGTCCTCGCTCTTCTCCGAACTGGAAGTCATCATTTGATCAAAACGCTCCCTGGACGGATGCTGAGGAAAATCCATCCTCATATAAACAGGACCAAGACAGTTTTACAACCAATATCAGTTTTTATTCCATTTAACACATTTCTTTTAAATCTGCTTCACTTTCTTGTATGCTTCTCTTTTTTTTTTAAAGCTGCTTATATGTCTTGGTCAGCTTGTAACAAATTAATTCTTAAAAAAGCTGAACAAAATCTCACTCGTTCTGTGAGTGCATCTTCATCACTTTAGTCTTTATTTACATAGCGACTTTCATACAGAAAATAGATTACAGAGTGAAAACGGACTTGGACAAGGTCCTGGAAGACCTGAGGAAACGAACATTTGGACCTCATGAATGTACATCTTTACTGATGATGCAGCAGGAACAGATAAGAGAATTGTAAACTTATTATTATTAAATGATTACTATTAAATGATAAACATACGTTACATAAAAGGTTTGGCAGAGTCCATACGTATATGATAAATAAGCAGGAACGGGTTTACGACCCAATAAGAAGGGGTCATAAAATATAAAGTCACTTTTTCTGTGTTTGAGATGATACCATATATTTGGGTGTGTAAAATTACTAACTTTACATAAACTAACTCAAACAGTAGTGTAACACAAGCCTTGCCACTATGCTTGGGAGCAGACTGAATAAAATCTCAGATCTACGGGGTATAATAAAGTCATTCCTGAGTATGATTATCCACTCTCCCAACCTTTATCTTGCCTCATTTGCTGTGTAACACAAAGCTGCAGCACAAGTTTCAAAGCAGGCACACTGGAGGAGAAGGGTGGAGATAAAGCCCATTAAAACCAGTTGCTTTCGAATCGAGCTATCGAAAGTAAATGAAAAGACAGTTGAAAAGAGCTTCTGCTTTTGAACGACATTGATTTAAATCTTTTAAATAAGCTAAAGCTCAGTATGCTTTTTCAGCCCTGCACAGTTCATGAAATAAGAACCGAATGTGTTTCGCCTCACTGACTTGCTCCTCGTATTTAACCATTTATGAATTCCTCCTCTTATTGGATCCATTGGATTCATTTTAGAACCAGAGCTCCCACTGAGCTGACTCCTCACTGAGATGACAGAAGGCCTGGCAATTAATTGAAAATCAATCCAAACCAACATCCAGAACCTATAACAATCATTTCAATTTTTTTCAGTTGTTTGAAATATTCAATAGGTGCTCACACAGCATCTATTCTTGCATTTAAAAATGATCCCATGCAATAGTTGGGCATATTTTCAGTAAAAACATGATCGTTCGTTAATTGTAAACAAGGTAAAATGTTTGAGTTAATGTTCTGCTGCAAAAGCCACAGGTTATTCTGGTCAATAACGCTGAACAGAACTGCAGTTTAATGGCTGTGTCCTTGTCAATACTGGAGAACAGGACGACAGTTTAATAATGCAACGCTGCAGGAGGAGACGGGCCCTCAACAATACTGCAGGAGGAATAAAGAGTGCAAGAAATGGATATTACAGAGAACAAAATACATGTATAAATGTATATATATAGATCCGCTGATTTACAATTTTCAGCTTTAAAGAAAAGAAAAGAAAGACGTGTGAAAAGTAGACGGTAAATAAAAAGGTCTAAGGTTTATTACTGACAGCCTCGTCTCAGCAGGGAAATACTGAGCAGAGACAAGAAGACAGACCCCAGTTTGTAAAAAACACGCTGCATGAAGAATGACAGGAGTTCTTGAAATATTTCAGTAATGTGATCAATTATTAAAACATGCATGTTACAGTTTCCTGCTATGATTGTGGTGATGCTTTTTAAAGAGATATTTCAAATATCAGTCCCCCTTATTCATAGAGTGTGTTCAATGTTAAAACAACCCAGTATTGCTCAATCTTCTCCCCCAAAAGGACCAAATTGTTTGATAAATAAGTTTGTAGAATCACATGAAAAAAAAAACCCGAACTTTTCACACAAAGGGGAAATTTATTACAGTAGTGAATTAATTAATTCAAGTGAGGTGGATCTATTTTTGTAATCGGTTACACTGCGGTGATGCAGTTCCTGGTGAAGATAAATCATTTGATAATTTCTAGTCATTGTGGTGCTGAAATGTTAGGATTTGTAGTTATCAATTCACTATAAAATATCTGTTGTGTTTTGCCACATGCCAATAAGTTTACATTTTCAGAGAATCACAGAGGAGCAGCTCCTGTCAGTTCAGGAGGTTATATAATCAAATCCTGGAAATAACATCCAATCTGTAATCAGCGTGTATTTGCTGAAGAGACTCGTCTCAGCACGTCTGAATGACAGCTTAATTAATGCTGCCAACCTCGAGGTAGAACCTGAAAATGAGGTCTGGGTGGCAGCACAACGTGACGTGAAGCTCCGACAGTCACAGGTCCAAAACCTCTAATTATCTCCAAATGAGGATCTAATACGCACTCTCCTCCTACTTTTATTGTTCTTTATAAGCCTATTGAATCCCTAAAATGGCTTTTTCACTAAATACCTTCGTCACATAACGTGATGCCGCAGCAGCTCAAGTGGAACCTGATTAAGACTCGAGAAATGCATTTGCTGGAACATTTCCAAACAAACACACACCCTCAGCTTCCACTGGGACTCAGCAAACTTCAAACCATGCCAGACGTTATCTTCAGAGAAACTGTAGTCCAGCCTCACCCAAACACACACACACACACACACACCCTCTGTGTTTTTGGACAAATGAATAAAAGGCTCTTACCTGAAGGGATCAAAGAGCGTCACAGGCAGGCAGCAGGCATGCAAGAGAAGAGAGAGGAAGACAATTAGTCCAGTTATGACAGTAGAATTATGACATAATACATGAAATTTAATTACTCCGTCATTTTTCAAATAAGAAAATGATTAAACACCATCGAAACAATATTTAATAATGTGAATACTTTCCAGGTTTCCTTTGATCATAAGGTCAACATCGGTGGATTTAAAAGCCCAATCAGACAGAATATACAGCGTCTTATATACTGAGTCATTAATTCATGATTTTTAAAAAAGCAACAAACCTACTGAAATTAAGGATAACTGCCAAAAACTAGAAGATGTCCTCTATAAGGCCACAAAATGTCATAGCTGATTTAAACTGGTGCAAATATTTGACAAATCTTTGATCAATGAAATTACATGGACTCAAATGCCACAGTTAAACGATGTGGGACTGCGACAAGAATCATGAAAAGGATGAGCCTTCTTATAACTAGATGGTCATCTGTAATTACATTTCAGTTGCAACTGCCCTTGTCTTTTTTTTTGTCATCTGGAAAGAGAAGAAAACTGCTTCCATCCAGTGAAATTACAACCAGCACCATTAATCAACACAATCCAGCAACAGACTTTATATAATAGTGCATTTAATCAAATAAAATCTATAGAAAGAGTGACTGCTACAGTGACAGGAACAGCATGGTGACTCTTATCTTACACTTTTTCTCCAAGAGTTAAGCGGCTGAGGAGAATAACTATGTACCTCAGAAATAAAGCAGTGGTGGCGTATTCCTGAAGGAAATGTGGAAATAAGCTGAAGTGTCTCCCAGAGTAAATGTAGGTGGATCATTTAGAAAATGAATGGCTGACTGAGTGGGAGGAACTGCTCAAAGATTTCAATATCTCTCTTTAATCAGTCTTTGATCTGCTTAACCATCCACCAGAAGAGACTTACTGGAGCCCCTTTTATTGCAAAACATTAAGTTGTTACTTTGAAACTTGAAATCTGCCAAACCTCATCATAATGTTTTGTCTCTCACACAGTTAAGTGAAGTAAAACTAGAGGATGCTTGCCTCTTAAATATTAGCACAACCTCTCAAATTTTTACTGGGTATGGTAGACAGATTAAAACTGCTCTATACGAACAGCCTGCTGCTTCCTGAGGGTTACGGGTCTAAAGTGACAGTAGCTGACAACAAAACTGGTCAAGCACAGATGTGTAGCATTGATGTGTAGCATCCACATAAGGGACAGTAAATACTCAAACGGTGAGCTCAAAAGAAGCTGCATCACAGATTTTATCTCACTAACTAGTTTGTGGTACAAATTGTGCAACTGAACAGCGCTCTCAGACAGCTATGAGACATAAATCCATGTATGCAGACATGATTTCTGGAAAAATGAGGTGAACTTGCTGGTTGCTAGCTCTGTTAGCAACTGAGCTAGGCTAACACGCGAGCAGAATGTTTGCTAGCTGCTGGAGTTGATATTTTTTATTTTTATTTATTTATTTTTTTTCCTTCAGTACCACAAAGTCTGTAAAATATATCAATAAATACTATATTTTCTGTCGGCATCCATGTCTCCTCATCGACTCAAACTAAGCAGCAGTCACTCTGGTGACGGTTTTCCAGACGAGCCAGATATTTTGAATCTGGGCTTGCTATTGCACCACATTAGAGGAGCTCATTTTTAAACTGCTTCTGCCAAATTAAAAATGTCCTGTTGAAAAAAGATTAAAAAGACAGCAATGGTTACATACACAGAATGATTTTATTATCCTGTTAGCGACAGAGCTCTGCTAACTGGATTGCTAACGAAATATTAGGTGTTTCAATCAGGATGTCTTTATTCAGAAAAATGTTTAGAACTTGTAGCCTAAAGAGCAAAACCTTGGCAAAAAAAGTGTGGCCCAAACATAGCCCACACCTGCAGATCCCTTTGGGTTCCGCCAAAAATTACTTTTTAAACCAAGATTTAAAAACGTAGAACTGGAAATACGAGATGATTATTTATCTTGTTTTGAATATAATTATTATATTACATCCACTCTAAACTCTTACATTCATCATGAGTATGTCTTAATCAGCCAGAAAATATTAAATTCAGGCATTTACGATTAAACGATATGGAAAGTATGAGCTTGTAATTTTGTCTAACTAAGAAGTTTATTTTTTGTTCCTTTTTATTTAATCAGTTATCAATTATTTGCTAATTTTCAGTGTCTTTCACTGGTCGCTGTGCTGTAGCAAATCTTTTAAGTAATTTGATGCAAAACCTTTTTTCACATTTCAAACCCTTGATGCGTACCAGATCTAAAGTTTTTCATCAACTAAAAATATCTTAGTGCATGGATAATTTCACTCATATTCAGTCATTTTTACGCAAGAATTTAATGTTTTTTTCTTGCATTTTGGTTTGTGTTTCTGGCCTGGATTGATGGCAGGGACTCGGGGTGAAGGTGCCCTTTGACCCTCATACCAAACCTGTCAAAGTCATAACCCAAGTTAGGCCCAACTCGTGACCTTTAGACCATGTCTGGCCAATATAATGCTTGCGCCAGAACTGGGCCATGATTGTCAAAAGTAGTCCAGATTAGACCCAAACGTGTACACTCTCCCAGTAGCAGATGTGAGCTAATAAATTCATCCCTGCTGAGGACGGAAAACCCTGGTTATTCCCTCAGCAGGATGGAGTACAGTGGATCAGAGCAGTGAGAAATGGTGGCCAGAGGAGAATGTGTGTCGAGATGTTTTTAGCAGGAGCACAAAGAATGAGTCAGAAAAAAACCCTGGGCCTGCTGGGATATCACGTCTGCAGACACAGATACAGGGAGAGAGCAATGGGAGGAGGGGCTGGAGGAGGGAGTTTCATCCTCTAGAGAAAGGAGAGAGGTTTTCCCTCATTGTCAGCATCTACACAACCATATACACTCTTTCACTGGTCGTGCACGGCGTTACCATAAAATTGAAAAATAAGTATTTTTGGCCTACTGCAGACTAGAAGCTGTCATCAGACAGTGTGGCTGTGCTCTGTGCCAGGACGCCACATGGAGTCCCAACATGCCATTTTCCCTGCAGACAGATGGCAGCTCTCTGTTCCTTCGAGTGGACAGAGGGCCGGATCCTGTTTGTTTTTGTCTTTCCGTCTGCAATTGTTGACAGTGAGGAGGACGAAGGGCAGCTGCTGGCAGGAGTCCAACATGACAACATGCTGAATCGTCGTGTGCTGCCGTACAGCGTCAACGCAAGCCACATATCATTGCTATTTATTACATCCTGCTTATTCCTGTTAGCAGCAGTAGTGTCAGCCATGACTGTACAACAAATTGTTGTAGTAACAGAGCATGTATTAACACCAAGAACAGCCAGAACACAAGGAAATACATGTCCAGATGTCTTCAATATCATTGGTGGTAATCAAAATGAAAACGTCTGAAAATTTTCATCCCAAACCGCTTTTGTGAGTTAAGTAAAATCTTAGTTAGAGCTTTTAATTAAATATTCAAGCTACGTGGCACTGCAGTGGTTGGCTGGCATCAATGTACTTAATTTTCATTGCAGCGGTTCTGAAGCTGACGGTGCTCTTGCTTTTAAAGAGAGAATAGTCTCTCTAAATCATGTACAACCAGTCTATTTTCAAGGTTCAGAAGAAATGCCATTCGCAGGCACAGTGACTGACCACAACTATGCAGCATAAACAATGATTGTGACTTGTATTATGGCAGTAACAGCAACAAGAATAAACCTAAACCAGCACCCAGTGATGGGTTTGAAGGTGGAGCTTTAACAGGCATTTAAAGCACATTTCTGTCCTTTAGACACAGTTTATATGAAAATGCCTGTGTTGTGGCCAGTCTAACTGTGACATTTCTAAGGCAATGTCATGTTAACCGCTCCTGATCAGCTATCAAAGCAACCAAGTGTTGTATGTAAGGCCACTAGACAGAAAGTAGTCTCTGTTTTACATCTTTGACATCAAGGTCAGAGGTTAGAAACTTGCATCCATTTCTCTCTGTTGGGAGTCATGTGCTGCTGTTTTTCGCCAGATCACAAGTTTGTTCAGAAGAAGGCCTTCAGGGTCACATTTCATACTTGTGGGTAAATCATTATCCAGTGATTCACATATGCATTCTTAAGTGGTGTATTTTTTTAAATTATTCTTTTAGTCCCTGAGTCCTTTGTCTCAATATTCATGCATGTGAGGAGAATCAGCTTACTGACAACATATCTGCTTTCAGCCTGTTAGTATTGGAGCTTTAATGGTTGACCAATTACGTCACCCAACAAAAGAACAAACATCATCATCTTTGGTTTAGCTGGCAGCAGTAAACTGAGATCGTGCCAAACTTAGCACTGAGCAGATGTACAACTCTCTCATATTTTCTATGTTTTGTAAGGTTGTACGTTTCTTTTTCTTTATTTGTTTTATTTGTTTGTTTGTTTGTTTTTTCCCAACTGAAATGCACTCTCTGTCTTCTACAAGGCAAGCAGGGCTTCTTGTACATGTTGGACATGCATGTGTTAGGGGATACAAGAGAGTAGTTTTAAAGCAATCTTCCAACAGAGAGCGGACGCAGAATTTTCAGGTGACACGCAGGCTAGTCGATAAATTATGCAGAACAATGGAACATGTTTTGAGCCAACGAGATGCAAATGTTCGAACACTAATACCAGTGTTCTTTACAAACGCTAGATGTGCAGTACGTACAGTTGCTGCAAGCTGGTCACCGTGAAGAAGTTTGTGCACATCCTCAGTAAGGGAATGGTGTCCTGACAGGTTTTCTTACACCAAAACCCTTAGAAAGCAGCTGTATTTGATGCTGTCAGAGAGAGAACATGCTGGTCTGAACACCTAAAAGTGGTGCTGGAGACAGTCGTACTAATCAGTTGCATTTAACAGATTATGCTACAGCTCAGACTGAAATAAAAGACTAAGGGCCCGATCTTCCGCCAAATCTGCTAAAGCCGCTATTAAGGGATAGCGGGTAGCGGGACGGGCGTTCACCACAAAGAATGAAATCTTCCACCTTGCTAAACTCGCTATCCCACCTGCGCTACCCGCTACATTAAGCATAGTAGTGGTTAGGGCGTTCCACCTGTTAAACCAATCAGTGCGTCAGCAGCCATTGACTTTAAGAGCAGGTTGCGCTACCAGCAAACCGCTCTGGAGCGTCTTTTCATCCAGATTGGAGCAGCTCTCGTGTGCAGCTCGTCTGGGACTCTGCTGTAGAGCTTTCTGCCCCCCTGCCCTCCATCCAGGAACTGTACTGCTCCAGAACCAGGAAGAGGGCAGCCAACATCATCAAAGACCCCGCCCACCAGGAAACAACCTGTTCTCCATCCTCCCCTCCGGCAGGCGCTACAGAGCCCTGCGCACCAAAACCACAAGAATTAAAAACAGTTTCTACCCCACTGCCATCACTTTAATGAACAGTCCATAAATCATTTATACTATCTTGCGTACTTTGCACCCTTGTACATACTTTTACTTACTTACCTATTTATTTTATTTTATTCTATTTTTTAACTACTTTTTTACTTTTGTATATAGATGTACATATCCTGTTTTTCTTTTTTTTTTTTTCTCGATTCTGAGGTTTACCACCTGCCGGAACAAAATTCCTTGTATGTGCGAACGTACTTGGTGATTAAAAACGATTCTGATTCTGATTCTGATTCTGATTTCTCCTCTTCCTTCTTCCTCCTCCTCTGCGCTGATATATACATATAAATATTTTTACACAGACAATTCCTTTCAGCTACCTGAAAGTCCCAGATAGTTGGTGTGCTCCCGGTAAACACGCTCTGGTCATCTATGGTTTAACTGGCAAGCAAGCCATTTAAGACGATCTCTGCTATTTTCTCAGGGGTTCAACTGAGGCCAAATCACGCTTTTTAAACAAGAGTTAATTCCAGAAGTAGAGCCGTTTGTGCACGTCCACATGTGACCAGGTGGACGCACATTGATGCCATTTGGACACGCTCTTGTATGCGCCGACATGCGGGTAGAGGGTGGTCTGACTCGCAATCCTAAACCCGCGATCGCAAGATACCGAGTTTGCGGAAAGGACAAAAGACACGCCCATTGCCACACCTACAAAGTGAGTAAGGGAGTCGGCATAGTGGGTAGCGGTTTTAGCGAGCGGAAGATTGCATTAGTGATTGGCGGAGGTTCCTAAACCCGCAATTTGCGGGTAGCGAGTAGTGGCTAGTGGCTAGTGGGTAGTGGCTAGTGGGAAGTGTACGATCGGGGCCTAGATCTGCAGTGGTTTTGCATCATCATGACAGAATTAATTGGAGATTGTTGTTCTTTCATGTGACCAACAACTCTCTGCTGTTGATAAGACACTGATGAGAATCTGCTAAAGTCAGATTATTTATCTAAACAAAAAAAAAAAACACAAAAACTGGGAAAGCACTGTTTCCATAACATGAGTGCAGTTAATTAGATACCTCCGGAGTTACAATGTTTAAAAGTTTTCTGTGGCAGTTACTCAGTGGGAGGCACAACTAAAACAACATCTGGTTTAAGTGACCAAGTAATAAGATTACTCAGTAAAATTCATAACGATGGAACTGTCCAAGGAATAATAGCAGCTATAAAATAAGCTCCTGAAGCAAAACTAACTCAAGACAACCAGTAAATCTGTCTGCAGGATCTATTCCAGACTGGCTGAACCAACCTTTCCAAACACATAATACTAACAGCTGCCACAATATCCAATACAGCGCTGAGAGTTAGACGGGCGCAGGCGGGCTTATTCAACAGGATATTCCTCCTAAAGTTTATAGTACGGGAATTTAGCAGATGATTTGTCAAAAAAAAGCAGCTTCATATCACAACAGACATTGAAATATGAGGAGTTGGGAATATGCAGTTTCTCCGATAAGGTTTCCCTAACTCCAATAAATAAGCTACAAATGAAACACATGGATCTGGTATTTAGGACATCTGGAGAACATCTAGGAACACCATATTTGAGTGACAGGCAGCAGGAGCTTCAGACATGCTACCAGTCTAAGGAATCCCCACAGGAGGATCTAAATCCTGTAACAGGAGGTCAACATAACTCACATGTATTCTGGAGTAAAGCATTTACAGCACTGTCATTTCCACTGGTGAAGACGTTATTTAAATACAACACATTTAAGTAAATATTTCTCAACATTTAAATTTGATGGTTTAGTTGCTGTGAGTTCAAAGGGCCCATGATTTGCTCATTTACTGGTTCATAATTTTATTTTGGCGGGTCAACTATGTGTACTATATTCATATTTCTTTTTCATGCTGTGCACTGCTGGTCCACTTCTGTCACATTTCAGCACGTGTCTCTTTGAGGCCTCACCTCCCAACAGATACAAGCTACACTGATTGGTCCAAAATACCAGAGGGCAGGACAGCTGCTTATTCTTTGCTTTATATGTATCAAATTAGCCTGTATTAGCCATGCAAATTAGTTTCACTCTGACGCCATTAAAAAAACCCAACAACTTATGTTTTGATACTGTGCTGATAGCACATCAGCACGTCTAATTAAAACAGAGTCACCACCAACCCTCTTCCAGCAGTTTTTCAGAGCTGCACTGAGTACCTCACCCATGGAGGGTGAGCGCTTCTGGCCCTCATTTAGTTTTGGAGCCGTGGGCTGGTGATGGGGGCAGTCGTCAAGAATTTCAACCCCGCTAATGGAAACAGGCCTTCTGTTCCCATGCATTCAAAGTAGAGGCCTGAAATGGGTGCATTTCATGTTTAGAGAGCGGCTGGTCTAACTGCAGAGATCCAAACAGGAGCTGACTTCTTCCACCCAGCTAAAGGGACGTTAGCCTTGCCTTTGCCTTTGCCAACTGAGCCAGTACCTGATACAGCTGGTTGCTAACTCAGTCACATGAGTTGTCCTAATATTCCATCATCGTCTCTACCAGCATTTCAACATTCTTAATTCTCTCTCCTATACTTATTTACATGTCAAAAGCAGACTGTAACATCAAGGAATCTTCATTTCACCCCAAAGTCAACTGCCTGGAGTTCAGACCTCTGAATCTGTCTACATCAAGTTTACTGATTCAACTGGCTTTGTGACATGAAATAACACTTTCTCTGTCAATAATCCAGTGAGCCCGAACACTGGCTGTAGTATGTTGTTTTTAAGCTGCCCCCATTTTTCAAACAATCTTGGATAACAAAGTGAAAGTAAGGGCTATTCAGTTAGTAGCAATCTGCAACTTGGCCTGAAGGTGTCACTGCAGCCTCCACTCTAGTCTGGTGTTTCACAGTTCCCTGCTCCAACACACCTGACTCAACTGAATGGGTCATCAAAGGACTTGTGTAGACCTCCATGTTAGGTTGATGGTGATCTATCTATTCGCGGGAAGAGTGTTGGAGCAGTGAAACATGTAACACATGCAGGGCAGTGGCTCTGCGCAACACGCAATCCTCCCTGATCCACAAACTGATGAATGGCTTTACAAAACTTGTTTGCAGTTAATGAGACAACATGTCGTTTTATTTGTGTAAATATCTCGTGATATAATTTCAAGCTTTGACCAGCAACAAACAGGAAGACAGCACATCATCAGCTGCAGCCATTTTAGGGTGGCAGAGTTTACAATGCTATTAATAGCTGCCTGTGAACATAGCTGGCATTTTAACTCAATACAAGTGATTTGCGAAGGGAATTAAAAGAACAAACTGCATATTTCTGGTGTTTGCAATCCTGTCTGGAGGCTGAAAATAGTTTCTTTCCTGCTCTCCCACACACTCATTTCGTCTTACGGATATTCTGATCCCATGGTTCCAGATGTGTTTCCAGCCAAACAGATGTGAATGCAGTGACCTGCTGCTGTAACAACGACCATGACTGGATTACAAGTGACCTCTTCGCCAAGAACGGAAATTACTGCATTTTTTTCATTTGTGTTCATGTTTCATATTTACATGATCTTATGATATTTTACGATTTAGATTATCTTGGATTGACAATAATAATGATCCGGTTAGAAAACAAAGCACAACTAACACAAGGTTTTCTCCAGATTCGTTATGACAGTTTCACAACAGTTGAGATAAAAACGAAAAAAACTGAACTATAAATCCCTACATTCTGATACACTACACGTACAAGTCTAAAAGAAGGAAATAGTGTATGAAATGTCAGCTAGAAGCCAGTTCAGGAACATATTTGGAGCCATTTACAGCATGATTAAAGTTGGGTCGGACCAAGTGGCAGCAGATCCGCCTCAAACATGACGACCCAAAACCTCACCTGGGGCCTGTATGGCTTCAGCTCCACATTTTTCTGAATCAGTTAACACTGTTTGAGAACAGAGATGAACTGTGGAACAGCTGCCATTCGGTTCTGTGGCTCTGTGTCCTGGCTGAGCTAGGGGTCGGGTTTTCAAACGTATATAACGAAAAACAGAGATAAAGACAAGGAAAAAAAGCAAGGCAAGAGTGATTCTCTCAATCCTAAATTATTTTTGTCCCTTCCAGGCCCTTAGAGTAATCACAGCATGAAAGCACGATCAAGAAGAGGCAGCCAGGAGCGTAGCTGGACATGAAAGGATTATACAAGGGCAACAAAAAGCGCGACATTTTCTGTTTTTCATCCAAGTCTGCAATAATGAAAACATCAAATCAAATTTGATGTTTTCATTCGGTTTTCACTCAATTACTTTTATCATCTTTACTAGTTTTCGTGGCGTTTCTGCCCGTGAAAGGCCTTTGAGTACCTTTGAACATAAGGGTTCAGTAAATCAGATATAAACTGAAAGAAAAATCTGCAACAGACAGGAAAACAGTTTTACATTTTATATGAAAGTTCACGTTTTAATTTGTGTTATTAGTTGTTTGTCAATTGTTTTTTTGAATTCATAACTTTATGACCTGGGTCAGTTTAACACATGAACATGGATGTGTGGAATAACTGCTTATAATCACAGCCATCTGATTGGCTCGTGCTCCTGCGGTCCGCTCAGATCAGAGCTGCTGTTGTCTCCGTGGTAACATACAGGACAACATGTGCTGGTGTGTGTGTGTGTGTGGGTGCATGTGTGTGAGTGTGTGTCATGCATGAAAAGTTTTCTGATTGAGTCCCTGTGACACATTTATAAATATATGAAGGGCATGAAATGAGAGTGAGAGGGGGGGAACCATCCAGCCATAAGCAGCCGTAGCTCTGAGCTCTGATGCAAGCCGCCGCCACCTTTTACACAAGCAATTTCAGTCTGCTACATATGTTAGCTGAACAAAACAGAGATAGAGAAAAGTAAAAGCAGGAAAGAACTACAAAGCAAATCCTAAAGAGCCCAGAGAGCACAGAGTTGTTGTGGTCTCCTGCCGCCTTATCATCCTGCTCCAGGCCCCAGAGATCTACCAGATCTGAAAACAGGCTCCGTGATGCACAAACTCCAGCATGTGTTCATCACGGCCTCAGTGTGACTGTGCAGTGCAGCAGAGGTCAGAGCGCAGAAGTAGGTCAGGAGAAACCCGGCAGCTCGAGACGGCGGCAGGAGGAAAACGTCTTCATGTTATTGATTCCAATTACGGGCTCGAACCCTCAAACTCTGAGGACAACATGACACATTTCTTATTAGTGTGGATAAAGTTTACACAATGCATCTAATCTTCGTTCCATCAGAAATAGATCAACCTGCTGACCCAAATGTACACATGCCCTGTTTCCTCCGGTCTTATGTTAAAGCCATAGCTGGCTGCATGAGCCTACAAGTGTCTGGATTAAGAGCTGAGATGAGAGCAGGAAGTCAGGACTGTGTGCTTTATGGTAATAATATACATTCATATAGAGCTACAGAGAACAGCGTTTAAAATGAGTTCACTGAACATTTAGACAGCAGTCTATAGCGTGGAGTACATTTTATCGACATAGTGGATTAAAAACTGTCCATGTAAAAGAAATATTAGCATATTAGGAGAGGTAAGGGAGCAGAGTGCATTGATTTTAACAGTCCAGAAGATGCATCGTGGTAAGTTGTCTATACGCTAATAATTTTATCCAGGTTTGCATGCTCTTACATTTCCTTATACTGTCAATTGCTGCAGGACCTTTTGTGTCATTTCCTGTTTCTCTGTTCTGGCTCTTGTCTCTTTAAGGCCCTTCCTCAGAAAAACAAAAGTGTGGCTCTCATTGGTCAAGGAAGTGCAAGACAGCTGCTCTTTCTTTGTGAGTTCTGCTCATGTGCCAACATACCCATAAAAAAAACAACTTCCAGTTTGGTTCTACCAGGAAGTAGGCATCCTTGCAGTTCCTCAACTGACCACTAGGTGCTGTCTCCAAAACAGAATAAAATCCCCAACTGCTCAACTTTGCAGCAGTAATAAACATATTTACAGCCTGGTACAAAAAAAAAAAAAGTTTTTCATCTCTGTTGTTAGATTTTAATCCAGGACAACTGTACAGCAGGTGATTTTGTTTTCATAACTCATCAGGTAAAATTATATAAAGCAACAAAACTCATGGTGGCCAGCATGGTCAATGGCTAGCCCTCATCCTTTTAGCTACTTAGCACTTCACATTATGTTGACCTCCGAGCTGTGAATAAAATCCTATCACAGTATAGTCACACTTTAAATAGAATATGTTTTTTTTGTTGTTGTGCTTGCCTGTTCTGTTGATTGTACAAACAGACAGCTGTGACTGGCTGTGGACTGGCCTGGAAGGGTCCGAGGATGAGGCTCAGCTAAGGAGGTATTACAGTCATGGAAAAAATTATTAGACCACCCTTGTTTTCTTCAGTTTCTTGTTCATTTTAATGCCTGGTACAACTAAAGGTACATTTGTTTGGTCAAACATAACGATAACCACAAAGATTGCTCATAAGAGTTTTATTTAAGAGCTGATATCTTACCATTTTCCATGGTTTTCTTGATTATAACCTAAATCACTTAAGTTTTTACATCAATAGCTATGGCGTTGTACTGCCAAAAACACTGCTTTTATGCATTCAGTGTTTTCTTTTCTGTCTGTTTTAGTCACATGATGACGTTTAGTGGTACCAGGTATTAAAATGAACAAGAAAGTGAAGAAAAAATAGTGGTCTAATAATTTTTTCCATGACTGTATGTACGTGGTGATGTTATCAAGCCTGGGAAGCAGGTAGACAATAAAATAGGCATTCAAGGTATCTCAGGATCAGTCGAAGAGAAAACCTTTTGAGCTTTGGGTTTTGTCATTTTGCAGAACAGTTTGATGCACAAGAAACTACAACACACTGAAGGAAAGATGAAAAATTTCAAACCATAATATAGTCTTATTAACACGACACCATTAAAGAGAAAATGCAATTTTGCTAAACGCGACGCAGTTTTCTGTGGTTTGCATGAACTTTCTGCAAATTTTGATCAAAATAACACATAGATACTGTATGATATACAACAGCTCTCTTTTCAACCATGTCTTTAAAGATCTGTTCATAGCAGTCAGTCTTAGGGAACAACACTTCTTTTGAAATTGGTTGTGCAGCTTTGTGTTGCCCACTTGACTGGAACAGCAAATACAATGTGGGGTGAGTGCAAGTAAATGTGGAGAGGCTGGATAAGTTTCAGGCAAATTTTTGCATCAGGTTTGCATCAAAGTGCATCATTTCACCTCTGCGTGTCTCTGTTCGCGTTGCTCTCTCTGCTGGCGGTCCCTCTCAGATCCGATCGATAACATGATCAATACCTAAGTGCAAACTGGAGCCACTACAGCATCTAAAAAAACGGATGGATATGAAGCGACGCTACAGGAGCAATCAGCCAAAGTGCCAGTGAGCCAGGCAGCGGTTCACTGCTGCACCACTGTGTCAGGCCTGCTGATTTCACCTCACTCGCTTTTGCTCACTGTCAAAACCAGAAGAGCGAGAGAACAAACATCTTTAAATCAGCTGCTTTGGCAGAGAGCTCCCATCTGCTAATCCTCCAATCTGCCATCCTCTCTGATAATTAGATTAATGGAGCAACGCTCTGCACCTCAGGCATCACCAAAGAACCACCGACAAGAGGACAGCTGCAAACTCCAACTCCCAAACTCCTCAACAATCATTTCACCGCAAAATATACCTTTGCTCGACTACATCTCAAACTCCTGAAAATTTGTTCAATTCATCTCTGCCAAAGTGTGACACAAAGGATTTTTCTAATCCAATCTGAGCCTGTAGAACTTCACAACGGCTGAATCGCACGGAAGACATTTCATCCAAACGCTCCACCAGAGCCACTGGTGTCTTCCTCATAACCAACTCATTTCACGGGCTCTGTGAGTTCTAACTCCCCATCAAGTTTCCGCAAATCCATTTAAGCCGTTTTTGCTGAATAATTCTCACAAAACAGGTAAATGTTAACAACCACACACACGTCTGATTCACAAAACACCTTTTACTTTCATACCAAATGCTGTAGATTGTACTCAAGTGCCTCAATTTTTTTTAAACACTATTTATTGATCTTGCCTTGTGTCATGCACTGCTTGACCTTTATTTTCTCCTGACTCCCTTATACTTCACCATTTAAACATGTGATGCAACACCAGTGAAATAAAGTTGTGACTCAAAACAAACGTTGCTTTTACTTTGCTGAAATCGTGAATGCATGAAGGCCCAGATGTATTTGGATGGAACATGTTTTAAATGCAGGTTTGCAGGTTTGCAGGACTCTGAGCTGGCTGAAAGCTGCACTCCTCAGACTCGAGGCAGCTTGTAGCTTCTGCTGCTGAAACTCCCGCTGTTCCCCTGAGGCAGCGATGCTGGATTCTGAAGCACAACATTATGTATTTAGATTTATTTTGCTTTGGACAACCCAATTATACTGGAAAAACTCTGCTGAGCATCACTTCCCAGGATGAAATGATCAGCAACTCTGAATTATTCACAGAGCAAAATGTGCAGTTTTCATTACTTTTCACTGAAACTTCTCCTGAATTCAATGGCTGCTGAGTCAGAACTTTTTGTTGTTTTTGTTCTTTAAATTCTTCATCACTACAGTTATCTATAGGGTATGATTCTGCAATGTTGTGCCAGTAAACAAAGCGTTGATGTAACAGTTTATATACCAGATTTAAGCTTTGTTTGTGATTGCTATTGTTGCACGCCAAAAGCAGCAACTTAGCGGTGTTATTCCTCAGGCCATCCCAGCGTTTACCTCCACCTGTGTGTGTAGATGTGTTCGGGGTGCCGGTTGGTGTGGTGACCGGTGACCTAGTCTTCTGATCATCTTATCTCAGTGCTGCTACCTGCATCTGTTTATGTAGTCATTAGACATTTGTGTGCTCTCCTCTCTCTGTCCTCCATCCTCTCTCTGTCTTGTCTCCTCTCTCTTTTTCTTTCTCTACCCTGGCTGGTCTTCGGCAGGAAGGTCCCCCCATATGACCCAGGTCCTGCTCAAGGTTTCTTCCTCTTAAAGTGTTAAAGTTTTTCCTTGCCACTGTTTGCCTTAAAGGTTAATTTTCTCCCACTGTGGGAGTTTTTTAGTTGCCATTATCCTTGATTTGGATTTGATATTATAATTTTAGTTAATGATATTTGCTCGGGGGTCATGCTCTGGGTCTCTGTAAAGCACCTAGAGACAATTGACATTGTAACAGATGCTATACAAATGAAATTGAATTGAACTGTTGATCGTACACATTCCAGTTTTTAAAAGCTGCTGCGCATGCTACTGCTATTGCATTGAATAACTTCAGCTGTTGTGGCTATGAAAAGAGTCGTTTCATCTTCTCAGTTTATTCTAACTCTCCATATTTTCTCACCAACAAGCACTTGCACAGCAGACTCTCACAACCTGGCTTGGCACCTTTGCCTCTCAGTGGGAGTCTGACAAAAATAGACTGCAGCGTCCTGCAGCCAGACTCTGCTTTACCTGTGATTCCTATGTCACGCAGGACTTGTTTGGAGGGATTTATTGGAGCTATGCACCACAGCAACACCAATCAAACTCGTGTGTGCCAAACAGAAGAAATGACGCTTCACCACAAGGGTTCATGGGTAGAAAATGAGGGGATGTTATAATATTATCATCACCAGTAAAAACCTTAGATATCAGATATGTATGGTACTCCTCGGTCAATAAGGATACAATGAAAGATAAGGTTCCAAAAAATAAAAATAGCCACCCAACATATTAGCATAAATGCAACACATTTCACAAGCAAAATCCCTCTCAGAACGTAATAGTTAAAAACATATGTTAACTGTAATAAAAATAGTTGAGTATTCAGCTGAGACACAAAGCTATTTGGTGGATATTAACTAATAAACCATCCCTCCACCCTGACCTCATCCACACAAGCTTATTGAATTATTAGATTTTACTCTAATAACGTCACTTTTTTCCCCCAAAGGAAACTGAAAAGCCTTTTCTGAGTGTGGCAGCTTTACATTCTGAAATCTAGCATCATAGCTTTTGTTAAAGGAGACAGTATAAGAATTGAATTTCTTGTTGGCCTTTAGTTTTCTCCTCATTGGAAGTTCCAGTTTTCTCGTTTGTTACTGAATGCACCAACAGAGCGCAGCACTGGAACCCATCGTTAAATAGAAGAAAAAAAAAAACTGCACTGAAACACTGAAGCGTGGCTCACATAAGTGAAGATTCTTAGCGTGAGGCTACAAAAGCTTAAAATGTGGAGAAATGTAAGTAAATTTGTGTCTTGTCTTGACACTGCTGGCTGACTGTTATGTTACTTCAGCATTCCTGCCTTCTTTGTTTTGGTTTTATCAATCTGAGCCAATTCAACACAAGACTGCGCCTTAAAATCGGACCAGTACCAACTCTCTGTGGTCAAACAGTGGATGAAGGAACAGCAAGCACAGACAGTCCCGTATTTACCGAGTTGTGAACTTCCATACATTTGAACAAAGTGGTTCTCAAGTGCATTTTTAGCAAATACAAGAAATGTTAGTTACAATTTCTATGCTAATTTCAAACAAAGCCTCCATTCCTGGTCTATACCTGCTTCAGTCAGGGTCATGGGGTTCTACTGGTGGATATTCCAGCTGTCAACGGGGAAAAGGCAGGGCTGCACCCTGGACAGGTCACAAAGTCCATCACAGAGGAACAACCAACGTTAATCGCTCACTCCTGTAAAGTTTGTGTAGAGCCTTGATCAAAACAGATATTTCTTTATGACCCCAGCTTTGGTTTTCATGAGTAAAATTAGTGATGGAAGAATATTTGTGAGCAATACAGCTACATCTAGAGGCCCCAGGAGGAACTGCATCTTAAAAGATCATCAACGTTAAGCCTGATCCCATTTGTCTGAGTGTCAAACTGTCTAACGCTCTGACTTCTCATCTCTGATAAAACAGATGTGAAGACTGATACAGTCAGGAAGTCACAATGAGACCCTCCTCTCCTCCTCCTCTGTTCGGTCCCACCTCATTCAATTACAGCTGCCATCCGGTGGGTTATTTTCAACCTGCATTAGATATATATAGTCCCTCTGCTGAAGCATCTGTCATTGAAGCTCCTGCTGCTCCTTCACTCTTTCTATAATTTACACCCGAGTTTCCAAGTGCTGCTCTCATCCAGACCGCTTCGACAATGCGAGAGAAACTAAGGCAGGTGTGTTTTAGGATTCAGTGGTGAAATAATCCATTTACAGTGTCTCAAGGATGTTGAGAAAATATGGTGCAAATCTCACCATCACAAAAATGATCAGCTGCTTCTCAAACAGTTAGGGTGTCAGGCTGCTGAAATCCAGCTGAAATTAGCTGGTTCTTCAACACCTTTACTGATGCGGAAAAAAAAAAAAACAACCTCGAAGCATGGGTGCAAGATCGAGCTGGTCTCCTTTTAGGACACTCCACAACACAGTCTTTCTCCAGACCACAGAGGATGTCCATGTTTTCAAATACCCATATCTAGCATCGTGCAGTGTGATTGTGCTTGCAGGAAACCAACTGCACTAGACTGAGGAGTAAGCTTCATATTTTATATAACAGTATTTTCCCGTATGAAAGCTCCAGCTCCACGCTTCGCTGAATTAAAAAAAAAAAAAAAAATCCTAAAACCTCTCTGTGGGATGTTGCTTGTGTCAATGAGCTGATAAGGTGAAACCAAATTTGAGGACTGAGAAGAGGAGAACAAAAGCAGCTCCAGCGGAATATTTTGGCCCCCAGTAGCCTCAGAAACACCAGGATGCTCTGAGGCTCTAAGGTTGAAAACCTTCCTGTCTGGAGGTTAAAGGGTGTGTATATATGTATACATATATACACCTCCCCCACGTTGTTGTGAAAATGGTACAGTCTATCAAGCAGATGTGCAGAACGCACTGATGAGATTATAGACTATCAAAGAGAAAATGCTGAGTCAACAACACTCAGGAGATGGAAAGAAAAAAGAAAAACGAAAAGCAAAGTGTGAAAGACAATGGAGGGGAGAGGGCACCTATCAGGGGATAAATGCCTATTGTGACCGTTGAGACGGGGTGGCAGACTTGCAAATGAATCTAAAACGTTTTCCAATCACACTGAGCGCCTGTATGCTCAGGGGTTGACCTGACTCCGCCTCCTGATCCCTGTCGGGGGGGCCGCTCCCTCCTATCGCCTTCAGATGGCATTAGACCACAGACAACTCTTAAATCTGCCTAGCGCCGAACAAACAAATGGAGAATGTCGATTCGTTTTCTCTAAAAACATGAAGCCCCAGCAGCAGCAGCAGCAGCAGCAGCAGCAGGACCGGGACCGTCTCCAGGTCTGAAGTGGTCCAGATCCACAGTTTACATGTCCAGCACAGCAGCTGGGTGACTGATTTCACAAACCAAAACGACATGGGTTTTCTTGCACAGAAACAGCTGAGCTGCATGTTTCTATGCAGTTTTCACAGTGAAATACAGCCACGACTGAGGATGAATGCATTCAGGTTTTTTTTTTTTTGTTTTGTTTTGTTTTTTTATGGAAAAGCAGGAGGCACTTTAGGTAACATGCACTGTTTTATTGTTATTCTTGAAGCTATTGAAGCAAGTTCCCTATCTACTTTTTTTTTTTGTATCCAAACCAGAGGAGCTACAGCTGTCTGTGGTTCATAAAATGGCTTTTTGTTTTGGAATATAAAATGAATGAATAAATAAGTAACGTGTGAGCGACTACATCTGAGCGACTGTTAATACAGCTGGGCGACCCACCCAGGCGTTGAGACGGGAAGAGAACTCAGCTGGAAGTGGATTGTTCAGCTCTGAGTGATCAAATGTGTCCAGTTTCCAAGCTGAAACTGAAGGAGCAGTCCTGTACTGTCTGCAGTACAGTCCGAACTATGCAGAGGCAGCCAAGAGAAGGACAAAATTTACATTTTATGAGCTCACGAAAGAAAACTCGAAACAAGGGCGCTGCAGATGGAGGGACTCACAGGACCAAAGACACACAGAGGAAGAAAGAACAGGATCTGGCACTGAACGAAAAAAACCAAGCAATATAAATACTGTGGGAGGCAACGAATAACAAAACGCAGATGTGTGACAATCAAAAGCTGAAACCTGGTATGACCCATGAACACGAAGCAAAACTAATCACAATGCAAGAAGAGGAATAGGTCCTACAAAATAAAACAGGAAGTGCATCTCACTTAGGTGGAGGAATATACGAATTTCACAATAAAACAGCAATCATGAATTCTGAGGATCCAGAATAACACGAAGACAGAAAACACGGGACGTGACAATGCAGAACATCTGAAAAATAAAAAAGAGGAAGCAACACAAATTATGACAGGGGCAAAAATCAATAGACACTGAACGTAGCGACCGTTCGTCCGACTCCCACTCTCCATTTGCACATGTGCTTCTGCAAGAAAGTTTATCTGATGCTCATCTGGACCTCATTCAGTCAAATCCAGTGGATTAACAGCAACAAAAAGGAGAGATTTAGCAATAAAAAAAGCATCAATCAGAGCATGACAGATTATTCTATTTATACAGCGTGATGCACAGATATTACACTGGGAAATGGGTTAAATTAGGCCTGAGGACTTCAAATGTCACCACCATACGCATTACGCTCCACCCGCAGTGACATCATCCATCCTCATTTAGTTTAAGTGGAACGATTATAATCATTCCACTCAAACAGTAAATTGCCATCATCATTTCTAAATCTCCAGGAACGCCATTCGAGTCCTGACGGCAGGAAAATCTGCCCACTGATTTGAGAGACGCGTCCACAGCTCCTGAGTCACAGCACTCGCATCTCCGTCTGCTCAACGCCATTGAACTCGGACCTGTTGGACATTTGGTGCCGTTTGTCATCGCAGCTGCGGAGGAGGAGGAAGTGATACTCTGGCCGCCGAGGAAGAAGCAGATTCTGGACGCAGGCGGGTGCTGAGTGAGAGCTCACAACCCAACTATGAAGGTTCCTTGATTAAATGTCATATTACAGCATATTGATGAGCCTCGGCAGTTTAGGGAGACTCAAAACAGACTCTTTCACAACATCTACAATACAATGTGCATAACGTAATGAATCTCAGCTCATCTGCAAAAGATGCAAACATGGAAGAGACAAAACATTTCTGAAATGTAGTTTGGCTGACCTCTTCTCTTTGAGGGATTAATTAAGATTTATTCACTCAAATGTGGTTCCCCAGCACTACCGGTCACCTCCATGAATGTGGTTTGTGTCTGTTAATCTGTGGTCAGAACAAATGAACGCCTGGCTGAGCCTCAGGTGGGGGGGGGGCGGTGTAGGAGGCGTGGGCTTTATGCATCCTGGCTGCTTGTTAAAGGGTTTGGCGGGATCGTTTCCGGGTTTCACAAACACAGTAGATGCAATGGGACATGAACTTGTGTCATGAGAAGAACCCTTGATGACTTGATCGCCATAGAATTGATGATGACGTTCATTTAATGGGCTGAAAATATTTGAGGAGGTTTGGAGTAGGTCCAAAGTAGGTCTCCATGGCAACAGAGGCTGAGGTTTATGATACAGAAGGGTGTAGAGGATCCAGAACCTCTGCACCACTTGGGGAAAAAATTTTAAGAAAACTATGTCTCAACTGGATTTTATGTCAAGATGTCAATCTGTCAAATCGGAGGAGCCAAATGGACAAATGTCATAACGTTTTGTCCTCAATGTGCATCAGACTTCAAAAGCACGAAACAAACTCCACACTCTGTTTTGTCAGCTTTTAATGTACCTAGACATCTCTGCTGTGTCTCAATTCTTTTCACTTGTAAGATGCGTTCGTCTCGGGTGCGATTAAAGCCAAATGCTCATGGCCGTGCCATGTTGTCAGGCAGTAGCGAGCAGCACCGGGGTTAGCTGATCCTCGCCAGCACCCAGATGGCCTGTGAACGATGTGTGATGTGTGACAGGATGACGAACAAATTACAGAGAAACAGCACTATTTGTCCTCCCTCTCGTTTTTGAACAGATCAAAGGGCCCCAGAAATCATGCAAGAACTGTTTTGCACAAAAAAAAAATCCACCTTGACAAAAATATTCCAGGTAAAGTAAGTGAACAGAAAAGACAGAAAATTGTAAGCTGTTCAAACTGCATGCAGGCTCAAAAAAAAAAACAGCCGTGAGGCATCGAGCATCAGAGGCGGATTTACTGGAAGCAAACAGCCGGACAGAAAAACCCACAACTGTGAGGATCTGCTGTAGGAAAGCAGGAACACGAGCAACCAGCATGTCTTCTCTCCTCCTTTCAGTGTGAAGAACGTAACATCAGCCGAACTGCTGCTGCACAAACACTGAAGCGGAAGCCCGCCAGAACATTTTCACACTTGTTTAAAGGAAATTATGTTTTCCTGTTCAACGTGCTATCACACAAATCAGAACAAGATGTTAGGAGTGTTGTAAAAGTCTATGAGCAGCGTCAGCCATGATTATCTGGACTAAAAGTCATGTCTCAGAGCGTTTCTCTAATAGCTCTAATAGAAAATACCTCTGAAACTGTTTTATGTTTGTTCTAAATGTTAAACGCTTTCAGCTGTGACTCCATCACATGTCTGTTCCAACGCAGGCATGTGGGAAAGAAATGAAAGAAGCAGGACCCTCGAGGAAGCATTTGGGTTCTCTGGCAGTGAAGAGGTGGATCGCTCAACAACCAACGATCAGTTTGTTTAGCTGAATGGAGGAGAAGGAAGAGCTGCTCTGCTTGTATCCAGGCAGAGCAAGAAAGCCTGTGAGCAAACTACCCACAATGCCCCTGTGGAGTCACATCAGCTACCCCTCCACACGGAGTGCTGAACTCAGCACGCTGCTGCAAGCCGAGCTGCTGTCACTGGTTTTAGTCTCTCAGCTCTCAGTCTTCAAAGATTTTCTGTTTCTGTTGACCGTGTTTACTAAACTACCAACATTTGCTTCATCTTCTGGTCATCAGAGCCTCTGCTGGTGAAGAAAACCTCCTCTTAAACATGTGCACTTCAATCCACGGTACGATTCGCTTCATTTATTTATTCATTAACAACAATAATTTCAGTTCCTCTGTTAATCCTGACGGTCATTATTTGATTGGATTATTTGAAGAGAAAGTGTCATTGACACAATCTGTGAATTATGGACTCTGTGCTGTCAGTAAAGAGCAGAAGCTCTTCTCACCAGTTTGGATGCAAATAATTTTACTTAATTTACTTAATTTATCCTGAACTAACACGTGACTCATCCTGGTGGGAGAAATCCACACAGATGGAAACTTTCAGGACCAGATAAACACGCTGAAGATGAGTACGTATTAAAAACTGGACTGATGTTGTGGTGTTGCAATATTTTTCTAAAGTGAGTTAGAAAGGGAGGCAAAATGGTTTAGATGCCTAAATGTAACCAAAGACTGAGTAAAAATGGTGCTAAATACAAATGAGACTGAAGAACTGACCGTCTCAGGTCTGATCGTTTAAAGTCTTCTGATTAATCATCGTCTTGTGAGCATCTTTCTCTTGAGCACGTCATCAGTTGTTCATTTGTAAAGACTTCTGAAATATTTCAGATATGATTTCCTGCCAAAATGGGCACCGCCTACTGAACATCTCATTTCATTACGGAACGACGTAATTTCACGCCCTGGAAATGACAATGGGTTGGATGATTAAAATACTGTCATGAGTGTTACATTCAACTTCAGGATCAGATATTTGCCAACAGCTCCAATGGAAATACAACCTTCAAATCAGAAAAAGTTGGGATCATCACAAAAATGAAAAAAGAAAGAAAAAAAAATGCTCGAGAGACAGTATGAACCCAAGTGTTTATTCATCAATTTCATTTCAATTTCATCATGTTTCAAAACAGCATTCCTCAAAAGCAAAGGTCTTTTGTCACTCTCTACAGTATGGAGCTACATTCAAATACGAAACCTGAAATTTCAGTGTGCATAAAAATAAATAAATCTTGTCCAGAGGCATCATGGACATCTCTGAACCAGACTGTTCTAAGCAACACCAGCCTGTCACGGTGCGTGGTAGCATCGCTGCCCTTTGTAAAGGTCATCTACACGTCTGTGATGACAGCATTCATGCAGAAAGGTACACTGACATTTCAAACAACATATGCTTCCTTTAAGACCACACCTTTTTTTTTTTACAGCGACATCCAAGCATTTATCAACACGATAATGCAAAACCACATTCTGCACACAGTATACAGACTTAGTTGATGAAGACGAGGGAGCGCGTACTGGACTGGTCTGTCTGGAGACCTGACCTGTCCCCAGTAGACGTGTGGAGAATTTTAAAAGGACAACGAAGACGATAACTGTTGCACTCCTCAAGACATGCGTTGAGGAAGTATGGGACAAAATAGCCAACGAAGCTCTTGCTATCCGCAATGCCAGAATGCCTTTTTTAAGTGTTGTGAGAAGAAGGCTTTGATGTCCCAACTATTTTTTGAATGTGGTGCTGGTTTTAAATGCAAAAATGGATGTATATTAATAAGTGAAATGAAGTTGACAAGAAAAAGAAGAAACATCTTGGGTTCATACTGTCTGCAAAGACAAAGTTCAATACAAAGATAAGAATCGCTGTTTTTTTTTTTTTTTTTTTTTGGGGGGGGGGGGTTGCGTTTTTCTCATGGTCACAACCTTTTCTAATTTGGGGATGTACAAAGTCTTCTTTTGCTTGATCTACATGTTGACTGCTGTGGTGCCTAGAAACCATCAAAGCTGCAGCTAATGCTTAATGCTAGTTTTTTTTCTCTTGTGCAGTATTTTGCCATTCTTCAAAAGCTGTTGGTCATATTTTTGTGGTATCATATCAGCTGGTTTGGATCAGGCAGCAGAAGATGACCTTCGCTGCTCCAACAAACACCATGATGCTGGGAGCAAACCAGCAAACCCCAATATACAGCAGCACAGGCAGGAAAACAGAGCAGGAGCATCCAGTTTCTCCTGAATGACTGAACTTCTCAATGGAGGAAACTCATTTCGGCCGCTTACCCACAGTTCATGACCGTAGGTGAGGGTTGGAACAAAGATCGACCGGTAAACAGAGACCCTTGCCTCTTGGCTCAGCTCTCTCTTCACCACAACGGACCGGTACAGAGGGTTCATCATGGAGAGCAGAAACCATGAAACCTGCAGCTCGAGAATTCATGGAGCCCTGATTACAAACCCATCCTAAAATCTCAAACAGGAAGTCGATGAAAAACTATTAACTCTCCAACTCCAACCTGTAGAAAAACATCATTCTCATTCTTCTTTAGACATATTAAGTCTCTATTAAGTAACACATATGCTGTGTCTACATGTAAATCTCAGAATTTTCTTGAGTTGGACTTGAAGCATGAAAATGCAGCACACAGTTTGTGTTTGGTGTGAAGCTCCAAACATGTTTTCCGAGACGGCTCACCTGCTGGTGAATCCTCTGTGGGGGAAACAGGGAGCCTTCAAAGGCTCAGAACAATGGATCCGGCCATCAAACACCATTCACAGCTGCACACGCATGCACACACGTATGCACACACGCAAGCCTGTATGTGCATGCACACATAAAAAGAAAACCAAACACACACCAGCACCATTTCATCCTTCTTCCTATGTGTTTGTCCATCTCAAGCCTCGGTAATTCACTTCCCAAAATCGCAAGTGTGTTTAAAATGCAGAAGCTGCTGCAACGATGACGTGACCAGAACGCAATCAAAGTAAAGGATTAGCAAGAACATTGATCAACACCGACCTGCTTCAGCTCAGACAGACAGGCGCATAAGGATGCGTGCATAACGAGGCCACAACAAATCACGGCCGTGTCTCCTCTCCAACAAACAACAGAACCAAAATCGTGCAGATTCAGTCTCGTCAACAAACTGGGGGGCAAACTGGCGTCTGCAGAATGTGTCCTGAATACTGAACCAAACAACAGCCTGTCTGCTGGAAGTTGTGATTGATTCAGTGTTTAGTCTCCAACAACTTGAATCATTTATTCCCACATTTGTGTTATGCATTATTTACTTTCATACGAAACCTAGTGAATAGATATTTAATAGAGGAAAAACATCTGCTTGCCCCAAAAATCCCAAAAGTCCAGCGTCGCTCCATCCATTCATCCTAAAGCTACAGCTGAACAGTCTAGAACAAAGGAGAAAGAGTTCCTCTCCCTTGCTTTAAAACATCTGTTAGGATGAGTCATCATTACAACATAGAAGTTGGTGACGTGAACTGGCTGATGTTTCAAAAGCTCAAGCAATGCTCTGAAGACGTTCAATCTAGACGGGTTGAAGAGGAGATGTTGAGGATAGGAGAGGGAGGAGGTGAAAGTTTGAACCATTCCTTCCCTCCATCCTCAGTGTGGGGAATGTGAGCTCACTGGCATATAAAATGGATAAGCTTTCAGCGCTGGATCTGATTTCTGTGCTTCACTGAGACAACACTTTTCTCAGAGCAGACAGAGTGTTAAGAGTAGAGGCACTGCAGCGCTTGTTAATATCACATGATCTAATCCTGGACGCTATCGTCTCCCTTTGCATTTCAACCACACCTCTTCCTTTACTACACTTCCAAATGTCCAAAAGTCTGTCGACTGATTTTTATTTGACTTTAATTCATTTTTTTCCTCAGTAATTTCTACAGCAGAATTAGAGGGAGCCCATCTACAGAGGTTTGAGCGTGTTTGAGTCCCGGCCCGTACAACCCTTTGCTGCATGTCCTCCCTGTCATCTCTCTGCCTCCTTCACCGTCAATAAAGGCCGAAAGAAAATAGTCACCCACAAACAAGACAAACCTTCGTTAAATCGAAGTGAATGTTTTGTCCAAATTCTAAGAAATTCCCTAATTTGTGGATTTTGTGCAATATTTATTTGCACTGCATAAACATTGTATGACCACAAGTTCCTGATATTATTTTTGTAACTTGCAGAGCGTCAGAGGGTAAAAAATAAAATAAAATAAAGTGAATAAATCAAAAGGTTCACTTGAGTTTCTCCCTTTCTTCCTTTTAGGTCAAATACTTTGTAAATAAAACGGTTTACAATGGGTTAAAAACAAAACAAAAAAGGCAGTAAACCAAAAGCTCTGCAACACTGAGCTTAAAATAGAAAATGGTCGCCATTAAGGAGCTGAATCTCACTAAAATTTCAAGAACAGAAAGAAGGCCAGGTGGACGTATAATCTTTCGAATCACCGTGCAGGTAAACGTGAATGACTCCGCCACTGTGCCGTCTGCTGACGATACTGATGGAGAAACGTTTCAGGTCTGGCTCCCAGCAGCTTAGAAATACCTTGACAGCACGTCACTAGGCTCAGCTGGATGACATTTAGGGCCAAATATTTACAGTTTGGCTTAAATTCAGTTTAAAGAGGTGCAGCAATAACTCAGCTCCTAAAAGGTGTCCCTGGAGACTTTTACAGCTCGCCCTGCTCCATCCTGTACGGGAGTTTTCCTTTAAGAGCACAAACTGAAGAGAGGGATGACGTGCAAAAGAAAATATGTGTGTGTGTGTGTGTGTGGGGGGGGGGGGGTTAAAATAAAATAGTGCAGTGTTATTTATTTAGAGGGAAAAATAAATTATTTCCTACATTTTTCATTTATGAAAAGAGGGATGAGGCACAGAGATGATGATGTGGAAGGGAGGGAAGTTCTCCACTTATATTAATTTAACTGGAAAACCAGAGAAGGACATCTTCAGAACATATTTCCTACCAAGACATGAATGTCTCATTTTACGGTAAACCTTAAGTACTACGGTAATCTTTAACTAGCTAAATTAATGCTGTTAAAAGCATCTCACAAGACACAAAATAAAACCATATGAGACAAATATGATAATACATGGGGCTTCACTACACCTGCAGTACTAGAACGTCTTGCAAACTTTGATGTTTTTATTCTTTTGTGATTTTTAAAAACCGGATAACGCACCAACTCTGATAACGAATGAAAGTAAACACTATGTCTTGAGTCTTTGAAAGCAACTTGTTAAGTGGTTTGCAGGGTTACTGTCATGTTCGCGGTCCACAGTAGAACCAGCTGCGCCTGCGTTGCTGGGAGTCTCATCAGTCTTTCTGTTTGTAACTGAACTATGAACCATGTGCTGATCCTGATCAGCTGCTTTGGTTGTTCCTAAAATGAGCTGTGATTTACAGCTACGCAAAGTTGTAGATCAGCTACAAATCAGGCCGCTCCGGTCGGCAGTTTTTCCAGATTTCAACCTCACGCTACGTTGCTTGGCTCAGTATATCTGTGCCATGATTTGTAGGCACTTGACACTGTGTTCTGGTGATTCCAGTGTCGTTTTGAGTTAAATTTAGTAAATTGGGCATGTACTTCTGATGTGGGATAAGTTTAAGGAAAAAAAACATTTACAATTAATGAATAAATGATCACAAATAATTCTTAACTAAAAGTTGCACATTTCAGTTGCTAAAGTGAGATCAGTTGAATGAATCACTGAATGACCGCCCTTTTTAAAAGCCAGGAGATGAAGGTGGTTACTGCGCCATCCCCATCACGGAAGTGAGAAAGATTTTATGGATGACTTGATTTGAAATGCAGGGAGGGTTGTGAGCTCATGCATGGTTGCAACAATATGTATCTGCTTCCCTTCAGGGCTCCGACTCCTCAGATATTTCACTCTGCAAGTCAGGCTGAATCACACTGCAAAACACAAACCTGCTGCCACATCTTCCCATTAAACTAAAGCTGCCTCCTCACTATAAATGACCTACAAAACTGGCATGACAAATACTATTAAACCAAGTGCAGTCTCACTATAATAGCAGCCCCCTTCTGCATGAAAATAAATTCAATTCTTCCGTCAGTTTGAGCCTTTTCTCTGAAAGGATGTCTAATTTCAAGTCCTCACAATGATTGCCTGTTAAACTTGTTAAAAGGCTTTACTTTGAGACAAAACTCCAGATGAAACATCCTGCACCTCTGCAGAGCCTTTAAGCCGTCCTCCATCCCACAAATCACTTGACATGTTGCATAAATCCCTAAGCTTCGGCCGTCATCCAGCGAATATGCTGATGTGAGGAGACGGGGAGAGGCCTCATCACAACTGAGTGTTCAGTGGTGGGGGATGGCAGCGCCAATACAGAGGATTATGGCACATTTTTCCACCTGGAGTTCATTTATAGACACGACATGTAAGAGGAAGGATTTCTCTGTTGAAACGTGATGTGTGAGGGGAGAAGAAATGGGACAGAAATGCACCCAAATCTGTTATAATTACAGTGAAAAAAAAAGTCATAGAGAGGAGGGATGATAAATGGATGATAAAACATCCAGAGAGAGGTTAAAAAAAAAAGTGGATGGACAGAAATAGGCAGCTGTGATCCTTCAGTAAACCACCTGGTGGCTGATTCTACTTTGACACGCCAAGGAGTTGAGAGGTGGGAAGGACGAGAATTCCTTCATTCGGTTTACAAACGAAACCCAAACTGGTACTGATAAAGGCAGAACCGAGTAACAACTATCCCACCTCTGGACTGAAGTTGATGTGGAGCTAAGTTTTGTTGCAGTTCCTCAACTAACCACTAGGAGCTGGCTGCAAAATAGAGCAAATCCCTACTGACTACCATCTTAAAATGTCCAACAGTGCAGCAGATTTAAACGTATTTACACCCTGGTTCAAAAATTACTTATCATCGACAGCTAGATTTTACATCCACGACATCTGTACAGTGAATTTCTTTGGACCATGTCAAGTACAATTATATAAAGCAACAAAAATTCATGGTGGTGGCTAGCTAAAATGTCAACATTTTAGCTACTCAGCGCTTATTAGTGTATTATATTGACTCGTGGGTTGTGAATAAAGACAGATCATGGTCATACTTCAAAGAGAATATGTTTACTTGTGCTTGTGTGGATTGTACGAACAGATCATCATGACTGCGGTTGGTCTGGAAGATTCTGAGGACGGAGCTTAGCTTAGCTGTGCTAAGCAGTCAAGAAGTCATTTCAGGTCACCACCGAAACAATATTTGAGACCAGAGGTCCCACTGCCGGGATAATTTACTGCAGGTCCCTGCATAATTAGAACTAGAAGAGTCCTGCAACGATTTTTCGAGAGCACCGTGGTTCCTAGGCCGCGAGCTGAGAGCTCCTTCAGACAAGCCAGCTAACCGCTCGCTCAACTTCTTCAGCCAAACTAAAGGCTCCTTCAGCCAAGTCGAGCAACGACTCTACGCTTCAGACCAGCAGCACGGCTTGGGTGATGGGACTGAGTATTCTAACTATCATGTTGTGTAATTTGTAATCAATTGTGTAAATGCCTAACAAGTGTTGATTTTTCTTGAAAAAAATCACATTTATGCAGTACAAAGGAGAGTCATGGCAGCACGGATGGCTTCCTGCAAAAGATGCAGAGGTTCACTCCACAGCAAGCAACTGTTCTTACAGTCAATACCATTTCTGCTACATCTACACCAACAGAGCGAATCTTTTCAGCAGCAGGGAGCATCTGCTCTGAGAGAGAACAAGCTTCACATGCTGAGTTTCTTAAGTTTAAATAAACTGTTATATCCTATTTTAAGTGGCAACTTGAAAAGATTTTGTTGATGCCACGCTCAAAATTTTCTTTTCTTTTTCTTACAGGAAACCCGTGTAGTTTTGTTTTACTGTAGTCTCACTGTGGAGCTACTTATCCTTAGTTTAGAGAAAAAATAAAGACTCAATATATGTTTTTAATATAAGCTCTTAGCTTGTCCTTTGTTTTTATTGTCTTATGAGCGTCAAAGTTTGTTCACCACACAAGTTAAATAAATCTCATCTTTGATCAAAGTTATCCTTTTCCATGTTTTCTTATTATTTGGCACATGCTTCAAACAACCTTAGGCTAATTTTAAAACCCAATGGCTAAATAAAATGCTTTAAGTTACTGTGCAATTGATAATTCAGTTAACATGTTCAATAATCAATAGATTAATCAACTATAAAAAAATAGTCATTCTTTGCAGCTTTAGCCTGCAATACCCACAGTGCAACTCACTGTGGACAGCCAGGTGCTACATTTAGGTGGATAACACCAGTTAGGACGACAGCAGCGATTAACACAAACTGATGCCTGGTTTCGACTTCAACTTCACATCCTCCAGTTTCTTTCACTTTTGAAACTTCCTCTGCCTACACTGACTCAGGTGACAGAGTTCCCAGACTTCACGCAGCTGCGTCTAGAGACACTACACTAAAGCCTTTATGGCACAGTCAAACCAAAACCAGCCTCCCAGTCATTTCTCTGCGAGACGTGAAGAGTGAGAGATGACGGTTCGAAGTGAATGTGAGGAGGTGACTGACAAAAAACCCACCTGAAATCACAACTTAAAAAAAGAAAAAAAAAACTTGGTAGCTTATCATTTAAGCTACTAAAGAGGAGATTTATGGATGTAGTGAAAGAGGATGTGAAGTTAGTTGGTGTGAGAGAAGAGGATGTAGAGGATAGAGTTAGATGGAGACGGTTGATTCACTGTGGCAAAAGAAAAAGAAGATTGTTATTCTTTAAGCCCTTCTGGTTGATTCTTTTCACAAGCCAATCTAATTCTTACCTCCATCTACCCTCCACCTTTAAACATCCACTATATTTCCAAAAGTATTTGCTCACCTGTCTTGACTCACATATGAGCTTTAGTTCATCCCATTCCTAATCAATATGATGTGGGTCCATCTTTGCAGCTAGAACAGCTTCAACTCTTCTGGGAAGGCTGTCCACAAGGTTTAGGAGTGTGTTTATGGGGATTTTTGACCATTCTTCCAGAAGAGCATTTGTGAGGTCAAACAATGATGTTGGCTGAGAAGGTCTGGCTCTCAGTCTCTGCTCTAATTCATCCCAAAGGTGTTCTGTCTGGTTGAGGTCAGGACTCTGTGCAGGCCAGTCAAGTTCATCCCCACCAGACTCTTCCATCCATGTCTTCATGGACCTTGCTTTGTGCACTGGTGCACAGTCAAGTTGGAAGAGGAAGGAACCAGCTCCAAACTGTTCCCACAAAGTTGGGAGCATGGAATTGTCCAAAATGTCTTTGTCTGCTGAAACATTCAGAGTTCCTTTCACTGGAACTAAGGGGCCAAGCCCAGATCCTGAAAAACAACCCCACACCATAACCCCCCCTCCACCAAACTTTACACTTGGATCAGTGCAGTCAGACAAGTACCGTTCTCCTGGAAACCACCAGACCCAGACTCTTTCATCAGAACGCCAGATGGAGAAGTGTGATTCTTCCCTCCAGGGAACGTTCCTCCACTGCTCTAGAGTCCAGTGGTGGCTGCTTTACACCACTGCATCTGACGCTTTCCATTGTTCTTGGTGATGACTGGTTTGGATGCAGCTGCTCCACCATGGAAACCCATTCATGAAGCTCTCTGCACTGTTGTTGAGCTAATCTGAAGGCCACATGAAGTTTGGAGGTCTGTAGTGATTGACTCTGCAGAAAGTTGGCGACCTCTTCACACTATGAGCTTCAGCATCCGCTGACCCCGCCCCCTCAGTTTACGTGTCCTACCACTTTATGGCTGAGTTACTGTCGTTCCCAAACACTTCCATTTCCTCATAATACAGTTGACTGTGGAATATTTAGGAGTGAGGAAATTTCACGACTGGATTTGTTGCACAGGTGTCATCCTATCACAGTTCCAGCTGGAATTCATTGAGCTCCTGAGAGAGACCCATTCTTTCACTAATGTTTGTAGAAACAGTCTGCATGCCTAGGTGCTTATATTTATACACCTGTGTCCATGGAAGTGATTGAAACCCCTGATTCTGATCATTTGGATGGGTGAGCAAATACTTTTGGCAATATAGTGTATTTTGTTTTTTTTTTCCTAACTAATTTGCCTTACCTGATATTTCTCGTGGACAAGTGGGTACTTTTTTTAGACTAAAGAATACCAGTTTTCACTTCTATCTGACAACATCAGCACGGCACAAAAAAAAAGCCAAAATTAAAGGACGGGCAAGCGTGAAGTATTTTTAGAATACCCAAATACAGAGCACTGAAGACATCATCTTCCTAAATAAAACCACAGCGTTGTTTGATGCTGATGAGTCAGTGTTGACAGTTCCAGTGTTTCAGCTGTTCTCAGTCATCCATTGTGAGTTTCTGCAATGAGCATTGTTGGAGATGCTTTGTGGTGGGTACTGAGTGATTTTACACGTCTAATTTGTGCCTTTCTTCCAATGAAGGTGGTGCACAGACTGGACAGACTGGGTAATCTTAGCTCCCTGTATGCAGATCTGTATGAAGGAAGGCTGTCTGGAACCACGAGGCTTTGCTTTACGTCATCTAAGGGAGTTAAAAGGAGTAACAGAGGAGTGAATTGTGCAACCCAAGTTGACAGTACTTGTGTTTCTATGGCACTATAAGTTCAAAAGGTGCAAACTACCCGTAGCATGAAATCTCTTTCTCTCCTTGTGAGTATTGCAAAATGGGTGTTGGTACAAGATCCAAGATTGCACCTATAAAACAAATGTTCCAGATTTGTTACTGGAAGAAGAATCAGGACATTACTAAATGCAACAAACGATCACAATAAAGAGGAGCATTTCATCTGGCGTTATCGCTGCAGCTAAAGAGGGCTCAGCTGCACAGAAGGTTCTGGAAAGTGAACAACTTTGCAGTAATTGTTACCACAGCTCAGTCAGCACTCTGCTCTCACTCTGCTTCCAGGAAGAACCCAGTGTGATTTAATGGTCGGACAAACTGTGTGTGCGAGAGCAAGGCCAGTGGGCATTGGCTTTCCGATAAAAGAGAAGCTCTGGGTAAACTGTGTCCATGTAAGGCCACTTCTCTTTTTCTCTCTTTTTCTGATCTGATTAAACACACAAGAAAAGCGGAGAGACAAAGAGTCCAGCCAGACCACATCTAAACGCTGCTCATTTCTCCCAAAACTGCTTTTCACGAAACCAATTCTGTGAAAAGCAGCTATTTAGTCCACACTACAGGCAGGAAAAAGAGAGATTTAGAGATGCCTGCTTCCAGAAGGTTCCGCGGCAGTGATAGTTCAATCAGAAACAAGTTTCATCAAATTCACTGCAGATGGTCAGTTAGAGGGAGAGTGAAACACTTTCTCAGAGCTCAGAAAAGGGCAGCCTTTAATCTAGCAGCTGAAAGAGCCCAAATTTAGATGCTGCGTGGATCTGAAGGAAGAAACTTACAAAGAGAATATGAAAGTTTTATTTTTTCCAGTAATGCTGAAAGAGGCTTCCATGTATTGCCAGAGACATGAACTCTTCATGAACGAATGAAGCCAAAAACACGAGTGACTGGAGTCTTGACTTGGACTCTTCTCCAAAGGACTTGAGATTCAACTCAGACTTCAGTGTTCAGTAACTGACTTTTCCATTGTGGCCTCCCAGTCTGTCAAAATGCCGTTCAATCGCTATCATCGGACACAAACCTGCACGCGCCCGCAACGTGACTGCAGATGGCAACAGCAACAATGACTAACCCACATGTGATAGCGGTGGCTTCCTGTGTGTGCCTGCAGCTACTCCATACGCGAGGCAGATAACAGAGCTGCTAAACCCTCCGAAGGCGCTGAAGTAACCACATCTGAGTTGATACCAGTCTCCAAAGCTCATACACATAAGTCAGTCACCTAATAGTTTGAAACGTTAACATTAGCACTGGGCTTTGTTGAATTTTAAAGCAAAGTTCATTTTATTAGTCTGCTGTTCACTTAAAAATTTTCCCTCAATGAATATGAAACTTTAGTTCACAATTTACACAGAGAGCTGCCTTTACTGTGACAATAGACAGATCTGATATATGGTCCATTTATGGCTGACCCCGTGATGTCACTGGCTCATTAGTTCACGAGAGGGATATCGATTAGATAATAAGATTTCATAAGTGGTGATAACGCTGCAAGTGGATATTTGAATTACTTAGATGCATCAGTGCAATGTTCAAAGTAAACTGGATGTTATGCAGGAAATAACAGAAGGCTCATTACAACCATGACAGACTTCAGATCTGACTTTTAAACATGTCTTATTCTAAACAAGCGCCATCAGGCTTTAACTGCACACAATGTGCACACTACTGAACTGTGGAAATTTTAGTAGTGTGGGGTGTTGATCGAAAAACACAGTTTGAGGTAGGAACGGAACTGGAAAGTGTTTCAGAAATCTGAATTCGTAGTATATGACATTAAGAAACCAGATGCTTACTGTCATTAATGTGACACTCATGAAAAATGTATCTTTCTTTCTGCAACACCCTGACAGGGAGATAATCTTAACTAATGAGCTCACGTGCCATCAGACTAGACCAGCCTCATCTATCTGCACCACAAATACAAACGTCAACATTTAAGAGGCTTATTCAGCTGCGGCATCTTCGCTCATGGTTTCCACTCACAGGAAAACAAAAGCTGCTTCTCCACATGTGTTTGGTTTCGTCTCTTCCACACATGTGGAGGAAATAACCGCTGCAGGCTGCAGGGGCGAGGCTCGACCCCATGGGACTGATCCACAGCCAGGATGCCTCGTCCTCGTCAACGCACTGATTTAAGGCTTTTCAACACTTCGCTGTGGATACTTAGCAGCTGGGAGGACTCGACACTAAAGGTCAGGCCCATTCAAACTTCACCACACACACAAAGCTTCCACAGCTGTACGATCTGATATCCAACACTTAATGTACCAAGACAGCCCTGACCAACTGATACATAAACAAACATACAGCTGAGAGATGGTAACTTCTAATCTTTTGGAAGGTATTTTGGGATGACGGCTCGTTAAAAACAGATGAAGACTTTATCAGGTTAAGATGAGAAAACTACAGCACGAATACAATGAAAAGTTAACGACTACAACGACACAATGTAGGTCTGCAGTCATAAACGGAACATCATGGCATTTACACTGGTTGCGTTTACACAGATTAAATGTGTGTGAAAGAAAGCACATGCTACATTCTTCCCTTCACTTGTCTGTGGTAGCTGTAAGGTTGAAGGTTGAAGCCTAAAGGCATTTAAAAGAAAGTAGCATCGTATTTTATCAACTACAGTTGTAGCTTACGAAATTAATTGGTCCTGGAAGTAGTTTTATAACCTGAAAATTTCGTAAGTAGAGACTCGTTTTCCATGTAAATGCTGTAATCCATTCCAAGGCCCCCAAAATTCGGACATAATTTTTTTTTTTATAAATTATAAATAATACATGAAATGAAACCTGTAAGAAATACATGTTAGAACTAGAAAAGAACTCGGAGAGCGCAGACCTCCACTGAACGCAACAATTATCAAAAATTTGAAAGTGATCCAGAATCCAGGATTTCTTCCGGATCACACCCAAAATGAAATCAGTTCTTCCTTTTCACATTTCCGACAACTCCGGAAAATTTCATCGAAATCCATCCATAACTTTTTGAGTTATCTTGAACACAGACAGACAAACAGACAGATTAACGCCAGCAAAAACATAACCTTGACGGAGGTAAAAATTGTTCATTTACCTTGGTTGCTGGGTTACGCTCATACAGACAAGGGGCCCTCCAAGCCAATGGGATGCCAGGAAGATGCTAAACGATAGCCAATGGCAGAGCAGCTACAAGCATGTTTACGTTCGGTAAACTCTGGGAGCTGCGAGTAGCAGTGCGTACTGTATTTTTGCCTTTCGTATCCTGAAATTTCTTTCGTAACAAGAGGCAATATTTTCCCGTTGAGGTGTTTCGTAACCTGAAAGTTTCGTACGTAGAGACGTTCGTAAGTAGAGGTACCACTGTAGTGTAACACGAATATTTTCAACAACCCAGCAATGATATACAGGGGCAGTAACAGGAACAAACACACTTCATTAAATCTGACCCTGTATCTTTTCTATGGAACAAATCTTCTATTTTGTCTGTACTAATTTGGTTCAGCCTCATCTAAGTTTCAGATCAGGACAATAATCATGCTCAAGTTCAAACAGCAAAGATGGATTCATCAACATCACGAGATTAACAAATGTTTCCAAGCTCGTTTTGAAACAGAGGAGACTCAACTAGACAAAGAAGAAGCAGCAGGAAGTTTGTCTCTTCTGCATAGACAGCTAGTATCACATTAGACTTTACTGTAAATCCCAGCCATCGATGTCTCATAGCTTAAAGGACTTAACTGGTCCAGCTCCACGTGGACATACTGGGAGAGTCGGTCCGGCAGATTTCTCAGAGACAGACAATAAATTCTACGCGACTACTGCAGCCTCCGGCCAAATCTGTCCTCCAGTCAAAAGAGATATCAGAATCTGGATGCCACAGGACCAAGAACTGAACATCATGAGGATACAGTCCTGGAGGCAGACCAGCAAATCCCAGTTTAATCTTCACAGCCAAGGGTGAAAGGTTTTAAAAGATTTTCAGAATGAGACTGGCAGACAGATCCGGCTACTAAACCCTCCAAACCAAATCCACAGCTGTGTGGATTTCTCACCATAGACGAGTGATTGTTAGTACATGTCTGGAAGGCATTTCAAAAATGGCAATGAAAAAAAAATATGGGTTACTTTCAACCCATCCTTCTTTTTTTTTAAGGGTTGTTAACCAAGTCATGTACTTCTGCAGACATGTTACTGATATCAGTGTTGGGTCTATCGGTTACCAGCTACAGTCTCATTTTAAATAGAAAGATGAACCAACCAGGAGGTAAATAACAGTATGTTGTTACCAAGTCAGCACGTTTCAGTCAAAGCTTTGTTTTACTTAGTTTTTTGGGTTTTACTTTATTCATTTTGGCATTTGATGCTGCTGCTCGAATGAAGACTGTTGCTAAAAACCAACAGTTTGTGTCAGAATCAAGTGAAGCTGATTCTGAGACCAACAGAGAGTCAACGGTTCAGACAGATGTTCCTGCTGTTGTGTTTTTATTAGCTCGGCTTAGACCTCATCCCAATGAACTTACTATAATTTGTGAAATAAATTATCTGAAGACGTTTTTATTCATGTGTGCTTCCCAGCATGCACTGCTGCACTTTATTAAAAAAGTCTCAAAGTTCCTTTTCTTTTTCTTTTTTTAAGTTAGTTTTTTTTTTTTAGTTATAACTGCCATTATTTATCTTTAAACTGCAACAGCAATTTTCTTTACAAATCCCCCTTTTTTTTTCTTCCAAACAGGTCCAGCCTGTTGATTCTGCTTCGGCCAGTTTCCGTTCTATGACCAATGATCAATCACAAAACAACCAGCGGATGATAGCAAAGGTTGCAGAAGCTAGTTTGTTTCTTTGAATTGTGCAGTTTTTTTTTCTCTTCCTCCGTGACTTATTACCTTTAAGGCTGCACAAATGGCCATCTTTGGCTCTTCTGAACTCAGTGAAAAACCTCCAGATCAAAGACATGCTCCGCAGCGATGCCTTCGTGATCTGCGTACCAACGAGAAAAGAAATTGAATGACCTGTTGGTGCTTTTTCCTGAAAATCAACCAATTCAGACCTCCGGCCAATCAGTCTGTGGCGCTTCTGGCTGCTCGAGTAGTTAAAAAAATAAAATAAAATGCTGGTCTGGATGATTTAAAGGGTTTCTTCCTAGTTGAATATTGAGGATAAAGCGCACCAACGCTGTAATAAATGTCTACTCTCAGATCCAATAACTTCTAACAGTGGCAGGGTTTACTGAAGACACTTAAAAACTGACTCCAGACCAGTTTTACTCACATTTTTTGTCACTCCTCACTGAGTCTGATTTGTCCTTCTGTCAGCACTACTCCAGTATTTACTCCCCCCCTCCGTTGACCTCTTTAGCTACTAGTTTCAGTTTCTATGCCCTCCCAAATCCTCATCAGCTCCCTCTAAATCTCCCTCCTCCCTTCCCCCATCGCCACTCACGACTTCTGTAAGCCATTTTTACTTATTTCTTTCCTCCTTTGATTTATTCATCTGTCCAGGAGCTACTGACATGCTGTTAAAACAATGACTGTGTCAATGTAGAGGTCTACAAAACTCTTCACGCTTGAACCACATTGAATGGCAAACTGTTAAAGCCAATTTCATTGGCATTGTGTCAGGAATTATTCACAGCCCTGCTGTTTATCAGTCTTAGCACTAATGCTAGCGTCTGAACGCAGCACCGCCGTTATCCACAGGTCCATGTGTAATGCAGGTCCACAGTGATAAATCTTCATTTATAACATTGTCTTCCAACATTTACCTGCTTCACTCGAGGTAACACATCCAGCTGGTGTGTTTGACAACCCAAACAGAGGCTCTGTTTGTCTCTCTGCATCTGTAACACACTCTTGCAGATTAGATGTTTGCAGGACAGTCGTAAAACATGTAAATTCATGTTCTGGGACTCTCCTATTTTTATGGTATTATCTTTAAAAAATTCCCTAAAGTTATTGAAAATGTTGATGACTCAGGCAAACACACAAACTGAGCATCCATTAAATGTTTTCTCAAAACTCATATTTCAACAGCCATTTGGAATAATGGGCGGAGCTTCATGAGGCAACTGGAGCTGACCAATCAGAGCAGAGTGAGCAGAAACCAAGCTTATTTTCTAACCTCACAGGAAACGTTATATCTGCAAGAGCAAATGCAATTCTGCTAAGTGTTTCACCGGAAAGGTAAGCTCAGAGACAGAAATAAATCTAATACTAAATGCAGCTTTGTTAGTTTTCAGTCGATAACCACCATTTTCTGATGTTTACATGTTAAACAGGACAATGTGAAAGCAGGGCAGAGAGAATTTCAGCTGTTTCACTCAGTGACTATTTTATTAGAAAGATATAGCTTTTGTGTGTGTATAATTTAGTTTTACTGTTGGCTCACATTACAAAGGTGATTTTACATTGATTTTACTGGCTTCAATGACTTTTCATGAGATTTTTTTCTTGTTAACTGATTGAACGTCAAGTTGTCCTTTTATTGAGCAAACTTGATGATGAAGTCTCATCATCTATAGACGTCCGTCATGCGGACGGGAAACTGCATTTGTCAGCAGAAATATGAGCGGCAAGCGTTGCGCTGTGGCAGGTCTGTCCACACACTCTGCCCACAAACACACACACACGCTACGGTGATGTCATGGTACCCACTCATAGGCCCTCAAAAAAAAAAAAACAATCAGCAGAGAGAGATAATAGAGATGCTGTTTTCTGTTTTGTCTCTGAGTCCCAGGCCGTGTCGGTGTGACTCAGAGGTCCGTCGAGGACAAACGCTGGCCTCCGTCCATCCATCCGTCTGTCCAGCCGATGTTTACTCAGATAGAGGAGGGTTGAGCTGAGGACAACGTGAGGATAACGCCTTTTATGTTGTTTTTGGAAGGATGGAGAGAGGGAGTGACAACAAAATGTTTCCAGAATTACAGATTTATCTTTCCAACAGATGTGTGAAAAGGCAAGAATAAAGCAGGGGAGTGGACAAAAACAAACGTACATTTAGAGCTGTTACACTCATTTCTCACAGAGAAAAGAATGTAACATGATGAATACTTATTCAGTTTGTGTTTAATTATTAGTTTTATAGGTGGTGCACGAAAACCAAAGTAACCTTCAGCCTTTAGTGGATTCATCACAGCCTGCGTCATCAAACATCAGATACTGCAGAGATGATCCAGTTTCAGATCAAAGTCCACGTTGCACAAAAGCGAACTGTATTGAAAGGTAATGATGACCCCCCCCCCCCCCCCCCCCCCCCCCCCCCCCCCACCACCACCACCACCACATGGGAACTGAGCCCCATTGACTTCCAATCTGAATCCAGTTTCACACTAGAACCTGCGGCTTCATGTCTGACCACTTTTCTTCAGTAAAGCGACAGGAAAAGTGGCTTTAAATTTCATGGAATTCAAAACCTAAATAAAAAAACGTTGATGGGAAGCTTCTCGTGGACTGAACATGGGATGTTCTTAGAGCTCATAAATGTGTGCAATGAATCAAGTAGCCTCGTCTCACCAGAAAACTGGTACAAATACGTTAGTCCGCACGTATAAATGTCACAGTTGGGCACGAGAACATATTCAAAAGCTTTGAGACGACACTGAAGCCCAATGTTGCAGTGTTTCCATGACAAGATGGGAAAGGTGGAAAAATGCCGTTCAGGGTGATTTTTGAGCTATTTTAAAATCTCTTGTGTGAGATTCACCATCCCCTCATTCCTCATTTTAGTGATTGGGATTTCGTTGATAAGTTTCCATTGGTGCACTGGTATGTTTCATATAAGCACCACATCTGATGAGTTGGCTTCGACAGATGTTACTGTAAGTGTTGTGGGGGCCTTGGGGGGCCCAAAGACCCAACGAAAATGCAGATTTAGATCATGTCTGATGCATACTCAGCCTAAGTCAACAACATCAGTCAAGGCCAAATGAGGCCCAAAGAAACCTGCAGATGTGGGAGACGTTCGGGTCAAACATCTGCTGTCTGGGTCGTGAGACTTTTTATCATGGATATCACAATAGATGCACAGGTACATTTTAACTGAGGAACTGTGGAAAAAAAGAGAAGGCGTGTGCAAATAAAAATGCATCTTTAACAGGAGCATAAGCATATTAAATTAATTTGAGGATTATGTTTTCATGAGCGCCGTCTTACACTCATTACTGCCTTTATCCTATTATGAAGGGGTTATTTGTATTAATGTGGATGATCTCACTGAAGTCTGGCACCACTTCTACCACTAGTAGCTGAAAGTAGATAAAAGTTTAGGCAAATAAAAACCTGAAAAGGATGAACTATTAAAGCACTCACACCTCAGTCTTTTCCAGCTTGTTTCAGTCATTTATTCACAGACAGCCTTGAGTCTATCACACACTCTTACAATACATCTCACTCAAGGGGAAGAGCGCTACACAATTCAGAATGAATGCAACCAGCTCAGAACCACTTGTAATCAATGCCATCTTTCACTTCTCAGTGTCACCACCAAAATGTGTTTTTTTTTTTTAAAAAAAACCTGTGCTTAAGTCTATAACATACAGCACCATCTCAAGACAGCTCAATAATAAAGACATCTGAGAAAGTCCACTGTCTCTCATTCCTAAGATTTTATGTATTCGGGTATTTAAAAAAAAGGACTGAAGTGAAGTAAATACAACCTCAGATGAACAACAATGACATATTAGAATATTTTATTGTCTATTTAACTAAAAACTAAGCCAAAATGCATGACTCCATCATTATAGAACTATCTATAGCAGTCCTCACTTGTAAACGTTTCCAGCATTATATCATCGCTCTGTCACATTGCCAGGACTTTTAGCCCATTCTTCTTTACAAGGTTGCTTCAGTTCACTGAGGTTTGCAAGTTAAAGATCCAATCACAGCATTTCAAGTCAAAAGAAGCTCTGAACTTTGACTGGACCTTTGCAACACCTTAAATGTTTTTTCAACAGTTCTGTTGCAGATTTCCTGGTATGTTTGGGATCATAATTGTTCTATTGCATGACCCAGTTTCATCCAAGCTTTGGATACTGGACAGACGGCCCCTTGTTTGACTCGAGAATACTTCGGTCTACAGAGGAGTTCATTGTCAACTCAAAGACTGCAAGCTGCGAGCAAGTCCTGTCGCTGCCAAATCACCGTTTAATAACCGCCGAGCTTGAAAGTTATGTGGCGCTTGTGCCGTGCGTCATGGCCAAACTTTTGTCCACCTCTGTAAAAAGGACAATGTTTAAGAAGTATTGTGGTTTGTTCAGATGCAACCTTGCAAAAGGAAGACATTCTGCCATTCTGACCTGTAATATTTAATGAGCCTTTTTCTAATTTTACTGTCAGGAAAGTGTAACATTTATCATGCTAACTAATGCCTCAGCAAAAACTGCTTCTCTAAGATGCCTGCTGATGTCTTTAATCTTTGGCATTGTGTTAGCACACACCTCAATGCTTTAGACCAGCAAACTGCCAGAATCAAAATTTGGACTTTCTTTTAGCTAAATAAATAATGACATGATGTAAAATATCATGTATTGTGGTGCTGATGTTGTATTTAAATCAGGACAGTTTGTGAGGACCAAAGGAATTCTTTATTATGTCCTGATAAGTAAACGCGTGACTGTAACTGCCAGCTGCAGGCGTGTGCCGTATCTGTGCAGGTATGTGTGTGATCATGTGTGTAAATCATATTACACTTGGCAGATGTTTCCACTAACTAGAACAGAAAAAAAGAAGTGATATTTCCAGCAGAGAAGCTGAAGGCTGAACTTAACCTCAGAGCAGCAGGAGCAGACAGACAGAACCGGGTCTGCTAGTTGGTGGTCAGAGTTCTGTTTTCTGGGGCTGAATGTTGAAACTGAAACCACCAGGAGGAGGATACAACTACTGGAGACAACTGAAAGTTAATCAGGAGAACTAAAATGGTTCCCAAAGACAATCTTATTGTGCTGTTTATGAGTTTTTAGAGTGCAACTGAACTAAAAATCCAAATACATTTAAAGAAAATTAAACAGCATGTGCACTGACACCCTGGCTACTTCTGCTTCCTGATCATCTTCATCTTTCTTCTTTCTCTCCTGCTGCAAGACAGCGAGGACAGAAGACAAGCTTTATGAAAAGCCGTGAGGTTACAAGCTGCAGCTTCTCTACTGAACCCCGAACCTTCGAGTGCAGCAGCTGAACAACGGCTCGACCCGCAGAAAAGACCTTTACGCTGCTCGTTTAACAGAACGGAGGCCGTCGGGTCAACAGGCGGCTAAAGATTCTCTTCACTGAGCAGCACACGCACCTCTGTTGATTCATCCACTTGAACATATTCTTTCACTTTTTTCCCAGCAGACTCAGAGTCAAGGTAAAACATCCATCTTCTCACAAAACAGACAAAAACTGGGTTGCATTTTTTCAAATGCAACCCTTTTAATTCACATATTTCAGTGTCTGATATGTGAATAATTGCTGCTCTTGAGCCGATGGACTCTGGGACACAAATCTGCTTCTAGATTTTGTAGAATTAATAAATTGATTAATTTCAACTGAAACTACTTTCAGTGAGTTTGAGATGGAATTATATTATCTACAGCTGTGCTCTCAAATGAAAGAAGACCTGGGAGAAAAGGATTCTCTAATGAAAGTACGGTATACCATCGCCCATTCGCAGTTCACTGTTCGCAGTCCTGCATACTCGCGGGACAATGTTTTTTTTTTATAATGTATTTGAATTTGTTGCAGCCTTGGCAATTTCATGAATTTCTTAGGCCATTTTTTTTTTAGCAGAAATACACTCACATTCACCCTAACTGGTAAATAATTTTAAAATAACAATGTCACTAACTATGCTACACTATACAGTATTATGGTATTTATATATATATTTATTATTCTTATTCTTATTATAATTAAATATTATCACACTACAAAATTAAAATGTTTTTAATTTATCATTACTACATTAATTACTGTATTAATGAGTAAGAAGGTCTTTAGAAGGTCTTTGGGAAGCATATTTTAGTGTGTATTAAAACTGCATCAACAGGGAGTCGCGGGGGGAGGAAGGACCCTAACCCCCACAAATAATAAGGGTATAACGTAGTAAGGTACTGTAAATATTGCTGCTTGTGTCACTTGTAATTATTTTAGTTTCTGCAGCGCTGTAGCTTGCAGCGCTGTGCTTCCTTTTGTTTACTCCCTATTTGTAGCTCTTTGACATAGCAACAGAGCAAATAAAGCATATCTTAGAACAATGTGAGTCAGTGATAGTAAATGAATCCACCCACATTTGTTGCGGTCCGTTTGTGGAGAGGTACAGCGCAGCACTATGGCGCATATATACGCCGACAGCACGAGGTTGAACCATCAACCCAACTTTAATGCAAACAACTCTGTGGAGCCATTGTTTTAATGCATTCAGTCGTTCACAGCAAATATAAAATATGCCCTCATTTGTCTGTAAAGAACCAAATGTGTTATTTTTGTGATCTTTGTATCCTCCAATAGTTTGTATTCTTGTAAGTCTTGCACAAAAAAGCTACATTTTAAGTATCACGTGAGAGTGTGGAGTCAGTGAAGAACCGGAGGGAACTAAAACAAAGATGGAACACAGAGCAGTTCAATAAATCTTTGTAGCCCTTAAAAAAACATCCACATGCATCCAGCGCTGACACTGAGTTGAACCTGAGACCAGACACTTCCTGCTTCCTTCCAGGTATAAAGCTCTCCAAATGTCTGCACGGAGTCAACAGAAAGCATCCATTATTCGTTGCCTTCAGGGGGCCGCAGAACAAATGTCAGAACAAAATCAGCCTCAGCACTGACAGCAGCAGCGGTGCATGCTGGTCCAAGATCAGCCACGTCTGTCGTCTCAGTGTCCAACATTGGCAACGTAAGTTTTAATAAGGGGATAACAATTTTTCATGATTATATTCAGCTCCAATTCCCATCCAGGAATGAAATGTTTTTTATGGTCTCTTATCTTGAGAGAAAACTGATCCTCCATTGGAGTAAAGCAAGTCAAACTTTTTCACAAAATGAGGAACAGACATGTAAACAAAAAAATTAGCCACTAATAAGCCTTTTCGGAAAAAATAACAACCCTGCATTAGCTGTCATGTTTGCTGAGTTGTACATTTAAAGGATCAGTTTACTGAACATGAGCTTCTTTGTTTTACTCATATTTACTCGTTACTTATATTAAACGTCATTTGCAGAGATGCCATCCCAACCCATGGTGCCTTTCTCCATGTCCATGCTGCAGCTTTCTCTGCCAGCGTCTGCTGAGGAGAAAATCCCCGCCGGCTCCGTCTGCTCTTGATTTGTTGGTTTCATCGTCTGGACCGCGACATAACCTCCTCATTCCTCATCATGGCGCTGACCTCATCCTGACACGGCCGCCGTCTGACCAGCAATCTCACGACTTCTCTGAGACATTAGCTGAAGGTCACAACCCCATTTACTCTGCAGCTGCGAGTCACCGCCAGAAGAGATGGCGCGAGGACAGTGACAAAGCAGGAACAGAAAAGTTGTCATTGGAGGAAACAGAGTCATTCTGAACACGTCAACTCCTGCTGACGACTGGGACTCCATTAATTAATCCAATATAGAGAAGCGCTAACATTTACTGGATAATAACAATATTTTTTCAAATTTCACATTTAGCTTCGCTCAGCTGTTATTTGTGACTGCTTCCTTCCACCTCCTTTGAGAAAAAAAAAAGTAGTAATGGTGGATAGGGGTGTGAAAAATAATTGATTTGGTTATATATCGCGATTTTCGGCCGCCCAATATAATATCGATTTTTTTAGGAAATGTATGTATGTTGTAATGGTTACTTAAATGTGCAAAAACACTAATAATAAACAATAAATAGGTTGTTTTGAAGCAAATAGTTTTGACTCAATTTGTCCTCTGAATGATTAATATCATCTGATGAACATATACAGCAACTTGATTTTTCATCTCTCCTTTTAATTTTGATATTAACTGGGTAGAATATCACAACACATCGTGATATCGTGATATTGTGATAATATCGTATCGTGACCCAAGTATCATGATACATATCGTATTGCGAGTATTCCTTGCCAATACTCACCCCTAATGGTAGCTTGGCTACATTTCTTTTAGCTTTTTTTCTTTCTTGCAATGGATTGACAACCTGTCAAGTATATACCCCTGCCTTTCACTCGAAGACAGCTGGGACCCAGTAGATCCTCACGAACCTGAGCAGGATGAAGCAGGATGAAGCTTGTTTACTTTTAGGAAGCTTATGTCGGTCTCTTGGTTTCCCGCTCCTACTGAAAACCAAAGTAACTCTGGATGCCCGTCCCAGTCATCTCTGCAGTTTATGCTTCCTCTTACCCATCTGAGTGGCTTTAGGGAGCGACAGACACTCGCCTCTCACAGGCCTTCAGATGTCTCTGATCCATCAAGCTCCAAACACCTGCAGGCTCCAATTCTGTGGAGGACGGTTACGTTATGCTTATTACCTCCAACATCTCTATGTCTGCCTTGAAATTGATTGAGATTTATTGGATCGGTTACTAGATGACAAAATGCAACTGTTTTTCAGGGTGACTTTCATGAAAGTTACTGTACAAAATAAAAGACAATAAAATACAGAGATAACAGAGGAGAGATAATCAGGGATAATAGATTAAAAAATATATAATAATGATAAATGGACAAGTATGGAATAATAGTCGTAGCATCAACCGCTCGCATCATCATTAAGAAAGCTTTTAAAGTCTACAGTAGTCAGCGGTAAACGTTACCTCCAGAGCTGCAATGGGCATCATGGGAAAGACAGCTAACGGACACAAACAAAGTCATGATGGAAGAGAAAATAAGAGCGTGGCCAAGCAGGAGACAAAACAAGAAAAAGTCTTGGAACAGTGTAAAATGCAATTTCACCTCCTGGCCTACAGGGGGACCCACAGAGCTAAAAAAAATAAATAAATAAAGATAGAAATTCTTTGTGCTGCTGTAATTCTATGCCAATTAGACAAAAAAAAAAATCTTGAAGAATGTGTATTATTTTTATTTTAGGAGCAAATTGCAGTATTTTACAGGTGGAAAACTTGACACAGTGACAAAAAGCAAATTCGGCTAAACACGAGAGAAGCATGTTCAGCCGAGGTTCAGTAAATAAATGAAGGCTAACTAGAATCACATGATCAGAGCTCTCACGGCACACAATTTTAACATCATTTGTTTCCAAAATCTAAATTTCCTTCACGCTCTCTCTTCCATGACCTTAATCTATTCACCAGTGGTTTCTGGGAGTTTGACAGTCAGCTGGTGCTGCTCCCGCTGCTTCCTCTGCAGCACTTGAGCCACCAACCAATCACAGGAACGAACAAACCTTTAATAATCATACAGCAGCAACACATGCACAAAATGCATAAAAATGTAACTTGATTTGATAGTTTTCTTTTGAAATTCAGATCTAAACTGGAGACAGACTCAGAAACGCTGTGGCTCATCGGCTTCACCACTGAGAGTCCAAATCTGAGACGCATCCAACCTCCGGGACACGTACCATGACTCTGCGCTACGGCACGTCTGACTTTGGTTAAGTATTCGATGAATCCTGCTCTGCAGAGGAGAGCATGCACGTAATACCTGCAGATGCACACAACTACACCTCTGCATCAGCTCTTGTTTCGTAATACTCTGCAAAGCATTCCTCCTTTGTGGAGCCGTTTATATTTCAACAGACCGGGCTTATATAAAAGTGGATGGTGCAACACAGATATCGACTTCCTCTGCTGTGGACTTTGTCCTTCAAATGTCAGCACTGTCGGGAGGGCCTGCAGGTCTACAGTCCATTTATGAAAAATTCACACAAGTCTTCCCGTCAGGCGTTTGAAACAAATCAAACCCATGTAATGTCTGCTGTGACGGGGCCTTTTTGCATTTCTCCGACCGGCATCCTGACTTTCAGCTCTTCTGCTCTGATCCTCTTGGATGCTTACTGCTGGTTGCTTGTAATGTCGGGGACATGATTTATTTAAGCTGATTGTGGTGCAGTAGAGCCACACGACATCAGCTAAGTTCCTAAATATAAATGTAAACTGTCAAAGGGGGGGGAATAAGTGAGACAGGAGGAGGAAGAATGGGAGGGTGACCCGGTCAACAGCCAAACAACAGCCTCTACGATGATTCTCAATTTAACTGTTTAGCAAATATTTTCCTTATTTTTCAAAGCAACTATGGTAAAAAAAAAAAAAAAAAGAAAAGAAAAGAAAAGAAAGGCTGATTAAAGCTCAAACGTAACCATTTGATGACTTTTGTATGTTTTGGAAATCTGAAAAAACTGTATGTCCTGGTGAAATGTTTTAAAGAGTTTTCCCACAAATAAAATTGTCATTAATCCAGGATATAGACTGAGACGGAACCAGTAAAGGATGATGGGAGACGTCCTACTGTGTTTCTACAGCTGGCTGTTGCATTGCTTCATCATTCCCATCGGTGATGCCATGTTTTAACCATCTGGGTTGGTTCAACATTTGTGCAAGATCGGACCAAGAAAAGGAATCCGTGTCTAGCGTTCATTGGGAGAAGCCGCAGACGTTTGAGAATAAATCGACCAGTTAAGTATTTTTCCACCAGTTTAATGGGCCGTGATGTGATCTCTCAGGCTAGGTGCTGCATGCTCTTGTATTGAACTCATGCAGTATTTTGACGAGGACATGTCAAAGACATTTCATTAAGACGTCAGGAAATTGTGCTAACTTTTCCAAGAAGGCTGGTCGGTGGATCAGCTCACAACAGAGAAGTAAGAACTCCTGTCTGGCGTCTGCTGTCACTGCGTGAGACGTTTTCCAGTGTTGGAGGATATAAAACTCCTGTTTGGATTCTACCAAGACACAGTTTGGTATCAGCATCAAGAACGGTGTCAGGCTTGCTTACTGCAAGTATTCCAGCTTTCTCCTGGTGTATAGATAATCTCAGGGAAAGTTCTCTATCATATGAAGCCACCTTTTTCACTCATTTGTGCAGCTTTTTCTTGTGAGTTTGTCTGTTTCAGTTGGGCACCAAACACCAAAGATCTCCACCACCTTTCATCCGAGCTCACTCTGTGTAGAGCCATCCTTGAATCCAGACCTGAACGTGAACTGAACACTTTCTCTGGTGCAAATAAACAGAATACGTCCAAGCGTGAGCCGGAGAGACCCAGAAAACCGGTGTGACCATCAGTCATTCAACAAATGAGCAAGCATCCTAGAAGCTGCGGTGTAATAAGTAATGGAACATGACTCCAGAGTCTCCTGCATCATTTTCAGAGGTGACTCATCTGGTAATGGCTTCCTGCAACAGCTGGAGGGGGGGGGGGGGGGGGGGGGGGGGGGGGGGGGGTGTCAGAGGGTCACGTGACAGCGGCTGCACAGCGCTCTGCATTCCTGAATGTTTGTGGGATGTTTGATATTGGATAACCTGAATTCCTCGCTGCCCTTTACACAGCATCGCCTTCATCACTCTTCAGCGTTTGTAAAGAGCTGACATTCTTTTCGTTTTTGCCTCAGGGACTGGATCAGTACATGGTGACGGGCTTTAAAAAAGAAAAAATCAACCGTTCATCTCTTTAAACTTTCATATTAAAAGTCCTACTTTCATGTTTTATAAATTATGTAACAGGCTTGATATTTGGCTGATTCTCCTGCCAAACACTCCCATTTGACTTTTTTTTTTCTCTTGATTTAAAAGTCAGTTTGTGTAGAACTATCCATTTGATTTCCTCCCCATCCAGAGACCCTTGCTGTTCTTCAGGAACCACATGTCTGCAGCTCCTCCTGCAACTGAAGTCAGACGAGCTCACGCTGACAACATCCATCTTCGCCGTCTTTAAGCCGGAGCCATTCTGCAGCCGTTATTACCGTCCGTGATCCAACCCCGCTGTCCACCCAATCATTATCAGCCCACGTTTGTTCTGAATACATTTCCCCATAGTGACCAAAGGAGAAGATCAGAGGAGGCGATCAGATGGAAAAAAATCTCTGGAGAATCAGGTCAGGATTTTATCAAGCTCATCTGGCAGACGTCTCCTGAGTGTCGTCTCCAACATTCAAAGGGCTGTGATTCAGTTGCAGGACGTCCCTGTTATCAGTGAAGGGACAGATTCAGCCTTCGGTCTCAGACGCTCAGCTGATGGCCTGTCCAGGGCTTTTGTGTCTTTGATTCTGTGAAGGGCAGAGGACAGAATCCTCGCCTTCACGCGATAATGGGAACCATCAAGAAGATAAGACACGGGCTAGAAATGTAAGGGCGTTAAATCTGCTGTCGCTAGGAATAGAGGGGACTTATTTTGGAAAGTTTACTCTTAATCACAGAAAATGATCCAACTATAGAGCTTCTACTTTCCTGTGGTTTTCAACCACCAGCTCCAGATCAATTAGTTTGCTTATTATTTCCTTGACTAGTCTCCAAATCTCACAATATCCCAAAGTCCAAATTGTCCAAAGTCTGAAAATAACAAACAAGATAGCAAAGGATTTAAAGATCTCAAAGACAAATAATAATCAATCCTCACACTGAAAAGCCCAAACTGTCATTTTTCAAGAGGTGATGGCTTCATTTATCATTAGGCCCGTGAAAAAAAAAGGGAATGTTTTACAGCCAACACCAGTTTATCTGCATTTTTTTTCCTGATTTTCCTAGTAATGTTTTAGTGAATAAAAAAATGCTGCTGTTTGTGACGCTGGTGCTCCCCAGTCTCCACCTGACTGTTAGGATGCTTCACAGAGAGTACGGGAAACCCAGGGAACGCTGCTCAACTTTCAACAGAGAGACGACAACCGAGACGAAGCGGCAACAGAACGAGAAAATCATGATTCCTGAACAACTCATCGCGTTAACAGCTTTCCAATTTGTCATCTCTGCAGCTTTTGTTTTTGACAAAACGCGGTTTGGAGACCAGTTGGGCGACAGAGATGTTTTCAGATCGTGTCATTTGGGGCCCCCTGTTGAACGGCACAGCAACTAAAACCCTGTGGTACCGGGGAGGGGGGGGAGTATTATCCCTCAGCGAGCCTCCGGCCGTTTTCCAAGCTGGCCAACAAAACGTCGTTTACTGCACTCACATGGACAACGACACTGCAAATATCAACCCGATTAACTGCAGTCTGGATAGAAAACTACCACGTAAGCAGCAACCTTAAACCAAATGAGGTCATAATCAAAGTAAACAATAATCCCATTAAAAAAGTGGGGGGTTTTACAACCATAGTGGCATTACTTAAGGAGGTTCTACACTTATAAACACCTTGGCTCATCATTTTCACAGAACTCTGCATCACCAAAAAGCTTCACATTAGGCAGCGGTGAAACTAAAGTGTATCTGCCAGCATCTATTCGTACATATAGCACTTAAATAAGAAGCTTATGCACTCGCCAACGGTAAATGGTATCCCAACGCCAACGAGTTTGCATTCTGATGTCATTGCATCTCAGATAACCAGACATAAGGCGTAGATGTGATATTAATCGAACTATGCTCTTTAGCGTGTAAAACCTGGATATGAAATGTATGTTCAAAAAGCAGCCACATATTCATACCTTTAGTGGGATGTTGTCTTCTTTAGAATCAGGTTAATAACTGAGGTACTGTTGTTCACGTGAATGTAGTCACAGAGCAGCAAAAAGCGGGTTTTTTATCCTGATAACAGACACCAGACCACCATCGCGTGTACTGTATCTAACTTGAAACAAGGTAGATAGTAGGGCAGAAGGCGGAGGAGGGTGTTTGGGGGGTCTCCCATGTTGTTTGGGGTCAGCAGTGTTTGGAAGTCTCTGCCTTTGTTCGGATCCCATCAAGTGTGAAAATCGGGGGCAGGCCTGAGGCCCCCGAGCATCACCGCTCGGCTCCACCGGATCATCCGGCTAAACAAGCAAACATCTGAGCAGAAGGAGAGCCCTCGGCTCCAACGTCTCCAGCTCTCCCCTCCACGAGCAGGACAGGGCGGCAGACTCAGACGAGGCTCTTACGCCAAACACAATTCACACTTTTACAGTTGGGTGAAGCCTGGAGGGATGGCGAGTGGAAAAAAGCATCACTTCCTGTGGACATCAACAACATCAGCGGTAGTTAATGATGTTTCTGGGTCTCCGGGGAGCTCAGTGTCAGGCTGCGATGACACAAACACATCCTGGAACAGTGATGAAAATTAGTCCTGGGTCACTTCTCTGTCGCGGCATGAATCAAACTGTCAGCAAAGAGCAAACAGAAGCCCGATGCTTTGGTAGAAAACGGGTTTCATCATTTCTGTTGTAAAAAAACCTACGAGCACTGACTGAACTGTGAGTCTGCATGACACAGAGCTACAAGTGCTCGGCCATATTAGTCCTCAGACATGAGATACTGAAGTACATATGAGATATATGATTTTGCTCTGCAGCATAACCTTTCAGACAAACATTTAGCTGTTGAAGGTTTCTTTCGTGTCTGAAGCCACTTTTGTGGTGGACATTGTGAGAGGGTCTGTTTTAACAGAAGCCATAAGCCATTTACTAGCAAACAGAAAGTGAAATCAGTTGCAATCAGCAGATGAAAACAAAAGATAAGTTAAAAAAAAAGAAGCAACAACAGTGTCAGAGTGGAGACGAGCATGTTTTCTAGATGGACCAACAAACTATTGTTCAGCTTTAGAAACTGTAATCACCTCTAATGGTGTCATATACTAAAAGCAGTGGTGATGCCTGATTGGTTGGCCCAAATATGGACCAAATCTGCATTTTTCTTTGGTCTACATTTGGCCCGGACTGGTGCTGTTGACTCAGGGTGACTGTAGCAGACAGAAACTCAACCACACATCGACCTCACATGGACCATGGACCAAACCCTGGCCCTCGCAACATCTGCTCCAACCCATGTCAGAGCCAGCTCAGGACATGTTGGTCACTTCTGACCCATAAAACATTTCTTACAACCCAAGTTAAGACTCTTTCCGTGACCTCCGGGCCACGTCTGTCCACCATGAATTTATCAGTGCCAAAAGCGTAGACCCAAATGAGTGCTGTTTGGTCCCAGATGCCACATGATGTTGGGCTGAAATATGGACCATATGAGGAGTTTTATTTGTCCCACATTTGACCTTGAAGGACTCACGGCAAGTCTGGCTGCCAAATCCTGATCAAAATATCCACTAGTGCTGGGCGATATGGAAAAAATCATATATCACGATATGGACTATTTTATATCACGATAACAATATATATCACGATATACCATAATAAAGTATGTTTTCAGTTATTCTCTGAAAAGTTTGACAAAAATTTCATTGCTTACTTTTCAACTTTATTTTGAAAGGACATTTAGCTGAACTGTCACAAACATACATTTTAGTGCAGCAAAAACAGGTAGGTACAGAGGTACAGTAGCTTTCACATTTTTTTTAAAGTGCACAACAGTTTCTGAGAAGAAAAACACATTTTTGCACTGAAGTTCAGCTATAAAAAATAAACACAAATTATTTTTCAACTTTCTGAAATCTGTAACCTTGTAGTGCAAAGTTTGCAAACCAATATAAAGTGTCTAAAGTAAACATCAGGGTTGAAGAGAACTCTGTTTAAGGCATTAACCATGAATAAAAGTGCAAACATAAAAGGCTACTTTGTAGAAGTAGATATGTTTCTATCAAATTTATCTATGCAGGTTATTTAATTACATATTTGCTGTAATAATTGATAAAATTAGGTTAGAAACGATAAACGATAGAAGAGAAATGGCACGATACACACTTTTCTATCGTCCCCACGATATGTATCATCATATTACCCAGCACTACTACGTGGGTAAACTGAGACAGGATGCAGAACCAAAACTGAAAACGTACAAACCGTAAGAAGAACCAGTCAGTCTTTAGAAGCGGACCGACCTCATTCAGACTAACAACAGATGGCGCTGGCTCGCATTTCAGCGTAAAGATGGTCACAAAAGGGTTTGACTCCAAATGACTGAAAACGGGATCTGTAATCTGAGCTCAGTCACTGCACAACCACCACTGATTTTGTACGGACTTTAATGACACGAGCGTTCTCTCGCTGCAGTTTGGTGACCGCTGGTTCGTCACGATCAAGGACGACAGGTTACAGTTTAACTTCAGAGCTGCAGGCAAACATGACCTCTTCTGAGGCCTTCAAGGACTCCAACTGAGGAGCAGCTCCTACAGTGAAAAACACATCCTTCCTCTTTTTTCTTTACTTTCTATCAAAACCAAACCACAAAAAAAGGAAGAGTGACATCCCTGCTGCAACACAAAGCTCTAGTTCTACTTTGGGATTCACCTAAAACATTCCTGTTCTGGATTTCTGGAGCTCTTGCCTGGATGATTAACTCTAAATATGAACTGCAACTGTTTTCACTTTAAATGTCCGCTCTTCTTAGCTTTTAAAAACCCTGCTCACACTCCCACACATCACTTCACTTATTGCACCTTTTCCAAGTGAGGAGGGGGAGAGAAAAAAAAAAACAAAACACAAAGAGTGAAGCGCCCCCCACCGCCCCTCCCCTCCCACCCACCGGCCTCGCCCCTCTCCTCCCCGCCCCTGTAGTTTGGGGATGCTGGGGCTCATCATTATCTCTGGACCAGGCCCGTCTACCTCAGCCGAAGCCTCTCACACACAAATACACACACAAGCAACATGCACGCGCCGCTGCATCGCACTGCACAAAAGCCTGAAATTGCTTCCAGCTGGCTGTGAGTAAACCCGGTCCCGGCGGAGCAGAGACAAAGCGGTGCGCTCGCACATTTCTGGCTCCACAGCTGCGCACGCTCCGCAGTGCGCGTCCCTGCACACTGGCAAACCCCCCCACCACCACCCCCCCAACAAACTCTCACTTTCACGGCTCTGACTCTTCCACCGACTCGCAGCCGGTAAACCGGCCGGACAGCGGAGGTTCTGTAGGTCAGTGATGGTGGAGTTGCGCGGAGCTGCTGCGCTGCGCATCCTCAGCGCGCACGGAGCCGCGCGGCCAGAGCAGCGGAGAGAAGCCACGAGAGTAGCAGCGGAGCGGGGAGGAGGAGGAGGAGGAGCGGCCGGCCGAGCGGCACTCACCAGTCGGTGTCCGAGTACTCGTCGATGACCTCCTGGTAGGCGGTCAGCAGGGCCAGTCTGTTCTTGGCGAGATTCACGGCCATGTTTCCGTCCCTGCGAGCATCCAGACCGCTGCTGATGGAGGGAGACGAGGAGTGAGACTACAGAGAGGACGGAGCGGAGCAGCAGCAGCAGCAGCAGCAGCAGGAGGAGGAGGAGGGAGGAGGAGGGGAGGAGGAGGGGAGGAGGAGCAGCTCTGCTTCTGACTGGCGGAGACAAAGAGGCAAGCGAGGTGTCCGAGCGGTCCTAGCGCCGGGTCAACCTGATTGGTCCTAAAGCCTCTGGGTCAGTTATTGTTATACAATCAAAATAAAGCAGCACAAAGGAGTATTTGACATATTAAAACACCCGTTTTAATTACATTTAAAAGAATATTTGGTTACTTCTAAGAAATATCGTCTGTGTCTTATAGTCTCCCATTCATCAGCAAAAACCACCCAAACTAACTTTGGACTTCCATCCCATTTGTCTCTTGCAACAACTTTTTTTTTTTTAATCACGTTACATAATTAAGTCAGTCATCAACAACATGAAACTAACTGACAGAGCTACATCATGGTTAGAGTTCGACTTTAAAGACTCAAGAAAGTAACAAATAGATAGATAGATAGATAGATAGATAGATAGATAGATAGATAGATAGATGTACTTTATTAATCCCAAACTGAGAAATTGCAGTGTAGCAGCAGCAAGACATGAAAAAAAACATACAATATTAATATATATATATATATATATATATATATATATATATATATATATATATATATATATATATATATATATATATATATATATATATATATAGATATATATATATATCTATATAGAACCAGAAAGTAAAAGAAGACAAAATAAGACAGTGACCAAACAGAAGTAGATCCTGGATGAACCTGCATGACTACAGGGCAACCCACCGAGCTAAAAATTGCAAAAAAATCCCTTTGTGTTGCTCTAAAATATCAATTTATTGACTTATTTATTTATTTTGAAGCTTCATTATCCAGCTCACAAAGTCGCCCATTCGTCTTTTCAGCAAAAAAAAACCACCCAAGGAGACTTTGGACTCCCACCACAGTCAAATCTTGTTGCATCTATGTCACTTTACAACATCATGTTACACACAAGCAACAATCACAGAAGCTCTCAGAGCTACAAAAGACTTAAGAAATAAGAGAAAGTGAGAGAGTGACTGAGCAAGAGACTGAACATGCATAAATCTTAAAAGAGTAAACTGGAACGCTCCACTCATGTAGGGAGACCCAATCAGCTAAAAATGACAGAAGTCTCTTTATGCTGCTTCAAGTGAATAAAATAAGACAGAAGTGTCATAAATAGTCAAATAAGCTGCGTGTTTACTTTGCTGTTATGATCAGCAGCCTTGATGGAAATCTGACCTCGTTGGGGCGATCCAGTTAAATCTTCAGATACGGAATCTGGAAATTCCGACTTCCAAGCACTATTGGAACACACTAGTCGTCACACAGGAACAACAACGATCAGTGACGGCTATAAGATGACTCTAGCTCACAGGGTCACAGTGGGTTTTCATGCCAGTGCATACTGGTTTTACAAATGAGAAAACGAGCGTGACCAAACAAAAAACTGCCTGTAAATGTCAACACAACAACGAAAAACAGGAAACCGGCACATCTCAGGAATGTTTTACATTGTACCTCAAAAACTGGGGGGTTTAAATAGCCAAGATGCTCTTCAAATCAGCTGTGATTTACCGACCGCTGAGATTAAAAGCAAAACGTCTGCACAGAGAAACGACAGCAACATGAGAAAACGGCTCAGATACAGGCTTGCTGGTGAATGTGGAGCAGTTATTTCAAGGAAATTCCAGAAACAGGAAATTCCTGTTTTCTTCCCTAATTTGCCACTCTCAAAGTGAAACGTGAAATCACCACTAAACAATTTGTGTGACTGTATTTCTGCAAATTGTAAAACACGGCGCAGCTGTTTTGTGACAGTTTTTGAAACAGTTACTGTATAATAGTGACTTTTGAGCTTTCTTCCACAAAAGAAGCAAGTTTCATGACTTCTCACATTAAGATCCTGTGAGACTTTAAATGCACTTAATGTTGTATCCATCTTACATGATTAAAAAGAGAAATTTAATTCCAAGAAAACCAACGGATTTCCTCCCTCATAATAACATACAGAACATTGTTCCATCCTGTTTTATATGTTTGTTGTTAGGTGATTAGGTGGTAGGAGGATCGCCTGCTGATAAGGAATCTGGTCTCATGGTCAAACGTGAAACCGGCGTGAAGCAAAAGTCATTTCATTTGTCCTCATGGACACAAGTTATGGATTTCTTTTGTCGTGACACTCAACACAGCTTTCAGGTTTGCTGATGTCTGCACCTCATTTTTCCTAACCCTAACAAACTCAGTTTTAATTCTTAAAGCTAAAGCAAACAGTGAATGAAAACGAGAGCAAAGTTCCAAATGAATTTTAAAATAAATCACTGAGTGAAACTGAAAAATAAACTGTCAGAAGTTCTGTTTTTTGACTTTCACATTTTCAGTCGCTCATAAATGTTTCTGGATGCATTTAGGAACCAAAAGCTGCTTGGTTAGGATTAGGAAAAGATCACGGTTGGATTTAAGACACATTATTTCAGAAATGTGGTGAAATAAACCTGATGCACTGAAGAACTGATGTCGCAAACAGCCTTTTGCATTAAAGCTGTGATGTCCTGACAAAATGCTGCCAAAATGTCAGAAACCCCTGAGCTACTCTTATTTTAATTTAAATCCTCATTAGACTCCACATAGTCTCTTTGCTTTCATTAAAAAAAAAAAAAAAAAAAAACACTTTTATTTAATGACATGCACCAGTTGGCCGTTTAAAGGATTAAATAAAAAATAATTAAAATGAATCACATCAAAGGATTCCCCTCCATTTCAAGATGAAAAGTTTCTGTCTCCATAAAAACGAACAACTAATCTTTCATTTTCTGATGAGGCTCTTGTCGGATTAAAACGCGCTGATGTCCAAAGTCTTATTTATCTGCTCGCTGTGATCTCTTCCCGCTCCGTCCTGACAGGCCCATTTGTCCCGGGAAGAGCCGCCAGTTCGGCTCTGCAGGACTGGGTCCCATTTAGAGGAAGACATTTGCACTCAGGAGAGTCCATCTCATCCTGCGCAGCTGCTTCGCTCCGGACCGGAAACAGAGAAGAGAGGCGCTTGTTTGGATCAGTTTGGATCAGTACGGGGAACCGTGACGTCACACACCAACCAGAACTTTCACGGAGACAGAGACGCACTCACTCACGATTTATTTGACTGACAAAGAGCCACACATGCAGTCAGTGGAAAAAAACAAAGAAAGGGGGAAAAAAATCAACAACAAAGAGGAGAATTAATTACTATTAATCCACAAGAGGAGTGGACTGGGTGTAGTTTTTTTTTTTTTTTTTTTTTTTTTTTTTATAGCGATGTGGTGGCTGCTGGGTATTTAGAGAGCATGAATGGAGCACACAGGATGTGTGGGGAGATCTTGAACAATGCCATTTGCATGTCATTTTGCTATCTTTAATCACGCGGGCAGGTCCATTAAAGCTCCTGTGAATCAGGTGTGTGTTCCCTGATCTTCCCATCTGTGACCCCGTTTCCATTAACGCAAACACACTGGGATCATCTCTGAATGTGTCTTTTATCTCTTTTCTTGAACACCTTTGTGGCTGCAACCCTGTCCGGATGGACTGTTGCAGTGGAGAGGCATTTACATTGTAGCTGATCATTTATATAACTAAGAATCTTGTTTTTGGTGCAGTCTGACAGGTTCGGTTATCAGATACATTTTGAAAAGGAAGATTTCCTGCTTTGGTCACCATCATTAGGTGTTTCCACAGTGGCTTAACTCAGTGGTTCTCAAACCTTTAATGCTGCGTACCACCTGAGAAACTGTTCCCTGAGTACCACCATGATGAGCAGTTTTAAAATATAGCCATATATGTTTTCTCAATTAGCTTTAAACACAGAGGGATGTGTGTTTCTTATTGTGGTTATTTATTACCTGAATTGTTACTTTACTGAATCAGACATTTACAACTCTGTCCAACAATTCTCACATACTCATACTCTCATACAGAGCAAAATAAACACACTCAAAAGTTGTTACATCTGCACTGCAATTGAATATGCAAGAAATATATTTTATAAGACAATTTTAATTATCTCAAGCTACACATTTTGTTTGTAACGTATTTATGATGCATTGTATGTAAGTGAAAATGTGGAAAAAATGTGGAAAGTCATGACGTCCCCCCGCGTACCACCAGAGAGCATGCTCACGTACCACTGGTGGTACACGTACCACAGTTTGCGCACACCACTGGCTTAACTAAATGAATGGAGGAAAAAAGTGTCTTAATTACAGTTCGCACTTTGTATTTGTTTTTGTTGTTTTTTTATGCACAAGTGAATATTTTGACTCAATAATTCACAAGTCTAGTGAAAATGTATTTAACTTTTTTTCATACCTCACCAGACTAGGAAACATTTTCAGCCCCACTAGTTAAATAGCAATGTCAAGTTTTCAAGGTTTGGCCCAGAAGCCCACTCGTGTGTTAAACAAGTGACTAGTTGGGAGTTTGACGCTACTGGCACTAAATCTGGCTTCACTTCTGCTCAAAGCTGCTGCACAAAACTCTTGCTTGTTGCCAAAACATTGCTACTAGTACAATATTTTGTTCATCTAGTACGACAAAACGCCAAAGTAGTCCCGACAAGTGTAGACAGAGAGAAAACTAGCTGAGAAATATGAGGTCTGATGTCAAAGTTGTGGAATAAATACTGAAAGGATTTGCTGCAGCTTTTAGGTAAAACAGAGGTGATGCTTTTCTCCAGATTTAAACCACTGTTGTGCTATAAAATCTCTGATTTGTTATTACACATACAAAGGCAGGAGAAAAAAAAGTCAGGTGCTTTCATCCACAGAGAGTTTTCAAGTCATAATTTGTACCTGCTGTCCTGCAGGTACCAGTTCTGAGACATGGCTGCCATGTTGTTTTGGACCACAGGAGCCTTCTCGCTGTTCTCGCACATGAACTGTGGAACTTTTCTAGTTCATAGAGCTCTGTTTATCTATGATGTAAGTGTATGAGATCGGCTGAACACGTCACCTTCCACACAAGAGATGTTGTTGACGTTAAACAACGCTTCTTAAAACTGGAGTTATCTTCTGTTTGGAGGGCTGGCGGTTCAGTCTCTGTCCTTGCAGCCTGCACGTTGAACCGTCCTTGAATATATGTGTTAACGTGTGAATGTCTCCGAGTGTTCAACAAGACAAGAAAAGACAATATGAACGCAGTTCATTTATCATTTATGGTGGTTTGGACTCCAGCTGCAGGCTGGCTTTTCCAAACCTGTAATCCGGATAAAACCAAAGCACCAACCTTTAAAAGTAGTGTCTTACTTTGGGGAGTTCCTGACTGAACCCCTTGTAACTCCAAAAGTCACTGACACATTTATGATTACAACACACATTTTCCTGTTGGTTTGTCAGCTTCGTTACAAAGGTTACTGATAAAGGATAAAGGGGACAGAGTAAACTTATTACCAGCTCTGGGCTTTTAATTTTAATAAGTCATAATAGAGACTTAGTAGATGATTTATAACAGTGATTATTATATGTTCTTATTGTAATATCAGTGGAAAAGCCTGCTGTTAGACATGAGCTTCACTCATACATGTGCATCCTAAAGCGAGCTGTTTCAGTGGTCTTAAAGGTTGGTGAGTTAAATATCTGCAGCTCTGTTGGTGCTCAGGTTTCCCTTTATGTACAAATATGGGCAAGAACTTCAAGGTAGGAGTGGTAAATCAGTTCAAAAAAAAAGTACATAGCTCATTTTGCATGCGAAAAAATAAGAGCGTGGACAAAAACAATGAAACAACGGAGGAGGGAATGCTGCACAGGATGACGAGTAGAGGGAGCTTCAGCAGCTTCAGCAGCTTCAGCTCGCAGTATAATTGCTGTCTGTGCCAATTAAAGAGCTCAGCAGCATCAACACCCCTCCTCTATTATCCTCTGGCCCCGGCCGAGGGAAGGCATGTGGGCTCAGCGCCAGCTGAGGGACAAAACACTGAGGCAGGCCCAGGGTAAGACAGGTTACCAGGGCAACCGTCCACCGCTGCCAGGAGGGGGAAACCTCCCAAATGTCAACTTTTCCGGGAAATGAGGAGAAAAGGACCTCATTTTCAGTCCATTGCTTATAAGGTGCACAAAAAAACCTGACAGAAAAAAGGGTTTCGAGTGGAATTCCTGGACCATTAGGTAGTTTCTCTTTTATTCCACAAATTAATTCAAATTTGGCATCATTAGCCTTCATTCAAAGTCTGATTTTTGTATGTCCATTATGTTTTATTTTATTTTTTTGGTGATTTAGATCCTCACAGTTATCAAATGTCCTCAGATGTCCTCAGAAACGTGTGTGTTACAGCAGCAGAGGCTGGTCAGCTGTTCAACGCAGAGCAACTCTGAGTCTTTACACTATCGTGTCAGAAGACGGTTCTCTCTGTCAGGAGGCTCAAATTATTGATCTACTTCAAGCAAACAAAAGAACTTGCTGAAACTATGAAAATAGGTTGAGTTAAACTTCATCTCAAATCGAAAGGGAGTAGATAAGTCTGCTATCAGTCAGCATTTTCCATGCTGTTATCTGACCCTTTCTAAAGTTATTCCTGTGGTGTGTTGGACATATGGTGCATTTGATCCAGTTTCTTTTTTTGTGTCTACTTGGAAAACAAAGTGTTTCTCGTTCCTCTTGCTCCTCCTTGATTTCTTTTATAAATTCACTCTGCTCCTCCTCAGCAGAGGGGCATTGATTGATTTATTGATCAGCTCTACACTGGGATGCCTCTGAAGGAGGCAGACAGGTAGACAGATGGAGGACAAAACAAAAGCTCTGTTTCCCATCTGGAGTCTTTGTCTGAGGGCCAGTGTGTCTCTCCTTTTGTCTTTTGTCTCTTTTTTTTCCAAGTACCCTGTATGTGACATCATGTCCAGTTTTTTTTTCCTTCATCTGACTGTCTGCCTGAAGTCCCGGCTCTTTAACAGACTTTCTTCCCTAAATTCTTTAAATTTCAAATCTGCAACATAATAACATAATTTTTAAATTGTGCAGAAATGAACTGGAACATGATTTTAAGAGGCTATAGTCTTCAAATCCAAGGCTCCTGTGTATCTGCAGGAAACATGCACTGTGCTATAAATAAATTAAAAGTACCCCCCCCCCCCCACCTACTGGGAACATCTGGCAGTGGAACCGGTCAGGAGGAACTCTCACCTTTAGCAGAGATTTAACTGGTTTTAGGACTTTGTTGTTATCATTTTATGAAAAAATATTTGTTTTTGGCTGCAAAAAAAAAAAAATATATATATATATATATATATATATATATATATATATATTTTTTTTTTCTTTTTTTTTTTTTTTTTTAAAGGAAGGAGAAACTGCTCCCTGCCGGGGGAGACTGCTGCAGTTGTCCACTTGCTTTGATCTGGATTTTAATCAGGCTCGATCTTACTCTTGCTGAGATCGACTTCCTCACTCTTCAGATAAAAAAAACCAACAAAGTCTCACAGATAAAATACACCACATGGCAGAAAAGATATTTACTGGAGGAAAACAATCAGCTGAAGTTGTTTCTAAGCGCCACTTAGAGAAATTCTTCCATTTTGAAAAAGCAGCGCAATCAACTGAAGATTGTCATAAGTGTAACTTTGCATAATGTCACCTTCTCCACCGAAAAGAAAAGAACAAAAAAACAAAATGCTTTGTCATTTTATGTGTGTATATAGTGTAACACACACACATCTGCATGTTAAAACTATTTTCTGACTTACTGGATTACAAGAAACAAAATGTGGTGCAAACATTAAAAAAATGAAATCATGCGGGTTGTCATGAGAAAAAGTTTTCCTTTAGTTTAGTTTTTAGTTTTGCAGTGAATTCAGTTGTTTCAGACCAGCTAAGTGAGATCAGAGCAACAAAGCTGCTGCTGCTGCTGCAGGGAGGAAGATGTGGCGGCTCATCAAGTTAGCAGCCGAATCATGTCCAACAGCTTTTCTGACCAACAAGAAACTTGGCCATACAGCAGTTCGAGCATCGATGAGGTCAAAAAGGTTCAAGACATCTAAATATTAATTATTGATCATTTAAAGTTCTGCAATCTCCATAAGCGACAGTACTGGTTGATTATAAATGTTAAATGCTTTTTGTGAATACTATAATTATAACAGGTCATCATCTGCATAAAGGCTGATTTCATGACGTGCACTGGTGGCTGGTATTTCATTTTCTGAACTAAATTCAGTTGATTTGAGGTGAATAATACTTTATTAATCTCTAAAAGGAAAATAATATTGTTGCACTGTGAAATACACAAGTATTAAAAAATGTATATAGATGTTAAAAAAAAGCTTGAAATGTCCAGATAGCTTCTTGAATGCACTGATGTGTTGCGTTATTGTGTATATATTTCCATCCATCATATACTTGCTTATTCCTGTTTAGTGTCACGGGGTCTGCTGGAGCCTGTCTCATCTCTATTCAGCCAAAAGACAGGCTGGTATGTATTAGTTTAGCTGATTGGATGCTATCATATCATATTACATTATATCCTCTGTGGCAGCAGATGATATGTGTAAATATCATAATAAATTTATAATACTGCACTAAGGAGAAAGTTCCAAGATTAGACGGTACTTTCTCCAGACACAAAGGATATTTCTGGAGGAGCTTATCAGTACTAGCGTTACACCATTTATTATTGAAACACTGTAGAAAAATGTTGGGAGGCAAAGAAGAGTCCCTTTAAATAAACTGTTACTGATCAGCTTCACATAAAAATTATGTCTCAAAATTGAGATGAAACTCATCTCATTCACATGTGAAAGGATCAGATTTTATGGGACCAAAAAAAAAAAAAAGAAAGAAAGAAAGAAAGAAATGTGAAAACAAAGGCCAGCTTTCAACACAGCAACACTGGTAGCAACACTCCTGCAGCAGACTGAGGAATGTGTTCATTTCCTCTTTGGTGTGAATGTTTACTCTTTGTGTTTTTGAAACAGAATCCAATTATGGAGCCCAGGAGTCCTGCAGGACAGGAATGTGTGTGTTTGTGTGTCAGTCTTGGGGGGGGGGGGTTGTCACTTGAACCAGCTCACAGTCCCATCACACTAACAGAAAGCAAAACTTCATCATTTGTATGAGTGCATTTAAGGTGACGGTAAAGAGTTGATTTTGAGAAACAATTTACTAAACAGACTGCATTTAAATCGGAGGAATTAGGATTCGTGAGGAATAATGAATGATTAAAAGACAACTTCCGTTTTCATCTGCTTACTAATTGAGGAGAAAAGATGGCAGAGCCAAACAAGTGAGCAATGTATGATTGTAGACTTTCATAACAAACTCTTATTTCTCTGCTGCCATCTAGCGTTCAGTTTGAAGAATCACAAGAACAAAAAAAAAAGCTTTTATCAAGATCTTTTTTGTGTGTAGTTCTTTTTTAATATACAAGAATGTCGTGTTCCTAATATCAACCAGTAGTCTGAAATAAGAAACACAGTGGTGCTTGTTTTTCTTTTCATTCCAAGATGAGTGTTGATATCAGCATCTCTTTTAAACTATATTTTCACAAATGCACCTACTTATACTCATTCTTGATTATTTTTTCCATCACAGTGAAAAATGACAAAGTAATTAAAATATCATTACTTAGAATCCTGACAATAATCAGCACTTATTGTATTTGGCATTCGGTTTGGCTGATTGGCCAACAACTACGTCTTCTTGGACACCCCAAGTACGCGCCATACGTCCTCCTCTGATGATGATGACGCCTCAGCAGCTTGTTGAAGGGCCCGTCCTTGAACCCCTCTAGTCTTCAGGAGCCTGGCTGTTGAAGCTCACCTTTACAGGGAACACTTGAACACACCAGTCACGTTGTCCTGCCTCTGCTGCAGGGTCTGTACGCTTCAGGATTGTTGCATTCACGAGCTTCCACACATGCAGCTTCCCAAGAAAACAATTACTGGTATTCCCACATTGGGAGACAAAAGCTTTTATGAGGTAGACCATATCAGGCTCAGCCTGTGATAGTTTTCCCAGTTCCTTCTTCTTCGTTACATGCATCACATCAATCAGCCATGACACTATGACCACTGACGGGTCATGTGAATGACCATTGTTAGGTGGGAAAAACCTGCATCCTGGCTTCCACATGAATGCTATTTTGGGACCTGGCCTACCCAAGTCTTTGCTGGCCAATCACACCCCCAGCATGGTGACGTCGTTCCCCTTCAGCAGCGGGCTGGTCTTTTATGAAGTGCTCAAAAAAACACATCAAAAAGTCTTGAGCTGTTTATTTGGTCTCCAAACTCCTCAGATAACCAGTCTGATGGGACCCGTTGAAACCAAACCCAACCCACAGGACCTAAAGGATCTAATGCTACTCCACTCCAGGACACCCTCAGATGTTCTTCGTCCAGACTCTGAGCAGTCAGAGATCGTATGGAAACAGAAGGCAGCTATTCTGAGAGCCCATAACATATTCTGGTCCCCCAACATCCGACAGTGACCTTGTTGATTCAGGACGAACCTGTGGAACTTCATCTATACGTCTCTCTAGTCTGAGCTGGGTGGCTGGAGTTCCACCTGGCTAGGGTTTGAACCACTCATCTTCTTCAAGGATGGCAGAAGTATTTTAAACCTTGTTCACAAAATTATTGTTTAGAAAGGTTACTTAGGAAACAAAGTCAAGATATTTTTCTTCTGACAATTACCTTTGCTGATTTACACAATAGTGATTGTAATCCATTTGTTTGAAGGGATACATTTAATCTGAATTTAAAAATTAACCTCTCATAATTTGACAACATTTTTTATTTCTCATTTCAACATCCAAAAATCTAAATTTTTTTTACCCCCCCCCCCCCCCATTTTGCCAGCAGCCTTGTCTAAATGAAAATTAAAAAAAACACTCAGATTTTATTAACAGATTACTTTTATTATAAATATACAGTGTTAAAATGGAATGGTACCTGACACTTGGAGCAGTTTACCACTTAAACACACAAATAAAGGAGTTTGTGCTGCAGATTGATAGTAACCGACCTCCTGTGCATGTACGAACACAGACCATCACTTCATGATGTGAATGGGAGGAGTTTTAGAAACTTGAGCATCCATTCTCCTCGGTACGACTGTAGCCATCAGTTCAGCTTTTTCAGATTTCAAAGAGAAGCAGGTGAAGAAGGCATTCAAATTTACAGTCGAGCTGCGGCTAAAAAGCAAAAAATAAAATAAAATAAAAATAATGTGTGAGAAAACTGATAAGAAGGAAGGGACAGAAAAATGTGACATTCATCAGTGTGTAACATCCAGGTCATAAAGGTGCCACATGCAGCGTTTTAACATCAGATGATGGAAACCTTTGGTTTCGTTTAAATGTCATTTGTAGCTGGTGTTTCTCCAAATTCAGACCTTTCTCACAAGCCCCGATGCCCCCCCCCCCTCCTGAGATTCTGTTCAAACAACTACTTCATCTTTGTTATCAACACAGATGTAAATAATAGGTATAATTTTACTAGTATTTTTTTGGACTTGGCAAAAATAACTGTTTGCTTCCTGTTTATTGGTTAAAGATTGTTTATTGTTTATTCAGTTAAAGATATTTTCCAAAAGGCCGTACTCACACAGTAATGAGTTTGTTGGCGAGTATATCTGCTGGACTTGTTTCATCTCCGTGACACATACGTGCACACCTACGTAATGGATTACTCTTTTAACAGCTGCTGCAAGTTTGAAGAAATCCTTTGCTGATAAAGACTTTAAAGACTAAAATTTAAAAAAACACAGCACAGCTGTTCAGGAACTAAAAAGATCCACCCAAAGATGAAGCATAATTTGGATTATAAATCTGCCGTCCATGTCCCCATCCATGTTCATAATTCTTCTGAACAAGTTACTGTGGTCTTTCACAAATCAATAAATACAATTTGTATTTACGGCAGAAAAGCAATTATGAAAATAATCGTTAAATGGCAGTTTTGTTCTATGCAGGGCACTAAACAGATGTGTGATGACTCCAGCTTGTTCACTGAAGGGCTAATGAGCTACTAGGCCTCAAATTCATGCACGCATCTGAGAAACTGGCTTCTAAACAGCTGCTCACCACGATGCATTCACACGTTTCCCTTTCCTGGCTTACGAGGCGACAAAACTAGTTTGTTTCCATCAGCCAGCACAATCTATACATGCTAAATTTTACTGCCCTTTTCTCCCTTTTACAAAACCGATTATAAAGATTTTTTAAATTGAATTAAAAAAACATTTTATGCTGACATTTTGACTACCTTTATTTCCGAACATATAAATCCAGAAACATTCCAGGATGTTATTTTTATTTATTTTTTTAACAGTTAAATTTCTCCAACAGTTCAGGGATGTTAAGATGTGACATGTAGCACCTTTATTTTGATCATTAATAATCATGGATGTCCAACAGGCCACTCTGAGTCACTGTTGTCCATCCATAGGTCCAGTTTTCTCCAACAGGTGGAGCTGTGTCGCCCGGCTAACACATCAAAACTTCCCACAAGAAACAAACAGCCGGCAAGGCTGGAAAGTTCAACAGAACACTGTGACAGGAGCTGCTGTTCAAGTTAATGTCTCAATTCACTTTCATTTGCTCACAAACATGAACTCCAACTTTAAGTATCAGGCACTTGTAAGTACTTTACACATATGAGCAGTGCCGTTGGAGACTGATGCCAGAGTAGTGTGCAAAACATTGGATATAAGAAATCTAACATGCATAACAAAATGTAAACATTTTTTCAAAAAAAATTATCAAGAAAATAAAAGAATACCAAAAGAAACCTATGAACTAAGCTTAAATAGCCAAACAAAGGAGAAAAAAAACAAAACACTAAATGTCATACTGGTTTAACATGCAGTTGAACACTAAATGACCTCCTCTCATCTTAATGACCCTCAGTGGCAAGTTTTCATAATAATACGTAACATGCAGGAAAAATAAAACAACTAATGAAAATGATCCGATGATTAAAGAAAAGAATAATGGTCCAGTGGAGGTGTGGTGTGACTGGGAGACTCCCGGCGTGAGCGTCGAGGCCAAGGTGCACGTCAGGGGAACAAGTTTACACATTTGAAGGGAAACTTTTTTTCATGCTGACTGAACGTGAAGGTAAATTACAATAATCGCTTTCGACTTTTGGAATGTAACAAAACTTTACCGATTACCCCGTCAATCCAAGACACAAACATCAGTGAAAGCTCCTTCAGCTCTTTATACGGAACCAGAAAAATATCTTTGGAATACCGGTTTGTGTTCTTAGATGATGAAGCTGTCGGACTTCTGCTGCTGCTTCTCAATACAGCATCTTTAAAATATCAGTTTCAATTTAATTTAAAGGAATATTTCATTACTTCTAGGAAGTTTTGTCTCCTGACCCTACCATCTGCAAAAACCACTAAAAGTTACTTTGGACTGTCCTCTCTCAGTCTCTCGTGGAAACTGAACTGCTTTACAGAACTATGTCGCACATCATCAACAGAGAAACCAGCTCACAGCTACAGCAGACGTCACGGCAAAAGCATTTAAGAGATGGAAGAAAGTAATGATGGGAGAGAAAAAGAGGATGAGCGAGCAAAAGCAGATCTTAGTGTTGCAGAGGTGACTTTAACCTCCATTCCTGTAGCGGTAGACTCATGGGGCTAAACATTGCAAAAGTTCTTTTGTGTCAACGAAAAAAACAGATATATGACCGTCCAGCTAGTAAACGTACCAGATTGCAAGAGCTGTAAACTGTTGTTACTGCCAAGGCCCACAGCAATTCATCAGCTAACCAAGAAATCTCATGTTTAAAATCTTTAAAAAGAAAAAAAAAAAACTAAATAGCAAACGATCTCCATTACTTTTTTTTATAAGCTGGAAAACGTACTTTTTCAAAATTTCACATAAGTACGTTTGTCACGTGCATAAACATGAGTGAAATTCCTGAAAGAGTGCGCTCATTCGACTGAAAACCTTCCACAGCTGCACAAACTCGTTCCTGATCGAGCACACCCAGGCCTCAGGAAAAAAAAAAAAAAAAAAACCTCTCCAACAATAAATAAAGGTTTACTGACACGATAGAGCAGAGTAAGACAATAGTTATATACAGTAGTCACCCTGTTGTCAGACATATTACTGCATTTCTGAAAATATGGGTTATTGTTTCACCCTTCCCTCTTCATTACTGCTCATTTTCACGAAAGCGAAGAAGACAACAGACATCAAAGATATCAAAGATTTGTTAAAGCAAAATCCTGAAAGCTGCAAAACTCTAAATACATTACAGAAGTTATGGAGGAGTCTGGTGGAGTACTTTGGTGCATCTGCCAAGCTACTGATTATACACATCTCTACTCACTTTCATTCATTCACAAGTAATTCTGCCTCACATTAAATCATCAGTCATGAAAACAACAAACCTAAGTTGATGCTTTTTTTTCATTTCTTCTTTAAAATATTTTCTCTCAAGACAAATAAATCCATAAATGTTCCACTTCTTACAAGATTTACCGACCTGTGTTGCAATGACGCGAGTTTGCAACGACATTATGGCCATAAGCTACATAAATTAGAATAAACAGCACCTGTTAGTTTTGGTGTTGAACTCGATTCATTAATAAGAGACAAAAACTAAATAAAACATGGCAGCTTTAAATATGAAAGCAAAAGCATACAGTAGCTGTGCAAATCTGAACCATCTGCGGCATAAAAACAAACAAGAAAGGCTGTGACTGAAAGAGATATCTTGATGTTTGCAGATACACATATACATCATAAGGGGTTGGTGGTTTGTGTTGGCACTTTGGATGAAAACGAAAGAAAGAAGGCAACTGGTAGAGAGCAACACATTATATGGCAAAGTGAATGCTGCAAGTTTAGTTTTTAACTTTCAACCAAGCGTCTCTATCTGAAATGTTAAGATTAATGAAAAGGCAGCAGAATGAGACTGATCGAAACCTGTTACTCTGTTTTTAGGAACACATTAATTTTGCAGTTTAGGTAGCATGGGAATAAAAAGGCTGTTCAGCCCACTTTAAAGCCAATGGACGCAGCTGCTGAAAAAAAAAAAAAAGGGGGGGGGGGGGGGGGGGGGGGGGGGGGGGGGGGGGGGGGGGGGGGGGCAGGGCATCAAAACGGCTGCCCTCATTTTGTGACCAGCCGCTCTGGCTCTTATAACTCCGTGCCACAGTTCATAATCCTGCTCTGCTTTGAGCGTGACTGAACCGTTATCTAGCTCTCATTGGCAAAAACTAGTCAAAGTACTTTCGGACTCTCGTCCCGGTCATCTCTTGTAACTCCTGCCCATCGCTTTACAGCATTATGTTACATCAACAATGACGGCTCACACTAGGCACTCTGTACCGCGCCCAAACACAGACTGAGCCTTAAAGTCTGCTGGTCCACAGCGCGAGCGCTCAAAAGGTTGATTCCTGGTCTCCAACGTGGTTGAAGGTGTGCTTGGGCACGGACTGCATGAACATATACACGCATGAGGGCGTGAACACAAAACATGCATAGCACGTAATATGTACTGCACAATGAACAGTAGGTCAGTGTCTTGTTGACTTCAGATTCAAACACGCGAGAGTCTTGTATCTGACCAGAATACAGAATAAGCCACAGAGTCAGTAGGGTTCACATCACATATCGATGGCCAAAGCGCAAAACCTCCTATCTGAAAAATTGACTTTTTTGAGAAAACTAAAAAAAACTTCTTGTTTTCTTGCAGAATGCTATTTTTTAAGTATACTCAATACATAATACACTGTTTTTGGACTATATTACTATACTATGTGTTAACAATACAGACTAGGTATTTTTGTTATTTTTTTCAAAGTGAAATCTGGAAATCAGAAAATTCTGCAGATAGGAGGTTTTGCGCTTTGGCCATCGATATTCTGTGCTGATCTTCTGAGAACATGCGCGCTTCAAGTAAGCAAAAAGGGCTTAATGATGATGTAGTGTCACAGCATATGTCGAGTAAACGTGATGACGTATGTAGTGCCCAAGCACAACTGAGACTGGAGCAATGTGATTGCAGGCCAGAGTGAGGTTGCCTCAAGAACTCAAGGAGCCAATAAGAGAAGAGAAAACAAGTGACCAATAATGAGACCACACAAGAGTAAATCTCCGACAGTTTTATAAAAACGACTTAAGTTCCATGTTTCCAAGGGGGAACCTCTGAGCTGAAAACCACTAAAGTTCCACAGCGTTGTTTTTACTCTGGCACATTTATGTGTTTTACTACATAAATGTTACATTTACGCCCCATGTAACCAGAAAACAACTAATACACGGTGGCTTTCCAACTACATAGGTTGTTCTGCTGCTTTTAAAACATAATACCAGCGATCAAAATGTACGTTTTTCAGGACATTAGTTAAAATACACTACTGCTACATCAACTATTTTAGTTAAAAATCACCACAATCAATATTTGTTCAGTCAGGTGTGCGCTACAGAGATGACAGATCTCTTTGGTGGCAGGTGTTTTCAGGTTAACTCATGAGAACCAATTATGACGACGTCTGTGTGGAGACGTTCAACATGTTTCTGGTCATGAAAAGACTGAAAACCCAGCAATACACTGGATGTATAATTTCAACGTTTCAAACTATGACCAACTCGGATGCCTTGCCATTTGTGTGAAACCAGAGAGAATCTGTTTAAAGAGATTTGATGAATGTCATCCACAACCCAAACACCTGGACTCTACAGGTGTTTCTCTCCAACAACACGACCCAATTCAGACTGATGACTCTACTCAAGTTCATGCTCAGACAGTCTCAAACCTCCTGAAGCAGATTAAGCAGGTGGAAAGAAAAAAAAAAAAAAAAAGAAAACTCAACCAAAACAGAAGCTGAGGTAGTCTGAATATTTGGGCTACATGTATGATCCTAAGCTCAATGGTGGACAGGTGATAGATAATGCTGACAAACATTAGGAGGCGGCCCAAGTATAGAGTCTCAACACTTGATGTGATGAGTGAAATGTGAGCTGAGAGCTTACATGTCTGATCAAATCTGTCTTTGATCAGGGGGATGAAGGTCTCTCCAGTCCCATAAAGGACACTCAACTGGTCCAACATCAAGATATCTCTTTAAGTGGATGTATTAGAAGCCAGCGATGAGGCAGATCGCAGGCCCTTTAAGGCACATGTGTTTGAGAAAGTTTACATATTTGTTTCAGCTAACAAGCAGAACTATAGAAATGCTTCACTTAACAAGCTATAACGTGAAGACTTGAGGAGCTTTTCACTCAGAGCCCCAGATTACATATAAGCTTTTTATCAGAAAATAACCATTTCTCTACAGAAGTAGAGTACAATTTAAATTTGAAACTACTAAACTACAGTACACTCTAGATGCTATTTAATGAAGTCTTGATGCATAGCATCACCCATGTCATATTGTTATTCTAACTAAGGTGGATCTTATTCAATATTTCAACAGAACATTGAATAGTGGAGTTATAGTGTTATGAAAGGTTATGGCAGTGTTCTTTCAAAATTCAGTCTCACTCCCGTTCCTTTGCTTTCACCATGAAGAAAGAGAACCAACAGAAAGGAAGAGAAACTGATCAATGATTGTCACGAGTCTCAACATCGTTGTTCCTCTGTAAAATTCAATCCACTGAAAACTAAAAAAAGGAAAGAAGAGATAAAAGTGTAAGTCAGGTGTTGTAAAAGATGAGGAAAGGAAACATCCCTGCTTTCGTGCGTTCAAGCTTTACCAACGTCAAAAAGCCAATGAGACCTCTCGATGGACACATGTCCACACTGGAAAAGTGACAAATTTCCTGACTTATTCTACAGGTGTCAGATCACAAAAGGTGATTATGTAGAGGGAATAATGCTAAAAACAGTGCGTGTCAGTGTTAGAGGGCCCGGCTCCCTTCAGCTCTGCAGGACCAGAGCAGTGGGCAAGATCTCTCTCCTCCAACTTCTGTAGTTTGTTGATTTTCTCAGACTGCCCCATTCCAACTTCCTCCTCACTCTTCACTTCCATCTTTACTGCCAGGGTACCCTGTCCCTTCTCCACCTCAGTCCTCTGGGTTTGAGCCTCAGATCCCGAAGGAGAGAATTTCCCAAACCTCATCCCGTTCAGATCTTCCTCAAGTTTCACTTGGAAAGGTGGCAGCCCGAGCAAGAAGGCCCTGATCCTGCTGGGGGAGCTCAAATCTGCCGGTTCCTCCTGGCTCTTGGTCTCCATGTCCTGCACTCCTCCCGCACTTCCTCCAGAGCTGGACCTGCCCCCGAGGCTGAAGTCCTGGGCTTGCTCCTGGAAGGTGGTTCTGGATCTCTTGGACAGTGTCTGATCTGTGTTTCCGTTCATTGTTTGTTGACTGGATTCTGGTCCTTCTGTGCTGGGTCTCTTAGGTGGGAACCGTTTGCTGAGGTTTAGGGGCAGCGCCTGCTCGGGGGGAGGAGTGATGGGAGAGCAAGGAGGCTTGGTGGTCAGGTCCTGGGACAGGGCCTCAGAAAGTCGACGGGTGAAAGTCTGCAGCTGAGATGAGTCCAAATGACGAGTTCTCATGAGCTGGCACACCTGAACGCTACAGTCCAGGTTCAGAGGCAGGACCTTGAGAGGGGGCAGGTGAGGCCGGTTCCTGCCATCTCGGTTGCCTCCTTTCTGGCCTCCCTCATCCACAGTACACCCTGAGCATTGATTGTGAAGCTGGTGTAGCTGGTCCCCGCTGAGATGAGGGGTATCCGGACTTCCACTTTTGGTCTGGATCGTGTAGATGGTTGGATGCTGCTGGGCTGGGTCTTGAGGTGTCAAGGCCGGGCTCTCTGGGGCTCTCTGGAGGTTAATGCGGCTCCTGAAGACGTCCAGAGGACACACTCCTTTGATGGGACTGAAGCCGCCCAAAGACCCTCCAATGAAGTGGCGAGGCAGGGTGGAGATGAGCACACCAGGGGCTGGAGGCGCAGACTCACCTTGGTCTGGCTTCAGCTCTTTCTGTCTGGGCTGGAAGGGGAGGAAGGTGGTGGACATGGGAGACAGGTCGGGGGTCAGAGGCATGTTGACAGGGAGGATGACTGGCTGGATGGGCTGCAGGGAAGAGGAGAGAAGAAAAATATCATGTTTTGCGAACGGAAATTAATTTTAGTCAAATATTTAGTCTGTTTTTTTCCTTCTGAATACTGATAAAATCTTTTCTTGAAAGAAACATCTTTAATGCTGATTTTGTTGTCCCAGCTTGTAGCAGGGGTCGCGTCGCCCCATCTGGGCTTGGTGTTATATAGCTGTATTTTAACTGCAGGAAGGGGGTGCTTTTTTCTGACACAAAGTTGAAACGCTAATGTGGATGCGGATTGATTTTTATTTTAAACAACAATAAACAATAATAAGAACCCAAATCGTGCCTTTCCAGTCCAAAAACTACTCAAGGCGCTTTTTACAATGCAAGCAGTTTTCTCTAACCATCATGCACACACATTTATTAGACCTAATTACTCAAAATGAACGGCAGTGGATGTAACCTATGGAGCGCTGATTCCCTGCCACATGTTTGTCTGCAGGCTCATTCAACAAGCTGAGCAGCCGTCTGTGTTAATAAGATAGATATGAAGAAAACTTTAGCAGGAATGATGCTTTGATTGTTTTCCAGTTGCCTTTGAAATGCAGCGGCTGCTGTCTGAGTTTCTTTGAATCGACTAAAAGAGGTCTCCATCTTTGCAGAATTAATGCTGCACCATAATGATGCCAAGAAAAAAAAAAAAAACACCTCCCGGAATAAAGTTGTATTATGCTGTACGTCAGCAGACTAGACGTTATAGACACTGTATTCTACATGTGCGCCATTGTAATTTCCAACAGAGTTTGAGGTTTTACCCTGTGTGCGTTGCTGGATGTTGGGCTTCCTCTGCCTTTAGCTGGAAGCAGAAGACTTTGTGACTGAGACTCTGCTAATGCTGATGCTGCTTTGCCTTTGGACCTGTTGCTGGGCCTGCATCTTTGCCTGGGCGATCAACGTGGCCTTGTTGCGAGTGCCTGGTGGCCGGCCTCTGCCTCTTTTCACCAAGGCACCATTTGGGCTCACAATCTGCTCAGAGCCAGAAGAAAAGGAGATCATGAGCCTCTTCAACCTAAGTTTTTTTTCCAAAATTATTTAAACTCTCACTATGCTCCATAATAGAATCAAACAGGCACAACGCACACATGATTTATGAACCTGAATTTTACAAACCTCAAAGACCTTCGATCGTTACTCCGCATGAGAGCCAATTAAGATCTAAAATATCTCAGACTTCTGAAATTTCATGGTGGTTCAAGCAAAGGTTGTTGATCTATTTATAGGCAACTTTTGAACACCAACTATCTATAAGTGATTCACATAACTGCTTTAATATACAATAATGATGTGCAAAGCTGTTCTTAGTTCATTCAGACCAGATGTCAAATACGCTTTTATCTTTCAGGCCTTCAGCAACTTTCATGTCAGATCCACATTTCAGTGTGAGAGCAAAGCCAATAACACCTGCAAATAACTTAAAAAAAAAATACAAACCCGAAATTAGAGGTGGAGAAATGAAGTGAAAGAGATTTTTAAATGAGTTCATGTTGCAGCTCATAGTGTCAAAGTAAATGACAGCGTGTATTAAAGATGCCATCAGACACTAAAGGAAAGTGATAAAATGAGCTGAAATTGGTAAAATGATGAGTTGTCTGCCTCTGCCTGACAAAAGACAGTGACATGATCCTTCTGGATGCCTTCAACCTCTGAGTTTCTGGATTCGACCACTCACCGCAGGGGGATGCCGAGTAGGGCTGACCAGCTTCTTTTCCCTGGGTTTCGGTCCAGGTTTTCTGCCTCTTGGAAGCGGCTTCCTTCCTCTCACTGCTCTAGGTTTTGGAGGTACAGGGGATTCTGGGATTTTAAATTCTGCACCTCCTGCTCTGAGATGCTCTTCGTAAGGTAGCATCAGCCTGAGACACAAAAACACTATTAAAACAGGCTTACAGTGTGTGCTGAGACATTCAGATTCAGGATTTTTTAAGTTGAACTGAGGATTGTGGGAATGCCCCTGACCTCTCGTAGTGTCTCCTGGTGCAGGTGGCAGCACTGGTGCTGCCGGGGCATCCTCCCAGCTCATTATAGACCACTTTCCAGAGACGGTCTGATGTCACCTGTGGCCCAACATAGAGACTGATCAGCTCTAAGCTCAACGAAACCATTCTTTCATAATCTGTAGCTTGTGTTGCCTGTTTGTGTTTCACCAAATGTTGCTCGTCTCTGCTGTTATTTGGAGGCCACAAGATTAACCTATCTTTCTTTTTGTGGGTGTGGGGGTGTAAGGAATATCTGCATAGCTTATAAAGTGAACTGAAGCTGTTGTGGAACAACAAATAAAACTTTTTGGACAAACAAACTTAACCCAACACTGAAACATCATCGCCCTGCTATGAAGCCAGCAAGTTTCATCCGTTTCACTCTAACATTGTCAGTATTTCTAGAAGACAAAATTCTTTTTGACTGAAGGCAAAGACTTTACTCAAGAAAAAAGTGGTTAAGTTAAAGTTTCACATTTCTAGTCTAAGTAAAATGAGCCAGTGACAAGGTTGAAACAGGACCTTGATGTGCAGCTGCAAGTCATTGACTCCTATTTTGTTGTGTAATTTTGACAGTTCAGGGGTGTCAGAATTTGAGTTTCACACAAGTTCAAAGAGTTTTTCTTTTTGTTTTTTCTGCATCTTTGGAGGCTCAAGTGTGATTACTGAAGCAGAAGTTCTTTCGTCTTTATTTTCTGTTTCTTTTTGGCCCTTTTCACATGATTTTGGGCTGTTGCAGACAAAAGATCACCACTGTTAAAAGATTTTTTTGTCTTTTGTAAAAACCAGTTGTCCTACCTCCTACAAGGTGAGCAGTTTGACGACCACCGTCACTCCGGTCTTGCGGCTAAAGTTTCTTCAGTGCGGTTCATTTTCACATATTATTTGTTTACTGTCAGTGCACACTGACGACATAATTCTACATCTGTCTGCATCTCCACATCAGTCGTAGCCTACAATTCAGGAGGGCTCATTACTGTCCAGTCTATGCATAACATTCTTGACATTGTACTCGAATGCTGAATTAATGCAGTTATTGGAGCCCTTAAATAAGGCAGTTTGTTCAAGGCTGGAAAGGCAATGAACATGAATTCATTTCAATACAGTTTCTGTTCTAAGCAGTGATTGAGTTGGGTTTAAGGATGATGAATTGAAAGCATAAGATTTAACTGCAGAGCCTGTACTGAGAATGCAAGTGGATCTCCTCCTGCAGACAGATGCTACTGATGCTTGAAGTGAAAAACCACTTGAAAAACCTGAAATGTAGCCAAAAGTCTGAATTGCAAACAAAGATTTTTTTTGCTCTAAGAAACATCAAATAAATAATATATAGATTAGACAAACGGATTACGTGAAACACGTGACTCTCAGTCTTGAATAAACGTGTACACCGCCTTAGCTGTGGTATGAAAGATTTCCTTTAAATGAATCCAATAATAGTGTAGCAAACTGAGAAACTCACCTTTTTGTATCCTCCGAGCCGTTTGACCACCGAGTACATGAGGAAGAGGTCGACTGTTGAAAATGGCAGTGCAGGCATACGCGCACGCAGGGCACAGTGCAGAGAAAAATGCAAACCAGGTGGTTAGTCCAACAGGAAAAGCCCTACCGACTCATTTAATTAAGCAAATGACCAATATGCTAACTGTTGCAAAGGATTTTACAGTGCTACATCTGGGAGTCCAGATAAAAAGTAAAAAAAAGTTGGTTTTTTTTAAATCTTAACCTCTAATCATGATATAGGTTTTTTAAAAAAGTCATATTTAGAAGAATAGCTGAACAGGCAAAAAAAGAAATAAAGAAAGAGGACAGAGGGACTCACTCTTTTTGAAGCCCAGGTTGGGGACTTTGTGGATGGGTGAACCCTGACTGTCCATGAAGGCGTAGAGCTGATCCAGGAACAGCTGCTCCTCAGGGTGAGGCAGCCAGCTGCCCTCACAGCTGACCTCCACGCTGCCCATCACGTTCTCCTAGGAGACCGCAGCCCCATCAGTACAGGTCACCTCTAATGTCTTCTCATTTTATGTTGTCATAATTACCATTTACGACAATATAAAGTACGAAATGCAGCACTCCCAATTTAGAAAACTATAAAATAAAATATTACAGATAAAGCGGAAGATAACAGATGGCTGGATGAAAATCTTACCTTAATAAGAGGACAGGCAAACAGACATGCATTTCATTGACTTTCTCAGGTGTTTTTTTTTTCTTCAATTTGATGTTAAAATCCTGCCTTTTCTTTGGTTAGAAATCTTTTTCTTTTGTTTGTTTGCTTGTGCATATCAAAGGGAATAGCTGAATATGTAATGCAAACAAGCAGAAAACCAAAGCACAAGACTGTTATGCTGTCCTTGTAATTATAATAATAACGCATTTAAAAGCACAAACCTTCATCCTTTCGATCCAGGACTCAGATTGGCTGGAATTCGGTGAGTCTCGGCTGTCGCGGCCTCTCTTCTTGCGAGGTCGCCCTCGAAGACTAAGAGTTGGACATCCTGCAGAAAAAGACAAACAACGATGAGCGCCAACATTAAAGGCAGAAAATCATTTTAAACAGATATCAATGAGTAAGTACTTTGGTCTGCAGTGAAATTTGTTTCAATATTGGTCATGAAAAAGTTTTTTCCCCCAAACTTTCAGTCAAATCCAGTCCTTCTTTCTCTTTGACATTTTCATCTCCAACTGATCAGACCAACAACAAAAAAATATTTTAGGAAAATATGTCATTATGATGAGGCATGCGCCTCAGTGATCCAGCACAGCCCCCCCACCCCCCCACTCCACCCCCATGAGTCGATGATTTATCCCTCAGTGACACTCACTGAACTGCCAGGAGAAGCAGGCGCTGTTTTCTAGCGTTGGGTGGTTGAAGGTGTCCCTGCAGTACATGACTCTGGTGTTTGGCAGCACCTTGATGCCACCCAGAGCTAGGAGATGGGGGTCCTGCAGCGCCGGTCCCCTTGCTCCGTTCTGAATGCGTCTCTGCAGGGAGCGGAAGCGGCAGTACTGCGGATAGCTGAGCACTTTGATACCGTGATGCTTCACCTGGCCATCTGAGAGGAAAAGAGACATCAGTCTGAGCGTCAGACTCATCAGGGACATCAGGATGTGTTTGACCGGCTGCCCTGCATCACAGCAGCTGAGTCGCACAGCAAAACCTAGAGTCTTGTATAAAAATGCAGTTTTGTTATGTGATATGGTATGAGAAAATGTTACAATACTGTGAAGGTAAAAAGATGCGAGAGAAACATAAGATAAAAAAAATGTCTCTTCACTATGCCTGAATGGTTGTTCTCAATCAGAACAAGGAAGAACAGAATGTAATCTTCATCAGTCACATCCACTTCTGTTGTTGCTGTGGTCACTATGCTCCTTTACAGTTTGGGTCCTTGGATGTGCAGTTGAATGAACTAGAGGAGCCTTTTAACAAAGTTTACTTCAGGTTGTTTTCACACATGTTGGTGCACACCCTAGTTGGCCTCGGTGTGCACCAAATTATTAGGGCTGGGCGATTTTTTCGATTCTGCGATATAAATCGATATTTTATTTTCCAGAGAATATCGATTTTTTTTCAGCCGCGGGTATCGATATTCTAAGCTCCCTTCAAAACCCCCGTGTCCCGCATGGGTGCTCTTCCTGTCAAGTTCAGGAAGAGCCATTAAGTCCTCCAGCCGCTAGTGTCGCTGTAGAGCATTTCTAACCAGTTATCCAGAAGCAGAAGAAGTTATCTTCTTCAGCTGATCCAGTCAGCAGAATGGTGGCGAGTATAAATCCAGCGCTTGCGTGCTTAAAAGCAGATGTGTGGGAGCAGTTCGGGTTTAAAAAGAAAAAGGAAAGCGAAGATTTAGATAGAAGTATGGCGGTTTGCAAACTGTGTCACACAAACGTGAAGTACTCTGGAAATACCACCAACCTGCGAGGCGAGCCCACCTGAAACGTAACCACGTAACTAAAGGTAATGACAAGCTAATTGAGAGCAAGCCAAACTTTATTTGTCAGGATTTGAGACCGTATTCAGTGGTGGAAAACGCTGGCTTTAAGGGCTTTGTATACTCTCGCGGCAATGTGTCACAGTTACTTTTGATTTATGCTCAATTTTGAAGCGCGTCTGCGCTAAGTTATTCAACGCCACAACGGAGAGGGACAATCACGAACTAGCTAAACTTACTAAACTTATCTCTTGTGTTTTTCCACTTCCTCACTGTCTCGGCCGTATCCAGACCCACATTCATCGCTATCTCCCTCCATGAATTACTAGAATATGTGCTGTCTTTGTAGTGTGGAGAACGAGAATCGTACAGATGTGGGTACTTCCTCATTTCTTCGATGACGTGGATGTAGAATTGACCAATCAGAGGCCTCCTTTCTCTCCTCTCTGTCTGTAGTCACCTACCTTTCAGTTCAGTTAATTCAAACAAATAGGAACACTCACAAGATGTCATCAAATCACTTTGTCCTGTTAAAATCCTTCAGAAAATGATGTAAATGTATTGTTAGAAAAATATCGATATAATATTGTATCGTGAGCCAGATGTATCGTATCGTATCGCGAGATTAGTGTATCGCTACAGCCCTACAAATTATATTGTATAATTTTTCAGTTAGTTCGGTTTGTGTTCACAAAATGTTTCCACTCTTGCCCAAACACTGCACCACGTATCATGTGACAATGGTCAGTGCTGCCATTGGTCAGTAACCGTCTCAGCAGAGCATCATGTTTCAATGACAACTGGCCTGAAGCAAAGACCTAAAAAGCATGGTGGCACAAAATCTTCATCCTATTGACCCAGTGTTGACCTATTTTTCTCCATATTATTTGTTTGTACCACAGTGACCGTGACTGCTGTTCTCTCACATTTTTCATTAAGTATTTTACAGGGAAAAAAAGATAATAAATCTATTTTGCGATACTGTAACCTGTGAGGCATTCTGGTCTGCAGGGAGCTGTTTAATGCTTATTCTCACTAGAATCAAATTTGAAGCTCCTAGCTGAAAGCTTAAGGATGATATGCAAAAATTTAGGACCAGTACATGACTAATGTTGGGCATCAATGACTATAAACCAACACTTTCATATTTTTTCCATTTTAAATGCATTATTGATAAATACGGCATTTGTTAATATAAATTCACAGACCACAAGCTGAGATCAGTTAAATTATCTCCTAATCTTTGTTGCCTTTCAATGTCAAACCTTGCTTCTTTCAATGTAAAAGTTGGTAGCACACGGCTGTAACATCACATGAACAGAAATGACTGAAAAGGGTGCTGTAGTATTTATTTATCTGTTGTATTCTGACTAAAACATGTCACAGACATTTCAATAGGACCTAAGGAAACCATGTCCACTTGAGAAAAAAAAAAGGGCACAATATGTCACCTGAGGATCTCTCTCTAAGCATCATGTAAGTAGTTCACATCTTGTAAAAATCCAGAACTGAATTGTTAAAAATAACAGGCATATTAAAAAAAGCACATATGAATAAGCATTAATCTACAGTAATAAGCAGTGTTATGGACGGGGTCCATGGCATTCAGCATTTGGATTAAGTCAGGCTTTTTGACTGTAAATGGAAACTATATTTTTATCACATGAAACACCACTCCAAATGTAAAGTCTTTGCAGCAGGTCTTCATCTTATCATCTTGGATATGGCAGGAAAATTATGCTGCTAGAGTTGTCTTCTTGTTTTAAGGGTTCAGCTGTCTTGTCCAGCTCAGAGATATCACTGATATTTGGAAAATGTCATGTATTGTGCCAGTGCCTAAGAAACCAAATGCTAGGGCACTGAAAGATCTTAGACCTATTGCTTTAACCTCACATGTAATGAAGTGCTTTGAGAGAACTGTCCTGGGGCATTTAAAGAGGCAGCTCTGTGCCTTTCAGGACCCGCTTCAATTTGCATATAGAGCAGGTGTAGGTGTGGATGATGCCCTTCTGTATCTGTTACACAGTCACCTGGAGCTTCATAGTGCATCCATCAGAATAATGTTTTTTGACTTTTCTAACACTTTTAACACACTACAGCCATAGATCTTAGCCAATAAGCTTTTTAATTATAATTTTAACAGCTCTACTATCAGTATGTGAGGCTTCATGGCAGTAGATCAGAAACTGTTACCACATGCATTGGGGCTCCACAGGGTACAGTTTTATCTCTGTTTTTATTTACTTTGTATACTTCTGACTGCAGGCACAGCAAGCAATTCTTGTCATCTACAAATTTTTCTGATGATTCTGCCCTTGTCGGCTATATTTTTAATAATGACAATGCCGCCTACCAAAGAGAAGTGGACAGTTTTGTCAGTTGGTGTGAGGAAGCCCCCCTTATTCTTAATGTAGACAAGACAAAAGAACTTGTTATCGACATGAGAAGGAAGAAACCTGAAACTGACCCTATTTTGATTAAAGGACAGTCCGTAGAGATTTTATCCTCATATAAATATCTTGGTGTGATGTGGACTGTAAACTGGACTGGAAGATGAACTCCAATGCTATTTTTAAGAAGGCCCAGTCCAGATTATTTTTCTTACAGAAACTCAGATCATTTGACATCAGCAGATCCCTTTTAAATGTTTTTTTATAGTGGCATTTTAGCAAGTGTCCTTTTTTTATATGCGGTTGTTTGTTGGGGTGGCAGCCTGACATTGGAGGACAGGAACAGGATTAACAAACTTATTAAAAAGCTGGATCTGTCATCGGTATGAGCCCTTCTTCTCTGGAGGTCATAACAGAGCAGAGGACTAGGAGGAAGCTCAGAGCTATCCTGTCCCAAGATGATCATCCACTGTACAGCTTTTGTGCGAGAAGTGGCAGAAGTAGACGGCTTTTTTTGCCCAGATGCTCCACAGAGAGACTTAGGAAGTCCTTTGTTCCTGCAAAAACCAGACTTTTTAAATTGGACTGCTGATGTCATGTCTTGCTGCTATACTAGTCCTTGTACTGCACATTGCACTTTAAACTGCAGCCACTCTTTTAGGCTGTCATAACTTGCTGCCATATTTGTTTGTAAAGTGCGCTTTAAATTGCAGCTATATTCTTTGCTGTTTAACTTGCTGCTATACTTGTCTTGCACATTGCACTTTTAAATGGATTTGTATTTTTTTATGCATTTTTTTTCTTTTATCTCCCTTTTTTTTTTGGGGGGGGGGGGGGGGGGGGGGGGGGGGGGGGGGTTGTCATTTTCTGGTTATTTTGCTGTTGTATTGATCCACTGCTGTCCCTAGGTGGAGATATTGTTAATGTGTATTGTTAATTGTTTTATGTTGTATTGTTGTGGTCATGGTGGCAATGAAGTTTCCCCTGATTATTAAAGTTGAATCCATCCATCCATCCATTTCACAGTGAGTGAGACACACTTGTGTCACTCGTTTAAGGTGCTGGAATAAATTAGCGGTGCTGCTACATTTAGCTGTCATGGATTGTAGACAAACTTGACAGCGACAGCAGTTTGCACAGGACACATTTCTCCCACTCAGATTAAAGTTTAGATTTAAGATGCTACGATAAAATAGCTGCACTGCTACCTTTAGCTGGCTCAAAGTGTAAACAACTACAGACAAACTTAACAACAAACAGCGGTTGGCAAGATGTCAAACATCGCAAACACTAACTACTTTTAGGTGACTGAATAAAACTACACACACTGTTATGCAGCGTGTTTGTCTAAAGAGAAAAAAGTAAAAAGAGCAAAAAGAGAAAACGTGCTCATTACAAAACAGAAGCTGCGACCCAAAGTGTTCAAAAATAGCGGTCTGCGGGCAGACACGCTAACTGAGCAGGAGTGACTAACACCAACACGAGCAGTTAAACTAAATTTGAACTTCTTCGAGGTTTTGAAAAAGTCAGAGCTGGCTAGCAGCACCTAGTTAGCCTGACTGGGTTGAGGTGTTAGTGAGGTGAAAAGCGCAAGAACTGAAGTATGACCATGATGATGGCGGTATTTAAGAGCATCACAGGTCATTTGCCTAAAGGCGTGATTAGAGGTGTCTTCAGCCACGACACTTGAGGGCGTGATATCCCATACTACATGTGTTGTACCGAGTGAATGGAATGAAAGGGAACAACAAGAGCTACCAAAAACCCATGGTGTTGTGAGCACCAACTAAAGATTATTAATGTTGTTTTAAAGGCTGTTAGCTGCTATCAATGAAACACCACATGAAAAGATTAATTACATTCAATGCAGCTTTTAATCTTAGAAATGTACAGCTTGTGTGTCTTAGTACAGAGTAAAAAGACACAAAAGGTTACTGAATTGATAATCATGTTTCTGTGCAGTATGTGTTAGAAGACAGCAAAGATAAGCAATAAAAAGTGGTCAAGGCTTTCTTACCTTCCGTTTTGTCTCTCAGAAGCTTGCTGCTCTCGGCCAGTATGTCAACATTACTTTTATGGACACCGTTAGTCCCACTGGGTGGCAGCTTTGGACTGATGCTCCAACCCGCCGGCTCTGCACATGACCAATGCACAAGGTCCTCCACCCGCACCACCATCTTCCTGGAAACTGCCAGAACTTCATCCTAATAAAACACCCAAACAGAGGCGTGTCCTTTCAGTTAACACAGCAAGTGCAGGTGTACAATATCATCTGCAGGTGTGAGTTTTCACAAAGTACTGATTGCTGGCCAATCAGTTTATATTCATCTTGGGAAACTGAAGGGGAAAGAAAACAAACAAACAAACAAACGAAAAACTAATCTTAAGCCTAGCATCCCTACATCATGGAACAAGTGAAAACAGGTGGTTTTAATGCTGAACTGATCAAGTTGGTATCTGTTATTCAAGCAGGAAATGATTTTCAGACATGAAAAGGTCACATTCAACAAAGCTGACATTTACTTTGTGGTCTTTTTAAACTTTGACGTATTTTATTGTATGTTTTTCCTCATGATATGATACTGATTTTGAATTAAAAACTCCAATCTACTTCAGTTGGAGGCAAATATGTGTAATAAATAAATAAATAAATAAAAATAGGCACATATGTTTTGTACAACAGAGAATGTTTGAACAAGTGTGTTTTTAGGGTCTGTCACTTTATCACTTTCTGATTAATCACGTCTAAAAGCTTTTTATTTCATTTAATGAAAAAAGAGGAAGAAAAAAACCCCAAGCATGCCTAAGTTACACTTACTTTGAAATTCTGCACCAGTTCTATTTTATTCTTTTATTTAAACAGATTTTGCTCTCAGTGCCTGTGCTCGTGTTTCTTTAGCTGCTGAAACTTGAATGTTGTTCCTGACTGGTGAGTCTGATGGTCCCTACTTTAAAAACCATGATATGTTTTAAATGTTTGGCTGAACGTCTTTAGTCTGTACTATAAAGTTTTAAAGAGCAACCGGCAACCTGAACAACCTACCTATAACCCCCCCCCCCCCAATCAATCAATCAATCAATCAATCAATCAATCAATAAATAAATAAATTCCTGCTTCAGTTCGTTTTTGTTGAGCGTGTACAGCTTTCAAACAGCTGACTTAATCTCATTGATGTTTCATGTTAAAACAAGGCTCAAGAACAGATCATGCTAAACATACTGCAACATGTGATGCAACACTCAGGAATGAAACAGGAAGTTGCATTTCATGCATTTCTGTTGGGTCATTCTAGTGTAACATAATGAACTCACGGAATCAGGGGCCAGCAACCCGTGGCTCTTTAGCCTCTCTGCAGTGCCTCCCTGTAGCTTTGGGGAAAAAACTTGTCAGAAGGCGATTCCTTGCTCTGGAGCACATGTCGTGCCCTGTAGGTGGCTTGCCAGCAGGGGGCAGAATGAGTGTGTTTAGCGCAAAATACTGCCAGGATACTGCTACAAGGAAGTCGTATCTGTGTGTTACATCCTGGGAAAAAAATTAAGTTGAGCGCGCGTTCGGTGATTATCACTGAAATGTTTGTGTTCTTCATGTACCGCCATAAAAAAAAAAAAAAGAATTTTTCCTACATCACGTTGGTGTTGTCGTGGTGTAACACACAAAAGGAGCGACATTGGAAACCTTCCCAAACCCGACAAACTTGTCTTTGAAACATGAACGTCATTCCCTAAACTTAAATGAACATGAAGACATTTGCATTTGGAGTCCTGTCAATCTTTGAATCCACATACTGATGCGAGCAGGTTTTCTCCAGCATGAACTACAACAAATGTTTTATGTTCAGGCTCGATGGCTGATTGCTGAGTGTGGCTGAGGAGAAAACCAAGAGGATGACAACAAACTGAAATGGACTTAAGTCATAATTAAATACAAACTGGCCATTTTTTACATTTACATTTCTTTTAAGTTATTAAGCTGCAGCTATATGTTTTATTTATTTTAAAGTGGGCTACTTTTATTTGATCAATGTTTTACAAGTAAGGGAATGACTCAAATGAACCTGCATGGTTCTTTGTTTTATTTCAAAGTAGGTTTACATATGCCAGTGTTTTTTTCTCCTCATTCAAAAGATTCAAGATTAAATATATTTACTTCCATGTCAACAAGTTGATAGGAAATTGTCTTGGTTAAGCTCCCAAACATACAGTACAGTAGCAGCCTATAGAGGGTTTTCACCTACGTCACGTTTTGGTCAGTGACCCGGATTCGCGGCCATCTTGGAGGTACTCGGATGTAACCACACCCCTGGATCAATGACCATGGATAAAGGATGGATAAACCATAGAAAAGCTCTTTAAAAGGCGTTACAGACTCAAAAACATACAGAGAAGGACTTGGTCCAGGGGAAAGGGAACGATATTCTGAAAAGTTACAGTTTGTTGGTGGTGTCGATCCGTACGAGTTAGCTTTCTCATCTTGGAGCAATGACGAGCCGGAGATCCTCCCTTCGATTGCATACCCGACCTTGTAAACTACCATGGTTTTCTCGCCAAGCCCATACACAGCAGAAGATCTTAAATCTTACAAAAGTTTGGAGGCCTATAACCAGATGGTCTGTGGATGGGTGAGAGAGCTGCAGTATCAAATAATCAACGACAGATGTGTTGTGAAGGCCAAAGTAAGTAATGCCATAACGTCTTAAATCAATCTAATCTTAACTGTATGATATCCAGGGGTGGATTTATTACAAATACTCAAATTACTGTAATTAAGTAGTTTTTTGGGGTACTTGTACTTTTATGAATAAATTTTCAAGTCTGTACTTTTACTTGTGCTCAAATACTCATTATGCCATGTAATCTACTTAGTTACTTTTAAAATCATGGTTGAGTACTGAGTACAATTTTCATTAATATCAAAACCCTTTATCTGTATTTTTGTAGCCAGTACAGTGATCTGATAGCAAACAAGCCGATGAAAAGCAGGACAAAACAAAAAAAAGATGTTAATTATTGTTCTTTATTTGATTTTGCTGTAACTAAAATGTATTGGTGGATATTTAATCAATAGTCGTGGCAGCAACTATCATTAGACTACAAGTTAAGAGCTTTTTTTTCTTGATAATTGTTCATGTGTGAAATTAAACGCTACCAACATTTCACTTAATTTACCTGACACGAAATGGGCTGAACAAATTCAGATGTCCAGATTTTTGCCATGCAGGTCTTGGTTTAGCTTTGCTAACCACAAGCGCCTCATGTCCTCTGACAACTTCTGGCATTGTTCTCCCTGATTTTTTATAACCTTTGGAAGTCTATAAAACTCCAAGTGTCTCTTGCAGTCTGTCCGGTTGGTACAGCCGAAAACACGGCAATAATTTACCATTTTCAATGAAGACGTCCGATTTACTCCAGTGTGTGCGCTTTGTTTACGTTGCCGTGTGCCTCCAAGATGGCGACTTGCGGTTGGATGACGCGCTGTGAAAACTGACTATATTCAGTCTTTATAAGAGTTTGAGGGTTACCTTTGTTATAACAGGTAAAAACAGCAATAAAATGTTAACAGTTTTCTGTTTGTTCTTCTATAATTTCATAAATGCAACAAACTATAGTTCTTTTACAGTGGATGACAAAAAAGAAATTGTAAAAGAAACTTTAATTAGTATCTTGTATGACCTTTTGCTTTAAAAACTTTAAAAACTGCCAAACATACTAGGAATAAGCTTTTGGGTAGATTCAAATCCCTCTGAATACAGAATAACTATTTATAAAACTTCATACACTGTGTTATCTTCATTTTACAGGTCAAATGAGTTTTGCGGCTCCAAATGATTTTTATTAAGGGGAGAGGGGCAAAAAATGGCTCTTTTGATAGTAAAGGTTGCCAACCCCTGCACGTAATGGACCATGAAGGATTTGCTGTAAAATTAAATAAAGCATTTGTCTCTAACAACATGCACACTGACGCTTTGTGCACTCAGTAGTGAGAAAGAAGCTTGAGAGCAAAATCTGCTCATGAAATCTAAATCCTTTTCAAGAAAGCACATTTTGATCATTTTACAAAAATCCTGAACTTCATATACAGGTGCTGGTCATAAAATTAGAATATCATGAAAAAGTAGATTTATTTCAGTAATTCCATTCAAAAGGTGAAATCTGTAAATTAAATTGCATTCATTACACACAGACTGACATATTTCAAGTGTTTTCCTGATGGACAGCTGTGTTGACCTTGGACCGAAGAAAACATAGTGGACCAACACCAGCAGATGACATGGCACCCTAACCATCACTGACTGTGGAAACTTTACACTCGACCTCAAGCAACGAGGATTCTGGGCCTCTCCTCTCTTCCTCCAGACTCTGGGACCTTGATTTCCAAAGGACATGCAAAATTTGCTTTTATCAGAGAACAAACTTTGGACCAGTCAGCAGCAGTCCAGACCTTTTTGTTTTTAGCCCAGGCGAGACACTTCTGACGCTGTCTCTTATTCAAGAGTGGCTTAATGCCAGGGATGCGACAGCTGAAACCCATGTCTTGCATACGTCTGTGCGTGGATGTTCTTGAAGCACTGACTCCAGCTGCAGTCCACTCTTTGTAAATCTCCCCCACATTTTTGAATGGGTTTTGTTTCACAATCCTCTCCAGGGTGCGGTTATCCCAATTGCTTGTACATTTTTCCTGTCATATCTTTTCCTCCCCTTTGCTTCTCTATTAATGTGCTTGGACACAGAGCTCTCTGAACAGCCAGCCTCTTCCGCAATGACCTTTTTGTGTCTTGCCCTCCTTGTGCAAGGTGTCAATGGTCGTCTTCTGGACAACTGTCAGGTCAGCAGTCTTCCCCATGATTGTGTAGCCCACAGAACGAGACTGACAGAGTCCATTTAAAGGCCTTTGCAGGGGTTTTGGGTTAATTAGCTGATTAAAGCGTGGGACAGGGTGTTTTCAATACTGAACCTTTCCACAATATTTAAATTTTCTGGGATGGTGAACTTGGGATTTTCATTAGTTGTCAGTTATAGTAATCAATATTAATAGAAAAAAAATACTTTAAAATTAATTTTAAATGCAGGTTTCACCTTTTGAATGGAATTATTGAAATAAATCAACTTTCTCACGATATTCTAATTTTATGACCAGCACCTGTAGTTGTCTTGACCAGACATTTTTATTAGCAGATAAACATGACACCAAAACTGACAGCAACAACATCCTGCTGAAAAGCACCTGCACACACACATCTGTGCATGACAGATACGGTCGCTGCTCGCCTCATTCTCAGTTTCATTCTTCAGCTGCGCTGCTGCAATAACCTTCAGGGCCACGCTCCACGATCCAATTAGATGTGGTGTCCACTCTTTGGAAATCAGTCGGTTTTTAAACAGAGCAGTATGTTTTAATCATTTTTAAAAGTTACCATAAGTGGATCTGTAAATGTCTCTTAAGACTGGGTCATTTTGAAGAATCTGCAGTTGTTTCAGAATAATGACATCACCGGTGTTGCTGTGCAGTTACATAGATTTGGTTTTGGTTTGTAGACAAGTTACTTTGTTTTTGAAATGTACACACTAATTACCGTGTACATTTCATAGCTAATAGTTCAGTCCATTGTTATTTATTTGTAATAAAGCCTTATTTGTGAATTTGTATGTTTCAGAGTCTCTACACTGAATCTCTTCTTTATAGAGATTCTTTTGAGTGTAGCAAAATTATTTCTTATTCATTTTATTTTATTTGGATAGAGTAATGGAGGGAGGTATTGGCTCCCTCCAAGACTGCATCCTCAGCCCTCTACACTACACACTGCTGACGCATGGCTGCAGAACTCAAGTTTGTGGTGGTACTTATCACCAGCAGCCACAAGGCAGCACAGAGGCAGGACCTGGATGAGCTGGGACTGTAGTACAAAGGGAACATCTCCGTCCTCAAAATCAGTAACACAAAAGCGATGGTTGTCTGTTTTCGTAAGACTGGCATTGAACCCCTGCTTTAAATACCTGAGGGTTCACCTCAGCAACACCTTCATCATAATAATCTCATTATCGTCAACCCTCATCAATGCCTGTACTTCTTGAGGAAGCTAAGCGTAGCGCTGAACTCCAATATCCTCAGTTCATTCTACAGGTGTGGCGGGGAGCACACTGCATTATTGTCTGGCATGCTAGCAGCACAGTTGCAGAGGATGACAACTTGCAGCCAATGTTAGCATCTGCACAAAGGACCGCTGGATGTCTCATACCACCTGCCTGACTCCAACATATGCATTAGCCAATGCAGGGACAAGTCAACCTACATCGAGAGACTCGAACCACAACACACGACCCATTTGTCCTGTTTGTAACAAAAATATCAATATAATTTTAAATATCCATAAAGCCTAAAACTATATTGCTATGAATGAATTCAATCATTCAGACACAAATATAATTAGGTTTTGTGCAGATTAAGTTTTCTCTTCAAAATTCTTCTCTAGAAAAACTTTTCTCTCTATTTGTTTCTGTATAAAATGACAGAAGGCCTATTAACTCAGTCACACACAAGGTGATAACTGAAACTAAAACAACAGCTTCAGAAAACAAGTAAAAATGAATCTTTCATATTAAAAGACAAAATAAAAAAATAAATAAAAATCAACATCATCACAGAGACATCAGTGGTGAAATAGTCAAGTGGAAGATGTGGAGAATCTAGACTCATATGAGAAGTTGTCTTTTACACGAGGTCTGAATTGCATGGTTGCCGTATTAAACAAAAAAGCTCATCTGACTCTTCTTTAGCTGTGTGACAGAACTTTTTTAACTTGTCTGCAGACAGAGGTGACACCATTAACTAAGCCAGTAATAACAAAGCGAAGAGATCAGACGTTAAAGCTGCTGGCTCATTTGACACTTCTGCACTAAAGGCAAAAAGACTGCAGGTAAAGACACTTTGACACTCTCATTAATAGCAGGTTTGGTTTCTAGAGGTTAACCTGTTAAGCGTCCTGGTCAGAAATGATTGGTCAAAAAGGAGGCACTGTTGCAGTGACAAGGTTATTATTAGGCGAACTATATTAAGGAGACATTCGCTCTCAGTACAAGTCTGCAGAAATTACACAGCAGCATTACTGTAGTCTTTCTACCATGAATTATAAACACTACTTATCTCATGTACACATCTTTTTTGTACTTCCTTTTATGGTCATGACATGTTTCCTGTATGGCATCAATAACTTCTACTAAAATGTAATTCAATTCTAGTTGTAAATCTACGTGGAACACCTTATAAACCTTCCACCCTTCCCAAAAGAAATACATAATATAATACCACAGAAACAAGCTAAACAAGCTAAAACCAAAACAAGTAGTAGGAGCTCCCATCACTAAGTCTGGAGTGAAGAAACCCATGTATAAACTGTTGTCAGCAGGTGGCACTAGAGTGTGGACTGACTGTGCCACATGAACAAGTTAGTACATAAATTGCATTTCTTTCCAAATGCATTTTCGATGTCTTACTCTACATATTTTAAATATATCTTTTGTATTATGAGAAAACATTTGTCTAATTCCTTCTTTTATATTATTATTATTGTTGTTATTATTATCATTGTTTTTACAACACTTTTTTAACTGTGAATACTATGAATAGTTGGAATATTTCCTTATTTTTGTTTCTCTGAAACAGTAACAGGTTTTCCAAGAGCTGAGTGAGCATGTATGTGTGAAGTGGGATATGGTGCAGCACGCTGTGCTTCCTGTCAATGGTGCAGTCACTCGGTCGTTTGTGATCAGACACTGATGAAGCCTTGGTTTGTTCTCTGTGATTTACAAACAAGAACATCTTTGAAAAAGCTCTTCCATCCCCACTTGTGCACATCAACACTTTTCAAAAGTAAAAATGACCTCAAATGTGCATCAAAACCTCCATTTATTTACCTTAAAAGTGCATTTTTGAATGTTATTTAATAAGGCTAATTTACTTCTAACTTATTGATTATATTTTTATGAGTTAAAATTTTCCTCTACAATTTCATTGCATTTTCCTCCTGAGTATTTACCTAAACACATCTGCATCTTATTTACATTTTAGAAATTCTTTTTGGATCAAAATCTTTCCAATTTTTTAATGCAATTACATTTTTATTTCCTCATGATTTCATCTTTTCATTTTCTACCCTCACTTGTTTCTCCAAGCTGATTTATTTCTGAGATCCCTTTTTACTTTCCAATATACTGTATGTTTCTGCTTCATTATGCAAATAAGCAGCCCTTCAGAGCATCTCCTAGATAGCACCATAGCAACAGAGACAAGAAGTAGTTCTCATATTGGTAACGACATTCACTCAACCTGCAGTCTTAAAATGTCTTAAAATTTCCCCAGCCTCGCTTTCTATCCCTGTAAAAAAAACAACTGTACTTAATGAAGCTCATTTAGTACCTGAACACAAACTGTCACACCCTGCTGAATAACCAGGCAGTTTTTTTAAACAGGATCTCTGCATTCCCATGATCAACCGGCAACAACTCATATATATATATATTTCATCATGTGACTAAAACAGACAGAAAAGAAAACACTGAATTCATAAAAGCAGTGTTTTTGGCAGTACAACGCCATAGCTATTGATGTAAAAAACTTAAGTGATTTAGGTTATAATCAAGAAAACCATGGAAAATGGTAAGATATCAGCTCTTAAATAAAACTCTTATGAGCAATCTTTGTGGTTATCGTTATGTTTGTCCAAACAAATGTACCTTTAGTTGTACCAGGCATTAAAATTAACAAGAAACTGAAGAAAACAAGGGTGGTCTAATAATCACACACACACATACATACACACACAGCCTGGCCAAAAAAAAAAAAAAAAAAAAAGTTATACACTATAATATTTCATTGGACCGCCTTTAGCTTTGATAACGGCATTCATTCGCTGTGGCATTGTTTCGATAAGCTTCTGCAGTGTCACAAGATTTATTTCCATCCAGTGTTGCATTAATTTTTCACCAAGATCTTGCGTTGATGATGGTAGAGTCTGACCGCTGCGCAAAGCCTTCTCCAGCACATCCCAAAGATTCTCAATGGGGTTCAGGTCTGGACTCTGTGGTGGCCAATCCATGTGTGAAAATGATGTCTCATGCTCCCTGAACCAGTCTTTCACAATTTGAGCCAGATGAATCCTGGCTTTGTCATCTTGGAATATGCCCGTGCTATCAGGGAAGAAAGAATCCATTGATGGAATAACCTGGTCATTCAGTATATTCAGGTAGTCAGCTGACCTCATTCTTTGAGCTCATACTGTTGCTGAACCTGGACCTGACCAACTGCAGCAACCCCAGATCAGAACACTGCCCCCACAGGCTGGTACAGTAGGCACTAGGCATGATGGGTGCATCACTTCATCTGCCTCTCTTCTTACCCTGATGCTCCCATCACTCTGGAACAGGGTCAATCTGGACTCATCAGACCACATGACCTTCTTCCATTGCTCCAGAGTCCAATCTTTATGCTCCCTAGCAAATTGAAGCCTTTTTTTCGGTTAGTCTCACTGATTAGTGGTTTTCTTAAGGCTCCACAGCTGTTCAGTCCCAATACCTTGAGTTCCCTTCACATTATATGTGTGGTAATGCTCTTACTTTCACTATTAAACATAACCCTGAGTTCAACTGTTGTTTTTCTTTGATTTGATCTCACCAAAGGTTTAAATGATAGCCGATCACCATCATTGAGGATTTTTTTTCCGGCCATATTTCCTCCTCGAAGACAATGGGCCCCCACTATCCTTCCAGTTTTTAATAATGCATTGGACAGTTCTTAACCCAATTCTGAAAGTTTCTGCAATCTCCTTAGATGTTTTGTCTGTTTGATGCATGCCAATGATTTGACCCTTGTCAAACAGACTAACATCTTTTCCACGACCACGGGATGTGTCTTTCGACAGTTGTTTAGGAAATGAGGAGCAACTCATTGCACCAGTTGGGGTTAAATTACTTGTTGCCAGCTGAAAGATAACCGCCAATGCAGTAATTATCCAATAGGAGGCTTGTACCTATCTGCTTAGTTAAACCCAGTTGGCAACTTTTTTTTGGCCAGGCAGTGTATATAAGATCATATACGGAAGATTCCAGCAGAGCTCTCTGCAGAGAAATATTAGCACAGACTTCTATGGGTCTGAGGACATGATTGAAAGCTAACTAAATGTTCTTTTTTCATGACTATGGGATTCAAGTGAAAAAGTTAAGTTCAAACAGTTTTTCCCTTTCTGTAAATTGTAAGAAGAAGAAAAGAAAAGAAGAAATTCTTTGTTTTGCAGTGTGTATGTTAGAAAGAGCCAAACAGCATTTGCAGGAACATCACTTTTGAATTGCACATGTATTACAAGCATCTTTGTATGAATGAACTAACTGATGGCAAACCCACCACCCTATAATGTTGGACCCACCTCTCCATGCTCCCTGGTCCTTCCCTTTGGTGTGTCTTCAGGCAGGAAATACAGCCTGGCACTGGCCAGCAGATGGCGCCGCGTTTGGTCCTCCCAAAGTAAGGTCACCTGGACATGAAGAAGTAAGGCAGCATTTAGATTACCACAATGTCAAGACAAATATTTGTGGAATATAATTCAGTGATGAATGGACCAGTTTGGAAGAAGCTGACAGTCAGCTCTTTAATATCTCCACTTCCAGCGGGAACCTGGAAGCGTGATGGAGACTAAAGCAGAAAAGGCCACAAACAGAAGTGGATGAGAAATGAAGTCACACCAGACATAGACACCAGATTCAGTTGAATCAGGAGTCAGACAACATAATGTGAATGAGAAATAACATGAAGTGGAGCTCATTTTGCAGGTCTGTAGGTCAGACGTGACTCTGAGCTGCTCTTCCTCAATACTTTGTTTGGTTTTACTGAGTCATCCAGAGAGAATGTGAGAGCACAGGCTGCCTCACTTTCAGTAACACCTGAGTGAGGGTTTACTGGATCTGAAGTTTAGCATACTGGGACTGCCATGCCTATCTAATCTTTTGATTATTTTCTTAAGTTATAGCAATTTTAACAATGTTAAGTCTACGCAGGTACCACTCTGTGACAATGTGTGTTAATATGATATGAAGTGTTTTCCAGCCTCTACAGACTTGTGACATTCCAGGAATCCTGTGAAAATGTGTATTTTTGATGTCATGAGTTCAAAAACAATTAGTCTAGTTTGGTAAAAAACTTTGTTCACATCAACTATAAGGGGGAATAAAATGTTGTGGCAATGTGATGTAGTGAAATCTGAGACAACTAAAAATACTTGAGTTGACTCAAATGTGCTGACTGGTACTCTTGTGGTTTGTTTTCAGAAGCCAGTCAGATCTCTCTACTGACATAAAGGGTATTGTCTTTTATCCTTATTTTGTTAATCTTCAAATAAAATCATTAATAAAAAAGGATGTAACTTAGCAAAGCTAAGTTCCTCGGAATCACACATGAAATCGTCTCCAACTCCCTAAAAAAAAGAAAAGAAGGAAAAGCAGTGTCTTATTCAGTTTCCAATACCAAAAAGGCAGCAGGAAAACAACACAAACCCCTCGCAGTTTCACACAGCTTTGTTACATTCATAGAAGCTGCAAATTTACTGGAATTTCTGTTTTCTGGATTTATTTAATTCCTTTTGAAGTGCTGATGTGACAAGCGAAAAGTGGATCTGGACATGAGTGGGTAGATTCTCACTAGATGAATGTATGGCAGGGTTTTATGTGGACGAACTAAAGATTAATGACTTCACTGTTTGATTAAATATTGAGGTTTTTTGAGGTGTTTTGTTTGAAAGGAAGTAGCAATCAGTGAATGAGATGTGGAAGTGGGCGTCCTCTGACAAATCATGCCACCAAGATGGTGAAATAGTCCACCATCTGGATAGAGTCTGTGGTGTAGAATAACAAAAGTAGCCCCAGAACTCACAGATGAAGAACAAGTTTTGCAAATAAAGTGACGACAGTTGCAGGTAAGGCATGTTTAATCATGCACAACCCCAGGAAAAATGTATAGGATTATCACTCTTCTTGGGGGATGTTTATTCAGTCATTTTTTTTTTTTTTTTTGGAAAAACCCAAATCACAGATGACACACAAGTATTTTATTTAATTAGTGGACATTGTGAATTTGTAAAACAAAACAAACTTAACTCAAGCTTTAAAAAGCACATAGAGAATAGAAATGATGAAACCACCTTGTGTAATTTACATTTCTGTAACACTTGCATAAGTCTAAACATGCCAATTGATTCATAGTTAATAGAGCAGCTACTTGAATACATGAACAAGCTGTTGGAGCCGTCTGACAGACAGGAAACATCGACTGAAACAGCAAAAAGGACTATACAAGTTCTTCAGTGAGGTAACTGAACACATGTCCCAGAGATGGGACAGATTTATACAATTTTCTATATTTTTCTTATTCCAAAAAAATGAAAAGCAGGTTTGGTGATGAAGTTATTTTTCATAATGATAATGCATATTGCTACAGAGCAGAAAATGTCTTTTTCTTTAAGAAACACTAATCAACTTAATGACATGGCAGATCCAGATGAAAACGTAACAACTGTGTATAATTATTTTAAGTGAAATAATGCATGATTACATTTTATAGCTGCTTAAGAAACTTCTTTGCAGCTGGCATAATCTCTGGTATTTCAGCTGAGGCATTGAAACAAAGAAAACAAAAGGAGTCTGACTGTAACCTTTATAGTGACAAAGTACAACCCTCAGTAAACTTGGATATTAATGCCCATTTTTCTTGAATTAAAACATGAGTGACAATCTAATGATCCAAATTGACTAAATGTAGTCTTGCTGTGGAACCAGACTCAATAAAACACAATATTACCCTCCTCTAGATCGTGCTGGTAGGCAGCAGAGCAGCAGTGTGAGTCAGCTCAAGTTTGATCTGCAGATTCAGTTTGGGTTATTTAAAGGGGCACAACAACAATTTTCACATCAGGGTTGGTTCTATCATCATCACTGGCCTTTTACAGGAAAAGAGGCTCAACTGTGAGCTTTTGTTACATCCACTTCAAATGATTAGGCCTTACATTTAGGCAGCTATAATTTATTAATTGATTATTGAATTTCATCAGGTAGAATGAAAAACACCAGTTTAAATTAATAATAATCAAATTAACAATCAAGGATATTTTGTTGACATGTTCGGTGTGTCACGGTTAATGTGTCAAGCTGCAACAGGATCTTCCATCATGGCTGAGAGAACAGTTCAGGACCAAGCTGAGGGGTCTAATAAAAAAAACAGGAATACTGAATTCCCTTCCTATGGAGAACAGAATAATGATACCATTTTGTTTTTGTAAATTTACATTTTGTTAAAAAAAAAAAAAAAAAAAAAAAAAGATTGTGGCAAAATTTCACTGTTCCTTTGCTTCACATCAATGAACTGCAGAGCTTCAGAAACAACTGATGTGACAGCTGAAACTATCTACAGGGTCAAGTCCAGCTGCAGCACCCAACGTCCTTCATTCTCATAAATGTTGCCAGTGATAGGTTCTTAAATGACAATAAATATACAGACATATAAAAGTGATCAGGCCCAGACAGTGACTGAGTTTAGGTGCTGGCATACTGACGTTCTTTTATAAACTGAACAAAGCAGGCCCGGAAAATTCTACAGACACATGGCCTACATACATAAAACCAGCGTTCTGAAAACTAAAGTGCAACTAGATGTTGTCTACGTGATATGTGACATAACCTAAAAACATCCTGTTACTTGGAGGAGCTTCCTCAACCATTTTAATTTGCTCATACTCCGACCTAAAGGAGCAATGTCTTTTACATACACAAGCTGTCCCCTTTTTCACCCATTTTTGTCTATCCCTGGAGGCGGAAAAAAGAGGTTATCTGAATTTTTGCTTTTATGGAAAGTGGCCTTTACGCACACAAACCAAACTTGGGAAAAGGTAAAAATATTCTGCAAAAAAAAAGCCAGTATTAAAGAGGCTTCTGCCTCCACCCTCAGCCTTTCTGCTTTTTGTTTTATACAAATATTTTGTAACTAAATACAAAATACAATTTCTTGAACATCATATATGTCTGTTAGAGTAGTGCTGACAAAGTCCACGCAGACCTTGAATGACTAAAAACTCCTACAGACCTGACAACATTAACTTTTGGAGCAATACAGACTGATGCATCGCTAACCCCAACCCTCTTTACAAATAAGATCTAAGAAAAACTGTTTAAAATAGCTTTATCCATAAACACTTTTGACTATGAAGAACAGTTAGCTTTAGGAAAAATCACATGTAAAAAGTAGTTTTAACTTACATAATAATTTACCGTCCAGATATAAATGAAATAGTGGCTCATGTTTATCTTCACCAGATTTGGAATTAGATCCTTGTCCTTTAGAAACATCTAACATGATCAAAAGAAGTCCAGTATAAAATGCACCTGTAGATACAGTGTGTTTCTACATGAGTGACTCCTTTGTTAGCACAAAATCCTGAGATATTAACTACACACATTCCTCATATTCAAAGAAAAATCAGGCGAGGTAGAAAACCCTAAAGATGCTCTTTTTGTATTTTGATCACTTTAAATTATTTCTGACTTATTTTTGATTGCAGTTTCTTTCTGCTCTGAAAAGCACCGGTGTTTGAAAAGTGTTCCATATTATCAAGATAAATTAAACACACTTCAATATCTTCTCAAGCTCATACATGTTCTTCCACCGATGCCAAGACTGAGATAAAAAGCTGCGGGGGGAAAAACAAAAAACACAATAGAACAAAAGGAGCATGTTTGTCTTCTTCTGTTGGTCATTTTGCATTCTGAGCGTCTCTTTTTTTTCACCATTTCATTTTCATGCAAATCAAGTTACCAAGGAGGTCGCCCACAATAGATGGCGGTCAAAAACCGGCTGTGTTTGGGGAACTTGAGTCAGGCTGACTTTAAATGATAACTTAAAAGATCAATGGACTGAGTGAATTCATAAACAACTGGTGGAAATGGAACACTGGTTTTTAGTTTAAATAAACCAGACTAGTGAAGCCATAGTGACTTTTCTAGATTGTTAAATGAGATTAGGGAGGAACTAATTAGCTGCTCATTTTAAACACAAAGGATTAACTTGAAATGCAGCAATGAGTTGGAAACTGAATGACTTGGGCCTCAAGTAAATAAAAGAAATGCTGTTTTTTTTCCCCCTTGTCACTTGAAAACTAAACACTTGAAAAGGCTGTTGCCTCTTGCACAGTGCAGAGAAACTGATCGACAACTGTACAGTTGATTAACTTTAACGCCTTACCTCCGCGATGCACACGGGATCCTGTGGTCCACAGCGGATGAAGTAAAACTCCCCGAGTTTCCACACCTGCAGCGGTCCATCAGGCTGAGCTCTACTGCTCACTGACTTGTAGAAAGCGTAGCTGCCTCGCTGGCAGGAGGGAGCACCCAACCACTGAAAGAGCAAAAAAGAACAGCAGGACACTGATGAGGAAGAGTTAACAGGTGATAAACAGGCAAACACATTTTCAAATGTGTATTTTTATATTCAGACGTTCGTACACTGCCACGCCATTGCAATAAAAATCAAAATACCTCAGTGATGACGACAATGAATGACGTGCCTAGGTGTCACTGACTTTCCCCTGTGCTTTCAAAGATGTATTCACTCATCAATTCTGCAGAATCTACCCCTGGCATCAACACCTCTGGCGATAAAGTTGCACCACCTTGCTATGAGGCAACATTTTCACATGTAGAAACAGCACTCAGAGCAGGATACTGTCATATATTAAACAACTCACTGGAAGTGTTCAGAATTAAGTTTTCAAACTGTTGAACTACAGAAATTTAGACGTGTTCTCTCAAACAAACTTAAAGAAAGGTTAGGGGGAAAAAAATGAAAAAGCAAAAAACCAGATCTCTGAGACAAGCCTAAACCTGTATTATCGCAATAACCTGTGTGGGGTTGCTTTTTCCAGATAATTCTTGAATGAAAAACTGGTAAAAAGAAATTAATTAATAAGCTGAGAAACAGCTAATGTAAATCTGCTGTCTACTTTCACCTGGATGTGCAGTGGGGAGGCAACACAACCCTGAGGGACCCGTCATACACTTATGAGCTGTAGTTAACCGTTCAGTACCTCCAATGTGAAAGATCCGACTCCTTAAAGGAGTTGTGTTAATCCAAACCAGCTCTTTACAACCTCTGCCATGTTACTGAAAAATTAAGAGATCTGTCTTGACTGTGTGCATTAGAATTAAAAGTTCATGTTGCGTTGTTTTCCCCTCCCGAACTTTAAAAGTAAAGTGACTCTGGTGCATTTTCACCTGCTGGTGTTTCTTCACTCCCACTGTGGACAATCAGGGAAACGGAGTTACACAAAAGTAGCTATATGTTGGTTTAAAAAAATAAAAAAATAAAAAGAAGAAAAAACAGCTTCTTCTTATCAAAACAGTATTATTTTACTTAATAGTTTTAAAAATGAGTCATGAACAGAAATCTTGTAAACTACAATAGGGATCTTCAAATATTCATCCATGCACACCAACATCTGCAGGGTTTCTGCAGAGCTTCCTGTTCTGTGTTTCTGCTGCTGGGACTATAGAAGACAATGCAACACCTGCACATAAGTTACTTTTTCCTCATTGCAACAATTTTTACTTGTCCTTCCCTTTTTTAATTTTTATTTTTATTTTGTAATTACTAAACAAAAACCTGCCACCTCCATGTCCTCATTGAAGAAGGGGACAATTATCCATTCTGGGTTGTGAGCAAGTTGCTTCCTTAGTGGAAGAACTCAAGTATCCTGGGGTCTTGTTTGTAAGTGGGAGACTGACCAGCTGATCCATGCCGGTGCAGATGTTATACCAGTGTGTTATGGCCAAGGCAAAGCTGTTGATTTACTTGTTGATCTATGTTCCAACCTTCAACTTTGGTCCTGAACTGTGGGTTGTGACCAAATTAATGAGGCTGTGAATATAAGTTGCTGAAATCAGCTTTCTCAGAAGGATGGTTGGGTTCACCCAAGACAGTGGAAGGATGGATTCAAAGCAGAGTCACTGCTCCTTCGGATCGAAAGGAGCCACTTAAGGTGGTCCAGGTATCTGGTGAGGATCCCTACTGCATCTCTTCATGGAGAAATGTTTCAGACATGTCCTGTTTGGAGGAGGCTGGACATATTCTCTCTTTTAGCAAGAAAAGTGGTAGAAAATGGACAGATGAATTGATGGATGAAACTTTGTAACTTTGTATTATACTGCTCGTTTCTCTACATTTTCATGTAATTTGCTCATGAAAATAGCAAATTTAGCATGGAATAAAGACAAGCATGAATGTGAAAGATACTGGGTTAAATTTAATCAGTTAATGTTAATTACTTTTAGGGAATTTTACACCTGGACTGCAGCCTTAAAAATTAAACATTGCTTTAAATCCTTTTGACTTTTCCTTAAAATATATCTCAGGTATTGTGGAAATATCAAACATAGTTAAAATAATTAAATACAACAAAATAAATTAAATAAAAATCTTTAGACCGAATTCTGAAGACAACCACTGGCACTTTGATATTTCTACCATTTTAGGTTTAAGTAAACAGACTTCTTTCAATCTACTACAAACAAATCTACGAACTACAAACATCATTCAGGAAAAGGGTATTTGGTATTGACATTGTCTTTATTTAATGTGCTCGATTTCTATGAAGCTTCCTGTGTTATTTGCTCTCTGGGAACGATGAGGAGCAGCTGAGTCGTCTTACCTCACAGGCAGCGACTGCTCGCTGTTTGTGGGCGTTTACATGCCTGGAACAATAAAACTGAGCACAACTCAGGTGGCTTCTCACATCTGAAAACCAACACTGTTTCTGCTGCTGCTACTGGCTAAATAAACCTGTAGTTTTGACTTCACAGTTTTGCATGAGGAGGTGTAATAGCTCCAGTGAAAATAAAAAAAATACATTTAAAAATTAAAGAAGAAAGAAGAAGGAGAGAAAAAAGCAAACCTGAGAAATTCTGGCAATTTGCCCAAAAAAGCCATCTCTGCTAGGGGTGCTCCGATCAGGGTTTTTGGGGCCGATCACCGATCACCGATCACTGAAATCAATATCGGCCGATCCGATACCGATCACCGATTGTATTTATTTCCCTTTGTTTCTTGCTGTCTTAGACCTTTTCGACTTGAAAATTGTGGACATGCGCCCCCTAGTGGCTCCGCCATAACTGGACTGTGCGGTGCTCCACCAACTAACCCAAACACAGCAGCGTGGAGCATCTGTTACGGATAACGCAGACATGTCTTGGATTGATGATGTTAGGCAGTGGCCTCCAGTTACAGATGAAGGTAGTTTATCGCTGTTTTTAATGATTGGTTATGGAAATAGCATGATCTATTCCCATAATCAAACACTAAAATCTGTGGGAATACGTGAAAAATGCAACGCTGGCTATAATAAACGTCAACAAGCCATAAAGATTATGCTACTGTAACGTTAACGCTAGCGGTAAATTAGGCTATGTGTTAATGTTATATTTAATTTATTTAATCATTCTCCTAAGTCATTCATTCATTCATTCATTCATTTATAGGCTTGTGCTAGTGCCGAGGGCTACAGTAGCCTCATACTGCTGTTCTTTCGGCCAGAATCGTCCGGGACTCTCAGAGAGGCTATAAGTAGTATGAGATTGAATGTAACGAAAACTCACCCGGCTGTATTTATTTGGAACTAAGTCCTTTCTGTTGATATTTTTCACCCACGTCTTCCTAACTTCTTGGTTGTCGGTGCGCCCAGGAAATCGGTGGAAACTGTATGGCTGCAAACAAGGCAGTCTTCGTGCAGTAAAGGCTTGTGTATTTCACATTGTTGAATTTTCACGCCATTGTTGGCACAGTTTATGACGGAACATGTATTCCCACTCGACCGACTCGACATTATAAAAATATATATTTGTAGAAAGAGAAAAACACTGGTTAATCTGCGAGCCGGTAAGTGTCGCTCTGTAGCACAACCCCGCAATGGCGGACGGGGTACTTCCGGGGGGCTGGCCCGAAAAGGTCCATACACAGCGTATGCGCACGAGAATAGAGCGTTTTTGATCGGCTCTTTTGATCGGCTTTAATGACAATTCTGACCGATCCCGATCATATGCATATCGGCCGATCCGATCAGGTCACCGATCGATCGGAGCACCCCTAATCTCTGCTAATTTTAACGCACCACAATGTAGCACATAAACTGCAGTTTAACAGTGTGAGTGAGATTTCTTAATCTGCTCAAGTGGCACTGTGCTCTAATATCAATGACAATGTCACCATTTCTCAGAGATGCACTGACTTGCACTGGCTTACAGTGCAAGTCAGTGCATCTCTGGCTTACACAGAGATGCACTGACTTAGAAAACTACAAAGTGGAAAATAAGAGTGGAAACTTATCACAACCATTCTAATCCCATATGAATGTCTAAACAATTGGAAACAACAAGGAAAAACAAAATCTAAGACATCAATTTACTATCAAACAAGACAACCTAGCAATTGACCCTTCGGTAAGCCCCACCCCCTCCCTAGTTACTGTTGCTAGGTCTGACACTCTTGCTGCTCCTGCGTTAAGGACTGTGTTAATTCGCTATATTTCTGATGTGTATCATCAGTGTTAATATTATACTATAATAACTCCATGGTGAAATATTGCTGCTGGGGACCTGCAACAGTGATTCGAGGTGTCCAGAATGTTTGGAGGAGGCATTTTTATTCCCTTTCCCAAGCCAAAACAACTTATGTGTCTGTCCACAACTGAACGTGGGAAAGTTACAAAACACACCTACATTTGCTCCAAGGTAAGTTTACTTTGTTTATTAAATGACTGATTTAACCACTGTTTAGTAAAAGTAACAATATGATTTAGCAGCAAGGAAGGGTGATGAGTGAAAACATCTCTCTGTTAGCATTAGCATATACATATATATATATATATAGGCAGGCTTATAGCTGGCTAGCGAGCTCTGGGCCATAGTGGAGAAGTCATTGACACTATGGCCCAGAGCTAATGCTAACAGAGAACTCATCTCTCATCAACTCATCAGAGAACCTGACAGTAACTTGGGAGGGGGCGGTGCTTACCAAAGGGTCAATTAAGGATTCTTTGTTTGCCAATTCATGCCTCAAAATATTAAAATGCTAAACATCTTCAATCACGGTCCTTGCCAGGTCTTAAAATGAGGTACCGGTAAATAAAAGTTTAGATCAACAACATAGTAAATATCAACATATTAAATTGCATCATTATTTATTGAACATGACCAAAATGCAGAAGCAGTATGTGGAAAAACTAAGTACTTACTGCTTATTGCTTTCATAGGAAATCAAGAAGGTAAGTAGCAGCCAGTTGTTACTAATCAAACAGAGCTGAGAAAATGATCATCGGCAAATGCAGACAACTTTACAAAGGAGATGTTTTAAGAAACATTCAATGCTACTCATTACCACAGAGAAAAGACATTAGAGAAGCAATTGTTCCCGCCCATCAATCTGGAAAGGGCTATAAAGTCATCTTCAAACAATTTGGAGTCTATCATCCTACAGTGAAAGATTATTCCCAAGCGGAAATTATTCAGGACAGCTGCCAATCCTCCCAACAGTGGATGCCCCAGCAGGTTCACACCAAGGCCAAACTGTGTAGGGCTCAGAGAAACTGGTACAATAAAAAAAAAAAAAAAAAAAAAGATTTCAGGCTATACAGGCTTCAAAAGGGGAAACCCGAGTACCACAAAAATGGTATCCATTGGGTGGAAGCACCGGTCGAAACTGCTCATTACCGCTGCATTTGGGGGTTTTGCGTGTAATGTAAACTTCTGGTTTTGAAGTGACTATGTGAACTCCCAGCCCTCTGTGTAGCTCAGTGGTCTCAGCAGGTGGTCCATGTATGGAGGCTGCAGTCTTCCTGCAGGAGTTGCAGGTTCGATGCCCAGCCTGCAACCCTTTGCTGCTTTTTTCCCCCCACTGTCTCTGCCCCGGTTTCCCATCTCCTCTTCATTGTAAATAAGGGCCACAAGTGCCCCCCACCCAAAAATTAAACAAACAAAAAAAACAACAACAATGAACCCTTACCGAATCAGAAGGCGCAGATTTAGTTTAAGGCTAAGAAAAAAAAAAAAAAAAACAGGGAAGAATATCGATGTGCTGAACCTCACAAGAAATTCCAGGTTATGCTCCTGTCAATTTGTCAGGGAAAAGATCGACACCAACTGCAACAGGTGGTGATCCTGTCTACCTCTAGGGCTGGGACGACGCGTCGACGTCATCGATTACGTCGACGCAAAAAATACGTCGACGCAAAATCTGCACGTCGATGCGTCATCACTCAGAATCAAAAAATGGCGGCGGCCGCGGCATTGAGTAGCAGCGAGTCGGGGAGAAGAAGCTATCTCGTAACAGGATGTCAAATGTATGGGAGTACTTTACACCTAAAGGTAACGACTCGGTGGTCTGTGACCTGTGCAAAAATAGAGATGGCATATCATAAAAGCACTACCGCGATGCACCAGCACCTTAAGAAGAGGCACGCGGGAGCTGCTTGTGTGGAGGAGAAGACGCCGTAAGTTTTCAACTTTTTTTTCTTTCCTTGTTTGCAATGATTAACCCCGTCATTCATCCAAACCGCACCACGTAACTTGTGCTCCAGCTAGAGATGCGCGGATGACGTATATTTTAACCCGCAACCGCTTCTTAAAATCTCTATCCGCCCGCTATCCATTTGCAGGAACGTTTTTTCACCAATTTTCAAAACCGAACCGACCCGCCATCCTTTTTAATAATATGTAAAATATTTTTCTTATTATTATTATTTGAGTGCTTCAACCGCAACCCGCCCGAATTTAATTAAAGTATTATTTTTTGACGAGTCATCCGCCCGATATGCGGATTATCCGCTCCGCCCGCGGGTGCGCGGTTCATCCGCGCATCTCTAGCTCCAGCCTCGCACACACAGAACATGTGCCCACTTAAACACACACACGCGCCCCTCACACACTCGCCTCTTGCCGACATACTTTTTTTTAACTGACACACACACACACACTCCTCAAATACACGCTAAAGTTAGTTTTGTTTTTTTTTTTTTTAATACAACATTCATTGTTGTTTTCTAACTTTTAACTTTTACGTTAATGTATTATTATTATACTTTATTGGTATGGGCAGATCATTTAGAAGTATATAGTTTTATTAACCTGTGCACTGTGTTTGTGATTTATGTTTTCAGGGACAGGGATAAGCAGAAAAGTTTGGAGGACTACTATCAGATGAAAAAAAAAAAACACCCCCCCTGCACCCCCCAGGAGGCTGCTGCAGTTACTGAGAGCATCCTAACTACTAAAAGTTAAACTACTGTTCACTTAACAGTAATAGGCCTAATACTTGAATTTATTTGTTATTTATTTCACAGATTTAAATGATTAGGCTAAGTTGCTGCTGTCACACATTGTGTTGTTTTGTAAATTGCAGCTGTCACCGCTGCTGTTATTTTTATTTATTTTATGTTGATAAGATTTTGGTTCAGATTGTGTTTTTGCAGTTTTATTTATTGAAGGAAAGTTTTATTTTATTATTTTTTTTATTAAAGGATTCCATTGCACTAACACTGTGTGCACTTAATGTTGTATTGTTCAATACAATTCATTTTTGAACTTGAAAGAAGAAATTTGTGTTTTATTCATGGAGATAAATTTGCATTAATTGCTATATAGGTCAAATTATGGGGGAGATAATCGATAATCGAATCGAATCGGATTTAAAAATGAATCGTTAGATTAATCGATGCATCGAAAAACTATTTTCTAGATTAATCGATTACAAAAATAATCGTTTAACCCAGCCCTATCTACCTCTAATGGAATAACTGGAGAAAGCCAAAAAGAGAGAAAGACATGTCTGCAAGGCCCCTGATGAATGTGAGTTCTGCCCCCTTACATGTCATATTCCACAGTAGTTTGTCTGCCGCTATTACAACATTAAATGTTTAAGTCCATGATGGTACACTTTGAAAAAGAGTTTGCATAGTCACGACTGAACAAACCACAATGATTCTGTAACAATTACCTTTGAAAGATAAGACCAAAGTGGAGTTGTTTGGTCATAACGAACAATACCATGCTTGGAGAAAACCATACAGCACAAACACCTCATACAAACCATCAAACATGGTGGTGGAGAATAATGATCCCTAACACAACAGTAACAATTAAACAAGAAAAGAACCAAGATGCTGAAATGGTCCAGTCCAAGTCCAGACCTCAACTTGATTGAAATGCTGTGGTGGAAACTTAGAGTTGTCCATAAATGAATGTCTGCAAACCTCAGCAAACTGAAGCAGTGTGATAAAGAACACTGGGCCAAGATTTCTCCACAGCAACATGAGGGACAGATAACAGTATACAGAGAACGATTACTTTAAGTTATTTTTGATAAAGGTGGTTCTACAAACTACTGAATCACAGCATATTTTTTGTGTGTGGGGGGTTGGCGAAGGGTGGGTGGGGGCGGGGATGGAAGCTGGGAGATTTTGTATTTAACGTTGCTTCTGTATTTTGGCTCATTATTTTTTATTAAAGATATGACACAGTGGTTTAATTACCTCATTTTAATACCTATTAAACACCAGATGATTTCTTAAAATTGTTTCCTCATGTGTAAAACTGAAATTGAACGAGGGTGAACTCTCTTTTTACAATGACTCTAGCTGAATGCATTTTTTGCTTTTGGTTTAGTCTGATAACTGGGCAATAAAACTAGGTTTGAGTCAGCAAAGGAAGACATTTCAGCTTATGAATTAGCAGATTTCAGTCGCTGCAAAAATCTCCGAGCTTTTTTGATTATGTAATTATTATAAACTCAATCCAAGTAGTTCAGAATGTGAGCGGCCACTGTCAGTTAAATTGTCAATTATTTTGATTTAGTTTTCCCCAGTTTGATTGCTTTTTTTCCCCTCTCTTTGTCCCTCCATTTTCCTACCTTCAAATTTTTTCTTTCTGACCAACTTTCTATTCAAACAAAATATAACCAGGTAACCGCAGGAGCATACACAAACAATGAAGGTCAGCCCACACATGTTAAAGGCTTGATCCCATCGTACAACACAGTGTGACATATTTTGCGACTTGATTCTATTCTCCTATCAAATCCCATGAAAGAAACAAAATACAGTAGTTTGTCTTATTATGATACACCTGTTTATACTAACATATAGAAATAGAAAAAGCCGTCTCAGGCAGAACACATCTGATATGATGGTCTTGTTTTTGCAGCTCAACACTAGAACAGCCACAGCCATGGAAATGCTGCTGCTGGCTGATACTTAATCCATTATGCAGCCTTTGCACCTCTCTGATCTCCTGTTTGGAGCTGGAAGGCAGTGGAAAAAAACTAATCACAACAGTGTTATATGAAACATGATATGTAGCCGCACAGCTGCAACATACAAGGTCCAAATGACCTAAAATATTAAATGAATATTTTAACAAACAAACATCCTAACTGAACTGAAAATAATTCTGCTTCAACATTTACATTGCTTGCTAATCTGCAATTAAATCCTTTTAATATCAACAAGTCCATGATTTTCTAAACACCCAGTTTCAGGTCCTAAAATGAGCTGATCCATCCAACAAAGAGGGGAAAATATGGTTGCTTAGCTACTCTTATTCAATTCCTCATCCTTCATGAAAGACATTTTTTCATGTGCTGTATGATCACATTTTAATTTTTGCTCCAAGGATCACAGAAATAATGAAATCAACAAGGAAAGATTTTGTGCCTCCTCTTCTATCTTGTGTTCTGAATTGCACTTGGCTGTAGGTGAGTGATTCTTTCCTCCTTTTTGTGTAACAAACATTATTTACCTACGTATATCATATTCAAGGTCACACTGGTGTTTCTGGTCAAAAATGTGAAAGAGATTATTTTAACAGCTCTACTCGCAAGACTCTTATTCTGAAATATTCTTATTCCAACATCTTAGAATGAGCTTCTAACTAGAACTTGTTTAAGAAAAAAAAAAAAAGATAAAATGCTGAATGCATGTTTAGGACTAGGGCTAGAAAATTAATCAAAATTAATTGAAACAGGTATTAGGAAGCTTTAATAGACTTAATCCTGCCCATGTCAATCCTTTTAATTATTTAACTCTGTTATAGTATACAGCATTTATTCTAAAATGTGAACAACTGTTTTTTTGCTTAGTGTTAATATCAGATTTAGATGCAGAACCAGACACTACAGAATCGTGTGCATCCATCAGAATATCTTTATCTTATGATGACAATACATTCATAACGTTCTTAAGATCAAAGTAAATGTGATCATCTTTGGGTCAAGGAAATTCTGATGGCTGTTTTCTCACAATTATCTTTCATTTCACAGCACGTATGAGAAATGGATTCTACTTCTTTTGGCTGTTTTTGCTGCAGCACATCATCGCGTTTCACATTAATGAAACGTGAGCAGAACAGAGCGATATTTACTTCTTTTGGAATACATAAAATTTGTTAGGAGTTCCAAACTTTTTGAAGCTGCTAACAAAATGTCCTCCTGCCTCCGACCAAGTGGAGCGCTTGTGTAAATGAGGACATAACCATTGCTGTCAGCCTCGGATTTTACAGCATCAATGCTTCTATGAACTGTTACACAATATACTTTTAAACCATGTGTTTTAAATATGACCATACATCTGAAATATAACACATTTGTCTTATTCAATGAGCATTTAAGATATTTAAGTTTTTTGACTGTGTTTTCTGAAGTATCAGTGGATTAAATGCAGCTACTCAACCCAGCAGATCAGTCAACGACTCGGGCCACAATGGAGACATTAACGGTTTCATAGAGCCGTGGTGGACTCCTGATAGAGGTTTCTAGGATAATAGAAAGAAATAGAGTTTTCCTGATATAGAGAACCACGTACCTTTTTTTTGTTTGTTTTTTCACTTTTCTTCTGCTTTTTTAAAAATCCAAAATCATATCAAACTGCTTTCACTTCACCTCTTGAATACTTTGTTGGACTGAAGAAACGGCACTAAATATCTGTATAACGTCCCAGTCTTACAGGGAACGAGAGAACCATGATCCGCTTTGCTGGTTTTTTCTTCTCCATCCTTACCAAACCAGAGTGCCTGAAAGGCGCTGCCTCCTCGGCTGGATTCCTTACGAGTTTAGCCGGAGGTTTCTAGATCACGTGAATCACCTGGTAGTTTGCACATTCACACCTTCTTATATGGTGGTTCTTGAGAGAGGTTTATGCTAATTAATGAGCTTTGTGAGTGTGCGTCCCACCTGCATTCGTTTGGAATTCAATTGTAAGGAACACACACACATTCTTACGCTGTGTTTTACACCAGCGTTCACGAATCTGTGAGCAGAATTTTAGTAAAGAAGTGATCATGTGCAGATCTACTCACAGATTTAAGAAGACCTCATGAACGTAATGTCCTGATTTGGCATAGACTTAAAGTCAGATGCCCTTCCTGACCCAATCCTCCTCATCGATCAGGGTCTGGGACCCCTAAGTGGCTGGGTTTTGCAATGTAGGGATCAGCCCCGACCTTCTGGTTGAAGGACACGTGATTCAACCCAACAATCAAATAAATATTTCATTTTAATATTACAAACTATGAAAACTCCATATTTAATGTCAACTGATTTTTTTTGGCATACATGCTTAAAATAAAAAATATCTGAATTGAATACATGATCAAAATCCTCACATATGTCCCTGGATCAAACTGATCGGCTAATAATAGTCTCCCTGATCTGGAAGTCAGAAAATTTAACGTAAAAATCATCGCTACTGATATGCTTGCAAAGGAATTTCACCACAAATAAAGGATTTCAAAAGTGTATATGGTGAAATATACAGATTAATGTGCTAATGAATATATGGGCAAGATCAACAAGTTACAATAAAAGTTAAAGTTTTAAGGCCAGAACAATGCAAATTCAAATATTTGTATAGAAACCTTTATACATATTGCACAATAGCCGTTTCAAATATTTGCCTTAACTCTCCTGTTTTCCTCCCTCCTGCCATGGAAGTACAGATATTCAGAGTCTGAGGCCTTTAGAAGTATTATTTAAAGTATTAAACTTGATCCTACCCAAATGGTAAGGTAAGCTTTACCACTACAGTCAGGCATAGACATTAGTGTGGCAAATTAACAAAAGAAGATCAATACCCTCATCCTACACCCCAAGGGGAAAAAAATAACATTTGCTATAACCTTGAGTCATCACTGGATGAATTCCCTCACCGAGAAAGCCTGGAAGCCTATCATGTTAGAAAAATATCCTCAATATTTTAAATAAAGAGACTGATTTTAATTTTATACACACCGTTTCATATAAGGTCTCTTTGTGGACAACATACCCACTAACTTATTGTGTAGTTCTAATATTCAAAATATATTAAAATGGCAGGGTGGTTTTAACAAAGTTATTTCCATATTAAGCGCACTGAAATAAATCAGGCAGAGCTCACATTCACCCAGCTTATTATCCACATGAAATAAAAGACCCAGTGTATAAGCTGAGGGTGTGGCCACCATGCAGCTGCTATCCATTTACTCACAACAGAAGATTCACAAAATAAAATGCATATAATTTATTTTGTGCTCTTTCTGCACCAAAAATAGCCAGCAGGAGTGTGTGTTGTTGAGAAGCTGCTGGCCTTCAACAACCAGTCGTTCCTGTTAGTCCTGTCGCTGCTACAACACCTGAACGCAGCCTGCCTGTTGCCCTTAAACCTTTTAAATAAAGAATATTCTCAAATTTTCACTCCTGTGCTGACAGTCCACAACCCCCCTCCCTCTGCATACCCTCCCCCATCCGCCCAATACACATAACCCACCACAGGCAGCCCTCCCCCCACCCGCCAGAGCTCTGCAGACCAGCTGCAGCAGGCCCAGATCAATTTTTAGAAAGATACAGAATAAATGTCACAGCAGAACAGATCATATCAGTTATACATGAAGTTACATTTAAACATTAATACTCCTGCAATTTCAAAAAGGCACTGCAGTGACATAATGTTTAATTGTGTCACTGTGGCGTATCACAGACAGATTTAAGGCCCTGTGGGGAAAAAAATAAGAACACCAAAAGCACTAATGAGAATCAACAGTCAAAGTGTCGAGCTTACTGTCAGCTTTCTGAGTCCACTCAGCAACATTACTGTTGCATGAGAAGAATATTATAATGCAGCTCAAGAAATAATAAATAAAAAAATTGCTGTAAAACAGACAAGGTCAAAGCAACTCTGTATTCAGCTGCAGGAACTGAAACTGCAGAACTGAGGGAGATTCAATGAAACAGAGTCCCTGTGGAAATGCTTTAGCACCATCATAACCACACTTGGACACTACAACACATTTAGGATGACCACACAGCACAATTAACACACTATTACGGCCGTCAAGTCATGGATCAGTTTGACTGATAATGTGAAAAACAAATATATCACGCTCGCTCCTGAAGCCCATGTCTGTTATATGTTTCGTGTTAAATATGTCAAACAACCACAAAGGAAGACAGGGGCATTATATTCCATTACCTCTTTAATAACGAATCTTAGAAGGTCTTATTCATATTTATAGCTTCATCTTACACTACTACACTACTACTACTAGTTACAATTAGATGAGCTGGATGAAAGAATTTAAAAATTATATTTAACACAAGTTACGATGAGATCTTTTACACATTTCATCAAATCAAAATGGGATTCAATTAAAAGCTGGGTCTCTTATAAAGGCCGGGGATGGATGAGGGGGAACGCATGCTTGTTGTTACAATGTGCATGTCAGAAATGAGTTTTATATGTTTTCCACTTTTAACTAATCAGTTAATAACAACCTTACGCTGTATTAAAAATGTTGTTTTGAATTAAGCATTTGTCTGAGTGATACATTATCCTCCGATGGTGCTATCTGACTCATTCTTTCTGAACCACATGGGATCTGTCTGTTCTGTTACATGTCATGAGTGCACGTCCTCAACTATAAAAGCTTTGCTAAGAAAAAGGAGAGTTTTTATCCAATCAAACTCAGAGGAGCTTTTAATTTGACAGAGGGCAGGAAGACTTAATATGTGTAGTAATAGCTTGTCATGGTAGCAGGTTTGTTTGCTATTTTGTTTATACAGCGTCCTGGCACATAGTGTAGCCTCTCTCTGCAATCAAACTCAAAAGCTCAGAGTTGAAAAAAGAAAAACAAAACAAACAAAAAAAAACATTAAATCATATATTTGCTGCAGATCATGGGATATTTATAGGAACAAATGGAATTCCAGCTGTCTTGTATATGAACACACAGGTATCTGGAGACAAGGTGTTATTGTTCTCACTCGGGGTGCACGATAACTATCGGGCCGATAACAGGAAATTGATGACGTCATTCCGATAACTCCGATATCATGACAAATAGCCCCTGATAACATATATATTTACTCTAAGCCTTGAATGACCAGCAGTGAATGTTATGTTTAAGTGATGTCAGCATAATCAGAAAAATGATTTCTCAATAAGGAAAATCAAGAATACCCCCTCATGCCAGAAAACTCAGTCAGTCATAATTTGCGGTAGTTGCTGACTTGAATTGATATTCGCAGTATTTTCCCACATGTTACACATCAAAAATAGAAAAAATAAAAAAGGCCGAAAGAACAACTAGCCAACGAGGGAACGTGGGAATTTATGTTACACCTTGAATGCAGCATGCAGCACAGCGTGCTGATGAAAACAAACAACATGGCGGCGATTGTATGGAGCTTCTTTAAAGTTTCAGAAGAGATGAAAGTTCACTGGTTATTTTGAGACAAATGCTCCAATTGAATTCCACGAGGAGGGAAAAATAGCACAAGCTTTAATACATCAAACCTGATCAGCCATCTGAAACATAACCATCGCTTCCATGGAGTTTTGAGATAGCTCACATTAGCGCTAACACTAACGTGAGCAAGCCAGCAGCTAGTTTTCCCTGCCCCTCTCCTTCTGCTCTCCCTCATCTCTCTCATCTAAAGCTTCTATGAGATTTAAAAAAAAAAAAAAAAAAACTACTGAACCTCATTTACTTTTATTAAAGATATTCATTTGAATAGAACTACAAGCCAAAATCCTTTAAATGTAATTTTTTGTAACTATGGAGTGCACTTTTTCAGTTTGTTTACATGGACAAGTCTAACTTTTGTCAGTACATTATGCACTGTGCATTATTTTTTTTTATCGCCATTGAGAAATGCACTTTTTCAGTTTGTAATTTTGATGCATGTATTTTCATCAGTTCAAGAAGCCTTTATTTTTTATATCAGTCAGTAATGAACCTTATTTAAGTTGATGTGAGATATCAAATAAGGTTTGTTTGATAGCTTTACGAAAATGTTTGAAAGCCTTGCCAATAATTTTTCATTGGAAAAAATAAATATCTGTTTATTTAAAGAGTCATAAGATTTTTTGGATTTTGTTTATAGTATTGATGAAATGATCTTAAGTATGTGTGTGTATTATCAAGTTATCGGTATCAGCCTTTAGGAGCTGAAAGTTATTGGTTATCGGTATCGGTTTTAAAGAACACTTATCATGCATCCCTAGTTCTCACCACTTCCTGACTGTGTTTTAAAATATCAAAATAAGACACTGTAAAATAAAGCGATCAATCCCAGCAATAATAATGAAAAATAAAAAGAAACTAAGGTTACAGCCGTTATTTGAGCAAAATCGGTACTGCAAGCTGCTTCAATATGATAAAGACACTTGTTTACCATGGATTTAACAAAAAAAAAAATTTAAATATTAATATTGTTTTCAATTAAAGCAGTGGTCCTCAAACTTTTAATGCTGCGTACCATCTGAGAAACTGTTCAGCTCTCTTGTTATTGAGCTGGTTTAGTTTTTTTTTTTTTTTACTGAAAGGTTGGTTAAAAATGGCCAAATTGTTAAAAAGGGAGAAAGATGAAAATTGGCATTAGTGAGATAAATAGAACTGGATTTCCAAATCACATAATAAACAACACGGATCTATAGGCAGGCGTGGATTACTGGATTCATTATTACTGCTGAGACTCTTGCACATTGTACTCAGTTTTGGGACTGAGCGAAAGCACTTTGTGCAGCCTTGAACTTTACAAATCCAAGGAATGTTGTGAAGAAATCTGGTTCTTTGCAAAACCAAATCCAATTCTTTAACCCATTTAATCAAGTAAATTAACAATATCACTTTTAAAAACATTAATCTATCTGTTCCTTTGACAGAATTGTAGTTAATCAAAAATGCTGTATTGTTAATATTGATTGTCTGTATGCTTAAAGTGTTATCAAAACATGTTTTTTTTTTTTAACTTGGACAGCTTTTTTGATATAAAGGACTAATTGGCAGACATAATTTCAAAGGCTTACAATGTATACATAAAACCAAATGCTAGATAGATAGATAGATAGATAGATAGATAGATAGATAGATAGATAGATAGATAGATAGATAGATAGATAGATAGATAGATAGATAGATAGATAGATAGATAGATAGATAGATAGATGACTAACAATTCAAACACTGTGATGTCAACTCCCTGTTCTCTGTATAATAGATTACAGATGACTATAAACAAAAAATGCCTGCATTTCTATTTTAAGGCCTTACTGGAATAATAATGTAATGTTACTGATGTTGTGAGGCTTTATTATATCCAGTGACAAATGTACAGTAAGGAATGTAAAGGATTTTACTGATTTCAATCAAAGATTAGTGCCAGCGTTTTAAATGGAAAAGCAGATGTGGTAAATTATTAGCTATTTGTATACTATATAAAAACATAAGAGAAAAAAAAACAAGAAACTGAAAGAGTGTTAAAGACTGTATAAAAGAAAGAAAAAGTATGAGACATTTGAAGGGTTTTAATCAAGACCACAAAACAGAAGAGGATAAATAATGGCACTGCCGAGCTCTGCAGACACAATACGAGTCACCACAGTTATAACTAAAATACGTTTCATGAATCTGTGAGTCTTAAAATATGAGTCATACAAAAAAGAAAAAAACACATTAGGGAACTTAGACAATTTCTATTCGCAAACTCATATCAGTAAGCTTGTCAAAGCTCAAGTAAACAAATTTATATTTTCAGTTTTGTTTGGTTTTTGTTGATAAGCACCAAAATATTCAATTTACTATAAAAGAAAGATGGAGCCACATATTTATTTAAAAGCAAAAGAACAAAGCTATTCTATAAACATTAACTCAGTTTGTCTGTTATCGACTTCCTCCTCTGAGCTCTAATTATTTACAGATATGTGAGCAGACTCAAGAATCAAAGAAAGCACTATAACGAAGTGAAATTAGATTATCAAACAGCCCAAATTTCACAAAATGGAGGCCATAATTTTGGGTTCTTTGCTGAAGAAATAATAAATCAGTTATAGACTTGAAGCTGATGAGAACATCAACTGCTTGAGCTGCTGCTTTTTACAAATATGCCAGTAATAAAATCAAGAAGAGAAAACAATGTGAGATCAATTCACTATTTTACCCACCTGGAAAACTGACAGTTACTGAAGTGTGGCACTGGTTTGAGCTCAAACCAAAATAAAACGCATGACAAAGTTTATATTGGAAACTGAAAATGTGGTATTTTTTATTATTACAGCAAAACAGCTCATTAAAATGAATGCAGATTCATTTCCTTTTCACCATCTCACCAGTCTGAAGTTTTTTGTTTGTTTGTTTGTGTTTTTGCTTGCTAAGCTCCTGCAAATGTTTGTCAACTTATTATTCCACGAAGCGCTACCATTTTCTTTTTTTTTTAATAAGCATGTGACCAATCAAATCATAAAATGACATGTCACTTATTTTACTCTATTTGCTTGAGTTTTATTGCCTAGTGTAATTCTGTTTCTGTCGATAGCACTGCTTGTACAGCACTTCAGTCAGACCATGTTTTGGATGAGTTATAGAAATAAACTGATTAATTATTTTGTATAGGTCGTTTCCTTTCTACACCATCTTCTTAAACTTAAAAAAAAAAAAAATCTAAAAATCAGGAAAATTCACTCATCTGCAGCACTTCACAAACTAAACCCATTAATTAAGACAACTGTTTACTCATGATCTGATAATTAAGTAACTAATTTATCCACTGCATGGTAGTTATGTGCTACAAAACAAAGAAAATGACTACAACAAAGTTGGATACATCCAAGATTTGATCCTGCAGAGGTAATTTAAGCCCCAGAATGAGTAGTATGGACACATTTAACTTAATTACAGTGAGAATTCAAGATAAATACTGGCATGAAGTGAGCATAGCATGTCATAAACATACTATTATACAGTATTGCAGTGTTGTATGGATATCGGAAAGATCCAGTCTGCTGTTTTTTTTATTTTTTGTGGGCCCTGGGGGAGGGCCAGCTAAAGCATTGCTCCAGCCTAGTGGCAGGCAGGAAAATAAAAGCCACATAATATAATCTGAGCAGTGAGAGGCAGCCCTCTGTCTAAAACGTGAACATACACATACACACACATACACACACACAAACACACAGGAATTTAAGATGGAAACCCTTAATCTGCACCATGCCTGCGTCAGTTCTCGTGATATTTCTGAGAAAAGGCAGTGAGATTTTTTTTTTTAACAGTTTTCAGTACAAGGAGGAAGAGGAAGAGAGAGAGAGAGAAGCCACAATATTAATAATAAAATGTATCCTGCTTCGCACAATAAATAAATAAAATCCAAATATGCAGCAACCACTTCTGACCTTGGGTATATCCTGTTTTTCAAAAATTAAAAAGCCTACAAGTCCCTCTCAAGGGAAAGACAAAAAAAAGAAGAAAAAAAAAACTCCCATTGATACAATAAATTAAGATTCAAAACAGGGGACATTACAAAAATATACAGCCACAGATGGAATATTAAATATGCCCCACGCCACACATGGAGGATTTTTGTCCAAATTATTATTATTATTTTTATCTCGAGAGCAGCCCATATTTTGGCCTAGCTTTAAGTCCTCTAGATGTATCCTGGGTTTAAGGCAAGACTAATCCTCGCTATTTCAAGTAGGAAAGGGAAGGAAAAAAAACTCAACATTTCCCCTTCACACAATAAATACATTCCTCCTTAAACTGTGCCAATTACAGCTGGAGACAAAATGTCGGGGAGGGGGATTTGATAATAATATCAATATGCTTCCCATTATCAGCAACTGCTGCTCCACCTAGTCCATGTCGAAATACTTATATCTTTAATATTACGATGATGAAATTAATTTTCGAAAATGGACAACGACGACGTCGCGACACGATGTCATTTTTTTTTTTTTTTTTTTTTTTGAGAAAATGTGCACGACTTGAAAAGTTTCCTGACATTTTCAGGCAGCCAAACCTTCGAAAAAATAATTTTATTTAGCTAATGTGCTGTTGTGGGTGGGGGTTGGTAGCCCGGGGGAGAAGAGACTGTCGACACGACACACACAAAGAAATTAATCATTAACATGGCGAAAATATTAGAAATAATAAACTAGAATTCAACGGCTAAGTCTCCGATATGAACCGAAGCGACTGCTATGAGTAACAGCCGACTGTTTCCCCCTGAAAAATAAAAAATATCAACTGATTATTTTCATCTCCGGTCGGAGGAAAAAAAAGTTAAGCCTGGTTGAATAAAGTTATAATTGCAGTCAGAGCAACTCTCGGTGCCTGGGTTTGCCCGATATGGGAAAACAATCAATACGACATGGCCAAACTAAATGAAATTAAACGCGAGATTGGACTCCAAATCACGGCGACACATAGATAAAATATTCCTCCGTCAACAGGTCCGAAAATATCCAGATACAAGCGCCCTAAATCGACATTTATTTGGAAATTATATCGGCTTTACCTGTATTGCATTGTGCTCCATTGCAGTCCTGCATTCCCTCTCACAGAGGCCCCTCTCCGGTTACACCGCCGGGACTCGCCGACACACAAACAAACGCACCACAAAGGGGGAAAGGGAGGGGGGATTTTTTTTTTCTTTTTTTTCTCTCTCTCTCGCTCTCTCTCTATCTTTTTGGGAAAATTGAACAGGATCTAGGTGTGGCTAAAGTTTGCCACAGCGTACTACTTTAATGCTAAAGTCACATTTAATGGGGAGTTGTGGCATCTTTTTCTTCAGTGTGTGACGTATTTCCGACTGAAATGGAGTACGAGGGCGGGGTTTAACTACGGCAGGAGATAAAATCAAAATCAAGCGAATACAAATGTATAACTTCGTTATTATAAGATCAGTAAAATTCCAGCAAATATTCTGCGGATATCCAGCAACTTCTAGAACTTATCGCTTGTCATTAACTAGAATAAGTTCTATATGAGATTAAAGTCATGATGCCAGAGAGCAGAGAAAACTTCCTGGTTTGTGAGAGAGGACAGAGTACCCTTCCATGAAAATAAATAAATAAAAAAGAACTCATAACTATCTCTAAAATAACTTAAAAATGACAAGTTAATGGCAAACATTATTACTTATAGCATGTGTGCCACAAATTAGAGTCTTGATTTTTGATTTATTTACATATTTCACATAATTAAACAAATGAAAATGGCACACATAAAAAATGCTGTCCCCTTAACCTTTATTTATATAATTATTTAGACCACTTAATTATTCATATAACTCAAAGTAGCTCTCAATACCCTCTCTCCACCTCCCAACAGGTATTTTGTCTACTGTTTCTGAGCAAACAACTCTAGCTTTCTCATGTATAAAGGCTGTCTTCTTTATGCTGCATTTTTTCACATATTTCTGCACATGTTCAGCAGGATTAAGTACAGGACTCATTTTTTTTCTTTTTATTTTATTTTAAGTCGCCATTCTAAGGTTCTTCCAGCTGTATTTTTAGTCATGACCCTATTGGAGGACCCATGAACTGCGACTGAGACTGAGCTTTCTGACACTGGGCAGCATGTTTCACCTTGAGATGTCTTGAACGTGTACTGCACATATTCAAGCCCCCCCAAGCCACATGCAACAAGAGCGTTCTAAACATAACTCATCTCCCTCCATGTTTCTGGACAGGTATGGTCTTCTTTTCTTTGAAATCTTAATTTTTCCAGATGTGAACATATAGCTGCTGTAACTTGCCAAAACACTCCAGTTTTGCCTCCAGTCTAAAGATCAGTCTCCCATAACCTTTGTGTTTTGTCAACATGTGTTTTAGAAACTGGTGTTTGGCTTTTTAAGTCCCTCTTTTGATATTGGGGTCCTCCTTGGTCTTCTTCCATGAAAGTCATTGTCTCTCAATAGGTGACGAATGCTGCAACCAGACACTGACATGCCTTCACCTTGGAGAGCAGCTAGAATGTATTTGGATGTTTTCTTGGCTGTTTGTCTACTATCTACAATATTAATATGATCAATCTGGAGTTTTATTTCCTCTTGCAGGTTAAATAATTAGTTTGAAACATTACAATGATGCAATTATTTGTGATCATTTCAGGGAAACAACAAATTTGTCCAGGCTATTTTAGAATATTATTCCAAAACAAAACAATAAAACCTTTCTTTTCAAACTCACATTGGTTTACCTATTGGTTTACATTGAACATGAGACAGGTGCTTTTAATGCACTCACTTTTTAGGAGAAATGAAACATCGTTTCAGTGAGCTGCAAGGTTGCAAGCAATAGCAAGGCCAAACAACACAAAGATGCTTCTGCAACAAAGTCTTTAATGTGATATGATTGAAACGACAAACCATTATGAAGCACGATCGTGTAGGGTGGTGTACAAGGAGTATTTTTTTTCATTCAAACTGAAACTGAAAATATATATTTTTTGATTTTTAACACCTACACAGTTCTGTGCCCATAGCACACCCTTTTAAGAATCCTTTCACCTGAGCGCTGAAGCTGTTTTCATGGAACTGTTTAGCAAAAACTGAAGCAAACCTTTCAACCATCACCTAACAGAAAAACCACATCAAGCTTGTTTCTGTTGCTGACCTGGGGTGTGTAAAGGACATTTCCCATGGTCATAACAAGCTGGTGGTTTTGTTACATTTAATCACTGCAATATTCTTAGAAGTGATTACAAGCCAGAAACAAAGCTTTGTGTGATGTGTGATTGTGACAGTAATTCTACAGTCACCCTTTCAATGGGTCATTTAATACTTTATAATGCTGAATGGAAGATTTCTTTTGTTACTTCTTGTTGCCATACAATCAGTCACCGCTAGATGGCAGCATATCACAAAGATTCCACCTCAAGCCTCACTATACAGTAGATGAGTGTGATGAACGACCGGTGATTATCAACAGGTGGATTAATAGACAGCACGGTGGTTAGCAGATCCCCTTTAACCTATCTAGGATTAAGTAGTGATAGATCATGGATGTAAAGACAACTTTGTAGTCTAAAATAAAAGAGGGGGTAGAGGGTACATCATTTACTGAGGCTTACAGTCCTTGTGCAGTCCCCTCTTTCTGGCCTGCTTTCCTGTCAGCATACTTTAAATAAATGCAAGTAGTGACACAAAACATTCTGATAAAAGTACCAGACAATAATATACCAGCTTTATTTATAAAGCACTTTGGAACTGCTACAGCGGATCAAAGTGCTGTTCGGCAAATAAATAGAAGGTATAAAAATAAGACATAATAAAACAGAACTTTCATAAAACATACAAATAAAATATAAATAAAATAAGTTAAAAATGATTGCAAAGTGAAAATGATTAAACCGAGTAACCCCATGACCCTACATAGGACTAAACAGGTGTGGATAATGGATGGGTGAATTAACCCCAAAAAAAAAACAAACAAAAAAAAAAACTCACATTTATCTGATCAAATTGTCAGTTTCTCACTTAGATCATTTATTTTTCTGACTTGGGGTGGATCTGGCTCTGGAGTAGGTTGTCCTCCAAACAAAAAGTTGTGAGTTATTTCTGCAGCTCTGACGCACGCTGAAGTGTCCTTGGTCAAGACATTGAAACTTTCCCAAGTACAAGTGCCATTGTAGAATGAACAAGAGACACATTGTAAAGCACTTTCTGAAACCTAAATAAGGTTCAAAGAGCAGTCTATCTATCATTGCTCCCTTTGGCTGGAAAGCATTGTCAGGCCAGTCAGTCGTACTCCTACTTCCTGTTGCTGGATTGTCTAAGTTATGTTTAAGGATCTCTTAGCTTTAGTTTTTGTCATGAGAGTCATTATGAGGATATTCAACAGAGAAACAGATCCCAGTACAGCTGCCAGTGCAACACGGCTGGACTAGGTTTGTGTGAGAGAAAATGTTCAGTCTTGAGGCTTGCATAATTCAGTTTAATTCATTTTTATCCATAAATCCACCTCAAAAGTGAAAAGTGGGGGGTTTTCACATGGAGAGAAACACAACAAATACTTATGAGCAGCATTTTCCTAACAGCAAACTTGAAAGAATTGCCTGTTCCCAAAAAGAAATCTCTTAGAGAACCGGACTCAGGAAGGATGACCATGTGGTTTAAGCAGTTTCTGGGTGTGAGAACAGGAAAGCTGTATCAACAAACACAGGGGCATGAGGCCAGAAATAGTTGCTAGAAAACAAAAAGGAGAAAAACAAAGACATAAGAAAAACATGGAGATGTAAAGAGAGCCGAGTGAGGAGAGATGCAACATGGGGGATCCTCCAAGAGTCTCGGCCAAAAGCAGTGCAATTACAAGGATGGCTTAGAGTCTGTCAAACCAGTCTTAACTATAAGCTTTATCAGAAAGGAAAGCTAGATGTCAAACCATAAGGTAGTGGAGGAGCTTTGTGCTCTGTTGGGACAATATGAGGTCTTTAGGAAACAGTGGACATTGGTTCTTAAATCAAACTGTTGCTGGCAGTTAGTTTTCTTCAGATGGAGTGTTTGAATGGAAATGTGATGGTTTAGTATAGTGTTGTAATTAATCGCCATATTATTCATATAATGACAGAGTGTAATGTGAATAGAGGATCTTATAAAGTCACATAACAACGATGTATAATTACCGTAAATATGAGACACTTAATGTCTGAACAGAGCAAAAGAATGGAAGATTGGATAAATTTGAGCCCTCAGCGGTGGTGTTTGAGCAGAGTTAAAAAATGTCTGATGGAGAATTTGTCTGGCACCCCAGACAACTAACATGAGGTACCAGTAGGGAACTGAGAGAAGGGGATGTGATGAAAGTATCTGTTTTATAACAAGCCACGGATCTTTCCTGAACTGCTTTCTTGCATAGAGCAAAATCAAACCAATCTCGTGACAGAGTGTGCACCAGCTACGTTGGGGGGCAAGGCCAGGACTTCAGGCAGGCTAGTCCAGTATCCACATCCATTTCTTTATAATGTGTGCAGAATGTGGTTTTGTACTGTTTTGTTGAAAAAAAATGAATGGGCCTCCCTGGAAACTATGTAATTTTGAAAACAACAGTTGAAGTGCAATGAATTGAGCTAAATAGAATTTATTAATATTCTATTAATCCCCAAAGGGAAAGCGTGTTATCGCAGTGTAAATTACAAAAGAAAATTGGATAACCCTTAAGTTTTAAAATAAATATCACTTGGCATACTGTTGAAGGGTAGGAAGTGCAGCAGAGAGGCAGGTGTGGATGAAATCTCTGGAGATCATTGTGATCTTTGATCTTGAATTGTTGCGTTGATGATGTTGCCCAGAACACTGGCAGGTAACAAGGGTGAACTCTCTCAGTAGATAATCTGTGTCGAGAAGTTCCTGGAGTCTGGAATATGTTTTTGCAACCACGTTTCAAAAGATGTGCTGTGCTGTGTCCCTATCAGTGCTACAAGCTCATCTATTTTCCTTTTCAGGGATCTCACACTCCCTACAGCAAATGAGGAGAAAAATGGTTGCACTCTGTCCCTACTAATATTCTCTTACACACACCCACACACCCACATATATATATATATATATATATATATACATATATATATATATATATATATATATATATATCATATATATATATATATATATACATATATCAGGTCTGTCAAATTCTGTTTAACACCACTATTTTTTAATAAGTGTATTTACAGTCAACGTGTGGGACAGACATGGCGACAGAAAAGGGTCATATGAACGACAAGTTTAGCTTTAAGGTGCTGCCAGATGGGTCTGTTGACAAGAAAAAGGTTATTTGTATTTGTTGTCGCTGTGAATTAAGTTGCCACCGCAGGAGCACAGTAAACTTCGTTTCAACATTCACATTTGCTTTTTTTTCTCTTTAAACTTTAATAGCGTCATGAAAACGCTACTGATTTGATCCAGGTTGGTATTATTTAGTAGATATAAGTGTGCCAGACATTTCACAGGTGTCATCAACCCTCCAAGCTCAGTGAGTGTGGCAAAAACTCTAAGAAACAGCACCGAATGTCCTTCTGAGTACTTTGCTGCTGCTGCTGCTGTGGAGTTTAGGGACCGTCAGCAAGTTACTGCAGTGAAGCAGCAGCCCCGACTAAATACACTAAGAGGCATGATGAATTAAAGCCCCAAAAAGCATTGGTGGACTTCCGGTTTTCAAACTAAAGGCTTAAAAATAATAGAATAAAGCAGATCCCCGTGACCCTGTATAGGACAAAGTGGGTATAGATGATGGATGGATCGATAAACAGAACATTAAAAAAATGCAAATAATGTGCAATTAATCACGAGTTAACTATGAAAATCTTTTGATTAATCGGGATTAATCTGACAGATTTATATATATATATATATATATATATATATATATATATATATATATATATATATATATATATTTATTTATTTATTTTTTCTGGTATACAACTTCGACCTCTTCTTTTCAACTTGCTGCATGCGAACTATCATGGCAATTTATCATAACAAATGTTAAAAATGCCAGAATTACCAGCAGAAATCCATGAAATCCATGCTCCAAAATCAAAATGTACTTCTCTGAATTAATGAAGACCAGGGTGTAAATGACCTCTGTCATGGGCAAAACCATACTGTTACATAGCCTGGCGTTTGGTACTGTAATTATAATCTGAATTTATTCAAGCTCTAACCTTACACCTCCAAAGATCACTACAAGTTGCTATTTAATTTCAGTTTAATTTATTAATTCAATTCAATCCAATTCAATTCAATTCAATTCAATTTAATACAGATAATTTCAGTTATGTTCTGTAGTACATGTTGCAAAGTCTAGCCCAAGAAACCAATCATTACATTCAACTTACACTTCAGTTCGATTCAAACACACTGACAGTGACAGTGGAGAGGAAACTCCCCATTTTAATATGACATCCAGAGACATCCAGCAGAACCAGATTCAGAAAGAGCTACCGGTTGGGTGGTGCTTGGGCAGGACAGATATGACAACAAGCAAAAATCCTGGACCAGCAACACTTGCTATGAGACAAAAGAAAAAGACACATAGTAATAGATAGTTAATTATTACATACAAATGCTTAAAAGAAGCTTTTCATTCTCGCCCTCAGGAGCCACCCATGTGACGCACTAGCTGGGTGTTGCCTTTCACCTTTTGTTTTTTTTTGTTTGGTTATTTAGTGCAGCCATTCCCAAACTTCAGAATACCAAGGCCCAGTTTAAAATGTGAAAAATTTCCACGGCCCACCAAAACCTTTAATCACAACTGTGATCGACATACAGGACTAGGAACCATGATCCGATATTAATGTAAGGGGTCAACAAATAAGGTGACACTTGTCATATTAAGTTAAGATGACAGTAGAATAACACTTAACTGGTTTGTTTTATTACTTCTTAATGTTTTTTTAATCAAGTCATGAATATTTTACAGTAATTCAAAACATATTTAAAAAAGATCGAGGATTTAAAACACATTTGTTTAATTTTAATGACCTCTCACGGCCCACCTGCAGTCCCTCGATGGCCCACCAGGGGGCGGTGGCCCACATTTTGGGAATCTGGTTTGGTGGATAGGAAGTACACTCAGAATCTCCGGCATTATTGATTGGTGCTAAATTAAGAATCTGGTAGCCATCTGCAGGTGAAATGCTACAGCATGCACAGCAGTAAGGATTCCTGGAATTCAGCTAGAAGACAGTGAACCAGTAATGCCAACATTTCTGATCTGTGCTGGCACACGTTCTTAAAAAAAAAAAAAGAAAAAGAAAAAACAAACAAAGTCCTTGCTTAAGTAATATGAAAGGAGCACTGTTTTTAACTCAATGATCTAAAAAGAGATGTGTCACTACTTACTGCAATACCTTTGAGGGGTACACATTAACTGTGTACTCTCGGGTGCTTTCCAACAACATTACTACCCTGCACATTGTGTATCATTCAAACTCTGCTTTGTAAATGCAATTAGTATAATATTAGCCAGAGCTACATAAATATAAACGCTGCAGTCATTTAATAGTCTGATCAGTTCTACGGGGGTGGTTATTAAATCCTACGACTGGCTTTAAAAGTCAAACCAGCGTCACAGTCAGTTCTTATCCATCACACCTGATATTCACATTTAATTGTGTCGTTCTGCCTCTAAGTCTTCTTCTCTCAATCTTCACTGTGTGTTTCTGCGTGTCAGGAGTGGTTTAAATGCATATAAAGTTTATTTGCAAAAAAGAAGCTTAGTACAGACTTGCGCTATGTCTGGGATTTTTCTAAGCCAATCATGAAAAATCAGAGAACAAAGGAAAGAGCAGAGCTTTTATACTTTCATGTCCAGGCATATCTAAGTTGTAGTTGTATTCAATCAAACTCCCTTTTTTCAGATTCCCAGCTCTCATCTTCTCTAAACATGGACAGTACCGTCTCAAATTTACAGTTGGAATCGATCAAAAACTCTCTATGACAAATTCCCATCTCTCGTCTCTTCTTGACCATGAACGGTACTCTATTTTTCTGAAAAGGCAGGATATGGACTCAGTAAACCTACAAACTTGCAGACAGAGTAATCTCACACACCAACATGAACTCATTGACTCTACAGAATATGGTCAAACTTATAATAAGATCATATTCTTTCAGAACACCACAAATGCAACCACATTTTACTGTTATTCTTAGACATTAAATTGGCTCCTCTATGCTTGATCGAAGACAAAAGGAGTGTTCTTCTTCTAAATACAGGGGTACCTCTACTTACAAACGTCTCTACATACGTAATTTTCAGGTTACGAGACGTCTCAACGGGAAAATATTACCTCGTGTTACGAAAGAAATTTCAGGATACGAAAGGCAAAAATACAGTACGCGCTGCTACTCCCAACTTCCAGAGTTTACCGAACGTAAACATACTTGTAGCTGCCAGGAAGATGCTATCGCCTAGCAAACCTCCTGGCATCCCAGTGACATTTTAGGAAAATTCCATGAAGTTTCAGAATTTGTTGAAAAAAATAGAAATAGTGTTCATTATGATGATGTTTGCCTTGCACATTTTTGAAGGATTGTTAAAAGCCGACAAAAGCAAACGTCCTTGGACCGGTTCTTTACAAAACATCAGGTAAAAACCACTGCTGAGAGAGAACATGAACTGAAGAAGGCAAAAGGTGACGATGATAGGAGTTAAAGGTGGGGTAGGTGTTCTTTTTTTTCAGCACTTTTTACAATATTGCCTGAAAACCTTTTCACATTCCCATTGCACCCACTGAAATAAAATGTTTGCATAAAAAACTAAACGTTTTGGTCCAGTCTATAGGGTATAATCAGAGAAAAACTCTGACCAATCAAAATAGTGATCATCATTACTTTTATTGGCTGCCTAATACGTCCATCAAATATCAATGCACTCCCACCCCTCCCTCTCTCCCTGCGGTTCATGTAGTAGTGAATCGTGTGAAGGCGTGGTTTCGAGGGGTGAGCTGAAGAGGAAGGAGGCGGAGCCTTTGGGAGGAGGGAGGGAGTGTATATTTTCAAAATCTCACTTGAGTTGGATTGCTGGAACCGTTTTTTTCAAAGAACACCCACCCCACCTTTAAAAGGTAAATGAATGTAATTTTTATTCTTTACTTTATTCTTTGTTTTTTATTATGTACAACTCTCATTTTATGTTTATTGTGCAGTAATTTAACGATAACATGTATTAGTTACATGTTTTGATGCATTTTTTTGATTTATAAAAAAAAATTTATGTCCGAATTTTGGGGGGCTAGGAACGGATTAGGGCATTTACATGGAAAACGCGTCTCTGCTTATGTAATTTTCAGGTTACGAAACTACTTCCAGAACCAATTAATTTCGTAAATAGAGGTACCACTGTACAAAGACACAAAATTAAATGCATTTGGAATCCAGCTTGTGTTACAGGAAGGTTCCAGAGTTCAAACAACCAGAGGTCCATTATTACACGGTAAGTAGGGTAAAAGTCTGTTAGGGACTAAAATGAAGTGAATCACAGCAGTTTGAGAGAACAGAGTGAGAACAGAATATGCGTTTCTAGCTTAATGGCAGTTAATGTTAGCATGTGGGCATGGGGGGAGGGGGGGGAATGAAACTATGTCGAAATAAATTCTTATTAGTTAAAATGGACCTAAAGTTTGAATCAGCTAAAGTGGAATTATTATTGTTATTATTATTGAGTCTTGTGAGAGATTTAAAATGACAGTTTATTTTGATTTAGCTCCATTGAACCAAATGCTAACTTTAACTGCCATTTTCCTGCAAACACATATTCTGTTCTAACTCAAAACTGCTTGGGCTCGAGTTGTTTTGGTCCCTAACATAAGTTTCTACTCCTCACGATCTAATAATAGACCTAGGGCTGTTCTAACTGGAATGCTCCTTTAACCAGCTTATTTCATCTGTGAAATTTTGCAGTTCATTTCATTTAGTTGAATGTGAAGAAATCTTTAAAGGTTCATGGTTTTAATTTTAAAGCATTTCTTCTGGCAAGATCCTTGCTCAGGATGGGGGAATTGGACTGAAGGAAAGATTATATGAAGCTTGAATCTGGACTCTGTCGGGAAGAATGGGCTTGATTTAATTACATTGAATTGGAATATGATTGACCCTGTGATAGACTGCCGACCTGTCCAGGGTGTACCCTTGCCTTTCGCCCTAAGAGAGCTGGAATAGGCTCCAGCAGATCCCTGTGACCCTGCAGAGGATTGAGCGGGTATAGAGGATGGATGGATAGATGGATGGAAAGGATGGATGGAATCTGATTGAACCTAATTGGATTGTCTTTGATTGGGCTGGACTGGAATTGTCCTCTGTGCAAAGTGCCTTGAGATTACTTTTGTTGTGAACTGGCACTATACAGTTAAAAGTGAGTTGAAACTTGAAAATTGTATTGAGGAAATTACTGGTGTATATGGCAGGATTCTGTAATGACAGCACTGACAGAACAGATGGTCATGACATAAACAAGATTGGTGAACAGACTTCAAATTTTATTAAAACTTAATCAGTACAGATATAGTTTAATAATTTAGTTGATTAAAGCATACATACAGAACTTAAATAAATAACACTGAATACAAATAAATAAATAACAAGAACAGCATCACTGCCCCTCAACATTTGGGTTGTAAGAACTCCTACTGCCAAAGGAAGACACATGAAAAAAAAAAAAATTGAGCCCAGACCTCAGCTTCAACCAATCCTTTCAGAGTTTTTCTAAATTATCACTGATGTAAAGTTTCTGATTTATTTGTCATTAGCTACAGGGTAAAGATAAGAAGACAAAGCAGCAGATGGAACAGACACGGCCTGAAGGAGCACATATCACTGCTGGCTGCTGAAGTTGTGGTGGATTGTGCTGTTGTGGTCAGTGCAGTAGTTGTAGAAGTGGTTGATGCAGTAGTGGTAGTGGCTGTCGTAGGTGCGGTAGTGGTTGTCGTAGGTGGAGTAGTGGTAGTGGTTGTCGTAGGTGCAGTAGTGGAAGTGGTTGTCATAGGTGGAGTAGTGGTAGTGGTTGTCGTAGGTGCAGTAGGGGTAGTGGTTGTCGTAGGTGCAGTAGTGGAAGTGGTTGTGGTAGTGGTTGTCGTAGGTGCGGTAGTGGTAGTGGTTGTCATTGGTGCAGTAGTGGTAGTGGTTGTTGTAGGTGTGGTAGTGGTTGTCGTAGGTGCGTTAGGGGTAGTAGTTGTAATAGGTGCGGTAGTGGTTGTCGTAGGTGCAGTAGTGGTAGTGGTTGTCGTAGGTGCGGAAGTAGTTGTCGTAGGTGCAGTAGTGCTAGTGGTTAAGGTAGGTGCGGTAGTGGTAGTGGTTGTCGTAGGTGTGGTAGTGGTTGTCGTAGGTGTCGTAGGCGGTGCAGCAGTAGTTGTGGTTGGTGCAGCAGTAGTTGTGGTTGGTGCAGCAGTAGTTGTAGTTGGTGCAGCACTAGTTGTGGTTGGTGCAGCACTAGTTGTGGTTGGTGCAGCACTAGTTGTAGTTGGTGCAGCAGTAGTTGTGGTTGGTGCAGCAGTAGTTGTAGTTGGTGCAGCAGTAGTTTGCAGTAGTTTGGTGGCAGCAGTAGTTGTGGTTGGTGCAGCAGTAGTTGTGGTTGGTGCAGCAGTAGTTGTGGTTGGTGAAGCAGTAGTTGTAGTTGGTGCAGCAGTTGTTGTAGTTGGTGCAGCAGTTGTTGTAGTTGGTGCAGCAGTAGTTGTAGCAGTAGTTGTGGTTGGTGCAGCAGTGCAGCAGTAGTTGTGGTTGGTGCAGCAGTAGTTGGTTGTAGTTGGTGCAGCAGTAGTTGTGGTTGGTGCAGCAGTAGTTGTGGTTGGTTCAGCAGTTGTTGTAGTTGGTGCAGCAGTAGGTGTGTGGGTGCAGCAGTAGTTGTGGTTGGTGCAGCAGTAGTGTGGTGCAGCAGGTTGGTTGTGCAGCAGTAGTGGTTGGTGCAGCAGTAGTTGTGGTTGGTGCAGCAGTAGTTGCAGCAGTAGTTGTGGTTGGTGCAGCAGTAGTTTAGTTGTTAGTTGGTGCAGCAGTAGTGTAGTTGTGGTGGCAGCAGCAGTAGTTGTGGTTGGTGCAGCAGTAGTTGTTGTTGGTGCAGCAGTAGTTGTAGTTGGTGCAGCAGTAGTTGTAGTTGGTGCAGCAGTTGTTGTAGTTGGTGCAGCAGTAGTTGTGGTTGGTGCAGCAGTAGTTGTGGTTGGTGCAGCAGTAGTTGTGGTTGGTGCAGCAGTAGTTGTGGTTGGTGCAGCAGTAGTTGTGGTTGGTGCAGCAGTAGTTGTGGTTGGTGCAGCAGTAGTTGTGGTTGGTGCAGCAGTAGTTGTGGTTGGTGCAGCAGTAGTTGTGGTTGGTGAAGCAGTAGTTGTGGTTGGAACACCAGTTGTTGTAGTTGGTGCAGCAGTAGTTGTGGTTGGTGCAGCAGTAGTTGTGGTTGGTGCAGCAGTAGTTGTGGTTGGTGCAGCAGTAGTTGTGGTTGGTGCAGCAGTAGTAGTTGTAGTTGGTGCAGCAGTAGTTGTTGTTGGTGCAGCAGTAGTTGTAGTTGGTGCAGCAGTAGTTGTAGTTGGTGCAGCAGTAGTTGTAGTTGGTTGGTGCAGCAGTTGGTGCAGCGTAGTTGTGGTTGGTGCAGCAGTAGTTGTGGTTGGTGCAGCAGTAGTGGTTGTAGTTGGTGCAGCAGCAGTAGGTTGGTGTGGTTGGTGCAGCAGTAGTTGTGGTTGGTGCAGCAGTAGTTGTGGTTGGTGCAGCAGTAGTTGGTGCAGCAGTAGTTGTGGTTGGTGCAGCAGTAGTTGTGGTTGGTGCAGCAGTAGTTGTGGTTGGTGCAGCAGTAGTTGTGGTTGGTGCAGCAGTAGTTGGTGCAGTGCAGTAGTTGTGGTTTGGTGCAGCAGTAGTTGTGGTTGGTGCAGCAGTAGTTGTGGGTGGTGGTTGGTGCAGCAGTAGTTGTGGTTGGTGCAGCAGTAGTTGTAGTTGGTGCAGCAGTAGTTGTGGTTGGTGCAGTGCAGCAGTAGTTGTGGTTGGTGCAGCAGTAGTTGTAGTTGGTGCAGCAGTAGTTGTGGTTGGTGCAGCAGTAGTTGTAGTTGGTGCAGCAGTAGTTGTGGTTGGTGCAGCAGTAGTTGTGGTTGGTGCAGCAGTAGTTGTGGTTGGTGCAGCAGTAGTTGTGGTTGGTTTGCAGCAGTAGTTGTGGTTGGTGCAGCAGTTAGTTGTAGTTGGTGCAGCAGTTGTTGTGGTTGGTGCAGCAGTAGTTGTGGTTGGTGCAGCAGTAGTTGTGGTTGGTGCAGCAGTAGTTGTGGTTGGTGCAGCAGTAGTTGTGGTTGGTGCAGCAGTAGTTGTGGTTTGGTGCAGCAGTTTTGTAGTTGGTGCAGCAGTAGTTGTGGTTGGTGCAGCAGTAGTTGTGGTTGGTGCAGCAGTAGTTGTAGTTGGTGCAGCAGTAGTTGTGGTTGGTGCAGCAGTAGTTGTGGTTGGTGCAGCAGTAGTTTGTAGTTGGTTGCAGCAGTAGTTGTAGTTGGTGCAGCAGTAGTGGTGGTGGTTGCAGTGTTTTGGTGCAGCAGTAGTTGTGGTTTGGTGGCAGCAGTAGTTGTGGTTGGTGTTGGTGCAGCAGTAGTTGTGGTTGGTGCAGCAGTAGTTGTAGTTGGTGCAGCAGCTAGTTGTGGTTGGTGCAGCAGTAGTTGTAGTTGGGTGCAGCAGTAGTTTGTGGTTGGTGAGCAGCAGTAGTTGTGGTTGGTGCAGCAGTAGTAGTAGTTGTGTAGTTGGTTGGTGCAGCAGTAGTTGTGGTTGGAAGCAGCAGTTGGTGGTAGTTGGTGGTGCAGCAGTAGTTGTGGTTGGTGCAGCAGTAGCAGTAGTTGTGGTTTGGTGGCAGCAGTAGTTGTGGTTGGTGCAGCAGTAGTTGTGGTTGGTGAAGCAGTAGTTGTAGTTGGTGCAGCAGTAGTTGTGGTTGGTGCAGCAGTAGTTGTGGTTGGTGCAGCAGTAGTTGTAGTTGGTGCAGCAGTAGTTGTAGTTGGTGCAGCAGTAGTTGTGGTTGGTGCAGCAGTAGTTGTGGTTGGTGCAGCAGTAGCAGTAGTTGTAGTTGGTTGGCAGCAGTAGTTGGTGTAGTTGGTTGTGCAGCAGTAGTTGTGGTTGGTGCAGCAGTAGTTGTGGTTGGTGCAGCAGTTGTTGTAGTTGGTGCAGCAGTAGTTGTGGTTGGTGCAGCAGTAGTTGTGGTTGGTGCAGCAGTAGTTGGTGCAGCAGTAGTTGTAGTTGGTGTGGTGCAGCAGTAGTTGTGGTTGGTGCAGCAGTAGTAGTTGGGGTTGGTGCAGCGTTTGTAGTTTGTTGGTTGGTGCAGCAGTAGTTGTTGTGGTTGGTGCAGCAGTAGTTGTGGTTGGTGCAGCAGTAGTTGTAGTTGGTGCAGCAGTAGTTGTAGTTGTGTGCAGCAGTTGTTGTAGTTGGTGCAGCAGTTGTTGTAGTTGGTGCAGCAGTTGTTGTAGTTGGTGCAGCAGTAGTTGTGGTTGGTAGCAGCAGTAGTTGTGGTTGGTGCAGCAGTAGTTGTAGTTGGTGCAGCAGTAGTTGTGGTTGGTGCAGCAGTAGTTGTGGTTGGTGCAGCAGTAGTTGTGGTTGGTGCAGCAGTAGTTGTGGTTGGTGCAGCAGTAGTTGTAGTTGGTGCAGCAGTAGTTGTGGTTGGTGCAGCAGTAGTTGTGGTTGGTGCAGCAGTAGTTGTGGTTGGTGCAGCAGTAGTTGTGGTTGGTGCAGCAGTAGTTGTGGTTGGTGCAGCAGTAGTTGTGGTTGGTGCAGCAGTAGTTGTGGTTGGTGCAGCAGTAGTTGTGGTTGGTGCAGCAGTAGTTGTGGTTGGTGCAGCAGTAGTTGTGGTTGGTGCAGCAGTAGTTGTGGTTGGTGCAGCAGTAGTTGTAGTTGGTGCAGCAGTAGTTGTGGTTGGTGGTGCAGCAGTAGTGTGTGGGTTGGTGCAGCAGCAGTAGTTGTGGTTGGAGCAGCAGTAGTTGTGGTTGGTGCAGCAGTAGTTGTGGTTGGTGCAGCAGTAGTTGTGGTTGGTGCAGCAGTAGTTGTGGTTGGTGCAGCAGTAGTTGTAGGTTGGTGCAGCAGTAGTTGTTGGTGCAGCAGTAGTTGTTGTAGTTGGTGCAGCAGTAGTTGTGGTTGGTGCAGCAGTAGTTGTGGTTGGTGCAGCAGTAGTTGTAGTTGGTGCAGCAGTAGTTGTGGTTGGTGCAGCAGTAGTTGTGGTTGGTGCAGCAGTAGTTGTGGTTGGTGCAGCAGTAGTTGTGGTTGGTGCAGCAGTAGTAGTTTGTTAGTTGGTTGCAGCAGTAGTTGTGGTTGGTGCAGCAGTTGCAGCAGTAGTTGTAGTTGGTTGCAGCAGTAGTGTAGTTGGTGCAGCAGTTGTGTAGTGTGGTTGGTGCAGCAGTGGTGCAGCAGTAGTTGTGGTTGCAGCAGTAGTGCAGCAGTAGTTGTGGTTGGTGCAGCAGTAGTTGTGGTTGGTGCAGCAGTAGTTGTGGTTAGTTGGTTGCAGCAGTAGTTGTGGTTGGTGTGCAGCAGTAGTTGTGGTTGGAGCAGCAGTAGTTGGTGCAGCAGTAGTGGTTGGTGCAGCAGTAGTAGTTGTGGTTGGTGCAGCAGTAGTTGTGGTTGGTGCAGCAGTAGTTGTGGTTGGTGCAGCAGTAGTTGTGGTTGGAGCAGCAGTAGTTGTGGTTGGTGCAGCAGTAGTTGTGGTTGGTGCAGCAGTAGTTGTAGTTGGTGCAGCAGTAGTTGTGGTTGGTGCAGCAGTAGTTGTAGTTGGTGCAGCAGTAGTTGTAGTTGGTGCAGCAGTAGTTGTGGTTGGTGCAGCAGTAGTTGTAGTTGGTGCAGCAGTAGTTGTGGTTGGTGCAGCAGTAGTTGTGGTTGGTGCAGCAGTAGTTGTGGTTGGTGCAGCAGTAGTTGTGGTTGGTGCAGCAGTAGTTGTAGTTGGTGCAGCAGTAGTTGTGGTTGGTGCAGCAGTAGTTGTGGTTGGTGCAGCAGTAGTTGGTGCAGCAGTAGTTGTGGTTGGTGCAGCAGTAGTTGTAGTTGGTGCAGCAGTAGTTGTGGTTGGTTGCAGCAGTGCAGCAGTAGTTGTGGTTGGTTGCAGCAGTAGTTGTGGTTTGGTGCAGCAGTAGTTGTAGTGTGGTTGGTGCAGCAGTGCAGCAGTAGTGCAGTAGTTGGTGCAGCAGTAGTTGTGGTTGGTGCAGCAGTAGTGGTGCAGGTTGTAGTTGGTGCAGCAGTAGTGGTGGTGCAGCAGTAGTTGTGGTTGGTGCAGCAGTAGTTGTGGTTGGTGCAGCAGTAGTTGTGGTTGGTGCAGCAGTAGTTGTGGTTGGTGCAGCAGTAGTTGTGGTTGGTGCAGCAGTAGTTGTGGGTGGTGCAGCAGTAGTTGTAGTTGTTGCAGTTGCAAAAGCATTACACAAATTGGTGGTGCAACAGTTCGGTCCATTGGTGATTTTACCAACGTTGCTCATGAAAGGTAAAGTGCCCAGCTCTGAAGCAGCTGCACATGTATTTGGAGACACACAGCCCAGTGCTGGATATGATGTGGACCCATTTGTAACTGGATTTAAAAAAAAGAAAAAAAAAAAAAATAACTTTTTCAATACACACACACACACACACACACACACACACACACACATATATATATATATATATATATATATATATATATATATATATTTTTTTTTTTTTTTAAACAAGATAGTCTTAATGAGAACATTTCCTTTTAAAACAATGGGTTATAAAGTAATATATATGAGAATTAAGAGCTCTAGTTGATTTTTTGTCCTTTGATTATCAAGACCTTAATTGGAATTTGTGTGAAAGTGAAACCCAGACTGAAAGATGAGATTTCTTCAAGAATCCATGAAAACTCACCAGTTGCTTGGAAGCAGCTGGTCTCCTCTCCTGAACACTGTACTGAAGAGCTGCATTGAGAAGTGGAGGGGTCACAGATGACACAGCTCAGGCTGTTAGCTGGCTGAGGATCAGGGACTAAAACACAAAAATAACAAAAATGAATTTATTGTTTGAAGTTGTCTTTGTCTCCACAGATCAGCTGACACTGAACTTTACTTACAAGGTAGTGTTTGAGTGTTGCAGTCATCTGTGTTGCAGCACTGAGCAGATGCACGAGCACTCGAAACACCCAAGTTGACTGAAAATGTCACATTGCCTGTTGTTGAACAAAAGGAGGACGACGCACAGTCCTTGTAGATTTGTGTTCCTTCAGTTCCAGATGAAGTGGCTGCAAAGTCAAAGTGAAGTTTGTTCATGTTGATGGAAAACTCATGTAATTAGACAGCTCATGTAATGCATTTAATTCTGGAGTAATAAATGACACGAGGAGAAGAATACCTCGAATAGAAGCTGTTATACACATCGTCTCTGAGCCACATGTCTTTAATGTTGTACTTGAACATAGCTGATCTGTGCAGGCCTGACACTGGAGGGCTTCAGCTGCAATCAGGAAAAGAGCAGTGAATGAGAAGTGAAAATCTTGTCTTGGATCAATGAATAGACTTATTGACAGAAATCTGAATCTGTTTTGTAATTCTCTCCTAAACATAAATCTCTATGGGACTCTATACTGTCTATACAAAGATCTGATATGGACCAACAGCATGATTGCTGAAAAGAAAAGAAAAATAAAGGCAGACAGTCATCTGACAATAACATAATCAACATTAAATATAATTTTCTGCACCTAAGTGTGTTCTAATCATTGCATTTCATTACCTGTGCTGGAGATCGTCCAGATGAAAATCAGAGAAAAGATCAGCTTCATCGCGATGAAAAGGTGAGCGCTGCAGATTAGTAGTCTTGGTTTGTGACTGTAAACACTCTGAGCTGCGCTACATTTTATATACTATACAGATGACCTCACTGACAGGGTGTGCTGTCATCTTTATAGCTTAATTATTCAGACACCTTCTCTTTTGTCATAGCATCAGAACAACAAGCAAACACACCTTTTTGATTTCATCAAGACATTTGTCAAAAACTGAACGCCCTCCTCTTTTGTTCTGTCAGTATGCTGCACCCTTTGTATAAAGGAAAAATATGCATTTCACAATAAAAACACAACATTTAAATATTTAATTGAACAAAAATGTGATTTTAATCACCATGTACTCACTTTAACAAATAAAGGTAACCAAATAGGTTAATTGACTGAAAGAGCATCCTAGAGAGGCGGAGGGTCAACAGTCGGTGAAAATCTGTTTGCAAATTGAGAAATAATTTCAGAATGGTGTTTCTCAATGTGAATTTGTGAAGATGTCAAATATTTCATAATTGATAGCATATCCTCAAAAGATTCAAGAGAATCTGGAGAAATACAGAGGAAATCATGAAAATCACTGACGTACAACCACAATGAAACCAAAACCTAAAATCCATGAATCACAAAACACATTTTCTTTTTTCAATCAAACCTGTTCCACGTTGCAGCACACATTACGTCTGAGCACAATCCTCCACCCTATCATTGAAACAAAAACATACCAGAAAAATTAAATCATTCAAAAACAACACATGTGGTAAAGAACATAAAAAAAAAAAAAAAAAAAAAAAAACAGAACCAGTCTAAAAATAAATATGGGTCTAAGCATTTGTTTGACTTCTTTAGGGCCTATAACTAAACTTAAAAATAAAGAAATAAGATGAATATAAATCAGAAAAGTCCTGGGTGTTGTATAAAACTGATTTCAAAACTATCCGAAGAAAAAGTCTAAACACTTAAAACAATGATTTTATATCATTTATTGACTCAGTGGGAACAGTCCACTATAAATGAAAACTGACCTATGAATAAGCGATGTCAGACTTAAGTAAATTTTCACTTCACTGCCAAATATGCAAATAATCTGATAGTAATCACCATGTACTCACTTTAACAAATAAAGACAAAAGAATGATCCCAGACATGATTTTACAGAAAGCATAGATTTTTACTGCATTTGATGGCAGCAACATATCTCAAAAAGTTGGGACATGGGCAAGAAAAGGCCAGAGAAGACAGTGGGACTGAAAAGAGACACCTGGAGGAAGATCTGGTAACCAAATAGGTTAACTGGTAACAGACTGAAAGAGAATCCTAGAGAGAGGGGTCAACAGTTGGTGAAAATCTGCGTTTCAGATTTCAGAATGGTGTTTTTCAATGTAAATTTGTGAAGATGTCGAATATCTCATCATTGATAACATATACTCAAAAGATTCAAGAGAATCTAGAGATATACAGAGAGAAAATCATTAAAATCACTGACGTACAACCACAAGGAAATCAAATCCTAAAATCCATGAATCACAAAACACATATTATGTTTTCACTCAAGAGAAACCACAGAGTTACTACTCAGACAGAAAGAAAGAATTTAAATACATAAAAAAGGTATGTGTGTGTGACATCAAACCTGTTCCACGTTACAGCACACATTACGACTGAGTCAAACTTTCTCCACCCTATCATTGAGATGGAGCATTTAGTACCAGACACTGAGGTGTAGGGTTTTGGAACAACATGTGCTCAATCCAGACAACATCTTTTGCATCATTCAGCTGGATAATGTTAAGTGATTAAATCATGGCTTTGTTGTAGAGGGCCGTCCGCAGTCCAGACCTTTCACCAGTTACAGACATTTGATGCAACATGGAAGGACAAAAATGCAACAAAGACAGTCCAGCACTGACAGTTCTGCATTCTGTCATGAATACAATATGTTGTGGCAACAGAAAGTATCTTTAACTATTATTTTTTTATTACAAAGAGAAAAATCGGATTAACATCTAAGCCATGTACTTATATACAGTATATTATATGAAAATTCCACCATATCCATCCATCCATGCATCCATGTACTGCTTCTTCCTATTCATGGCCAAGGGGGTCTGCTGGAGCCTTTCCTTGACTCTTTTGAGAGAAAGACAGGGATACATCCTGGACACATCACCAGTGTATATTTGACCACCAAGTAACTAAAACTTAAAAGTGATTACAATGAAAAATGATGTTACTGCATACACACCCATATTAAACAATATCATGCATTAAACAGACCTTGTAAAGCTAAAGTAACATATGGAACAACTATTACCTTGTGGAAAAAAAATCTGAACTATTTCCAAACACTCTTTCGCTTAGTAAAATCAGATGAACAGTATACTCAAACATGGTGAGCCATCCTTGCACACAACCATTGACATGGCTGCTGTTATTTTCATCACTAAAACCATTCATCCATTTTATGTGTGACCAGTGAATTAAACACGTTCAACAAGACTTGGAAAAATATTCTTGGATCTAAGCTCAAACTGAATGGCTTAAAGTTGGGTAATACCCTTCTGCTGACAGAAAAAAAACTACAGGCAAACAAACAGTTCATGACAAATACCCTTATTGCTGCAGGCAGGCTGGTTTAGCATGCTGTTATGATTCAGGAATTGAGGACCCGAATGTGGGAGACTGGGAAGAAGGAGGAACAAACAAAAGTCCTTTATTTCAATAAAAAGTGTAACCCAGAACAAAAACAAAAGCTACTACTTCAAGGAAATGAAAAAAATCAACTAAACAGGAAAGCAGAACACATAAACATGACAGTAAAAGCAAATCAGTCAAAAGGACTGGCAGAGACACGGTTATATAGCCAGACAGCAAGGTGGACTAGCAGGGAAGGAACTGAAAGCAGGACAGTATTTGGGGAGGATGACACACAGACAAGGAATAACAAGCTAAACACAACAAAGCAGAACCTAAAGGGGGCAGGAAACAAGATTAAGGTTAACCAAAAAGAAGAAAACAAGACTCCAAAAAAGGAAAGAAGAGAGTAAAACCACAAGATTATATAACACATGCGATTCTCAGTTTTTTAGTTGGGGTTATTGGAGTAAAGCTATTCATCATGAACGCATATGAGCATACATCGACATGAAAAAGCGTTATTTGGGGGGAAATTTAAAAAAAGTATTCCTTTCCTTATGCAGGGAAAATATCATGAGTCATGAAAAAAGCAAAATATTTATTTGACAACATAGAGATACAGTAAAACCTGTAAAAATTAGTAACATCGGCAGTGTATGAAGTGTCTGGACATGTGGTTTAAAATGTGTATTGCATAAATAAAAGCTCCAGCAACAAAGCAGGCAGCAGGGAATGACAGCGAACAAGAACGGCTGACCCCCAACTCAAAAACAGCAGTAGCCAGTCAGCCGACTCAGACAGAGAGAGTTATGCTCAGTCTTTCCTGTCAGTCATCCTGCATGGGAATAGGCTGCTTTTAAAAACCGCATGCTACATGTTACACTTCCAATGTAGTAGTTATACAGTATGCACTGCATACTGGTCCACTGTACTGTAATTACACTGCACAAACATACAGCCGTTTCTAGGCTTCATGAACTACGCTGCTCAACTGTCTTATAGGAGTGAGAACAAGAGATTACTGTCATACTCTTAGCCAGTTCTACTCTTGGTGGCTTCAAAACCCAACAACTTTGGTACCTTTGAAAGTTATTTAAGAGTAATGAAACACATTAAATAAAACACATTAAAGTGTTGTCAACAGAAACAATTACGATAAGAGAAAGTATCAGAATCAGTAATATAATGAGAATCAGAATTGTCAGAATAAGAGTGAATACTACAGAGACGTAAAAGCGATCTAACTTTGAGGCCTATAGGAGGATCCACAAAGCTAAAAACTCTTCTGAGGGTGCCCACCAGCAGTTGTTGTTTTTGGAGCAGTTGTAGTTTGAGCAGGCATTGTTGTGACAGTTGTTTTGGTTGGTAAAGCAGCAGTTGTGGATGTAACAATGGAGTTGTAAGAGGACTTGTGGTAGGAGCATAAAAGGTGCTTGGAGCTGATGTGGTTGTGGGTCAGACCACTAGCTGTTGCTGTCCATGAAACAGCTGCAGTTGGTACAGCATTTGCAGTAGTTGGGGCAACACTTGCTTTGGTTGGTGCAGCAGTTGTGGTGGTTGGAGTGGCAGTGGTTGTGATTAGACCATTAACTCTTGTGGTTGGCACAGATGCTGCTGTGATTGGTGAAGCAGTTGTTGTGGATGGGGCATAAACAGTGGCTGGAAGAGATGTTGTGATTAGACCATTAGCTCTCGTGCTTGACGAATCAGATGTGGTTGGTGTAGGAGTTGTGGCAGAATTTATAGTGGTTACACCAGTTGCTTTTGTGGTAGGGGCAGGTGTTGTGGTTGGTAAAGCAGTTGTGGTTGGTACAGCAGTAGTTGTGGATGTAGCAGCAGCAGTAGTTGGTGGACCAGTTGCTGTGGTTAGCGCAATAGTGGTGGTTAGAGCAAATGTTGTGATTAGACCAATAGCTGTCATGGCTGGTGAAGCAGAAGTGGTTGGAGCAGAGGTTTTTTTTTTTTCCCACAATATTTTTTATTAGCATTTTAACTTGAAACAAGAAATATATACATACATACAAACACACATATGTATATATAAAATAAAAAGAAATAATCAATAAAAATGGCTGCAGCCTAAAACCATGAATTATCCAATAATCCTGTTGATCATCTTCCAGATGCCTGATCTGCTGATCTGTTAGCTAAATGTCCGGGGATACTGAAAAATTATGATGTTTTCCAAAGTCACTCAGGTTCAGAACCCTGACCTTTCTAAAGGAGGACAGTACTCAGACTGATCAATAGATCATATACACACGTGGACAAAATTGTTGGTACCCCTCAGTTAAAGAAGGAAAAACCCACAATTCTCACTGAAATCACTTGAAACTTACAAAAGTAACAATAAATAAAAATTTATTGAAAATCAAATAATCAAAATCAGCCATCACTTTTGAATTGTTGATTAACATAATTATTAAAAAAAAACAAACTAATGAAATAGGGCTGGACAAAAATGATGGTACCCATAACTTAATATTTTGTTGCACAACCTTTTGAGGCAATCACTGCAATTAAACGATTTCTGTATTTGTCAATGAGCGTTCTGCAGCTGTCAACAGGTATTTTGGCCCACTCCTCATGAGCAAACTGCTCCAGTTGTCTCAGGTTTAATGGGTTGTCTTCTCCAAATGGCATGTTTCAGCTCCTTCCAACAGATGTTCAATGGGATTCAGATCTGGGCTCATGGAAGGCCACTTTAGAATAGTCCAACGCTTTTTCTCTCAGCCATTCTTGGGGTGTTTTGGCTGTGTTTTGGATTGTTGTCCTGTTGGGAGACCCATGACCTGCGACTGAGACCAAGCTTTCTGACACTAGGCAGCACATTTCTCTCCAGAATGCCTTGATAGTCTTCAGATTTCATTTTACCTTGCACACATTCAAGACACCCTGTGCCAGATGCAGCAAAGCAGCCCCAAAACATTACTGAGCCTCCTCCATGTTTCACCGTAGGGACAGTGTTCTTTTCTTCGTATGCTTGGTTTTTGAGTCTATGAACATAGAGTTGATGTGCCTTACCAAAAAGCTCCAGTTTGGTCTCATCTGTCCAAAGGACATTCTCCCAGAAGCTTTGTGACTTGTCAACATGCATTTTTGCAAATTCCAGTCTCTCCTTTTATGATTTTTTTCAGCAGTGGTGTCGTCTCCCATGAAGTCCACTTTGGCTCAAACAACGACGAATGGTGCGATCTGACACTGATGTACCTTGGCCTTGGAGTTCACCTTTAATTTCTTTGGAGGTTGTTCTGGGCTCTTTGGATACAATTTGAACGATCCGTCTCTTCAATTAGTCATCAATTTTCCTCTTGCGGCCACGTCCAGGGAGGTTGCCTACTGTCCCGTGGGTCTTGAACTTCTGAATAATATGAGCCACTGTTGTCACAGGAACTTCAAGCTGTTTAGAGATGGTCTTATAGCCTTTACCTTTAAGATGTTTGTCTATAATTTTTTTTCAGATGTCCTGGGACAATTCTCTCCTTCGCTTTCTGTTGTCCATGTTCAGTGTGGTACAACCTTTTCACCAAACAGCAAAGTGACTACTTGTCTGCCTTTTAAATAGGCAGACTGACTGATTATGAGTTTGGAAACACCTGTGATGTCAATTAAAGGACACACTGAGTTAATCATGTCACTCTGGTCAAATAGTTTTCAATCTTTTATAGAGGTACCATCATTTTTGTCCAGCCCTATTTCATTAGTTTGTTTTTTTAATAATTATGTAATCAACAATTCAAAAGTGATGGCTGATTTTGATTATTTGATTTTCAAAAATTTTTATTCATTGTTTATTTTTGTAAGTTTCAAGTGATTTCAGTGAGAATTGTGGGTTTTTCCTTCTTTAACTGAGCGGTACCAACAATTTTGTCCACGTGTGTATATTATATATATATATATATATATATATATATATATATATATATATATATAAAAAAAAAAGTAACCATCAATTCAGCAGTTAGCAGCCTACCCAATGATTGTTGTAGTTCTTATTAAAAAAACTAATAAAACAAAAACAACAACAAAGAATGAACACAGATTCAACAACAACAATTTGCTTCTCATATGCTAACAAAGGGTAATCTATACTAAATGGATCTTAAATTCTAGTAGATATAAAATGTAACACCTACTTAAAAAAAAAAAAAAAAGAGTAAAACTTGTAAAGGTTTAGGAACTGCACTACTTACAGCAATTAGTCATCTTGGTCATCTGTTAAATCATGGTTCTTGACATAATTAATGAAAGGTCCCCATATGTTCTCAAATATGTGCTGTTTAGCCTTCAATATGTAAGTTATCCTTTCTAATGGATGGTTTGAAAGCAACTGTCTCATCCATTGGGCAATATTTGGTCTGTGAATGTTTTTCCATAACTGTGCTATACATTTTTTGGCGTACAGTAAGCTAAGGACTATAAATGCTTGTTCTTCTTTACTATAATTATGTGTCTCTGGATATATGCCCAACAAAAAGAGCTTAGGATCCAGTGAAATCTGTTTTGAAATTATCTTCTCAATTACGGTTCTTACCTCTTCCCAAAACTCTTGAATCTTTGTGCATTGCCAGATACAATGAAACAGTGTCCCTCTATGTTCCATACATTTGATACATATGTCTGGTATGTTTTCATTGTAACGATTTAGTTCCACTGGTGTCACATATGTTCGCATTAACCACTTATATTGTATTCGTTTTAGGCGTGTATTAATAGATTTAGACTGGGCATCAGCACAGGCTATTCTCCAGTCTTCATCTGAAATTTCACATTGCAAGTCCTCTTTCCAGGCAAATAATTTAAATTCTGAGCCTTCAGATGAGCCAGATGTCAGCAAACTGTAAAATTCTGATATAACTCCCTTTCTCAAACTGTCCTTTGTCATCATTTCTTCCAGCAAAGAACGTAGAGGTCTGGTGAGTGCGTTGTTTTGATTTGCTTTAACAAAGCTTCTAAGCTGGAGGTATTTGAAAAATGTTTTCTATTGAGCTTGAATTTAGACCTCAGTTCATCAAAGGACATCATTATGTCTGAGAGTTTACCATATATAGATCTTGGATCATTTTAAGTCCCTTGGAGTACCATAATTTGAATGTTGCATCAGCTCTTCCAGGTACAAAAAAGTGATTACCCCATATTGGACTATATTGTGATATGGAGTGTGTTTCTTTTAAGAATTTTTTTACATCATACCATATCTTAACCATGTGTTTTACAATTGGATTTTTGGTTTGTTTACGTAATCTTTTTCTGTGTCTGAGTGTATATATAAGGGAAGAGGTAATTTTAGACCAAATGATTCCATTTCAGTCCAATGAGGAGAATTACTCTTTGAAAAATAGAACATAACTGACCTCAGCTGTGCAGCCCAATAGTACCACAACAAATTTGGACCATTTTAAACCTCCTCGATCAAATGGTAAGTACAGTAGGGACAAACGAAGTCGTGCCCTCTTATTGTTCCATATAAATCCTAGAAATATTTTTTAAGTTTTGAAAACAAAAAATCTGAAGGAGGCGGCAGGGGAATGTTTTGAAATAAATAAAGTAATTTGGGTAGAATATTCATTTTTAAAATATTAATTCTCCCGATGATAGATACTGGTAATGACATCCATTATCAACAGACTCGTTAATTTCTATCATTAAAGGTTCATAATTAGCGCTGACAACATGCTCTAGCCAAGGCAAATCTGTACTCCCAGATATTTAAATTGTTCTACAACATTAAATTGAATTGTTTCAGAGATTGGGTTCTTCTTTCATTTGGATTAAAGTAACAGAATACTGGATTTTAGTATTATTTACTTTGTATCCTGAAATTTCACCAAATGCACCTATTAGCTGTGACAAGGCTGGAATTGATTTTTTTAATTTTGACAACATTAAAATTATGTCATCAGCATACGAAGCTATTCTGTGCTCTGACAGCCGACTGCTATTCCACTAATCTGAGGATGAGAGCGCACTGCTATTGCGAAAGGTTCTATTGCCAATATAAACAGTAAGGGCGACAGAGGGCGACCTTGCCGGCATCCCTTATTGATTTTTATNGAGAATCTGGAGAAATACAGAGGAAATCATGAAAATCACTGACGTACAACCTCAATGAAACCAAAACTTAAAATCAATGAATCACAAACACATTTCTTTTTTCAATCAATTGTTACTTGAACTTGGTACTTTTAAGAGTTACTACTCAGACAGGAAGAATTCAAATGGAGATATGTGTGTGTGACGTCAAACCTGTTCCATGTTGCAGCACACATTACGTCTGAGCACAATCCTCCACCCTATCATTGAAACAAAAACATACCAGAAAAATTAAATCATTCAAAAACAACACATGTGGTAAAGAACATAAAAAAAAAAAAAAAAACAGAACCAGTCTAAAAATAAATATGGGTCTAAGCATTTGTTTGACTTCTTTAGGGCCTATAACTAAACTTAAAAATAAAGAAATAAGATGAATATAAATCAGAAAAGTCCTGGGTGTTGTATAAAACTGATTTCAAAACTATCCGAAGAAAAAGTCTAAACACTTAAAACAATGATTTTATATCATTTATTGACTCAGTGGGAACAGTCCACTATAAATGAAAACTGACCTATGAATAAGCGATGTCAGACTTAAGTAAATTTTCACTTCACTGCCAAATATGCAAATAATCTGATAGTAATCACCATGTACTCACTTTAACAAATAAAGACAAAAGAATGATCCCAGACATGATTTTATAGAAAGCATAGATTTTTACTGCATTTGATGGCAGCAACATATCTCAAAAAGTTGGGACATGGGCAAGAAAAGGCCAGAGAAGACAGTGGGACTGAAAAGAGACACCTGGAGGAAGATCTGGTAACCAAATAGGTTAACTGGTAACAGACTGAAAGAGAATCCTAGAGAGAGGGGTCAACAGTTGGTGAAAATCTGCGTTTCAGATTTCAGAATGGTGTTTTTCAATGTAAATTTGTGAAGATGTCGAATATCTCATCATTGATAACATATACTCAAAAGATTCAAGAGAATCTAGAGATATACAGAGAAAATCATTAAAATCACTGACGTACAACCACAAGGAAATCAAATCCTAAAATCCATGAATCACAAAACACATATTATGTTTTCACTCAAGAGAAACCACAGAGTTACTACTCAGACAGAAAGAATTTAAATACATAAAAAAGGTATGTGTGTGTGACATCAAACCTGTTCCACGTTACAGCACACATTACGACTGAGTCAAACTTTCTCCACCCTATCATTGAGATGGAGCATTTAGTACCAGACACTGAGGTGTAGGGTTTTGGAACAACATGTGCTCAATCCAGACAACATCTTTTGCATCATTCAGCTGGATAATGTTAAGTGATTAAATCATGGCTTTGTTGTAGAGGGCCGTCCGCAGTCCAGACCTTTCACCAGTTACAGACATTTGATGCAACATGGAAGGACAAAAATGCAACAAAGACAGTCCAGCACTGACAGTTCTGCATTCTGTCATGAATACAATATGTTGTGGCAACAGAAAGTATCTTTAACTATTATTTTTCATTACAAAGAGAAAAATCGGATTAACATCTAAGCCATGTACTTATATACAGTATATTATATGAAAATTCCACCATATCCATCCATCCATGCATCCATGTACTGCTTCTTCCTATTCATGGCCAAGGGGGTCTGCTGGAGCCTTTCCTTGACTCTTTTGAGAGAAAGACAGGGATACATCCTGGACACATCACCAGTGTATATTTGACCACCAAGTAACTAAAACTTAAAAGTGATTACAATGAAAAATGATGTTACTGCATACACACCCATATTAAACAATATCATGCATTAAACAGACCTTGTAAAGCTAAAGTAACATATGGAACAACTATTACCTTGTGGAAAAAAAATCTGAACTATTTCCAAACACTCTTTCGCTTAGTAAAATCAGATGAACAGTATACTCAAACATGGTGAGCCATCCTTGCACACAACCACTGACATGGCTGCTGTTATTTTCATCACTAAAACCATTCATCCATTTTATGTGTGACCAGTGAATTAAACACGTTCAACAAGACTTGGAAAAATATTCTTGGATCTAAGCTCAAACTGAATGGCTTAAAGTTGGGTAATACCCTTCTGCTGACAGAAAAAAAACTACAGGCAAACAAACAATTCATGACAAATACCCTTATTGCTGCAGGCAGGCTGGTTTAGCATGCTGTTATGATTCAGGAATTGAGGACCCGAATGTGGGAGACTGGGAAGAAGGAGGAACAAACAAAAGTCCTTTATTTCAATAAAAAGTGTAACCCAGAACAAAAACAAAAGCTACTACTTCAAGGAAATGAAAAAAATCAACTAAACAGCAAAGCAGAACACATAAACGTGACAGGAAAAGCAAATCAGTCAAAAGGACTGGCAGAGACACGGTTATATAGCCAGACAGCAAGGTGGACTAGCAGGGAAGGAACTGAAAGCAGGACAGTATTTGGGGAGGATGACACACAGACAAGGAATAACAAGCTAAACACAACAAAGCAGAACCTAAAGGGGGCAGGAAACAAGATTAAGGTTAACCAAAAAGAAGAAAACAAGACTCCAAAAAAGGAAAGAAGAGAGTAAAACCACAAGATTATATAACACATGCGATTCTCAGTTTTTTAGTTGGGGTTATTGGAGTAAAGCTATTCATCATGAACGCATATGAGCATACATCGACATGAAAAAGCGTTATTTGGGGGGAAATTTAAAAAAAAGTATTCCTTTCCTTATGCAGGGAAAATATCATGAGTCATGAAGAAAAAAGCAAAATATTTATTTGACAACATAGAGATACAGTAAAACCTGTAAAAATTAGTAACATCGGCAGTGTATGAAGTGTCTGGACATGTGGTTTAAAATGTGTATTGCATAAATAAAAGCTCCAGCAACAAAGCAGGCAGCAGGGAATGACAGCGAACAAGAACGGCTGACCCCCAACTCAAAAACAGCAGTAGCCAGTCAGCCGACTCAGACAGAGAGAGTTATGCTCAGTCTTTCCTGTCAGTCATCCTGCATGGGAATAGGCTGCTTTTAAAAACCGCATGCTACATGTTACACTTCCAATGTAGTAGTTATACAGTATGCACTGCATACTGGTCCACTGTACTGTAATTACACTGCACAAACATACAGCCGTTTCTAGGCTTCATGAACTACGCTGCTCAACTGTCTTATAGGAGTGAGAACAAGAGATTACTGTCATACTCTTAGCCAGTTCTACTCTTGGTGGCTTCAAAACCCAACAACTTTGGTACCTTTGAAAGTTATTTAAGAGTAATGAAACACATTAAATAAAACACATTAAAGTGTTGTCAACAGAAACAATTACGATAAGAGAAAGTATCAGAATCAGTAATATAATGAGAATCAGAATTGTCAGAATAAGAGTGAATACTACAGAGACGTAAAAGCGATCTAACTTTGAGGCCTATAGGAGGATCCACAAAGCTAAAAACTCTTCTGAGGGTGCCCACCAGCAGTTGTTGTTTTTGGAGCAGTTGTAGTTTGAGCAGGCATTGTTGTGACAGTTGTTTTGGTTGGTAAAGCAGCAGTTGTGGATGTAACAATGGAGTTGTAAGAGGACTTGTGGTAGGAGCATAAAAGGTGCTTGGAGCTGATGTGGTTGTGGGCAGACCACTAGCTGTTGCTGTCCATGAAACAGCTGCAGTTGGTACAGCATTTGCAGTAGTTGGGGCAACACTTGCTTTGGTTGGTGCAGCAGTTGTGGTGGTTGGAGTGGCAGTGGCAGTGGTTGTGATTAGACCATTAACTCTTGTGGTTGGCACAGATGCTGCTGTGATTGGTGAAGCAGTTGTTGTGGATGGGGCATAAACAGTGGCTGGAAGAGATGTTGTGATTAGACCATTAGCTCTCGTGCTTGACGAATCAGATGTGGTTGGTATAGGAGTTGTGGCAGAATTTATAGTGGTTACACCAGTTGCTTTTGTGGTAGGGGCAGGTGTTGTGGTTGGTAAAGCAGTTGTGGTTGGTACAGCAGTAGTTGTGGATGTAGCAGCAGCAGTAGTTGGTGGACCAGTTGCTGTGGTTAGCGCAATAGTGGTGGTTAGAGCAAATGTTGTGATTAGACCAATAGCTGTCATGGCTGGTGAAGCAGATGTGGTTGGAGCAGAGGTTTTTGTAGTAGCTGTAGCAGTAGCTGTAGATGGTTCAGAACTTGTTGCAGTGGGTGAAGGAGTTGCTGTTGTTGATGCAGCAATTATGGTAGTGTACAAGTAGTTATGGTTGGGGAAGCAGTTGTGGTTGTTGTGGTAGTTATGGGGGTTGGTGCAGTAGGTTTTGTCGTTAGTTTACTTGTCGTCATTGTTGGCATGATAGCTGTGGTGCCTGTAGCAGCAATGTTGTGGTTGATACAGCTCCTATTGTTGTTGGAGCAGTGGTTGTAGTGGCCTGGGCAGCAGTTGTTGTGGTCAGAACAGTTGGAAAAGCATTACACAACCTGATGCTGCAACAGTTTGGTCCACAGGTGATGCTTCCAACCTCACTCATGAAAGGTAAAGAGCCCAGGTGTGGGAAAGAGAATTGAGAATAAAAAAAACCAATCCAAAAATATCCATGGATCTAACATTGTTTACATTATTTAGGGCCTATCATTAAATGTAAAACAAATAAAACAAAACAAAACAAAACAAAATACAGTGGTACCTCTACTTACGAAATTAATTGGTTCTGGAAGTAGTTTCGTAACTTGAAAATTTTGTAAGTAGAGACGGGTTTTTCATGTAAATGTCCTAATCCGTTTCAAGACATACGTTTTTTTATAAATCATAAAAATGCATCAAAACATGTAACAAATACATGTTAAAATTAGATTACTCCACAATAAACATAAAATGAGAGTTGTACATAATAAAAAACAAAGAATAAAGTAAAGAATAAAAATTATGTTCATTTAATGTTTAACTGCAATCGTTCGTCGCCGTTTGCCTTCCTTGGTTCATGTTCTCTCTCAGCAGTGGTTTTTGCCTGATGTTTTGTAAAGAACCGATCCAAGGACATTTGCTTTTTCGGCTTTTAACAATCCTTTGAAAATGTGCAAGGTCAACATCAACATAGTGAGCAATAGCCTGACTAGTGAACACTTTTTCTGGGTGATTCTTTTCAACAAATTCAGAGAATTCAGAAAGAGATGCCAGGAAAATGCTAGCCAGTAGCCAGTGGCAGAGCAGCTACAAGTATGTTTACGTTCGGTAAACTCTGGGAGTTGGGAGTAGCAGCGTGTACTGTATTTTTGCCTTTCGTATCCTGAAATTTCTTTCGTAACAAGAGGCAATATTTTCCCGTTGAGACATTTCGTAACCTGAAAATTTTGTAAGTAGAGGTACCACTGTATATGCTAAAAAAATATTAGGTCTATCGGTACATAGCAAACATTGTGCATCAGGTAAAGTGATTCTGGTCAATTCAATTCAATTTTTAAATTTTTATTTGGATTGTGTCTGCTTTACAAACTTAACTAAAAATTGTAATATTAAATCCAAATCAAGGACAATGGCAAGTAAAATAAATTCCACAGTGGGAGAAAAAAACTTTGAAGCCAAACAGTGGCAAGGAAAAACTCCACTTTAAGAGGAAGAAACCTTGAGCAGGACCTGGTTCAAATGGGGGGACCTTCCTGCCAAAGGCCAGCTGGGTAAAGAAAGAAAAAGAGAGGGGAGACAGGACAGAGAGAGGAGAGCACACAAATTCCTGAATGAAATGACTACATAAACAGATGCAGGTAGCAGCACTGAGGTGAGATGGTCAGAGGACAAGGTTGCCGGTCACCACGCCAGCCAGCGCCCCGGACACATCTACACACACAGGTTAAGACCAGAAAAAGTCAGCTGTTGCTGTAGTATTTGCTTGAATGTTTGGGGTTGCATGGCTTCAGAAGAAACTGCTAGATTTAATTGTTTAAAAGTACCAGTCAGTACTAGATTGATACCAAATAGTATCAAAAGCACTCAGCGTATCATAGAACACTGTCAGAACCATCATCAATAAGAGGAGAAAATGTGGCACATTGCAAAGGTCAAGAAGACCCTTCAAAGTTAATAAGAGAACGGGGGAAAAAACCTATTAGGGAGGCTACCAAGAGGCCAACAGCAACATGGAAGAAACTACGGGAATTTCTGGAAGCTACTGGTGAGTCCTCCTCCTCTGGTCTGGTCTGTGCCCAGACAGAAGACATTTCTTTTTTTTGGATTTCATGGGCTTTTTTTTAAGTTAAGAGAGACAGGAAAGTGGGGCAGAGAGGGAGAGAGAATGGAAAAGACGCAGAGTAAAGGATCGCAGGCCGGGAGTCTGACCTTTGACTGCTGCTGAAGAACTGTAGACCCCGTACATGTGCTGCTCACCTAAACCACAAAGCTACCCAGCGGCCCACAGAAGAAATTTGTTTCAAAAATATCATGCAAGCCTTCTGAATGATGCCAAAATAAATAAATAAATAATAATTCAGTCACTCCAAACAATGTGGACAAATGTTCTATGGTCTGGCATAACAAAGGTTGAACATGCTGGACTTGCTTTAAAAAAATAAACATAGGAAACGATATTAATGTAGGAAGCAGATAACTGACAAAGGGTATCTGGAAATGTACATTACATAGGGAAACACGTTTTAAAATGATCAGTTTGACTGACGTTCATTTTCAGGAATTAATTTACTTTATTATTAATTTTTGCAAATATAACCCCCCCCCCCCCCAAAAAAAAAAAAAAAAAAAAAATCCTGCTACTAGTTTCAAAACAAAATGATCTTTAGTCTGTGACACCTGCTTAACAGGAAACAAAATGCTTCTAACATGCATTCAGTTCAAATTGAATGAAAAAAAAAAAAACCTATGTAGTTGTCAGTAAAGTAGTTACGTAAATATTTTAAGTCAATTTAGTATATGGGGAAATGCTTATATTGCTTTCAACCCACATTAATGAATGATATACACATATAATTGTTACTCAGCTGATTAAGAAGAGACATCTTTATTTAGTTCAAAATCTATATTACAGGTACATTCATATTACATATCCATCAATTAAAAATGATTTCTTTGTCATCACTCTGGGCTCTTACAATATCAATATCCCGAAAATCAGGTCCATAATACAAAAATGCAAATGCTGGAGTGTTTCAAGAAGCCATAACAATACATAACTTTATCTGAGGAAAATGTATTCACACGTGATGAAGAGAAACTTAACACTGAAGAAGATAAGACTACAATAGAAAGAAAAAACAAAAGTGGAATATAGAGCTCTAATAAATATGAGTTTTCTTATTTTTTATAAATAAATACATTAAAATAATCTACAAAAAACAATGAATATGAAATTCATTCTGTATGATGATATGAAAAGTGCTGAATCACTTCCTCTTTTTCACATATGTGGATGTGACGGTTCCAAAAAGTGATAGAATGAATAAAGATATCATGGAGTAGAAAAAAAATTAACCTTCTATAGTCTTTAAATTCATCATTGATTAATTTATACTGTTGTTATAAATGTTGTGAACTAGAGGATATAAACTATTACACCAAGCAACAAATGGAGCATACCCAGCCTAAGAGAACATGCGTTACTGGTGGTTGTTGAAGTGGTGGCTGATTGTGCTGATGTAGTTGCTGTTGTTGAAGTAGTAGTAGAAGTTGTTGTAGCTATAGAAGTAGTAGTTGTGGTTGGTGTGGTAGCTGTAGCAGTAGTAGTTGTGGTTGGTGCAGTAGTGGTTGTGATTGGAACTGTAGTTGTGGTTGGAGAAGAAGTTGTTGTAGTTGGTACAGTAGTAGTTGTTTGTGCAGTAGTGGTTGCGCTGGGAACTGAAGTTGTGGATGGAAAAGAGGTTGTTGTAGTTGGTGAAGAAGTACTTGTGGGTGGAGCAGTAGTAGTTGTGGCTGGTGAAGCTGTAGTTGTGGTTGGTGCACCAGTCGATGTGGTTGATGCAGTAGTTTGTGTGTGGTGTGCAGTGTTGTGTGGGTGGTTGCAGTTGTGGTTGCAGTGCAGGTAGTTGTGGTTGGTGCAGCAGTAGTTGTGTGGTTGCAGCAGTAGTGGTGTGGTGCAGCAGTAGTTTGTGGTTGGTGCAGCAGTAGTTGTGGTTGGTGCAGCAGTAGTTGTGGTTGGTGCAGTTGGTAGTGCAGTAGTTTGTGGTTGCAGCAGTGTGGTTGGTGCAGCAGTAGTTTGGTTGGTGCAGCAGTAGTTGGTGCAGAGTGGTTGGTGCAGCAGTAGTTGTGGTTGGTGCAGCAGTAGTTGTGGTTGTGGTGGTGCAGCAGTAGCAAGTAGTAGTGGTGCAGCAGTAGTTGTGGTTGGTGCAGCAGTAGTTGTGGTTGGTGCAGCAGTAGTTGTGTGGTTGGTGCAGCAGTAGTTGTAGTTGGTGGCAGCAGTAGTTGTGGGTGGTGCAGCAGTATTGTGGTGGTGCAGTGGTTGGTGGTTGGTTGGTGCAGCAGTAGTTGTGGTTGGTGCAGCAGTAGTTGTGGTTGTGCAGCAGCAGTAGTTGTGGTTGGTGCAGCAGTAGTTGTGGTTGGTGAAGCAGTAGTTGTGGTTGGAACAGGAGTTGTGGTTGCTGAAGCAGTAGTTGTGGTTGGAACAGCAGTAGGTGGTTGTAGTTGGTGCAGCAGTAGGTGTGGTTGGTGCAGCGTAGTAGTGTGTTGTGGTTGGTGCAGCAGTAGCAGCAGTAGTTGTGGTTGGTGCAGCAGTACTTGTGGTTGGTGCAGCAGTAGTTGTGGTTGGTAAAGCAGTAGTTGTGGTTGGTGTAGCAGTAGTTGTAGTTGGTGCAGCAGTAGTTGTGGTTGGTGCAGAAGTAGTTGTGGTTGGTACAGTGGTAGTTGTGGTTGGTGCAGCGGTATTTGTGGTTGGTGCAGCGGTAGTTGTAATAAGTGCAGCGGTACTTGTTGTTGGTGCAGCAGTAGTTGTGGTTGATGCAGCGGTAGTTGTGTAGTTGGTTGTGCAGCAGTAGTTGTGGTTGTGGTTTGGTTGCAGCAGTAGTTGTGGTTGCAGCAGTAGTTGTGGTTTGGTGCAGCAGTAGTTGTGGGTTGGTGCAGCAGCAGTAGTTAAGCAGTAGTTGTTGTGTGCAGTAAGCAGTGGTTGTGGTGGTTGCAGTAGGGTAGTTGCAGTGGTTGGTGCAGCAGTAGTGCAGCAGTTGTGTGGTTGTGCAGCAGTAGTTGGTGTAGTTGTGGTTGGTGTGGTTGGTCAGCAGTAGTTAGTTGTTGGTTGGCAGCAGTAGTTGTGGTTTTGTAGTAGTGGTTGGTGCAGCAGTAGTTGTGGTTGGTGCAGCAGTTGTGGTTGTGTAGTTGGTGCAGCAGTAGCAGTGTGGTTGGTGCAGCAGTAGTTGTGGTTGGTGCAGCAGTATTTGGTGGTTAGTTGTGTTGGTGCAGCAGTTGGTGCAGCAGTAGTTGGTGCAGTAGTTTGTGGTTGGTGCCGCAGTAGTAGTAGTTGTGGTTGGTGCAGCAGTAGTAGTAGTTGTAGTTGGTGCAGCAAGTAGTTGTTGGTGCAGCAGTAGTTGGTGCAGCAGTAGTTGGTGCAGCAGTAGTTTGTAGTTGGTGCAGCAGTAGTTGTGTTTGGTGCAGCAGTTGTGGTTGTGCAGCAGTGCAGTAGTTGTGGTTGGTGCAGCAGTATTTGTGGTTGTGCAGCAGTAGTTGTGGTGCAGCAGTAGTTGTGGTTGGTGCAGTAGTCAGCAGTAGTTGGTGTAGTTGGTGCATCANACCATTAACTCTTGTGGTTGGCACAGAGCTGCTGTGATTGGTGAGCAGTTGTGTGGATGGGGCTAAACAGTGGCTGGAAGAGATGTTGTGATTAGACCATTAGCTCTCGTGCTTGACGAATCAGTGTGGTTAGTGTAGGAGTTTGGCAGAATTTATAGTGGTTAGACAGTCGCTTTTGTGGAGGGCAGGTGTTTGTGGTTGGTAAAGCAGTTGTGGTGGTACAGCAGTAGTTTGGATGAGCGCAGCAGTAGTTGGTGGACCAGTTGCTGTGGTTAGCGCAATAGTGGTGGTTGGAGCAAATGTTGTGATTAGACCAATAGCTGTCATGGCTGGTGAAGCAGAAGGGTTGGGCAGAGGTTTTTTTTTTTTTCCACAATATTTTTTATTAGCATTTTATTGAAACAGAAATATATACATACATCAAACACATATGTATATAAATAAAAAGAAATAATCAATAAAATGGCTGCAGCCTAAAACCATGAATTATCCAATAATCCTGTTGATCATCTTCCAGATCCTGATCTGCTGATCTGTTAGCTAAATGTCCGGGGATACTGAAAATTATGATGTTTCCAAAGTCACTCAGGTTCAGAACCCTGACCTTTCTAAAGGAGGACAGTACTCAGACTGAGCAATAGATCATAAACGTGACAAAATTGTTGGTACCCCTCATTTAAAGAAGGAAAAACCCACAATTCCACTAATCACTTGAAACTACAAAAGTAACAATAAATAAAAATTTATTGAAAATCAAAAATCAAAATCAGCCATCACTTTGAATTTGTGATTAACATAATTATTTAAAAAACAACTAATGAAAGAGGGCTGGACAAAATGATGGTACCCATAACTTAATATTTTGTTCACAACCTTTTGAGGCAATCACTGCAATTAAACGATTTCTGTATTTGTAATGAGCGTTCTGCAGCTTCAACGGTATTTTGGCCCACTCCTCATGAGCAAACTGCTCCAGTTGTCTCAGGTTTAATGGGTCTTCTCCAAATGGCATGTTTTCAAGCTCCTTCCACAGATGTTCAATGGGATTCAGATCTGGGCTCATGGAAGGCCACTTTAGAATAGTCCAAGCTTTTCTCTCAGCCATTCTTGGGTGTTTTTGGCTGTGTTTTGGATTGTTGTCCTGTTTGGAGACCCATGACCGACTGAGACCAAGCTTTCTGACACGAGCGCACATTTCTCTCCAGAATGCCTGATAGTCTTCAATTTCATTTTACCTTGCACACATTCAAGCACCCTGTGCCAGATCAGCAAATCCCCCAAAACATTACTGAGCCCTCCATGTTTCACCGTAGGGACAGTGTTCTTTTCTTCGTATGCTGGTTTTTTGAGTCTATGAACTAGAGTTGATGTGCCTTACAAAAAGCTCCAGTTTGGTCTATCTGTCCAAAGGACTTCTCCAGAAGCTTTGTGATTGTCAACATGCATTTTTGCAATTCCAGTCTCGCTTTTTTATGATTTTTCAGCAGTGGTGTCGTCTCCCTGAAGTCCACTTTGGCTAACAACGACGAGGTGCGATCTGACACTGATGTACCTTGGCCTTGGAGTACCTTTAATTTCTTTGGAGGTTGTTCTGGGCTCTTTGGATACAATTTGAACGATCCGTCTCTTCAATTATCATCAATTTTCCTCTTGGCCACGTCCAGGGAGGTTGCCTACGTCCCGTGGGTCTTGAACTTCTGTAATAAGCCATGTTGTCACAGGAACTTCAAGCTGTTTAGAGATGGTCTTATAGCCTTTACCTTTAAGATTTTGTCTAATTTTTTTTCAGATGTCCTGGGACAATTCCTCTCCTTCGCTTTCTGTTGTCCATGTTCAGTGTGGTACACACCTTTTCACCAAACAGCAAAGTGACTACTTGTCTGCCTTTAATAGGCAGACTGACTGATTTGAGTTTTGGAACACCTGTGATGTCAATTAAAGGACACACCTGAGTTAATCATGTCCTCTGGTCAAATAGTTTTCAATCTTTTATAGAGGTACCATCATTTTGTCCATCCCTTTTCATAGTTTGTTTTTTTAATAATTATGTAATCACATTCAAATGATGCTGATTTTGATTATTTGATTTTCAATAAATTTTTATTCATTGTATTTTGTAAGTTTCAAGTGATTTCAGTGAGAATTGTGGGTTTTTCCTTCTTTAACTGACGGTACCACAATTTTGTCCACGTGTATATATAATATATATATATATATATATATATATATATATATATATATATAAAAAAAAAAGTAACCATCAATTCAGCAGTTAGCAGCCTACCCAATGATTGTTGTAGTTCTTATTAAAAAAGCTAATAAAACAAAAACAACAACAAAGAATGAACACAGATTCAACAACAACAATTTGCTTCTCATATGCTAACAAAGGGTAATCTATACTAAATGGATCTTAAATTCTAGTAGATATAAAATGTAACACCTACTTAAAAAAAAAAAAAAAGAGTAAAACTTGTAAATGTTTAGGAACTGCACTACTCACGTCATCTTGGTCATCTGTTAAATCATGGTTCTTGACATAATTAATGAAAGGTCCCCATATGTTCTCAAATATGTGCTGTTTAGCCTTAAATATGTAAGTTATCCTTTCTAATGGAAGGTTTGAAAGCAACTGTCTCATCCATTGGGCAATATTTGGTCTGTGAATGTTTTTCCATAACTGTGCTATACATTTTTTGGCGTACAGTAAGCTAAGGACTATAAATGCTTGTTCTTCTTTACTATAATTATGTGTCTCTGGATATATGCCCAACAAAAAGAGTTTAGGATCCAGTGAAATCTGTTTTGAAATTATCTTCTCAATTACGGTTCTTACCTCTTCCCAAAACTCTTGAATCTTTGTGCATTGCCAGATACAATGAAACAGTGTCCCTCTATGTTCCATACATTTGATACATATGTCTGGTATGTTTTCATTGTAACGATTTAGTTCCACTGGTGTCACATATGTTCGCATTAACCACTTATATTGTATTAGTTTTAGGCGTGTATTAATAGATTTAGACTGGGCATCAGCACAGGCTATTCTCCAGTCTTCATCTGAAATTTCACATTGCAAGTCCTCTTTCCAGGCAAATAATTTAAATTCTGAGCCTTCAGATGAGCCAGATGTCAGCAAACTGTAAAATTCTGATATAACTCCCTTTCTCAAACTGTCCTTTGTCATCATTTCTTCCAGCAAAGAACGTAGAGGTCTGGTGAGTGCGTTGTTTTGATTTGCTTTAACAAAGCTTCTAAGCTGGAGGTATTTGAAAAAATGTTTTCTATTGAGCTTGAATTTAGACCTCAGTTCATCAAAGGACATCATTATGTCTGAGTTTACCATATATAGATCTTGGATCATTTTAAGTCCCTTGGAGTACCATAATTTGAATGTTGCATCAGCTCTTCCAGGTACAAAAAAGTGATTACCCCATATTGGACTATATTGTGAAATGGAGTGTGTTTCTTTTAAGAATTTTTTTTACATCATACCATATCTTAACCATGTGTTTTACAATTGGATTTTTGGTTTGTTTACGTAATCTTTTTTCTGTGTCTGAGTGTATATATAAGGGAAGAGGTAATTTTAGACCAAATGATTCCATTTCAGTCCAATGAGGAGAATTACTCTTTGAAAAATAGAACATAACTGACCTCAGCTGTGCAGCCCAATAGTACCACAACAAATTTGGACATTTTAAACCTCCTCGATCAAATGGTAAGTACAGTAGGGACAAACGAAGTCGTGCCCTCTTATTGTTCCATATAAATCCTAAGAATATTTTTTTAAGTTTTGAAAACAAATCTGAAGGAGGCGGCAGGGGAATGTTTTGAAATAAATAAAGTAATTTGGGTAGAATATTCATTTTTAAAATATTAATTCTCCCGATGATAGATACTGGTAATGACATCCATTTATCAACAGACTCGTTAATTTCTATCATTAAAGGTTCATAATTAGCGCTGACAACATGCTCTAGCCTAGGCAAAATCTGTACTCCCAGATATTTAAATTGTTCTACAACATTAAATTGAATTGTTTCAGAGATTGGGTTCTTTCTTTCATTTGGATTAAGTAACAGAATACTGGATTTAGTATTATTTACTTTGTATCCTGAAATTTCACCAAATGCACCTATTAGCTGTGACAAGGCTGGAATTGATTTTTTTAATTTTGACAACATTAAAATTATGTCATCAGCATACGAAGCTATTCTGTGCTCTGACAGCCCGACTGCTATTCCACTAATCTGAGGATGAGAGCGCACTGCTATTGCGAAAGGTTCTATTGCCAATATAAACAGTAAGGGCGACAGAGGGCAACCTTGCCGGCATCCCTTATTGATTTTTATTGGTTTTGAGATATTTCTATTTGTTATAATTTCAGCTGTAGAATGTTTATATATCACCTGAACCCATTTTATGAAGCTGTTCCCACATCCGAATTTTTCTAAGACCCTGAAAAGATAAGGCCATTTGACCCTATCAAAGGCCTTTTCGGCGTCTAATGACGATCGGCGTATCTGATCACTACTGTGTGTTTTTTAATGTCACTGTTTTTATGCAGCGAGAGACCTCTGTGAGAATGGTGAGAAAACGTTATCTGACCCCTGAAGTGGCTGCAAATTTCATTGAAGTCTACAACAAGTTTCCTCCAGTCATTTTACCATCTTCCTGCGATTTTATAATGGACGACTTCTCCAGAAAACTCAAATTTAGTCTGGATTTAGTTGCTCCGCTAAAAACGAAAATGGTTAAAACAAAACCTTCATGCCCCTGAAAAAATGATGAAAATAAGGCACCTTAAAAGAAACTGCAGGATAGCTGAACGAAAAATGGAGGAAAAACAAACTCACAATATATTATCAAATTTTACAGGAAAAACTTAAAATTTACAATACCAGAGTTAAACAGGAAAGAAATAACTATTTTGCCAACTAATCACCGAACATAAAAGTAATCTTAGATTCCTGTTTTCTACTGTAGACAGTTTAGTTAATCCTGATTTTTAATAAAACAGACTTCATGCTAAAAACCATTTATGTGAAGAATTTGCAGACCACTTTGTAAGCAAAATAGATTGTATTAGATCCAACATAGTATCAGAGCAGCAAACTGTCTTGAATGACTTGGATGGTCTGTTGTCAGCTGAGGAAACACTGGACTGTTTTATCCTGGTTGATGCTGAGACGCTTGGTCGAGTTTTCTCTCAAGTAAATCCAACCACCTGCTTTTTAGACTCAATTCCCACTCCGCTTTTGAAAAGTTTTTATGAATCTTTTGAGGGTGAGCTTTTAAACATTGTGAATTGCTCTCTCCAGACGGGTGTCTTCCCTTCTGCGTTTAAAACAGCTGTTGTGAGACCTCTTCTGAAGAAGTGCAACTTAAATCCTGATGTTTTTAATAACTATAGACCAGTATCCAACTTACCATTTCTAGGCAAAATTTTAGAGAAACTTGTTTTTATTCAGCTGAATGATTTTTTAACAAAACATAATGTCTGTGAGAGACTTCAATCTGGTTTTTAGGATAAACCACAGTACAGAGTCAGCCTTGTTAAAGATTGTTAATGACTTTAGGTGCAACTTGGACTCACATAAGATCATAGTCCTGGTGCTTATTGGATCTAAGCGCAGCATTTGATACAGTAGACCACCCAATCCTATTAAATAGATTGAGGCACCTGGTTGGCCTCTCTGGCACTGTTCTTAACTGGTTCCAGTCCTACCTCACAGACAGAAAATTTTTCTGGTAAGTATGGATACATGCTCCTCAGGGATTTCGTGAAATCAAATGTGGTGTGCCCCAAGGATCTATTTTAGGTCCAATTCTTTTTAATCTATACATGTTACCACTTGGTGATGTCATCAGGAGACATGGCATAGGTTTTCACAGTTATGCTGATGACACTCAGCTGTACATTTCCATGTCTCCTGAGGACACACGGCCAGTAGACGACCTTTTTAATTGTATTTTAGATATTAAATCATGGATGGCAGGAAACTACCTACAACTCAACCAGGACAAAACCGAAGTTTTAGTCATTGGTCCTAAAGGTAAGAGAGAGAAACATTTGTCTAAATTACATGCATTGTCTTTAAAAACATCAGAACAAGTAAAAAACCTGGGCGTCATTTTCGACTCTGAGCTTAGTTTTATTCCACATGTAAAGCATGTAGTTAAAACGGGCTTCTATCATCTTAAAAATATAGCCAGAGTCCGCCCGTTTCTTTCTCGAACCAACACAGAGATGCTGATTCATGCTTTTGTCTCAAGTAGAATTGACTATTGTAATGCATTGCTCTCTGGTGTTCCCAAAAAGACCATGTCACATCTTCAGCTTCTTCAGAACTCAGCTGCTCGTGTGTTGACGAAGACCAGAAAGCGGGCTCACATAACACCTGTTTTGAAGGCATTGCATTGGCTCCCTGTGTCTTTTAGGATCGATTTTAAGGTTCTTTTGATGGTTTTTTAAAAGTCTTAATGGTCTTGCGCCTTCTTATCTTTTAGATTTACTCTCATCTTATGAACCATCGCGGCCTCTCAGGTCCTCAGGGACTGGCCTTTTAAAAATACCTTTGTTAATACTAGAACCTACGGTGAGGCTGCTTTCGAACATTATGCCCCACGTTTATGGAACAGTCTTCCGGAGAACCTGAGAGCTGCAGAGAATGTTCATATTTTTAAAACCAGGCTCAAGACCTTCCTTTTTAATAAGGCATTTAACTAATTATAATATTTTATATTATATTTTAAACATGTTCTTAGTTTTTATGCCAGTACTTTTATGTTATATATATGTCAGTTTTAGTTTCAGTTCCTTAATTCCAGTGTTTTCTCTGCATGGGGGGCAGCTGGTCTCCAGGACTTGGGGGGCAGCTGGTCTCCAGGACTTGGGGGGCAGCTGGTCTCCAGGACTTGGGGGGCAGCTGGTCTCCAGGACTTGGGGGGCAGCTGGTCTCCTGGATCTACTTGTGATACTGCGATAGTGTTCTCTTTCCGGTTCTTCTGTGCCGAGCCATGTTATCCATGTGTTTATTTATCTTGTCTCATCATTTTTTATATGTATGTGTATGTCTAAGTGTTTGTGTGTATGAGCATGTGCAGTGGTGGGAGGAGTGTGTGGGCCCACCGCTGGTTGCGGTGTGCCGGGGCTGGTGCCGTTGATTATTTTGTTTTTACATTGTTAAGCACTTTGTGCTGCATTTATTTGTATGAAAAGTGCTATATAAATAAAGTTTGATTGATTGATTGATAGAAGTGCTGTGTCAGAGATTTCTTTATTTGCATGAATAATGTTCAAAACCCTTCTCACATTGTGAAAACCTTGTCTTCCCATTATAAATCCGTTTTGATCTCTATCAATAACATCTGGCAGTAATTTTTGTAATCGTTTCGCTAAAAGTTTACAGATGATCTTAAGATCAGAATTTAACAAACTTATGGGTCTCATGTTTTCACATTTGTTAGAGAGTTTACCTGGTTTTGGAAGTAAAATAATTAAGGCACTATTGATAGAGGTTGGGAGACTACCGTTACCAAATGCCTCTAAAAACATATCCAAAAGTGGCGTTAGTAATTTATTTTTAAATTTTTTATACAGGTCAATTGGCAGACCATCTGGTCCAGCCCTTTTCCCTGACTTCATACTATCAATGGCCTGTCCTATTTCTTCTTTGGTAATTTCCAGCTCTAGATCTTTTTTGAGTTCAACTGGGATATTGGGTATAGAGAGTTCATCCAAAAATTTATTCAGTTTTGGTAAGTCTGTTTCATTATCTGCATCATATAATCCTTCATAATAGTCTTTGAAAGCATCATTAATTTTTTGAGGATCTACAATAACTTGCCCATTGGATAAGATGGTTGTGATTGGTGTTTTGTTTTCTAATTGTTTAATCTAGTAACTTACCTGATTTATCACCTTGTTCATAAAATGATTGCCTTAATCTTAAAAGGCTAGAGGCCGCCCTAGAGGCAGACATTTTATCATATTCAGCTCTCAAAATTAGTAAATCCTTTACCAATTGCGGGTTACTTTCCTCATTAACTTTCTCTTGAAGGGTCCTTATTTTTTGTTCCATCTGCAATCGTTCCTCACGAGCCTTTTTTGATTTTGATCCAATATAACTAATAATATGTCCTCTAAGAAAGGCCTTAAATGCTTCCCACTTTGTTCCTGCTGATGTTTGTGTAGTATTAAATTAAAAAAACTCATCTATCTGTTTTCCTATATATTTTACAAATTCTTCATCTTGTAACCATTTATGTTGAAAATGCCATCTAGGCGGGTCCTTTGTCAATTTTTTATCAATATATACTAAGCCACATGGTGCATGATCTGAAACCACAATATTATCATAAAAACTGTTTTGAATTTTTGAACGTAGTTCTGAAGAAATTAAAAAATAATCTATTCTGGAATATGTCTGGAACACATTAGAATAACAAGAGTAAGCTTTGGCATTTGGTTTCAATTCTCTCCATATATCCAACAGACTTAATTCCTTAATGTAACGATTAATTACTGTTCTACACCTGTTATGTGATTGATCTGTTCCTGTGGATCTATCCATATTGGGATTTAACGTACAATTAAAGTCCCCGGCTATTACATGCTGTCCCGTTAATGTTGATAACATAAAGAACAAATCTTCAAAAAATTTAGAGTCATCCGTGTTAGGACCATACAAGTTTACTAAATTTAAATTTTCTGAAAGGAGGGAGCCTTGGATTATTAAGTATCTTCCCCTCTTATCTTTAATAACATTTTTTACTTGAAATGGTACTGTTTTATGAATTAGGATCATAACTCCCCTGGCTTGGGATGAGAATGGTGCTGTAAATACACTACCCTGCCACCTCCTCTCAATCCTTTTATTATTCTCATCTAATAGATGTGTTTCTTGTAGAAATACAATTTTAGCATCTATATCCTTTATTTTATTCATGACTTGTTTGATTTTTCTAATTTGCTGCAAACCTCTACAGTTCCAAGAAACAAAATTAAGACTTACTCCTTGAGACATTCCCAATATAAAGTAAAAGATTACCCTGCCATAAAGAAATAAACTTATTGAGAAGCATAACAATCCTGGATGCTAGAACCTCATCCAACACTATGAACTTGAACATTTCCCCTTTATCCACGGTTGTGGAAACCCCCCCAGAAAGTCTCTTGTCTCCCGTTATGGCTAACGACAGTTCCACACTTAGTGAGGATCAGTCAGTCCACTCTTTACTTCCCACCAACTAATTCTCTCTGCTGCTGTTCTTATTGAGACCTAAACTATCTTGTCCTAGGTTTATACCTCATAACTGTTACATACAGTTATCCCCCATATAAATATACCATATACTTAAAGTGTATATTTTAGTAGTACAGTGTATAGAGTTTTAATATGAAATAAAGATTTGATCCATATGTTCTACATATGTAGGCTATGGCTATCTGAAAAGCATGTCTCATCTGTTAATTAGAGCATCAGCCAGTATATTGGAGTCCTTTTAGTCTATTACATTGCCATCCTTTAAATAGAGCATATTGCCACAGTCTCAGTACTGACATTACCGTTTTTACTTCTTCGTCATTTAGCTGTCTGCGGCCTCCTCCCCAATCTTCTTGGGGTCATCCCTATGTTCCCACAGCCCAATGATCCCACAGCCCTATGTTCCCTCATTTCTAAGAATTTTTTTTTCACTGAAAATTTTGAAAATTAGTCCCTATGTTCCCTCAGCCCTATGTTCCCTCAGCCCTTTGTCCCCTCATTTCCAAGATTTTTCTCAAAATGCCACTGATTGAGCAAGGGAAAACTAGCTTCTGGAGGGCATTTGGCACGAGGTCATGGTGCAGGACCCTAGGTTGAAATTACTCTAAACCATCCCTTTAAACATGTACTGGGTGCAACCAAAAAGGGCATAACTAAAAAAACAGTAAACCGCAAAAAAAAAACATACAGAATCGAAGACACACATCCATTATCTATACCCGTTTCATCCTTGAAGGGTCACGGGGATCTGCTGGAGCCTATCCCAGCCGTCTACAGGCGAAAGGCAGGGGTCCACCCTGAACAGGTTGCCAGTCCATCGGCCACATGTAGACAAACAACACTCACACTCACTCACTCCTACGGGCAATTTAGAACCACCAATTAACTTGACATGCATGTCTTTGGACTGTGGGAGGAAGCCAGAGTACCCAGAGGAAACCCACGCAAGCACGGGGAGAACATGCAAACTCCACACAGAAAGGCCCCTGCCGAGGTTCGAACCAGGAACCTTCTAGCTGTGAGGCAACCCACTAAGCCACCGTGCTGCCCGAATTGACTAATTGACCAAATTGTCAGAAATGGGGATAAAATCTGATGCAAATTGCTGATAGAGGAAATGTGGGGACATAGGGCCTAATTTTGGAAAGAAAAATAAAACCTTAGAAATGAGAGAACATAAGGCTGAAGGAACATAGGGCTGAGGGAACATAGGGCTGAGGGAACATAGGGCTGTGGGAACATAGGGCTAGGGCTAGGGGGAACATAGGGAACATAGGGCTGAGGGAACATAGGGCTGAGGGAACATAGGGCTGTGGGAACATAGGGCTGTGGGAACATAGGGCTGAGGGAACATAGGGCTGTGGGAACATAGGGCTGAGGGAACATAGGGCTGTGGGAACATAGGGCTGTGGGAACATAGGGCTGAGGGAACATAGGCACGCTCCCATCTTCTTTATGAACACTTGTGCTTCGCCTGGGGTTTTAAAAGTGTGGGATTGTCCTTTATATGTTACCAGAAGGTTGGCGGGGTGAATCATTCCATGTCGGATCCCTAGATTGCGCAACTCCTGCCGGACCGGGTCGAACTGCTTCCTCAGTTGGTGTATTCCCGTAGCCAAGTCTGAGTAAAACCTGACTTGTTGGTCCTTGTACCGGATCTCCTTTTTAGCCTGTACAGCAGCCAGTACTGTCGTCTTGTCCTTGTGGTTGATGAACTTCATTATTAGTGTTCTCGGCGGCGCCTTGCTGTCCCTCAGTGGTCCAATTCGGTGCGCCCTTTCAATTACCACCGGGGCTCGTAGAGTTGCACCATCCAGTAGCTCTGGAATCCATTTCTCCAAAAAAGAGCATGTATCCTGCCCCTCAGCTCCCTCTGGTAGTCCCACAAGTCTCAGGTTGTTCAAACGAGATCTGGTTTCCAAGTCCAAAAGCTTATTTTCCAGAGTTTTGTTGTTTGACTCCAGCTTGTTTACTTTAGCTTGCAGATTAGCTACTTCGTCTTCAGCACTAGATATGCGCAGCTCAGCTTGTGACACTCGTTCAGAGCAGTCGTTTATCTCCTTCCTCATAGCATTTATTGCCGACATAATCCCGCCGAATCTTGTTGAAAACTCCGTCTTCATGGAATTTATAGCAGCCAGAATAGTGTCCGTCTTGGCATCTCCGAGCTCTCCGACTCCGTCGTCCCCCTGTTCCGCCATGTCGTCGTTAGCTTTCTGTATTTCACCACGGACCTGATAATCAGTTAATTTCGGCTGCTTTGACGCTTTGCTCTTATCTTTGCTTAATTTACCAACCTTCGGCATTACAGCATCCACACTAACACTGCGTTATGAAGTTTTGTAGCAAAATTGAGAGTTTTTAGTAGGAATTATAGCAGCTAAAACAGAGCAGCTCGGCGTGCGTCTTCCTACGTGGCCGCCATAACCGGAAGTCGGAGCAGAGGTTTTTGTTGTAGCTGTAGCAGTAGCTGTAGATGGTTCAGAACTTGTTGCAGTGGGTGAAGGAGTTGCTGTGGTTGATGCAGCAATTGTGGTAGTGTACAAGTAGTTATGGTTGGGGAAGCAGTTGTGGTTGTTGTGGTAGTTATGGGGGTTGGTGCAGTAGGTGTTGTCGTTGGTTTACTTGTCGTCATTGTTGGCATGTTGTACTGGCCCACCTCAACAAGCAGGTCAGCACCTTTCAGGACCCATTACAGTTTGCATATCGTAATGGGCTTGGGGTTGAAGACGCCATCATCTACCTGCTTCACAGAGCCCACTCTCATCTGGACCAATCAGGCAGCACTTTGAGGGTCATGTTCTTTGATTTCTCAAGTGCTTTTAATACAATTCAGCCTGCGTTGTTATGTGAGAAGCTCCATAAGTTCCAGGTGGATTCCCCCACAAACCTCCTGGATTTATGACTACCTCACAAACAGACCACAGTTTGTGAGACTGAAAGGTTTGTGTGTCTGAGATGGAGGTCAGCAGCATTGGAGCACCACAAGGAACTGTTCTCTCACCATTTCTCTTCACGTTCTACACCTCTGACTTCCAGTACAACTCTGAGTCCTGTCATCTGCAGAAATACTCTGATGACTCTGCAGTTGTTGGGTGTATCAGCAACGGACAGGAAGCAGAGTACAAAGAACTGATCTGTCAGTTTGTGAAATGGTGTAGTAACAATCATCTCATATTAAATACCAACAAAATTAAGGAGATGATTGTCGACTTCAGGAGGAGCAAGAATCAACAAAGCAGTGTTTCCATCCTGGGAAAGGAGGTGGAGGTGGTGGAGGAATACAAGTACCTTGGAGTTCAGCTTGACAACAGACTGGAGTGGAAATGCAACACAGAATACATCTACAAGAAAGGTCAGAGCAGACTCTACTTTTTAAGAAAGTTGAGATCTTTTAATGTCTGCACCAAGATGTTACACATGTTCTATAAGTCTGTTGTTGAAAGTGGAATCAGCTTTGCAGTCATCTGCTGGGGCAGCAGCATCAGAACCAGAGACCTGAAGAGAATCAACAAACTGATCAGGAAAGCTGGATCTGTGCTGGGGTTAACTCTGGAGCCGCTGGAGCTGATTGTACAAAAAAGAATGCTGCACAAGCTGATGAAGATGATGGAGGACTCTTCACACCCTCTCCACGACACAGTGATCAAACAACAGAGTGTGTTCAGTGAGAGGCTTCTTCAGGTCCGTTGCAAGATGGAAAGATACAGAAGATCATTCCTGCCAGCAGCCATCAGCCTCCACAACAAGACTTAACACCTGTTATTATATTATTATTATTATTATTATTATTATTCTCATTATTATTATTTAAAAAAAAAAAGAGCCCTTACTACATTGAATTTCCCTTTATGGGATAAATAAAGTATTTTTCATTTCATTATTTTCATTTCATTTCATTTCATTTCATTTCATTTCATTTCATTTCATGATAGCTGTGGTGCCTGTAGCAGCGATGTTGTGGTTGATACAGCTCCTATTGTTGTTGGAGCAGCGGTTGTAGTGGCCTGGGCAGCAGTTGTTTTGGTCAGAACAGTTGGAAAAGCATTACACAACCTGATGCTGCAACAGTTTGGTCCACAGCTGATGGTTCCAACCTCACTCATGAAAGGTAAAGAGCCCAGGTGTGGGAAAGAGAATTGAGAATTAAAAAAAAACAGTCCAAAAATATCAATGGATCTAACGTCGTTTCCATTATTTAGGGCCTATCATTAAATGTAAAACGAATAAAACAAAACAAAACAAAATACAGCGGTACCTCTACTTACGAAATTAATTGGTTCTGGAAGTAGTTTCGAAACCTGAAAATTTTGTAAGTAGAGACGGTTTTTTCATGTAAATGTCCTAATCCGTTTCAAGACATACGTTTTTTTTATAAATCATAAAAATGCATCAAAACATGTAACAAATACATGTTAAAATTTGATTACTCCACAATAAACATAAAATGAGAGTTGTACATAATAAAAAAACAAAGAATAAAGTAAAGAATAAAAATGATGTTCATTTAACGTTTAACTGCTATCGTCGTCACCGTTTGCCTTCCTTGGTTCATGTTCTCTCTCAGCAGTGGTTTTTGCCTGATGTTTTGTAAAGAACCGATCCAAGGACATTTGCTTTTTCGGCTTTTAACAATCCTTTGAAAATGTGCAAGGTCAACATCAACATAGTGAGCAATAGCCTGACTAGTGAACACTTTTTCTGGGTGATTCTTTTCAACAAATTCAGAGAATTCAGAAAGAGATGCCAGGAAAATGCTAGCCAGTAGCCAGTGGCAGAGCAGCTACAAGTATGTTTACGTTCGGTAAACTCTGGGAGTTGGGAGTAGCAGCGTGTACTGTATTTTTGCCTTTCGTATCCTGAAATTTCTTTCGTAACAAGAGGCAATATTTTCCCGTTGAGGCATTTCGTAACCTGAAAATTTTGTATGTAGAGACGTTCATAAGTAGAGGTACCACCGTATATGCTAAAAAAATATTAGGTCTATCGGTACATAGCAAACATTGTGCATCAAGTAAAGTGATTCTGGTCAATTCAATTCAATTACATTTTATTTGGATTGTGTCTGTTACAACTTAACTAAAATTATAATATTAAATCCAAATCAAGGACAATGGCAAGTAAAAAAAATTCCAGAGTGGGAGAAAAAAACCTTGAAGCCAAACAGTGGCAAGGAAAAACTCCGCTTTAAGACGAAGAAACCTTGAGCAGGACCTGGCTCAAATGGGGGGACCTTCCTGCCAAAGGCCAGCTGGGTAAAGAAAGAAAAAGAGAGGGGAGACAGGACAGAGAGAGGAGAGCACACAAATTCCTGAATGAAATGTCTACATAAACAGATGCAGGTAGCAGCACTGAGGTGAGATGGTCAGAGGACAAGGTTGCCGGTCACCACGCCAGCCAGCACCCCGGACACATCTACACACACAGGTTAACCAGAAAAAGTCAGCTGTTGCTGTAGTATTTGCTTGAATGTTTGGGGTTGCATAGCTTCAAAAGAATTGCTAGATTTAATTGTTTAAAAGTACCAGTCAGTACTAGATTGATACAAAATAGTATCAAAAGCACTCAGCGTATCATAGAACACTGTCAGAACCATCATCAATAAGAGGAGAAAATGTGGCACCACAGACACATTGCAAAGGTCAGGAAGACCCTTCAAAGTTAATAAGAGAACAGGGGAAAAAACCTATTAGAGAGGCTACCAAGAGGCCAACAGCAACACGGAAGAAACTACGGGAATTTCTGGAAGCTACTGGTGAGTCCTCCTCCTCCGGTCTGGTCTGTGCCCAGACAGAAGACATTTCTTTTTTTTGGATTTCATGGGCTTTTTTTTTAGTTAAGAGAGACAGGAAAGTGGGGCAGAGAGGGAGAGAGACGCAGAGTAAAGGATCGCAGGCCGGGAGTCTGACCTTTGACTGCTGCTGAAGAACTGTAGACCCCGTACATGTGCTGCTCACCTAAACCACAAAGCTATCCAGCGGCCCACAGAAGAAATTTGTTTCAAAAATATCATGCAAGCCTTCTGAATGATGCCAAAATAAATAAATAAATAATAATTCAGTCACTCCAAACAATGTGGACAAATGTTCTATGGTCTGGCATAACAAAGGTTGAACATGCTGGACTTGCTTTAAAAAAATAAACATAGGAAACGATATTAATGTAGGAAGCAGATAACTGACAAGGGTATCTGGAAATGTACATTACATAGGGAAACACGTTTTAAAATGATCAGTTTGACTGACGTTCATTTTCAGGAATTAATTTACTTTATTATTTATTTTTGCAAATATAAAACCCCCCCCCCCCCCCCAAAAAAAAAAAAAAAAAAATCCTGCTACTAGTTTCAAAACAAAATGATCTTTAGTCTGTGACACCTGCTTAAAAGGAAACAAAATGCTTCTAACATGCATTCAGTTCAAATTGAATGAAAAAAAAAAAACCTATGTAGTTGTCAGTAAAGTAGTTACATAAATATTATAAGTCAATTTAGTATATGGGAAATGCTTATATTGCTTTCGACCCACATTAATGAATGATATATACATATAATTGTTACTCAGCTGATTAAGAAGAGACATCTTTATTAAGAATTAGTTTTAGTTCAAAATCTATATTACAGGTACATTCATATTACATATCCATCAATTAAAAATGATTTCTTTGTCATCACTCTGGGCTCTTACAATATCAATATCCTGAAAATCAGGTCCATAATACAAAAATGCAAATGCTGGAGTGTTTCAAGAAGCCATAACAATACATAACTTTATCTGAGGAAAATGTATTCACACGTGATGAAGAGAAACTTAACACTGAAGAAGATAAGACTACAATAGAAAGAAAAAACAAAAGTGGAATATAGAGCTCTAATAAATATGAGTTTTCTTATTTTTTATAAATAAATACATTAAAATAATCTACAAAAAACAATGAATATAAAATTCATTCTGTATGATGATATGAAAAGTGCTGAATCACTTCCTCTTTTTCACATATGTGGATCTGACGGTTCCAAAAAGTGATAGAATGAATAAATATATCATGGAGTAGAAAAAAAATTAACCTTCTAGAGTCTTTAAATTCATCATTGATTAATTTATACTGTTGTTATAAATGTTGTGAACTAGATGATATAAACTATTACACCAAGCAGCAAATGGAGCATACCCAGCTTAAGGGAACATGCGTTACTGGTGGTTGTTGAAGTGGTGGCTGATTGTGCTGATGTAGTTGCTGTGGTTGTTGCTGTTGTTGTTGAAGTAGTAGTAGAAGTTGTTGTTGTGGTTAATGTGGTAGCTGTAGCAGTAGTAGTTGTGGTTGTGGTTTGTAGCAGAAGTTGTTTGTGTGTGTAGCAGTAGTAGTTGTTGGTGTGTAGTTGTGCAGTAAGTAGTTGTGGTTTGTAGTTGTGCAGTAGTAGTTTGTGGTTGGTGTGGTAGAGTTGTAGCAGTAGTAGTTGTGGTGGTGTGGTAGTGTAGCAGTGTAGTTGTGTTGTGTGTGTAGCAGTAGTGTGGTTGTGTGGTGTGTGTAGCAGTAGTAGTTGTGGTTGGTGTGGTAGCTGTAGCAGTAGTAGTTGTGGTTGGTGTGGTAGCTGTAGCAGTAGTAGTTGTGGTTGGTGTGGTAGCTGTAGCAGTAGTAGTTGTGGTTGGTGCAGTAGTGGTTGTGATTGGAACTGTAGTTGTGGTTGGAGAAGAAGTTGTTGTAGTTGGTGCAGTAGTAGTTGCTTGTGCAGTAGTGGTTGTGCTGGGAACTGAAGTTGTGGTTGGAAAAGAGGTTGTTGTAGTTGGTGAAGAAGTAGTTGTGTGTGGAGCAGTAGTAGTTGTGGCTGGTGAAGCTGTAGTTGTGGTTGGTGCACCAGTCGATGTGGTTGATGCAGTAGTAGTTGTGGTTGGTGCAGTAGTGCTTGTGGTGGGAACTGCAGTTGTGGTTGGAGAAGAGGTTGTTGTAGTTGGTGCAGCAGTAGTTGTTGTTGGTGCAGCACTACTTGTGGTTGGTGCAGCAGTAGTTGTGGTTGGTGCAGCAGTAGCTGTAATTGGTGCTGCAGTAGATGTGGTTGGTGCAGCAGTACTTGTGGTTGCTGCAGCAGTACTTGTGGTTGGTGCAGCAGTTGTTGTAGTTGGTGCAGCAGTAGTTGTGGTTGGTGCAGCAGTAGTTGTGGTTGGTGCAGCAGTAGTTGTAGTTGGTGCTGCAGTAGTTGTAGTTGGTGCAGCAGTAGTTTGTGGTTGGTGCAGCAGTAGTTTGTGGTTGGTGCAGCAGTAGTTGTGGTTGGTGCAGCAGTAGTTTGTGTTGGTGCAGCAGTAGTTGTGGTTGTGCAGCAGTAGTTGTGGTTGGTGCGCAGTAGTTGGTTGGTGCAGCAGTAGTTGTGGTTGGTGCAGCAGCAGTAGTTGTGGTTGGTTGCAGCCGTAGATGTGGTTGGTGCAGCAGTAGTTGTGGTTGGTGCAGCAGTAGTTGTGGTTGGTGCAGCAGTAGTTGTGGTTTGTGCAGCAGTAGTTGTGGTTGTATGTTGGTGCAGTAGTTGTGGTTGGTGCAGCAGTAGTTGTGGTTGGTGCAGCAGTAGTTGTGGTTGGTGCAGCAGTAGTTGTAGTTGGTGCAAGCAGTAGTTGTGGTTTGTGCAGCAGTAGTTGTGGTTGGTGCAGCAGTAGTTGTTGGTTGGTGCAGCAGTAGTTGTGGTTTGGTGCAGCAGTAGTTGTGGTTGGTGCAGCAGTAGTTTGGTGCAGCAGTGTTTGTGCAGCAGTTGTGGTTTGCAGCAGTAGTTGTGGGTTGGTGCAGCAGTAGTTTGTAGTTGGTGCAGCAGTATTTGTGGTTGGTGCAGCAGTAGTTGTGGTTGGTGCAGCAGTAGTTGTGGTTGGTGCAGCAGTAGTTGTGGTTGGTGCAGCAGTAGTTTGTGGTTTGGTGCAGCAGTAGTAGTTGTGGTTGGTGCAGCAGTAGTTGTGGTTGTGCAGCAGTAGTGGTTGTGCAGCAGTAGTTGTGGTTTGGGGCAGGTTGTGGTTGTGCAGCAGTGGTTGGTGTAGTTGTAGTTGGTGCAGCAGTAGTTTGTGGTAGTTGGTGCAGCAGTAGTTGTGGTTGGTGTTTTGTTGGTGGCAGCAGTAGCAGCAGTAGTTGTAGTTGGTGCAGCAGTGCAGTAGTTGTGGTTGGTGCAGCAGTAGTTGTAGTTGGTGCAGCAGTAGTTGTGGTTGGTGCAGCAGTTATTGTAGTTGGTGCAGCAGTAGTTGTGGTTGGTGCAGCAGTAGTTGTGGTTGGTGCAGCAGTAGTTGTGGTTGGTGCAGCAGTAGTTGTAGTTGGTGCAGCAGTAGTTGTGGTTGGTGCAGCAGTAGTTGTGGTTGGAACACCAGTTGTTGTAGTTGGTGCAGCAGTAGTTGTGGTTGGTGCAGCAGTAGTTGTGGTTGGTGCAGCAGTAGTTGTAGTTGGTGTGGCAGTGGTTGTGGTTGGTGCAGCAGTAGTTGTTGTGGTTGGTGCAGCAGTAGTTTGTAGTTGGTGCAGCAGTAGTTGTAGTTGGTGCAGCAGTAGTTTGTGGTTGGTGCGCAGTAGTTGTAGTTGTTGGTAGTTGGTGCAGCAGTTGTTGTGTTGGTGCAGCAGTAGTAGTTGTGGTTGGTGCAGCAGTAGTTGTGGTTGGTGCAGCAGTAGTTTGTGGTTGGTGGCAGCAGTAGTTGTGGTTGGTGCAGCAGTAGTTGTGGTTGGTGCAGCAGTAGTTTGTTGGTGCAGCAGTAGTTGTTGGTTGGTGCAGCAGTAGTTGTGGTTGGTGCAGCAGTAGTTGTAGTTGGTGCAGCAGTAGTTTGTAGTTGGTTGCAGCAGTGGTTGTAGTTGTTGTGCAGCAGCAGTAGTTGTGGTTGGTGCAGCAGTAGTTGTGCAGTAGTTTGGTTGTGCAGCAGTAGTTGTGGTTGGTGCAGCAGTTAGTTTGTAGTTGGTGCAGCAGTTTGTTGTGGTTGGTGGTGCAGCAGTAGTTGTGGTTGGTGCAGCAGTAGTTGTGGTTGGTGCAGCAGTAGTTGTGGTTGGTGCAGCAGTTGTTGTAGTTGGTGCAGCAGTAGTTGTAGTTGGTGCAGCAGTTGTTGTAGTTGGTGCAGCAGTTAGTTGTGGTTGGTGCAGCAGTAGTTTGGTTGGTGTGCAGTAGTTTGTAGTTGTGTTTGTAGTTGTGGTTGGTGCAGCAGTAGTTGTGGTTGGTGCAGCAGTAGTTTGTAGTTGGTTGGTGCAGCAGTAGTTGTGGTTGGTGCAGCAGTAGTTGTGCAGCAGTTGTGGTTGGTGCAGCAGTAGTTGTTGTAGTTGGTGCAGCAGTAGTTGTGGTTGGTGCAGCAGTAGTGTAGTTTGGTGCAGCAGTAGTTTGTGGTTGGTGCAGCAGTAGTTGTAGTTGGTGCAGCAGTAGTTGTGGTTTGTGCAGCAGTTGTAGTTTGTAGTTGGTGCAGCAGTAGTTGTGGTTGGTGCAGTAGTTGTTGTTGTTGTAGTTGGTGCAGCAGTAGTTTGTGGTTGGTGCAGCAGTAGTTGTGGTTGGTGCAGCAGTAGTTGTAGTTGTGGTTGGTGCAGCAGTAGTTGTGGTTGGTGCAGCAGCAGTAGTTTGTTGGTTGGTGCAGCAGTAGTTGTGGTTGGTTGGTGCAGCAGTAGTTGTTGGTTGGTGCAGCAGTAGTTGTGGTTGGTGCAGCAGTAGTTGTGGTTGGTGCAGCAGTAGTTGTGGTTGGTGCAGCAGTAGTTGGTGTAGTTGGTGCAGCAGTAGTTGTAGTTGGTGCAGCAGTAGTTGTGGTTGGTGCAGTTGGTGCAGTAGTTTGTAGTTGGTGCAGCAGTAGTTGTTGGTTGGTGCAGCAGCAGTTGTTGTGGTTGTGGTGCAGCAGTTAGTTGTGGTTGGTGCAGCAGTAGTTGTGGTTGGTGCAGCAGTAGTGTTGGTGCAGCAGTAGTTGTGGTTTGGTGCAGCAGTAGTTGTGGTTTGGTTGTGCAGCAGTAGTTGTGGTTGTGGTTGTGCAGCAGTAGTTGTGGTTGGTGCAGCAGTAGTTGTGGTTTGGTGCAGCAGTAGTTGTGGTTGGTTTGCAGCAGTAGTTGTGGTTTGGTGCAGCAGTAGTTGTTGGTGCAGGTGTTGGTGGTGGCAGCAGTAGTTGTGGTTGGTGCAGCAGTAGTTGTTGTTTGTGCAGCAGTAGTTTTGGTTGGTGCAGCAGTAGTTGTTGGTTGGTGCAGCAGTAGTTTGTGGTTTGGTGCAGCAGTAGTTTGTGGGTTGGTGCAGCAGTAGTTGTGGTGGTTGGTGCAGCAGTAGTGGTTGTGGTTGGTTGTGCAGCAGTAGTTGTGTAGTTGGTGCAGCAGTAGTTGTGGTTGGTGCAGCAGTAGTTGTGTAGTTGGTTGCAGCAGTAGTTGTGGTTGGTGCAGCAGTAGTTTGTGGTTGGTGCAGCAGTAGTTTGTGTGCAGTAGTTTGGGTGCAGCAGTAGTTGTGTAGTTGGGTGCAGCAGTAGTTGGTGCAGTAGTGTGGTTGGTGCAGCAGTAGTTGTGGTTGGTGCAGCAGTAGTTGTGGTTGGTGCAGCAGTAGTTTGTTGTAGTTGGTGCAGCTAGTTGGTCAGCAGTAGTTGTGGTTGGTGCAGCAGCAGTAGTTAGTTGTGGTTGGTGCAGCAGTAGTTGTGGTTGGTGCAGCAGTGCAGGTTGTTGTGGTGCAGCAGTAGTTGTAGTTGGTTGGTGCAGCAGTAGTTGTGGTTTGGTTTGCAGCAGTAGTTGTGGTTGGTGCAGCAGTAGTTGTGGTTGGTGCAGCAGTTGTGGTTTGTAGTAGTTGGTTGGTGCAGCAGTAGTTGTGGTTGGTGCAGCAGTAGTTGTAGTTGGTGCAGCAGTAGTTTGGTGGTGTAGTTGGTGCAGCAGTTGGTGCAGTTGTTGTTGTAGTTGGTGCAGCAGTAGTTGTGGTTGGTGCAGCAGTAGTTTGTAGTTGGTGCAGCAGTAGTTGTGGTTGGTGCAGCAGTAGTTGTGGTTTTGGTGCAGCAGTAGTGGTTGGTGTAGTTGGTGCAGCAGTAGTTGTTGGTTGGTGCAGCAGTAGTTGGTTGGTTGCAGTAGTTGTTTGGTGCAGCAGTAGTAGTTGTAGTTGGTGCAGCAGTAGTTGTGGTTGGTGCAGCAGTAGTAGTTGTGGTTGGTGCAGCAGTAGTTGTAGTTGGTGCAGTGCAGCAGTAGTTTGTGGTTGGTGCAGCAGTAGTTGCAGTTTGGTGGCAGCAGTATTGTGGTTGTGCAGCAGTAGTTGGTGCAGCAGTAGTTAGTTTGTGGTTGGTGCAGCAGTAGTTGTGGTTGGTGCAGCAGTAGTGTGTAGGTTGGTCAGTAGTTGGTGCAGCAGTAGTTGTGGTTGGTGCAGCAGTAGTTGTAGTTTGGTGGCAGCAGTAGTTGTGGTTTGGTGCAGCAGTAGTTGTGGTTGGTTGCAGCAGTAGTTTTGTGGTTGGTGCAGCAGTAGTTTGTAGTTGGTGCAGCAGTTAGTTGTGGTTGGTGCAGCAGTAGTTGTGGTTGGTGCAGCAGTAGTTTGTGGTGGTTGTTTTGGTGCAGCAGTAGTAGTTGGTGGTTTGGTTGGTGCAGCAGTGCAGTAGTTGGTTGTGGTTGGTGCAGCAGTAGTGGTTGGTGCAGCAGTAGTTGTGGTTGGTGCAGCAGTAGTTGTGGTTGGTTGCAAGCAGTAGTTGTGGTTTGGTGCAGCAGTAGTTGGTGCAGCAGTAGTTGTAGTTGGTTCAGTAGTTGGTGCAGCAGTAGTTGTGGTTGGTGCAGCAGTTGTTGTAGTTGGTTGGTGCAGTTGTGGTTGGTGCAGCAGTTGTAGTGTGCAGCAGTAGTTGTGGTTGGTGCAGCAGTAGTTGTGGTGGTTGGTGTAGTTGTGGTTGGTGCAGCAGTAGTTGTGTAGTTGGTGCAGCAGTAGTTGTGGTTGGTGCAGCAGTAGTTGTGGTTGGTGCAGCAGTGTGTTGTAGTTGGTGCAGCAGTTGTGGTTTGGTGCAGCAGTAGTTAGTTGTGGTTGGTGCAGCAGTAGTTGTGTTTGGTGCAGCAGTAGTTGTAGTTGGTGCAGCAGTAGTTTTGTGGTTGGTGCAGCAGTAGTTGTGGTTGGGTGCAGCAGTAGTTGGCAGCAGTAGTTGGTGCAGCAGTAGTTGTGGTTGGTGCAGCAGTAGTTGTGTTGGTGCAGTTTGGTGTTGGTGCAGCAGTAGTTGTGGTTTGGTGCGCAGTAGTTGTGGTTGTGGTGTTGCAGCAGTAGTTTGTAGGTTTGGTGCAGCAGTAGTTGTGGTTGGCAGTGGCAGCAGTAGTTGTGGTTGGTGCAAGCAGTAGTTGTTGTTGGTTTGTGCAGCAGTGTAGTTGGTGCAGCAGGTAGTAGTTGGTTGGTGCAGCAGTAGTTGTTTGTAGTTTGGTTGGCAGCAGTAGTTGTGTGGTTGGTGCAGCAGGTTGGTGCAGTAGTTGGTGGTTAGTTGGTTGCAGCAGTAGTTGTGTTGGTTGGTGCAGCAGTTGTAGTTGGTGTAGTGTTTGGTGCAGCAGTAGTTGTGGTTTGTAGTTTGGTTTGCAGCAGTAGTTTGTGGTTGGTTGCAGCAGTAGTTGTGTTTGTGCAGCAGTGCAGTAGTTGTGGTTGGTGCAGCAGTAGTTGTGGTTGGTGCAGCAGTAGTAGTTGTGGTTGGTGCAGCAGTAGTTGTGGTTGGTGCAGCAGTAGTAGCAGTGGTTGGTGCAGCAGTAGTTGTGTTGGTGCAGCAGTTGTGGTTTGGTGCAGCTGGTTGGTGCATAGTTGTGGGTTGGTGCAGGTGCAGCAGTAGTTGTGGTTGGTGCAGCAGTAGTTGTGGTTGGTGCAGCAGTAGTTGTGGTTGGTGCAGCAGTAGTTGTGGTTTGGTGCAGCAGTAGTTTGTGTGTTTGGTGCAGCAGTAGTTGTGGTTGGTGCAGTAGTGGTAGTTGTAGTTGTGGTTGGTGCAGCAGTAGTTGTGGTTGGTGCAGCAGTAGTTGTGGTTGGTGCAGCAGCAGCAGTAGTTTGTGGTTGGTGCAGCAGTAGTTGTAGTTGGTGCAGCAGTAGTTGTGGTTGGTGCAGCAGTAGTGCAGCAGTAGTTGTGGTTGGTGCAGCAGTAGTTTGGTGGTAGTAGTTGGTTGGTGCAGCAGTAGTTGTGGTTGGTGCAGCAGTAGTTGTGGTTGGTGCAGCAGTAGTGTTTGGTGCAGTAGTTGGTGCAGCAGTAGTTTGTGGTTGGTGTAGTTGGTGCAGCAGTAGTTGTGGTTGGTGCAGCAGTAGTTGGTGCAGCAGTAGTTGTAGTTGGTGCAGCAGTAGTTGGTGCAGTTGTGGTTGGTGCAGCAGTAGTTGTGGTTGGTGCAGCAGCAGTAGTTGTAGTTGGTGCAGCAGTAGTTGTGGTTGGTGCAGCAGTAGTTGTGGTTGGTGCAGCAGTAGTTGTGGTTTGGTGCAGCAGTAGTTTGTGGTTGGTGGTGCAGCAGTAGTTGTGGTTGGTGCAGCAGTAGTTGTGTAGTTGGTGGTGCAGCAGTAGTTGTGGTTTGGTGCAGCAGTAGTTGTGTAGTTGGTGCAGCAGTAGTTGTGGTTGGTGAAGCAGTAGTTGTTGTTGGTGGTGCAGCAGTTGTTGTAGTTGGTGCAGCAGTAGTGGTTTGTGGTTGGTGCAGCAGTAGTTGTAGTTGGTGCAGCAGTAGTTGTGGTTGGTGCAGCAGCAGTAGTTGTTGTTGGTTGGTGCAGCAGTAGTAGTTGCAGTAGTTGGTTGGTGCAGCAGTAGTTGTGGTTGGTGCAGCAGTAGTGTGTTGTAGTTGGTGTGCAGCAGTAGTTGTGGTTGGTGGTGCAGCAGTAGTTTTGTTTGGTTGTGGTGCAGCAGCAGTAGTTTGTGGTTGGTGCAGCAGTAGTTGCAGTGTAGTTGGTGCAGCAGCAGTAGTTGTGGTTGGTGCAGCAGTAGTTGGTGCAGCAGTAGTTGTGGTTGGTGCAGCAGTAGTTGTGGTTGGTGCAGCAGTAGTTGTGGTTGGTGCAGCAGTTGTAGTTGTGTAGTTGGTGCAGCAGTAGTTTGTGGTTTGGTGCAGCAGTAGTTTTGTGGTTGGTGCAGCTAGTTGTAGTTGGTGTAGTTGGTGCAGCAGTAGTTGTGGTTGGTGCAGCAGTAGTTGTGTAGTTGGTGCAGCAGTAGTTTGTGGTTGGTGCAGCAGCAGCAGTAGTTGGTGTGGTTGGTGCAGCAGTAGTTGTGGTTGGTGCAGCAGTAGTTGTAGTTGGTGCAGCAGTAGTTGTGGTTGGTGCAGCAGTAGTTGTGGTTGGTGCAGCAGTAGTTGTGGTTGGTGAAGCAGTAGTTGTGGTTGGAGCAGCAGTTGTTGTAGTTGGTGCAGCAGTAGTTGTGGTTGGTGCAGCAGTAGTTGTGGTTGGTGCAGCAGTAGTTGTGGTTGGTGCAGCAGTAGTTGTGGTTGGTGCAGCAGTAGTTGTAGTTGGTGCAGCAGTAGTTGTGGTTGGTGCAGCAGTAGTTGTGGTTGGTGCAGCAGTAGTTTGTGGGTTGGTGCAGCAGTAGTTTTGTGGTTGGTGCAGCAGTAGTAGTTTGTGGTTGGTGCAGCAGTAGTTGTGGTTGGTGAAGCAGTAGTTTGTTGTTGGTTGGTGCAGCAGTTGTTGTAGTTGGTGCAGCAGTAGTTGTGGTTGGTGCAGCAGTAGTTGTGGTTGGTGCAGCAGTAGTTGTGGTTGGTGCAGCAGCAGTAGTAGTTGTGGTTGGTGCAGCAGTAGTGGTTGTAGTTGGTGCAGCAGTAGTAGTTGTGGTTGGTGCAGCAGTAGTTGTGGTTGGTGCAGCAGTAGTTGTAGTTGGTGCAGCAGTAGTTTGTGGTTGGTGCAGCAGTAGTTGTGGTTGGTGCAGCAGTAGTTGTGGTTGGTTGGTGCAGCAGTAGTTTTTGGTTGGTGCAGCAGTAGTTGTAGTTGGTGCAGTAGCTAGTTGTAGTTGGTGCAGCAGTAGTGTTTGTGTAGTTGTGGTGCAGCAGTAGTTGTGGTTGGTGCAGCAGCAGTAGTTGTGGTTGGTGCAGCAGTAGTTGTGGTTGTGGTTGGTGCAGCAGTAGTTGGTTGTGGTTGGTGGGCAGCAGTAGTTGTGGTTGGTGCAGCAGTAGTTGTGTGGTTGGTGCAGCAGCAGTAGTTGTGGTTGGTGCAGCAGTAGTAGTAGTTGTGGTTGGTGCAGCAGTTGGTGCAGTAGTTGTGGTTGGTGCAGCAGTAGTTGTGGTTGGTGCAGCAGTAGTTGTGGTTGGTGCAGCAGTAGTTGTGGTTGGTGCAGCAGTAGTTGTGGTTGGTGCAGCAGTAGTTGTGGTTGGTGCAGCAGTAGTTGTGGTTTGGTGCAGCAGTAGTAGTTGTGGTTGGTGCAGCAGTAGTTGGTAGTTGGTTGTGCAGCAGTAGTTGTGGTTGGTGCAGCAGTAGTTGTTGTAGTTGGTGCAGCAGTAGTTGTAGTTTGGTGCAGCAGTAGTGGTTGTGGTTGGTGCAGCAGTAGTTGTGGTTGGTGCAGCAGTAGTTGTGGTTGGTGCAGCAGTAGTTGTGGTTGGTGCAGCAGTAGTTGTGGTTGGTGCAGCAGTAGTTGTGGTTGGTGCAGCAGTAGTTGTGGTTGGTGCAGCAGTAGTTTGGTTGGTGCAGCAGTAGTTGTGGTTGGTGCAGCAGTAGTTGTGGTTGGTGCAGCAGTAGTTGTGGTTGGTGCAGCAGTAGTTGTGGTTGGTGCAGCAGTAGTTGTGGTTGGTGCAGCAGTAGTTGTAGTTGGTGCAGCAGTAGTTTGTAGTTGTGGTTGGTGCAGCAGTAGTTGTGGTTGGTGCAGCAGTAGTTTGTGGTTGCAGCAGTAGTTGTGGTTGTGCAGCAGTAGGTTGGTTGTGTAGTTGTGTTGGTGCAGCAGTAGTTGTGGTTTGGTGCAGCAGTAGTTGTGGTTTGGTGCAGCAGTAGTTGTGGTTGGTGCAGCAGTAGTTGGTGCAGTTGGTGCAGCAGCAGTAGTTGTGCAGGTGGTTGGTGCAGCAGTAGTTGTGGTTGGTGCAGCAGTACTTGTAGTTGGTGCAGCAGTAGTTGTGGTTTGTGCAGCAGTAGTTGTGGTTCGTGCAGCAGTAGTTGTGGTTGGTGTAGCAGTAGTTGTAGTTGATGCAGCAGTAGTTGTAGTTGTTGCAGCAGAAGTTGTGGTTGGTGCAGCAGTTGCCGTGGTTTGTGCAGCAGTAGTTGTAGTTGGTGCAGCAGTAGTTGTAGTTGGTGCAGCAGTAGTTGTGGTTTGTGCAGCAGTAGTTGTGGTTGGTGCAGCAGTAGTTGTGGTTGGTGCAGCAGTAGGTGTAGTTGGTGCAGCAGTAGTTGTGGTTGATGTAGCAGTAGTTGTAGTTGATGCAGCAGTAGTTGTAGTTGTTGCAGCAGTAGATGTGGTTGGTGCAGCAGTAGTTGTTGTTGGTGCAGCAGTAGTTGTAGTTGGTGCAGCAGTAGTTGTAGTTGGTGCAGCAGTACTTTTGGTTAGTGCAGCAGTAGTTGTAGTTGGTGCAGCTGTAGTTGTGGTTGATGCAGCAGTAGTTGTGGTTGGTGCAGCAGTAGTTGGTGCAGCAGGAGTTGTGGTTGATGTAGCAGTAGTTGTAGTTGATGCAGCAGTAGTTGTAGTTGTTGCAGCAGTAGTTGTAGTTGGTGCAGCAGTAGTTGTAGTTGGTGCAGCAGTAGTTGTGGTTGGTGCAGCAGTAGTTGTAGTTGGTGCAGCAGTAGTTGTGGTTTGTGCAGCAGTAGTTGTGGTTGGTGCAGCAGTAGTTGTGGTTGGTGCAGCAGTAGTTGTGGTTGGTGCAGCAGTAGTTGTAGTTGGTGCAGCAGTATTTGTAGTTGGTGCAGCAGTAGTTGTAGTTGGTGCAGCAGTAGTTGTAGTTGGTGCAGCAGTAGTTGTGGTTGTTGCGGCAGTAGATGTGGTTGGTGCAGCAGTAGTTGTAGTTGGTGCAGCAGTAGTTGTGGTTTGTGCAGCTGTAGTTGTGGTTGGTGCAGCAGTTGTTGTAGTTGGTGCAGCAGTAGTTGTGGTTGGTTCAGCAGTAGTTGTGGATGGAGCAGCAGTAGTTGTGGTTGATGCAGCAGGAGTTGTAGTTGGTGCGGCAGTAGTTGTGGTTGATGCAGCAGTAGTTGTAGTTGGTGTAGCAGTAGTTGTAGTTGATGCAGCAGTAGTTGTAGTTGTTGCAGCAGTACTTTTGGTTAGTGCAGCAGTAGTTGTAGTTGGTGCAGCTGTAGTTGTGGTTGATGCAGCAGTAGTTGTGGTTGGTGCAGCAGTAGTTGGTGCAGCAGGAGTTGTGGTTGGTGCAGCAGTAGTTGTGGTTGGTGCAGCAGTAGTTGTAGTTGGTGCAGCAGTAGTTGTGGTTTGTGCAGCAGTAGTTGTGGTTTGTGCAGCTGTAGTTGTGGTTGGTGCAGCCGTTGTTGTAGTTGGTGCAGCAGTAGTTGTGGATGGAGCAGCAGTAGTTGTGGTTGATGCAGCAGGAGTTGTAGTTGGTGTAGCAGTAGTTGTAGTTGATGCAGCAGTAATTGTAGTTGTTGCAGCAGTAGATGTGGTTGGTGCAGCAGTAGCTGTTGCTGGTGCAACAGTAGTTGTGGTTGGTGCAGCAGTAGTTGTGGTTGGTGCAGCTGTAGTTGTGGTTGGTGCAGCTGTAGTGATTGTTGGTGCAGCAGTAGTTGTGGTTGGTGCAGCAGTAGTTGTGGTTGGTGCAGCAGTAGTTGTAGTTGGTGCAGCAGTAGTTGTGGTTGGTGCAGTGGTTGGTGCAGTAGTAGTCGTGGTAGGTGCAGCAGTACTTGTGGATGGAGAAGTAGTAGCTGTAGTTGGTGCAATTGTGGTTGTTGCAGTTGGAAAAGCATTACACAAATTGGTGGTGCAACAGTTCGGTCCACTGCTGATTTTACCAACGTTGCTCATGAAAGGTAAAGTGCCCAACTCTGAAGCAGCTGCACATGTATTTGGAGAAACACAGCCCAGTGCTGGATATGTTTTGGAGCAATTTGTAACTGCAAAAGAAGACAATATAATTTTTTCATTCATATGTTTTTAATTAATTATCTGACTGACTCGTTGATTGATTGATCATACATATCTGTAATGTATCTCTGAGCATGCACATAGAAAATTTTGCTCAGCACCTGTATATTTTCTTTCTTTTACTGTTCAAGATAGAAGGTTAGCTATTAAAAATCTGCATGTTGTAACATGATATGCCAATATTTACGAAGGATGTAAAGTAAGACATCACAAAAATATTTTCTCATTGATTCTTTCATCCTTTAATTTTCAGACTCCAGATATTAGGATGAGATTTATTCAACAATCCATGAAAACTCACCAGTTGCTTGGAAGCAGCTGGTCTCCTCTCCTGAACACTGTACTGAAGAGCTGCATTGAGAAGTGGAGGGGTCACAAATGTAACACCTCAGGCTGTTAGCTGGTTGAGGATCAGGGACTAAAACACAAAAACAACAAAATGATTTTACTGTTTGAAGTTGTCTTTGTCTCCACAGATCAGCTGACACTGAACTTTACTTACAAGGTAGTGTTTGAGTGTTGCAGTCATCTGTGTTGCAGCACTGAGCAGATGCACGAGCACTCGAAACACCCAAGTTGACTGAAAATGTCACATTGCCTGTTGTTGAACAAAAGGAGGACGACGCACAGTCCTTGTAGATTTGTGTTCCTTCAGTTCCAGATGAAGTGGCTGCAAAGTCAAAGTGAAGTTTGTTCATGTTGATGGAAAACTCATGTAATTAGACAGCTCATGTAATACATTTAATTCTGGAGTAATAAATGACAGAAGGAGAAGAATACCTCGAATAGAAGCTGTTATACACATCGTCTCTGAGCCGCATGTCTTTAATGTTGTACTTGAACACAGCTGATCTGTGCAGGCCTGACACTGGAGGGCTTCAGCTGCAATCAGGAAAAGAGCAGTGAATGAGAAGTGAAAATCTTGTCTTGGATCAATGAACAGACTTATTGATAGAAATCTATATCTATTTTTCTCGACTGAAATCTTGGACTTTATAAAGTCCATATCAAGATATTTCATAGACCTCAAATTGTTTCTGAAAATAAATTTGAGCCATAAGGACGGAGAAAAAAATCTGCAACAGTAAAACAATATGATTTTTTTTCTTAACCTAGAGGAATTGTTTTTACCTGTGCTGGAGATCATCCAGATGAAACTCAGAGAAAAGATCAGCTTCATCTCGATGAAAAGGTCAGCGCTGCAGATTAGTAGTCTTGGTTTGTGAGCTGCATTACACTTTTTATACTGTACAGATGACCTCACCGACTGGGTGTGCTCCCATTTTTATCGCATTACTGTTCAGACACCTGCCTCTTCTTTTGTTATACATCAGAACAACAAGTAAACACACCTTAAAACACACCTTTTTGTTGCCGTCAACATTCTTGCCAATAAACTGGACGCCCTGTTTTACGTCTTTCAGTGTTTTTGTCCTCCTTGGTCCTTCTCCATCACTGTGTAGTTCAAACTAAAAGCATGACTTCTGATGGTTCCAGGTTAGAATGAAGCTCTTTAGACATTTGTGAGTGATTTCCAACAGACACAAACTGTAATGATCTTAAAAAAAAACAACCTCTAACCATAAAGGTAAAATCTGCACTCTACATTAAAACATAAGATGCAACTATCTATCTATCTATCTATCTATCTATCTATCTATATATATATATATATATATATATATATATATATACAGTCATGGAAAAAATTATTAGACCACCCTTGTTTTCCTCAGTTTCTTGTTCATTTTAATGCCTGGTACAACTAAAGGTACATTTGTTTGGACAAACATAACGATAACCACAAAGATTGCTCATAAGAGTTTTATTTAAGAGCTGATATCTTACCATTTTCCATGGTTTTCTTGATTATAACCTAAATCACTTAAGTTTTTACATCAATAGCTATGGCGTTGTACTGCCAAAAACACTGCTTTTATGCATTCAGTGTTTTCTTTTCTGTCTGTTTTAGTCACATGATGACGTTTAGTGGTACCAGGTATTAAAATGAACAAGAAAGTGAAGAAAAAATGATGGTCTAATAATTTTTTCCATGATATATATATATATATATATATATATATATATAATATATATATATATATATATATATATATATATATATATATATATATATCTATATCTATATATATATATATCTATATATATCTATATATCTAGCTCTATATATCTCTATCTCTCTCTCTCTCTCTATATATATATCTATATCTATATATATTCTATATATATCTATATCGAGAGAGAGAGAGAGAGAGAGAGAGAGAGAGAGAGAGAAATCTATGTATATTAGATTAGATGTATGTACTTTATGCCTTTCGCCTTAAGAAAGCTGGGATAGGCTCCAGCAGATCCTTGTGACCCTGCATAGGACTGAGTGGGCATAGATAATGGATGGATGGATGGATAGATGTACTTTATGTTGTTTTTATATATTTGTTATATCAATGTATGTCATATTTGTTTTATAGATATATACTGTATCTGTGTGTGTGTGGGTAAAATCCTGTTTTGAAAACATAATGTTTAACATCTTAAATGGTTTTCAGAGACTAAAAAATAAAAGTTTTTCATAAACATCTTTAAAAATTCTTAATATTTTAGAAGGAATGTGTTTGCTGCTTTCAAACTGTTAGATTGATTGCTAATGGCATCAGTGCTAATAAATATCTTCATTCATACATTTAGGCCTGTGTTTGTGTATGTAATTATTATTTTTTATTTTCTGAAAATATTCTAAACTGACATGAAAAGAGTAATCTTTTTGACCTGGACTGTATTTACTTACCTTTGCACAATTATTTCAGTTTTCACCATGTATCCATCCATCCAAATAATTTTCTTTTTCTTAAAAAATCAAAACAAATTGTGCTGATGTTTCAAAAATAAAGAGAAAATTTGTGCTGTTTATTTCTGTCCAACAGCACAAAGACATTTTTCCTTTGAAAATTTGTTCTTGAAATAGCTGACGTACGACTGTGATTGAAGCAAAATAAAAATAGATAAGTGGTGAAACACATCCTCTCTTGTTGTCTTATGGGAAACTGCTGAGATTCTAGTCAGGATGGAAAAATTCACATATGTAACAAATGTGGGTGTGACACACGACCTGCTTGACATAAAGTAAATATTATGAGTCATTCTCAAATACTGAGATAATTTAATTATTTAAAGAACAGCAGGTGTGGTAAAGACAATTAAAAACAAAGAAAACAATCCAAAAATAGCCATGCTTGTTTAAATTCTTTCGGGCCTGTCATTAAATGTAAAAAAAAATATATATATATATATATATATATATATATATATTATATATATATATATATATAATTTTTTTTTTTTTTTTTTTACATTTAATGAATATATATATATATAGCACTTATTTTTTTAAGTGCTATATATATATATATATATATATATATATATATATATATATATATATATATATATATATATATACTAGGTCTATAGGCCTACTTCTTGCATAAGAATATGCAAGTCTTTTGAATGACTGAATTAAGTTTTCCCAAACCATGTGGAAAAATATTTTATGGTCAGACGGGACAATTGTAAAAACAAACATAGGAAACTATGTGCAGGAAGTTGATCATTTATAAAAGTGATCTTGGAAATGTTCAGCAAATCAGATAGAATATTTCAAAATGATCAGAAAAGTTTGACTGAGCATAATTTTTAGGAACTAATTTGCTTAATTCAAAAACTGGAAGTGCATACATGAGGTTTTAGAAGAGAACTTTATCACAAAAACTGCCATGTTTTATTTTGTGAAGCACTTTGTGTTGCATTTTTAATGTATGAAAAGTGCTATATAAATAAAGTTTGATTTGATTTAATTTGATCTCTGCTATCAGTTTACTCTCATAATTTTCATTAGCCTGGTCAAAATGAAAACTAACACTTATAATCTGCAGTTATAACCTGAATGAAAAAAACTATTAATCTATGTAGTTGGCAGTAAAACAGTTATATGAATACTATAAGTTAGATTAATTCAATTTAATTTTATTTGTATAGCGTCTGTTACAATGCCAATTGTCTCTAGGCGCTTTACAAAGGCCCAGAGCATGACCCTTGAGCAAGTATCATTAACTAAAATTATAATATTAAATCCTAATCAAGGATAATGGCATGTAAAAAAAAAATCCCACAGTGGGAGAAAAAAAACCTTTAAGCCAAACAGTGTGAAGGAAAAAGTCTACTTTAAGAGCAGGACCTGGCTCATATGGGGGGACCTTCCTGCCGAAGGCCAGCCGAGAGAGAGGAGATAGGACAGAGAGAGGATGGAGGACAGAGAGAGGATGGAGGACAGAGAGAGGATAGAGGACAGAGAGAGGATGGAGGACAGAGAGAGGATGGAGGACAGAGAGAGGATGGAGGACAGAGAGAGGATAGAGGACAGAGAGAGGATGGAGGACAGAGAGAGGAGAGCACATACATCCTGGCAACACTACACTAGACAAAATGTATAAACAGTTATCATCCATTAGCTTTAGCACCAAGAATTCCAGTATATTCTGACTGGTTCATTGTTACACACTAGAAAACATTGGGTTAAAAATAACCCAACTTTAACCCAACCCCTGGGTCACTATTGGTCTCACCCAACCCTGGGTTGTTTTAACCCAGTGGACTGGGTTGAACCAACAACCCAACCAGTTGGGTTATTGATTCAACCCAAACAGTGGGTTGATTTAACCCAACAGGTTGGGTACATTCTACCCAATTATTTGGTTTATTTTTTAACTCAGCATTGATGTTAATTTCACCCCATTGCTGGATAATATTAACCCAATCTATGTGTTGTTTTATATATTGTCTTTTCCACTATTAAATAATGGTTATTATAATAAATGTTTGCAAATTATGAAGTGCATTTTAAAATCCATTTAACATCTATACATCTATTCTGGATATATCCTACTCAATAAAGAAATAAACAACTGCACAGATTTTAAGTAATTTAATAGTCCATCTAACAATAGATTTTCTTCACATTATAAATAAAAAAAAAAAAACAGAAGTCAAAACATGACATGACAACATTTGAATAGTCTTGAATGGATGACAATTTTTTTTGTAGATGTGCTTTATCTAGAGTGCATGGACACAAACATTTTAGCACAAGTTGCACTACAGTCACTTTTGTTGTTTTTACAAGTGAGCGAGCGAGCACGCAGACATGTTGGCTTTAAGCTTTATGCAGGTACACAAATACAAATTTGCGTTTTAATATCTGAGAGGTCTCCTGGTGCCTGGACCTTCTTCTCTGACAGCCAGTCGAATGATTTTGTCCACATACTGAAGCCACTGGAGAAACTTGTCACCGTTACCAAGACACTGAAGTCCTGTGCAATCTGTGAATAATAATAAAAAACTAATCATAAGTGTTGTATCAGTGTTGTGGCACGACTTTGTGCAAATTTCAATGGTAAGGTGCACATACCATTCCTGGTGTGATTAGGAGAGGAAACTTATTTAAAACATCTGTGATGTTTTTCCCTGAGTTTTCTCTGATCTATTTTGCTCTGTATTGGGCCGTAACTCTCATGTATTCATCCACCTGGCTGGCTGGCTGCGTATTGTATTTTAACCACTCCATCCTATTTTTTAGCATCCTCAGGAGGAATGGATGAGTCTGAAAACACAGTGGGATGTCATCATTAAATTGGCTGTTGAACATGGGAAGTCTACCTGCGGAGTGTATGAAGATGTTTCTCAATGCTACAAGCCATCTACTATACAGACTGTTCACCATGACACTTGGATAACTACGATACAATGGATTACTAATCGTTTATTGATTATAAACAAACCCCCCCCTAGCATGATCAACAATGATGAGCACTGATGTATATTTCTCAGATTATTCGTGACTATGTCATACCTGTCAAGTATCTCGTTTTGGCCGGGAAAGTCCCGTATTCTACTCTTCTCTCCCGCTGTCCTCCCATATTAGTATTTTTCCCGTAAATCTCCCGTATTTTAACTCGCGTTATTAAAAAAGACTTACCTTACCTCGCGATAACTGCCACAGCAGTAGCCCACTACAGGTACAGTAGGTGGTAGATGTCGCGAGGTTAGTGTGTGACAGTGTGCGAAACAAAACAAAAAAAAAAAAACATTGTTACAGAGAATAGGATTGTACGATGGAGTATTAGGGCCACACTGAGAAAAAAAATTGTGGGCAATGATTTTTTTTTTCATTACTCACTTACGAGAATAAAGTCGAAATGTCGAGAATAAAGTCGAAATGCAGTTTCCAGAATAAAGTCGAAATGTCGAGAATAAAGTCGAAATGCAGTTTCCAGAATTCCAGAATCAGAATAGTTTCTTTTTCTGAATAGGCGCAATTTCTGACACAGTCTCTTCAAAGTACGAATACTTATTACTATACTGTGTCTATGTGATAAAAACACATAGACACAGACATTATGTTGGTAGAATAAAGCTGGTTTGAATATATCTTTAAGACAACTTTATTCTGGAAACTGCATTTTGACTTTAATCTCGACATTTCGACTTTCTTCTCGTAAGTGAGGAATGAAAAAAAAAAATCATTGCCCCAAATTTTTTTTTATCAGTGTGGCCCTAATACTCCGTCGTAGGATTGCGTTCTTTTCTCATGTAAAATAAACTACTCTGGACCGGTCCACAAATACACTCCTTCCAAAACAGTCATAAAGAATGCAAAGTCTGCAACAAATGAGTACAAGTCATTAAAAGAGTAAAGAAAAGTCACATGAAATGAGATGAAAAGCTGTAAAAGAAGAGCAATATGAAATGAAAACAATGTGTGGAAAGAAAATCAAATATAAATGTAAATACAAGCAAAGCCGGGCTGCACATTAAAGTGATCGGGAGCTTTCCCGGCCCAAACCATCGATGTGGACCACGGGGACAACTAATTTTAACTATTTTTTTTTGTCACTTCTTTTGTCTTATTCTTGCATTAATATCAATTAAGTTGCAACCGCCCGTTGCATCATAGTGGATTAAATAGGTCCACAGCTAGGGGTGCTCCGATCGATCGGTGACCTGATCGGATCGGCCGATATGCATATGATTGGGATCGGTCAGAATTGTCATTAAAGCCGATCAAAAGAGCCGATCAAAAACGCTCTATTCTCGTGCGCATACACTGTCTATAGACCTTTTCGGGCCAGCCCCCCGGAAGTACCCCGTCCGCCATTGCGGGGTTGTGCTACAGAGCGACACTTTCACCGGCTCGCAGATTAACCAGTGTTTTTCTCTTTCTACAAATAGATATTTTTATAATGTCGAGTCAGTCGAGTGGGAATACATGTTCCGTCATAAACTGCCAACAATGGCGTGAAAATTCAACAATGGAAGAAGAAAGTATGAAATACACAAGCCTTTACTGCACGAAGACTGCCTTGTTTGCAGCCATACAGTTTGCACCGATTTCCTGGGCGCACCGACAACCAAGAAGTTAGGAAGACGTGGGTGAAAAATATCAACAGAAAGGACTTAGTTCCAAATGAATACAGCCGGGTGAGTTTTTGTTAACATTCAATCTCGTACTACTTATAGTCTCGCTGAGAGTCCCGGACGATTCTGGCCGAAAGAACAGCAGTATGAGGCTACTGTAGCCCTCGGCACTAGCACAAGCCTATAAATGAATGAATGAATGACTTAGGAGAATGATTAAATAAATTAAATATAACATTAACACATAGCCTAATTTACCGCTAGCGTTAACGTTACAGTAGCATAATCTTTATGGCTTGTTGACATTAGTTATAGCCAGCGTTGCAGCGTTCCACAGTTTTTAGTGTTTGATTATGGGAATAGATCATGCTATTTCCATAACCAATCATTAAAAACAGCGATAAACTACCTTCATCTGTAACTGGAGGCCACTGCCTAACATCATCAATCCAAGACATGTCTGCGTTATCCGTAACAGATGCTCCACGCTGCTGTGTTTGGGTTACTGAGGTGGAGCACCGCACACTACAGTTATGGCGGGGCCACTAGGGGGCGCATGTCCACAATTTTCAAGTCGAATAGGTCTAAGACAGCAAGAAACAAAGGGAAATAAATACGATCGGTGATCGGTATCGGATCGGCCGATATTGATTTCAGTGATCGGTGATCGGCCCCAAAAACCCTGATCGGAGCACCCCTATCCACAGCCCCTTCCTAGAAAATCTGTGGTTCTACTACCATGTAAGCAGCATAATTCCCCCCGACCCCTCCCATGTGTTTCAGGTGGTTTGGCCCAAGGCTCGTCTTTACTGTAAATCACACTGGCGCGAAACAGAAAGAGGCTGGGCGGAACGGAGAGGGCTAAAATAAAAAAAAGAAAGGAGGCGGCGGCCAAATGTGCCAAATTAACTGATATCTTCTCAAGACAAGCTGGTAGGTTACTGAAAGAGAGATGGATAATTGGCCTGGTTGTGAATTTTATCATATAACGTGGCGAGCGTTTGCAACTGTCACAACTATCAACTTAAAAATGTCACAATGTAGGTATATGATTATCTATGCTTAAAGTGCATTCATATTTCCATAGAAGAACCGAAAACTTGTTGCTTTAAATGCCAGTTAACCATTTTGATGAACAGAGTTGTTGTAGTTCTTTATTTGTAGCTTGCCTGTATTAGCACCAACGTGCACAGGTTAACGCAATTAGACATATTAAACAGGTTGTGTAACAGGCTATTTGTTAGGGTATTAAATGCATGTCAAACGTGCTATTTAGACTGCATTATTTAGAAGTGCTGTATACCAATATTGCGCTTGGTTCGTGGGCGTGAGGGCAGGTGTTATTAAAAAAAATATTCTTAATAATAATAGGCCTAATAATAAAATAGGCTACTCGAGAGTGTGCACGTTCTACATGCCTTAGCTTCTCTGCAACTGTAGCCTATTTCGTCTCGCCGTTATATCGTGCATTTCCACAGGCGCGCAAACATGAACAACTCAATGTTAACTGTCTTTTTCATGGTTCTGGAATGTTTTGTAGCATCAGCGCAGGATTCCAGAACCACTGATGATCCAGATGAGGGCAGGACTGCTGAAGGGCCAGGTAGAGGAAGACAGTTAGTCAAGATAGACGTTTATGATAGAAAATATGGCATAGTCTATAGAAGAACAACAGAAGTTATGTAAAGGAACTTTGATTTGTGAAAGGACTTCTTTATCATTATCTTTATTTTATTTGAATTTCAATTATACATTGTTAAAGGGGCGTGAATAATTGTATGCCATAATCTAAATAAAATAAAAGGCATTGTGAGAGAATTGTTTTTTGTTTTATCTTTTTCTATGTACTCAAATTTGTCCTCCGTATCAGAGTGGCCTGAATTTGAATTAAATTCCCGGACTGAGAAAAGGGCCCACTCCGGCCCTGAATACAAGCAATGTTAATTGAACAAAAAATATGAAAATCCCTTCAAATAAATACTCTTCATATACACGCCCTTTTGTGTTTTCATTTAGGCTGTAATGAATGTTCACATTATATCAATGTGGCTTTATGCACAGCTGCACTACTTCCTGACCTTCAGCCAGCTGCTGGGTTTTCTGTGTGCCATTAATTGACAAACTGATTAATCCAGGTGTGTCTGACCTCACAGCAATGGTCAGACACACCTGGATTGATCAGCTTGTCCAATAATGGCACACAGAAAACAAAATATCTGGCTGAGGTTCAGGAAGTAGTGTAGCTGTGATTTTAGCTTTTTTGTACACACAAAATGTAAGGGATACTGGAGCTTGGTTGGGATGGTGGCACTGCTCACGGCAAGCAGCAGAAAATTTCCCTTATTTTCAAATCCAAAACTTGACGGGTATGCTATGTACATCCACTGTTGTAACGTTAAATGAACAACATTAACATACATTCAGTTAGTTAACCTGATGAAACCCATCCCAATAATAGCAAAATTAACGCAACCTTATTTAAACATTACTGCTATGAATAATCTCGATAGTAAATTTACATTTGACGAGTGGAACTGACTGTGTTTTGTAGAAGCACAAGAAAAGACCGCCTAAACCCGTGTAACGGCTTCTTTGTGGCAAATAACCCAGTAGTTGGGTCAATAATAACAACACAGTTGGGTTAAAACAACCTGACTGAATGCTGACAGTTATTTTTCAATATTTTTCTTTTTTTAACATTTGCTATAGCTGTCTGGTTATACGTGTTAAGTAGTGTGGTATGGTGCAGTGTGGAATTGCTTACTGGCCTGCTCATGGACCTGGATCAGAGATTGTATAAAGACCTGGACCTAGAACCATCATCACATTTACAGGGATTGTGCTGTCTGTTGTCACCACAATAGCTACTAAGAATATGTGGAGTTTGCTATACATGATAGTAAAATGCTACAAAAGCAAGGTCAAATGCACAATTATGTGCGCGCTTGTGTGTGTGGGTGTGTGTGTGTGCATGCTCGTCCTAGCAGTGATCATCACATAAAGACAACTGGTCTGCTATAGCGGTCTTCAGTCCTGTCTGAATAATTACTGTAAGCTTCAGTACTACTATAGAGTTGTTTCCACAATTAATAAGCAAAACTATTTTTTTAAGATAAAAATGAGGAGAAACAAACTTTGCTCATTGTGTCTTCTGGATACAGCTCCTTTGTCAGTTGTAAAATGGCTGCTTAAAGGAAGTTTTTAAATCTTAAATAACTCAGCAGATGGGGTTAAATTGACCCAGGGGTTGGGTTACTGTAGCCTGGTATGATCACAAACACTGACCCAACTAATAACCCAACAACTGGGTCAGATTAAACAACCCAACAGCTGTTAAATTAACCCAATGAAAATACCCAACCACTTTAACCCAGTGGTTGGGTTGAGAAAATAACCCAGTGTTTTTTTTAGTGTGTAGATGGTCAGAGGACTAGATCGTCGGTCAGCATGTTAGTCGGTGCCCTGAAGACATCTACACACACAGGTGGAGGTAAACACTGTGATGGCCAGAGAATGGAATTGCAGGTTAGTATGTAACTCTGGAAACTCTGGCCTGCAAACATACAGAAAAAAAGATAAAAGTTACAGTTACAAGGTGCTCCTAATTAACTATGGATTGAGCTGGAGGAGAGAGAGGAGAGGAGGAATGGGAAGGAAGGAAGGGAGAGAATTTTTTTTACATTTATACATTTTATCATTACTGTATCTATTGACTGTTTTTGTCCTGTTTTTCTGTCTTTTAATCGTTTAGTTTTTAGCTTCAGTGTTTCCTCATGGGGGCCCTCCACACTGGGAGTTGTGTCGCGTCTGCCCGCTGGGGTGTAGTCTTGGAGCTCCCTCAGTCCTGGAGGACAGGGCGGCTCTGCACAACGTGTAGATCTGACCCTGGTCTATCTGGGTTGAGGTGGTCTCTGTGACGGCGCCCCCTGTGTCCGCAGGCTGTGGCGCCTCTCGGTGTGGATGGCCTCTCAAAGGGGGTTTTTCTTCACCTGGATCCTCAGTGCTCTGCCATGTTACTAAACTGTTTACTTTGTGCTGTGAGGGTGCGTGTGTGTGCTTTGTGTATGAGCGGGAGAGGGACGGGTTTTTATTTGTTGTGTTCCTGTTTTATGTTTTATTTCATTCTGTGAATTACTTTGTGTTGCATTTTATAAGTATGAAAAGTGTTATATAAATAAAGTTTGATTGATTGATTGAGAAGAGAGGTGGAGACACTGCTCAGCAGATCATGTTGGCATCCCCCTGCAGCATAGCTATGACGAGGCTGTGGTTAAGATGAGCCTACTCTAGTCCATCCATCCATCCATCCATCCATCCATTATCTATGCCCGCTCCTCTGCAGGGTCACGAGGATCTGCTGGAGCCCATCCCAGCTCTCTTCAGGAGAAAGGCAGGGGTGCACCCTGAACAGGTCGCCAGTCCATCACAGGCCTACTCTAGCCTTAGCTCCTATAACTATAACTATAGCTATAAGCCCTTACACACTATTATTTAGACTAACTGTAAAATTCAATTCAAAATTTCATGGGAGGCCAATGGAGGGAGGCTAACACAGGAGAGACGTGATCTCGGTTACGGATTCCTGTCAACACCCTCGCTGCTGCATTCTGGATCAGTTGGAGGCTATTCATCGAGCTTTTCGGACATCCTGCTAACAACGCATTACAATAATCCAGTCTAGAACTGACAAACACGTGGATTAATTTTTCCGTGGGTTTCATCCGGGTACTCCAGTTTCCTCCCACAGTCCAAAGACATGCATGTCAGGTTGATTGGTGGTGCTAAATTGACCGTAGTAGTGATTGTGAGTGTGCATGGTTGATTGTCTACATGTGGCCCTGCAATGGACTGGCGACCTGTCCAGGGTGTACCCCTGCCTTTCACCTAGAGTCAGCTGGGATAGGCTCCAGCAGATCCCCGTGACCCTGCATAGGATTAAGCGGGCATAGATAATGGATGTATGGATATAAAAAGTGCTGAATCACTTCCTCTTTTTCACATATGTGGATTTGATGGTTCCAAAAAGTGATAGAATTATTAAATAATTCATGGAGCAGGGAAAATTGAACCTTTCAGAGTCTTTAAATTCATCATTAATTCATTTATACTGCTGTTGTAAATGTTGTGAACTAGAGGATAAAAACTAATAGACCAAGCAGCACATGCAGCATACCCAGCCTGAGGGAGCATGCATTACTGGTGGTTGTTAAAGTGGTGGCTGGTTGTGCTGATGTGGTTGTTGTTGTTGTTGAAGTGATAGAGAAAGTTGTTGTTGTGGTAGCTGTAGCAGTGGGGGAAGAGGTTGCAGATGGGGTTTGTGCACCAAGTGTAGTGGAATTAACACTTGTTTCAGTTGGAGAAACAGTAGCTGCCACAGTTGCAGCAGTAGATGTGGTTTGAGAAGCAGGGTTAGTTGTTGCAGCAATTGCTTTGGTTGGAGAAACATTAGAACCAGAAGTTACTGCAGCACCTGTTGGAAGTGCGGCAGCATTAATTGTGGTGGTAGCAGCTGTGGCTTGTGCAGCAGTAGTTGTAGTCAGTGAAGGAGTAGTTGTGGTTGTAGCAGAAGATGTTGTGGTTGGAGGAGAAATTGTTGTGGTTGCTGCAGCAGTAGTTATGGGTGACTGAGAAGTTATGAGTGGAGCAGAGGTTGTTGTGGCAGGTGTATAAGTAGTTGTGACTTGAGCAGATGTTGTGATTGGTGCAGCAGTTGTTGTTGGAGCAGAGGTTGTGGTGGAAGGCAGTGTTTCTGCTAGAAAAAATTGGCACCGGACAATGTGACCGGCAGGTTTTCAATTTACCGGACAAATGTTTGAAATTCCGGTCACATAGGCTATATGAATTTACTGAGGTTAAAAATAAATCATATGCAGTAGTACGATATCAATGCAAGTCATTTAATAGTGTTTTTATTGAAAAACAGGCTATTTCAAATAAAATAAGTCCCGTCAATTGACTCACGAGCGTAACTTAAAAAAATAAATAAATAAATATGCTTGCGCTTTTCTGACTCCACTGCGCTGTTTTAATGCGGTTCTGCAGAGAGAAACCTCTCTCTGCTGGCGCACTGGAGACAGGGATCAGCAGGCTATCTGGGCCAGTTGAGCCCACTCGGAGTAGATTTCACTGAAATCCCGGATGAGAACTTCACAGGACGTTGAGAAGTTCAAGCTTCCATAACCACAGAGCGCTGTCATGACGGAGATGGCGTCTCTGCGCGCACCTGTGGCATCAATGAGTGGAGCTGTGGCTGGAGCCGACTCGTCCTCACACACTACTCATTAGTAAAAGAAAGGACATGTTTTTTCATAAAATCCATCCATCCATCCATCCATCCATTAGCTTCCGCTTATCCGAAGTCGGGTCGTGGGGGCAGCGGCTTCAGCAGAGACCTCCCTCCCCCCGGCCGCTTCCACCAGCTCCTCTGGGAGAATCCCGAGGCGTTTTTCATAAAATGATGTGGAAATAACCCATTTTATTACAACTGAAATTGTGCTTGGGAGGAGTATTTTCACCGGACATTTTGACCGGAGAGATTATAAAATCCCGGACTTCCGCATATTTTACCGGACAAAGTCCGGCAATTACCGGACAACGGAAACCCTGGTGGAAGGTACAGCAGTCATGGTTGTTACTGTTGCTGACCCAGTGGGTGTAGTTGAAGCAATGGTACTTGTGATTGGTGCAGATGTACTTGTGGTAGAAACATCAATTGTGGTTGGAGAAGAAGTTGTGGTTTGTGCAGCAGGAGTTGTAGTTGGTGAAGTAGTAGTTGTGGTTTGAGCAGACATAGTTATAGTTGGCACAGTTGTGGTTGGAATAGCAGTTGTTGTTATGGTTGGAGAAGAAGTTGTTGTGGTTGGAGCATTAATAGTTGTAGTTGGTGCAGCAGTAGTTGTGGTTGATGCAGCAGTTGATGCTGTTGGTGCAGTAGTGGTTGTGGTTGCAACTGCAATTGTGGTTGGAGAAGAGGTCGTTGTAGTTGGTGAAGAAGTAGTCATGGTTGGTCCATTAGTAGTTGTAGTTGGTGCAGAAGTACTTGTGAGTAGTGCAGTAGTAGTGGTGGATGGTGCAGCAGTAGTTGTGGATGGAGCAGTAGTAGCTGCGGTTGGTGCAGTAGTGGTTGTGGTTGGAACTGGAGTCGTGGTTGGAGAAGAGGTCGTTGTAGTTGGTGAAGAAGTAGTCATGGTTGGTGCATTAGTAGTTGTAGTTGGTGCAGAAGTACTTGTGAGTAGTGCAGTAGGCCATTCCCCTCAAAGACCGTCATGGCCTACATCACAGTCACTTCTGTTTTTAAACAGGTCAGATCATCAAATAGAGCTCCGTGGCTCTGGTGTCAAGCTGGAAAAGGTTGTTTGCGGGAATTTATTTCCGATATGTCTGAAACTGTTGGTGGTCGAGGAGGGACAGGAACATTAATTGTTTGCGATCTTTAAATGAGATGTACACTAAATATGTGTTCGTGACAAGTGCTGATGTTAAAAGTGCTTGAACAACAAATGGTATTGCATTTTAGTTCACATGGCATCAGAACACAAATTTTTAATCATAGCCCAGCCCTAATACATATATATATATATATATATATATATATATATATATATATATATATATATATATATATATATATATATATATACACACATACATATATATATATAAAGTCTTTGAAAAAATTATTCTGGCCAGGAATAATCATCTTGTTGATTCTTCCAATAATCAATTTAGATTCAAACCTAAATTAGGCACTGATATGTGTATATACGCTCTAAAGGAAATCATAAAAAATTACAAAAGAAAAAACTCATCTGTTCTTACTTGTTTTTAGATGCCTCTAAGGCCTTTGATCGAGTAAATCATAATAAATTATTTCATAAATTGGATCAAGCAGGTGTGCCTAAGTTCATTGTCAGAATTCTGTCTTTTTGGTATTCACAGCAGACCATGCAGGTTAAATAGGAAAATTGTGTATCGACCCCCTTTCATGTATGTAATTGTGTCAGACAAGGGAGCATTTTATCCCCAGTTCTGTTTAATTTTTATATGAATGATCTGTCAAAACAGTTGAATATGTGTAGAACTGGTTGTATGGTGGGCAGTGCTGTGGTGAACCATCTAATGTACGCTGATGATTTGGTGGTCTTTAGTCCGAGTTCAGCAGGTCTCCAGCATCTTCTTAATATTTGCATCGAACCTGGGGCGACAGAGCCTTCTCCATAGCCGCTCCCTCCCTCTGGAACTCACTCCCCAAACACATCAGAGCCTGCACCAACCTATCAACCAGTCACTCATCAAAACCCATCTTTTTATAACTGCTTTTAATGTGTAACTAATGTCACATTTTTATATGATGTCTTTGTTTCATTTGCTTGTTTTATTTGTCTTTGTTTGTTTTTAAGCTCTGTAAAGCGTCTTTGAGTTTTTTGAAAAGCGCTTTAGAAATAAAATGTATTATTATTATTATTATTATTTTGCTCTGTTTATGGGGTTCAACATGACATCAAATATAATGCTACAAAAAGTGTCTTAATGATCTGTAGAACGAAGGAACACAAATGTATAACCTTTCCTGACTTTAGCTAGGCAGGTGATGTTCTACGTGTCTCTGATAAGGTTAAATATCTTGGCCATTGGATTACTGATCAGCTCACAGATGATGAGGACATTTACCGACAGCATCGCATGCTGTATGTGCAAGAAAATATTTTATTAGGGAAATTTGGTTCATGTAGTGATTCTGTGAAGGTGACTTTATTCAAAGCCTATTGTACTCCCTTGTACACCACTCATCTTTGGTCTCGTTATAGAAAAACAAGCCTTCAGAGCCTTCAAATGGCATATAATGATGCCCTAAGAACACTTTTAAAAAGACCGTGATGGACTAGTGCCAGTGAAATGTTTGTGGCAGCACGAGTGAACTCTTTACAGTCTGCCCTGAGAGGTCTTATGTATAAATTTATTGGCAGACTAAATGACTCTAAGAATGAAATCATCTTGCTGCTATCAAATATTATGTTTAGTGCTATACGCTACCAGTCTGAGCTCTGGAGACACTAGTACAGTTGTCTTTTAAATTAATGTTGCTGTGTTTTTATGTTTTTATGTGTGCTTTTTGGACCTTGAGTCTGTAATAAAGTTTATCTATCTATCTATCTATCTATCTATCTATCTATCTATCTATCTATCTATCTATCTATCTATCTATCTATCTATCTATCTGTCTATCTATCTTGCTTGCTTGAGAACATTTTAATTCAAATCTGATGAGCGCTAACTTGTGTCATTACATGTTCACACTTTTAGATGGTGACTCAACTATTTTAGTCATTGCTTTTAGTTTTTGGAGTAGTTTTTTTTTGTTGTTGTTGTTTTACCGTTAGTTTTAATAGTCAGCATCTAAAGCATTTTGGCATGTGTTTTTTGTTTGTTCTTGGTATATTTTGATCAATTTCATAATACACCCTAAGTAATGTAAGCAGTGTTATGCATGCACACTTTTGCACCAGTCCTTAATTATTTGCCACACCTGCTGTTTTTAAAATAACATAACTGTCACGGTATATTTTTATCTTAACGGGAGGGTATAGAGAATCAGTCGTCATGTGTCTTTTATGTTAAGAAGGTTGCATGTGGCACTCACACCTTTTTTACGCATGTAAATTCTTTCAGCCTGACTAGAAACACAGGTGTGTCCCTTAAAAGGAACAAGAAAGACTGCATTCTGAGATTATGTATTTTAGATTAGGATTCATTCATAGTCTTACATCAGCTATTTCTATGGTAAATTCTCTGTATTTTTAAGACCTGTATTACTGAACAAAAATGATTGTCTTCCTGCTGATGGACACAGAAAGAGCAGGGGATATTTAACATCTGCTCAAAAATGTCTATCAAATATTGATATTAATTAATATCAAATATTTGGTCTCATGTGATGAAAGCTGACAAAGTGAAGTTAACTTCATACAGTTCTGACTGAAAGAACCTTTTGTTTAAATATAAACCACAAAACAAGCAGGTAAAATCAACATCACAAGCACAAAATGTATGAAAACATTTATCTGCACAGATGGAATCAACAGTTTATCATCAGTTTAATCCCCTCAAAACCAAGATGTCCTTTAAAACATTTTCTCTCTCTTCACTCTCACTCTCACCTAAAAAAAATGTAGACATTCCTTCTTGAAGGGTTTTCTGCAAACATTAAGGGCCCAATCTTCCGCCAAACCTTCTAAAGCCGCTATTAAGGGATAGCGGGTAGCGGGAGAGGCGTTCCCCAGCAAAGAACGCATTCTTCCACCTCCTTAAAACAGCGATCTTACCTGCGCTAAAGGCTGATTTATACTCAGACGTCAGGTTGTCTGCGTCACCTACGCAGACAACGCAGAGGTGCCCCCCCACCCTACGCAGAGACTCCCGTGCACCTCTCCACAAAAGTAACTCGATGCAGACACTACGCAGAGAGGGGGAGGAGAGAGGAACGAAAGGAGGCCTCTGATTGGTCAATTCTACATCCGCCTAGAAAAGAGCACGTCATTGAAGAAATGAGGAAGTACCCACATCTGTACGATTCTCGTTCTCCACACTACAAAGACAGCACATATTCTAGTAATTCATGGAGGGAGATAGTGATGAATGTGGGTCTGGATACGGCCAAGACAGTGAGGAAGTGGAAAAACACAAGAGATAAGTTTAGTAAGTTTAGCTCGTTCGTGATTGTTGCTCTCGCGTTGTGGCGTTGAATAACATAGCGGAGACCACGCTAGTATAAATCAAAAGTGTCTGCAACATCTCCGCGACAAGCTGACGGCGACACATTGACGCGAGAGTATACACGGCCCTTAACTGCTATATTATGCATAGGAGTGGTTAGGGCATTCCACCTGTTAAATTCTATTTGAAAAAAAAGAAACTATAGTTTTTACATCTCCAATTTTTCATGTTTTTATACATTTTATCATTACGGTATCTATTGTCTGTTTTTATCCTGTTTTAGTCTTCTAATCGTTTAGTTTTAGTTTTTGTTTAGTAGTTGTTTCCTCATGGGGACCCTCCACACTGGGAGTTGTGTCTGGGAGATCCTACCCTGGTCTATCTGGGTTGAGGTGGTCTCTGTGACGGCGCCCCCTGTGGTTGCAGGCTGTGGCGCCTCTCGGTGTGGAGGGCCTCCCATGGGTGGTTTTTCCTCACCTGGATCCTCAGTGCCCTGCCATGTTACTAAACTGTTTACTTTGTGCTGTGAGGGTACGTTTGTGTGCTTTGTGTATGAGCGGGAGAGGGACGGGTTTTTATTTGTTGTGTTGCATTTTATATGAAAAGTGCTATATAAATAAAGTTTGATTTGATCTGAACTGTGATTCTAAATCTAATGAGTTGAAACACATTTTATATATTGCACATGTGACCACAGACACTGGGTGCATTTCCTTTTTTTTCTTTTTCCAATGTCCCTATTTACACATTCGGCTTCTCTTTTGTCAAAGAATCAGAAGAATTTGTCAACACACCTTAAAACACACTTTTTCTGAGACCATCGGCAAGTGTTGGTATAAGACAAGTTATGAAAACAACAAAAATATTGGCGTTCTTACATGCATCACCTCTTAAACTTGCTTTTCAAATATTGAACATACTCTATTGAGTGATTATTTCAGTATTGATGTCTTTTAAACACACCTTACAATGGAAATACTTTGTAGCTGGACTGTAGTTGTAGGAAGGAACAGTTCAAAACATATATACATATATAAAGCATATATATATATATATATGTGTGTGTGTGTGTGTACCAATAGATTATGCATTGTTACCTCTGCCAAGGAGGTTATGTTTTTGCCTGCGTTTATCTGTTTGTTTGTTTGTTTGTTTGTTTGTCTGTCTGTGTGTGTTCATGATAACTCAAAAAGTTATGGATGGATTTTGATGAAATTTTCTGGAGTTGTCGGAAATGTGATGTTAGATCCCCCAGGTGTGGTTCAGCCTCTGACTAGCAGTCTGTCACCGGGACCAGCTCTCCATCTTTTCGGGTCAGATGTTGCGGTCTAGGGGGGTTCACCTCGCTAGATTTCCTTAAATTTATTTAAGCTGGTGTCGGGGAAGATTCACCTAGCCTCATTGCATATTATTAATCCAAATGCTGACCCTGCTCCCGCCAATAATATATCGGGATATTGGGGTGATCCCACTCGGCATCTTTTCACCCCTGGATCTCTTGACAGTGAAAAGGAAAAACTGATTTCATTTTGGGTGTGATCTGGAAGAAATCCTGGATTCTGGATCACTTCCAAATTTTCGATAATTGTTGCGCTTGGCGGAGGTCTGCGCTATCTGAGTGCTTTTCTAGTTTAAACTATGTATACATTTTTTATTTATTTATCATGAACAATTTACTTCAATTAGATTTTAATTTGAGCCACTAAATGTGATTCTACAAGTTTGCTTTCTCTGTCTGCACATAGACATTGGAAACTGAATGTTTTCATTAAGTTTTTTAATTTACATTTCAATTTTTTTGCTAACTGGTCTCGTCTCATCTCCCAAAGACAAAAGTGGTGCAGACATGACAAAGGAAGCCTTTTATCAAAAAAGATTAGTTTGAAGTACATTGAATTATATGAACCCTTCCTGAAAACATTGATTTGTACTTTGTGAATCAGGTCTGGAAAGTCTACAGATTTTACCATGGAAACACCTGATGGACAACTTCAAAGGAATCAGGATCTGTCTTCTATGTAATCTATGAGTCATGAAACACAAACTTCTTTAGTTTTCAAGAGGTTCAGTTACCATTTATACAGAGAGAATTTACGTATGAAACGGCTGTGGGTGTGACACACAACCTCGTTCATAAAAGGCATAATTTAGAGCTCATTGTCTACAACCTGTCAGTCATGAAGACAAAAGTATACTGAATCAATTTCCTCAATTTAACAACAGAGGTGTGGCACAGAGAAGAAATAACACAGAACTGGTTCAAAAGTATACATGGGATTAACACAGCTTGAATTCTTTTAAGGATGTAATTAGAGGTAAGAAAAACAGAGAAATGGAGTTCACACATCTGTAAGGGAGGTTCTCAGTGCTGGATCATAGCTAACCACCTAAAATAAATAAAAAGTCCCCTGATAAGAATGCTTCTCGAAACACCTCATGGTGACATTTTGACTGCAAATGATCTTCTTTACATGCAAACAGTGATGTTTTTAACTTTAGACATAACTTATCGCTGTCAATCAGTCTGAAATTATAAATCTCAAATGTTTCAGTGATTTTACTGCATTTTGATGTGTAGAATAAATGTATTTTCTTCTAAATGTACAATATTTAAACATCAGCTATTAAGTGTAAAATCAAATTCAAATGAAGACTGTCATGCACTCAAACACAGCAGCAGAGTAAATACAGTTTCTTAAGTGGAAATGACAGACGTGCTGCTGCAGCAGTGGGTACCTGAGCACCATCACTGAGTTACCGGTTTTGCAACATTCCAGATTCAAAGGATTTGAAGAAACACAAGTTCAACAAGTTCTGAGATAATGTGATTAATTTCATGCCTTATGCCGTTTCCGAAATGAAACCAAAACAATTTCAGTAAATGCCATAATCACTGATTTTTACATAAACTGTGAACTTAAAAGTATCTGCTTTTGGAGCCACTTAAAACATAAGTGACTGTTTTGGCCAGAACCCTTGGAGACTCATTGGTATTTTTTTTTTTTTTTAACTAAATAGCTGAAACTGATTTGGCTTTATAATGACACTGTGATATATTGTTACAAATACTTTTTTTATGGCAACACTGAGCAGCTCTCTTCATTGCAGCTGGTTTAATGGGGTGAAGTTAGATGTCTTCACAGGTCCACCTTCATGGAGCCGAACCCTAATGGACCCGTAAAAATTCGACCCAAAACCAACCCGACCCAAGCTATTATCATAAGTCCGGGTTCTGAACCCGGACATACCCGCAATATTTGGACCCGGAACCGACCCGAGCCGAGTCTTTAGTTCCGACCACGAACCAAACCGAGATACCCGAATACAGTGATCCCTTGCCACTTCGCGGTTTGAGTAAAGTGGTTTTAGTGCTTCACAGATTTTTTTCAGAAATATATTATAATAAAAAAAAAATCAAGAAATAATCGCTGAAATTCTGCAAAAATCCACCCCACAGCAGACGAGAGGCCGCAGCTGCCAGTGAAACATCAAACAATGACTCACAGCCTCCTGTAAGCAACACGAGAAACACAGACGTTCCAGAACTCTAGAATCTGTGCGCTGATTGGCTGAGAAGCATTTACTATGGTTCAGAGACCAGAGGCTGTGAGGGAAACAGAAAGACCACAGTTTAGCCTTTGTCTTGCATCACTGCAGTGTCTCGCTACTTTTTTTTGCAGTTTTTAATTATATTTTAAACACATTATCTAGGCTTGGGGGGGGCTCCGGCTCCAGTTCGCAGATTTTGATTGTCGCGGGTGGGGGCGCCGGTCCCCATTAACCGCGAAAACTAAGGGATCACTGTAATGTGGTACATTTGATCAGAGAAAAGAGGCCATGTCTTTTGACTTTGTGTATAGTGTATATAGAAAAACAGCAAACTATCAGCATTGAAGTAGTAGACTCTGCATGACCAGTTTCTTTTGAATGATCATCTTTTAAAAGTTATTTGGTCAGTGATGGGCACCTAGGGCTGCACGATTATGGAAAAAATGATAATCTTGATTATTTGGATCAAAATCACGATTACGATTATTAATCAAGATTATTCAACAATAAAAAATATTTTTTGTTCAGAATGTTATTTAAAATCACGATATGAAATGTAACCAAGAAAGTATTGCATAAGGGATGGACAAATTATATAAAAGGCAATAGCATGAAACTAGAGTCCTAGAGATTTTTGGCCATAAACACCAGCCTGTAAACATGTCTTAGCTTCAAGAACGCCCAAAGGCAGGTCACTACATTGTCCCCTACACTACATTGTACATGGTCACGATTAATCACGATTTTCAAAATTTTAATCGTGGCAACCAAAAATCACGATTTCGATTATTTTTCGATTAATTGTGCAGCCCTATAGGCACCTATCGCTATTTAGAGGAACTGTAATAATCTTGCCCTGTGATGGCCTGGGGAACTGTCTGGGGTGTACTCCTGCCTTTTGCCTGATCCTAAATAGGACCAAGCAGGTATAGATAATAGATGAATGTATAGGTGGGTGTATGGATAAAATAATATATTCAATCTACAAATATTTTGTACTTTTACCTGCAAAGTTTAGTCCTCATAATACTCCTGCTATTAAGTAGAAACTGCTGAAGCAGTAGAAACTGCTCTCCTTCTCTACAAATGATTAAGTTCAAGGTTATTAATTAATACTACATATTTGTGACCAGGTGATACTCAATACACAGGAGCCAGGTTAAACTAGAGCCAGACACTGCTATACCAAGAAATATAGATTTTATTAACAATGCATGGAATTAAAGTTTATGTGTACTTAAAAACCTACATGCAGGCAGGGCCGGCTCTTGGCAAAGGCAATATAGGTGGCCGCCTAGGGCGCCATCTGCTGGAGGGGCGCCGCCACGCCGCCAGTCCCCCTTGGCCTTGAGGGAAAATAATAATAAAATAATAATTTTCTATGCCCACTGGCGCCCTCAGTGTTTTCTGTCTAGAAAAAATATTAACATTACAAATAAATAAACAGTGACATGTTCCTAAATTATGTGTGAGCACGTGACGGGTCGTTATTGGGTCCGGCTCATGATGCGCGGCTCAGAGGTCACAGGTCAGGGCAGATCAAGTGGAAGACGATCTCGGACAGGTGTAATTTGCGAGATGAAAAGGCCGTCCAAGCCCTCGGGTACGCAGAACAGAAAGAGAAGAAAAGGGGAGGAGAAGAAGAAGTCGCAATATAAAGGTAACATTAATGCCTTCTCTTTTTTTATGCCATTTTGTGTGAAGACTTTTTATTTGAGCTAGCTATGTTGAAGTAACGTTAAACAACGCCAGAGAAGGACTTTGGGCATGGGCAATGCTGACTTAACAAGCTAAAAAAAATAATAAAACACACTGATAGCTACTAAGAAGGATTAATAAATTATGAGAGGGATCAAAATAGAGGCCAAATCATCTGCATGTGCCGCCGGTCAGCTGGTGGGCCGGCTATGATCAGTTCACTCGTGTCTCTGGCTTCCTTTTTAAAAATACAATAAAACACAGCTTTCTGCTGGCTGTTCTCTGCGTTGTTTAATGTGAAATGCACTGCACCGGCGCCGTTTATGTCTATGATGAGAAGAATTCAATTGTCATTGAATTGCAGTGGGCTGGGGGGGGGGGGGGGGGGGGGTGTATTGGATGTATTAAACCACACAGTCAAATAAAGAAACAGTAAATGAACCAATGAGAAAAAAAAAAAACATGATGTGGGGTCAAGGCTGGACCATCAGGGAAGCTGGTGCAAAGTTCTGTATAAGACAGAGAAATTATCACAAAATACGTAGGCAAACACCACTACACCCAACCCAACTCAGCTCAAATCAAAACTGTCTGCCACACTCATTTATACTTAATCACAGCAAGCTAAGGTGACTCAAACCATGCAATAGAACGCATTTGCCAAATGACTACTCTACCACTCAGTACCTTTTTAATCCAGCCAAACGCTCCACATGAAAAATAAATAAACAAAAAGATGGCTCATTCATTTACTAGTGAAAGGAGCCATAAAATCTGTTAAGTCTGGGAATAACAGTGGTTGGCTCCTCAAATAATGTCCTTGTTTGAAAACTTGTGGGCACAAAAAGCACATTAACATACAAAAAGAAACATTCTACAAAAACATGTGCAATATATATAAAGGTAAATATACCTTGTTAGACTGGAACACAGTCCCCTCCCCAAGTCAGAGACATGCAGGTGACTGAAATCGACATTTATAAAGAACCATGTCAATATTGTTTTAAAAGGGATACAAATCCTATTTTAAAAAAATTTCTGTTCTACTTCAGTATAGCTTTGTTCCTTGGCTGGTGGGCATAAACAATCACTCCAAGTTTTAGTCCCTCAGCAAACTCAATAATCTACCAAGACACATTTTTAACAATTATTTCACCAATCTTTCGATTTAATACCATGAGCTCAAAGATCTTTCATGAATCTGTAGTTTCACTATTAAAATCATGCTTTTAGACATTTTTTTTAGAAGAAAACCTAATCAAGCACCCAACAAAGGCTGCCCTCAGCTGCTCTCTCAGGTGTGTCTCAGTGCAGGAAGAAAGGCCCAGGTGAGCTTTTCCGCCCCCTTTTATAGGCTCCGCCCCTTGCCTGGATGCTAGTGGCAGACTGCCTGATATCTTCCCTTCTACATATTCTTCAGGTGCACATTTGACACTTTATGGTATTATGTTTGTTTGTTTTAGTAAACATGTAAGCATGCAGGTATTCAAAACCAGGGCTTGCAGTGGGTATATTTCATATTTATTAAATTCAGGACAGTGAAATAAATCCCTCATCCTCCAGTCACTGCTGCATTTCTACACGAGCAGAGCAGGCTGTTAAAAAAAAATAACCTCTCCTTCCTCCATCTGCCTTCCACCTGACAGATGCTGACTTCCAGACCTCTCTTCTGGACCTCAAGGGTGCCGGGCCTGCATTGCCCCTCTGTATTGTTTTGGGGTGAGCCTGACTGAACTCTGTCTTCATCATTTTCTGCTTTATCATCACATGCCGGTTTTCTTTGGGAGATCCCACCAGAAGCATCAGACCCCCGAGGATCATGAGTCCTGCTACCACAACAAAGCCTTGATCAAATAAGACAATCAGCCCTCATTTTGCTTTTCAATGCATTTCATTTTGTGAAAATGCTTTAAATGCAATATTTCAGCTTTTATGAAACTACAAAATGTAAGGCTTCATTAATTCCAATAGAAGGCTCATGTAATCACAATATTGTAGTAACTAAACTATGGAAATCAGTTTTACAGTCTTATTTACACATGAACTGCAAAAGCTGACCAACTCATTTTTATTCACCATGATAATCCAATGTTGGCTATAATAACTACAACTTGTGATGAAGATGAATTCCTTTCTTTTCTTTGTACAGTTGTATATCATATATCTGTAGGAAGAGCTTCACTGAGAGAATCCTTCAAAGCTGTCCCTCGTGGTGTGAGGCTCCTTCACTGATGTTGGAATAAGGCTTGTTTTAATCGAGCTCAACCAATCTGGAACCTTCCCAGGTCCTTTATTTATATCATTAAATAAAGTACCTATCTCACTTTTTCCTTTTTTCTTTTTGTTGACGTTTTCATATTTGCACCTGAGGAAGTAAAGTGAGGCAGCTTAATGAGATTGTATTTAATGGAAAACAAGCTTTCATTGTGGCCATCCAGTTGTTTTGAACCTCTGATGATTCAGAGCTGAGGAATATCGTCTCCTGCTGGTTGGTTTCTGTCACTGTCAAGTTCTCTTTGGTCACCTTTAGGATGTTCCTGATAATGTTTCATTAAATGCCCATATAGAACAGATGGCAATTTTCTAGACTTAGTAATGCATAAAAAAGTTATTAAATGTTCACTTTTTTCATGAGAAAAGAAGAAACAGAAAATGAATAAATTAAAAACTCTGGACATGTTTATTCACCCACTCAGGTCACATACGTGTGTTTATCTTTGTATTTTCGATTAGTTTTGTGAAACTAATCCTGTGGATTTTTGTTGTTCAGGTGCAGCACTTCAGTGACGACTTTCTTCGATTTTGCTTCCAAAGCAGAACCTCCGAAACGCGTTTATTCATTCGTCTTTTGTCATAAGATAAGCATATCCTTATATTTTCACACAGCAAGAATTGATTTTCCAGAGAATGACAACATCCATCTAAACACAAGACAATGAAGTTGAGAAGTAAAGTTGCAGCTTTACTGCAGCCATCTGAACCATCTGACAGTAATCAAAAGGCCATGTGGAGCTGCAGACTGAACTGAGGGTCCACCCTGGTGGACCTGGTCTCATCTCTGTCAACTTGTGCCATCACCTGTCTTTCATTTCTGCTCTTGGCCCAATTCTAAATGTGAAAAAAAGAGGTGGGCGGATCGATCCAAATATCGATAATATCGATACCAACGCTAGTATTGATACCGAACAATACTCATGTAAAAAGATTGATACTCAAGCTTTTTTCCCTCCCACAAGCACTGACTGAGTGTGGATTTATTGAAGTGTGTCAGCATGCTGTCGCTGTGTCCTCCTCCTCCTCCCCTCTCATCTCGTCTTTTGACGTTGCATGTCACATGGCTCAGCAGCGCCAGCCAAACAAGCATGCAGGTAGACTGAGCCTGCGCCCCCCTCCACTCAGCGCTCTCTCTCTCTCTCTCTCTCTCCCCCCTCGTCGACACACACACACACACACACCTCACGGAGAGAAAAAAGAAAAAGAAAATGGAGCGCGGTTTGGGTGTATTTTAATCCAGAACAGTGGCGGCGGCAGAACATTTTAATTGCAATTGCATAGGGGTTGCTAAACAATTGTATTGAGTTGCTGGACAATTTACTGCAATACCAATTAAATAGCATAAATATGGATATGTATGTCATTACCGGCCTACTCATTCTAATCAGCGCTATCTGAAACTAGCGCGGATGCCATGAAACAGATTTAAAAAAACCAATTTGAAGTTCGTTATTATAATTTAACCATATAGTCATGCTGCTTTTCACAGCAGTGAGAAATGCACATTAACAGCCTAGACTACAAATCATTTGACAATAACCTGTTCATCACATTTTAACCAGTTAATATTCACATAAGTACACATCAGCAGAGATCTGGCAGACTTACGCTTCAACAGATAGCGCTCCATTTTGATGTCACTTTTCTAACGGCCCGGTTTAATTTTCCCAAGCTGACTTCGCGTGACCCCTGCAGGCCAGCTCTCGCGAGACGAGTCTCTCTCTCATCGTTTTTAATTGTCTTCCTTTTATTTTAATTTAAAACAAAAACACATGAAATTAATTTAAAATTAAATTGTCACCATTTTTATTTTATTTAACACAATTAAGATTTTTCCATTTTTAATAGTCTCCATTCTTGGGGTTGCTTTGAGGTTGCTAGGCCATATTTTGGGGTTGCTATAGCAACTGCAAGCTACCCCCTAGCGCCGCCCCTGATCCAGAAAACGAAACAACTGCAAGTAGTTTGTAAAAAGGATGTAAAATACAGTGGAAACACTACAAATTTATTTAAGCACATGAAAAACCATGTGCAAGAAGACAAAGAACTGGCGAAAGAGGAGGAGGAGAGACACCCCCCATTCCCTGGCCCTGACAGACTCTCGATCCTGAGACACACCTTTCAGTCCAACAGAGAGTATCCAGGTAGATAAGAGTGGTCATCTTCAGCATCAATTCATATTAATTTTCAAAGTAGATGTTACTTAAGTCATATGTTACTGGAGCCAACTCAAAAAAAAAAAAAAAAAAAAAAAAAAAAAAAATCAAATGAAGACCTTGAAATAACCCAGTACATGTCATGTATCCCATTAAAAGGTGTTATCTAAGATAAAATAACATAAGATCATCCTTTATTTATCCCACAATGGAGAAATTTATAGAGTTAAAGCAATGGGAAAGGGCACACAGTGCAAACAAAATTACACAAGTATTGAAAGTTATTATATAATAGTTGGACTAGAAAAAACATTAAGAACAGAATAATTCAACTCCAAGGAACATTTACACAAAAATGTTGATTGTGATAATAAAGTATTTTGCTGTCACCTATAAAGTTTACTGAAAATGTATCCTAGGTTTTAGCAAAATAATCCAAAGACAAAAATCACAAAAACACCAAAAGGTCAATAGTTTCATGACAGATCAAGCTTAAGACCAAAAAGTATCGGTATCGTATCGGTATCGGTATCAGCAACACTGTCCTTGTGTCCTTGTATTTACTTGGTAATGGATCGATACCCAAATTCCCAGTATCAACCACCTCTACTACGTATTACTCCCACATGAAGCTTAACTTATACCGCCACCTGCTGACAAAACCACGCCGCTCAGTTTACTCAACCTAAACCTCGAGTTGGTAATAAGCCCGACTAATGCTTTCTGTGAAACAGCAATTCAAAACTTCCCTGCAGGAGAGCAATAGTGAAATATGTACACAATAATGAATGATGTATAACGGTGATGTCATCAATTCCAGGGATGAAAGAACAGGGCATCAGAGGATTTTAGGCTTTTCAGGAGCTGTGAGAATTGGAGTACTCTCCTTGGTGTAAACTATGGGTTTTGGCCGCATGTGAACTGCCCACTTTAGTTTGCTTTTATGGTTCACCCAAGTGAGACCCAGATAAGGCACCCATTTTGGGCACATCCCTATTCACTCACGCACCTCACCATAACCATGGCAAGTAAGTCTCGTGAGGCCGACATGGAAGCCGTGAACAACCACAAATGGACCCCCATTTTTTCAGTATATTTACATCTTAGATTGGCCATAAATATAAATGTTGGCTGCATAGTCACCCAGCTTTAGCAGCTTGGAGCTTTTCAGCTTGAATTTAATTAGAATTAATTTGGATTGAATTTTAGAGAGGTTTTGAGGCGACTATCAACTGAAGGCAAACAAAGTAGTTGCCTGTGTAGCATGTGACCCCCTCATCAACAGCATCATATTTTCACTGTGGCAGTGTTGACACATAGACCATGATGTAAAAACATGTTTTAATGTTTGGCATTAGCATTTTGGGATAGTATTGGTATTCATTAGACAAGAGAAAAAATACTGAAGTATTTTCTTTTCTTCCTCATCTTTATTTTTCTCAAGGAAGTACTATTGCTTTAAAAGAAGACATATATGCACAAAGACTGTCCATATTAATGTCAGTGAATAACTTTATTATGCTGATTTGTTCAATTACATAGCACTACAGCTTCTTGCTGCTGCTCCGGGACTTATCTCTGCTACGCTGGACGCTGGATGCTGGATGCTCCAGTTTGTGCCCGGTTTGTAGTGATCTGCGGTCAGATGTCTACATACTGTCTGCAGGGGGCGGATTGGTCCTCTTGTGGCTGGTGGAGACCTGCCGCTGTGGACATGGACGGTGTCGCTGGAGGCCTGTTCGGGAAAGCTAAGCTAAGTAGTCCTGAATTGCTACCCGCGGCAACCACCGCCACTGGATCCGGGCTGCAGCGTCACGGAGCCGGGACGAGAGTCCCCGACGTAGCAGCGGCGGCATGCTGCCCCCGTCCAGCAGTCTACACGCTGGATGGGTCAGCTGATCTGGCAGGGGCCGTCTGGTGACCTGGTGGGGCCCAGCACCGCCGGGGGAGACGACAACGGCCTGGTCCAGTCCGCATGATGAACGGGGCTCTGGGACGGTCGGCTCCGTCGCTCGCCGGACTGAATGGAGCTTGGTCTTCCCAGGGGAGACGGTCTGGTTCATCGGTGTTTCCTCCTCTGACCTGGAGATATCTCACTTGTCAATGTTTTGGAGATATACTGGTTCTAACGGCTGTTAACTGTTTTAACGGCTGTTAACGGTGGTTAACTGGAGTTAGCACTCGGACCACGGGACCTGGCATGAAAAGGAGCGCTGGACACTAGCAGCTCCTCTAGTACACCAGATTTTTCCTGGTGTACTGAAACTTGAATTTCCCCCTTTGGGGATTAATAAAGTATTTTTGACTTTGAATTTGAATTTGAATCATCACCCCTGTGAGTTAAAAAATATATGTATAATTTGCTGCATATATGTTACTACAGTGGGCCCTTATTTTTCGCGATTAATGGGGACCGGCGCCCCCCCCGTGTAAATTAAAATCCGCAAAATGGAGCCGGAGTCCCTCGAGCCTCAATAATGTGTTTAAAATATATTTAAAAACCCAAAAAAAGTAGCGAGGCACTGCAGCGAAACAAGACAAAGGCTCAACTGTGGTCTTTCTGTTACCTTCACAGCCTCTGGTCTCTGAACCGTAGTAAAGAAACTGCTGGTATTGTGCTATTTTTGGCTCGTTATTAGCGGCTAACACACTAACAACTACAAAACAAAAAGTCTGGTTTTATCTGCATGGAACGAGCACTTTATTCTGGCACTGCAGGAACTTGTAACATCACACAGGTTGTATTGTTCGGCTCCTGTCGGTTAACAGAGAATGTAAATCTATACACGCTGGGCTGCTGTTGATGCTCACTCCACTTTTCATCTAACCCCGTTTTCTTCTGCAGTCCCACGACACACACACTCCATTACCCATAAGGCCACACCATTACCCATAAGGCCACATCATTACCCATAAGGCTACCTTCTTAAAGGGGCCAGGTTGGCTCACAGCATTTCTTCACTGTGAGAGAACACACAACATCCTCTGTGATGTTTCCGTGATTTTTAAAATGTTTTTAAAATTATATTATATATTTCTGAAAAATCCGTGAATAACTAAGACCGCAGAACTTAAACCATGAAATGGCAAGGGATCACTGTATATCTAAACCAACATGGATGGTTAATATTTGCACCAACATGTTTAGTCAAACATTGTCAACACAGTCAAATACACGATTTCAAACTTTTCAAAAACATTACCTCGTCTTTGTTCAGTTTATACCGTTTAAAATGAAAGGTATGAACTCATCATTACCATTCTATCAATTGGCAAAACGGTCTTAATAATTTTTTTAAATAGAAAGCATCAAGGTATTAATAAATTGTGCTTTGCAGGAGTGGTCCCCAACCACCGGGCTGCAGACCGGTACCGAACCGTGGATCAATTGGTACAGGGCCGTGCAAGAAAAAATTTGCTATTTAAGTTTTATTTATTATATGAGTCTATTTATTTTGAAAAAATGTTTTATTTTGAAAAATGACCGGATTCTTTTGGTTACATCTCAATCACTTGAGCGCCAAAATTTAACACATGGTTTGAAATATTTGATCACTGTTTTTTGTTTGACCAGCTCAGATTAGATGTCTTGGAGACGAGATAATAGACTGAGATAGTTTGAACTCTCAAAGAGGAAACAAAGTAAATACACTGCTAGGAGCTGGAGATGGAGCTGGCAGGTAGGAGAAAAGGGGAGGAACAAATAAGAGATTTCAGGATGTAGAGAAAGCAAAGCAAAGCAAGTTTATTTGTATAGCACATTTCATGTACAAGACAATTCAAGGTGCTTTACATAAAAGATTTGAAGCATTACATAAAACAGGAAGAAATAAAAAGAAGATAAAATAATAAAAACATAAAAATAAAGAAAAAAAAATTAAATGAATCATAATGTAATATAAAATCATATATGTAATCATACGGTGATATAAAATACTTAAATAAATCAAAATTATTAAAAGAAGCAAGAAAGAGCATCTACATTTGATTGATGTGGCATAAAGGCTAAAAGAATACATATTACAAAAAAGGCAAAGAAAACACCAAATAATTTTAATTAAGATGGATAAATTAATTCCCTTCTTAGTTAATTACATTTAAATATTTGTAAATTAAAAACAAACAAATATTATATTTTATTAATTGTACATAATGCATTTCAAGATTGCCTCATATTCTTTATACCCTTTTTCACATTTTTGAATTTTACGATCTCCTTGTGTAGACTAATTATGACAGGGAAAAAATAAACCATTCATAGTCTTGAAAGTTCTTCACTGATTAATATATGTCCCTTTTACATTTTTGATCATCTAGAAAACAAAGACAAGAAGACCAATCAGCACATGGAGCATACCCAGCTTAAGAGAGCATGCATCACTAGTAGCCATTGAACAGTTGGCTGATTGTGTTGGTGTACTAGTTGTTGTGATAGTAGTTGTCATTGCTGGGATTGCTTCCTCTGCATATGTGATTGTTGTCGTGACGGGTTTAATAGGAGCTGCGGCTGGTGTTCCAGTATTTGTCATTGGTGCAGCCGCTGTTGTAGTTAGAGAAGCAGCAGTAGTAGTTGTGGTTAGTGCAGCTGTAGTTGTGGTTAGAGCAGCAGTTGCTGTGGCTGGTGTATCTATAGTTGTGGTTTGTGCAATCACTGTTGTTGTTGATGCAGTAGTCGGTGTAGTTGGGGGAGCAACTGTTATAGTCACTGAAGACGTAACACCTGTTGTGTTTGATGGTGCAGCTGTAGTTCTGGTTGGTGCAGCCGTTGTCGTGGTGACAGACACAGTAGATGTGGCTGGTACAGTTGTGGTAATCACAGCAGGAGTTGTAGTTGGTGCAGCAGTATTCGTGGTTGGTAGAGTGGTGGTTTGTGGAGCTCTCGTTGTGGCTGGTAAATCAGTTATTGTGGTTGTGCAGTTGTTGTTGATGAGGTAACAGCAGTTGTGGTTGGTTCAGCAGTTGTGGTTGACACAGTAGTTGTGGTTGAGGAAGCAGTAATTGTCATGGTTTGGGAACCAGTTGTTGTGATTGGTGGAGTGGTTGTTGTTGGGGCAACAGGAAATAAGGTTTGTTCAACAGTTGTGGTGGTTCGAGAAACAATAGTTATCATGGTTTGGAAAGCAGTAGTTGTGGCTGGTGTAGTAGTAGTTGTGGTTGACACAGTAGTTACGGTTGGTGAAGTGACTGTTGCTGGTGCAGTACTTGTGGTTGGTGTGGCATTTGTAGTGGTTGGAATAGCATTAGTTGTCAATGCGTGGGAAGCAGTAGTGGTGGTTGGAAGGATGGTTGTTGTTGGAACATCAGGAATTGTGGTTTGTTCAGCAGTTGTGGTGGCTGGAGAAGCAGTAGTTGTTGTGGTTAGGGAAGCAGTAGTTGTGGTTGGTTCAGAAGTTATTGTGGTTGACACAGTAGTTGTAGTGGTTGGAGAAGCAGTGGTTGTCGTGGTTGGGGAAACAGTAGATATGGTTTGTACAGTGGTTGTTGGTGCAGCAGTAGTTGCGGTTGATACATCAGTTGTCTTGGTTGGAGAAGCAGTAGTTGCCATGGTTTGATAGGAAATAGTTGTGGTTGGTGTAGCAGTAGTTGTGGCTGACGCAGTAGTTTTGGTTGGTGTAGTGACTGTTGGTGGTGCAGTACTTGTGGTTGGTGCAGCAGTTGTAGTGACTGCAGAAGCAGTGGTTGTCATGGTTTGGGAGGCAGTAGTTATGTTTGGTGGAGTGGTTGTTGTTGGGACAACAGGAATTGTGGTTTGTTCAGCAGTTGTTGTGGTTTGGGAAGCAGTAATTGTGGTTTTTATGATAGTTGTTGTGCTTAACACAGCTGTAGCTGTGGTTGGAGAATCAGTTGTGGTTGTTGCAGATGGTACATTACAGTTATCTGTGCTGCAATAGTTTGGTCCATCAGTTATGGCACCAGTGTTTGCCAAGAAAGGTAAATTTCTGAGTTCTGCAGCAGCTGCATATGTATTTGGAGACACACAACCCAGTGCTTGATATGTTGTTGTCTCATTAGACACTGTGAATAAAAAAGTATTTCATCAATTAACATCATGCATTTTTTACTTTAAAATGACACTTATGAGTAAAGAAAGTGTTAATATGTTTGTACATGTACTAAATACATTTTTTATTTCAAAGTATATTTTTAACTCATTCACAGCCCTTCACTTTGTGTCATAATGTCATGTAAACTTTATTAGATTTGATAACTTTATGACTTTCTACCCCTGGCCCCTCCATTTTCTACACAGGCCTCAACCTTTACAGGGTAATAAGAGTGATGTAGCCTATAAGAAAATCCACGAGAATCAATTTTACAATATTCAGATTTCTATGTTTTAGTGCACATCTGTCACACTTTTAAGTCTGCACCATATAATTAATAAATACTGTCAAAAAAGTCTTGCACAACAATCAGTGTTTTCTACCGCTTATTCCTGTTTCTTTACCTTGCAAAACATAAAGTCACATATGAGATAAAATATCACTGCTTCTTGATTGTATTTTTTTCTCTTAATTTTACACACCTTTTTATCGTTGGAGTTTTACTGAAATACTACTAGGTGTTTAATCAAGTTTACAGATGAGATTTGTTTACAGATTTAACATATAAACTCACAAGTTGCTTGGAAGCAGTTGGTCTCTTCTCCTGAACACTGTATTGAACTGCATTCAGAGGTGGAGGGGTCACAAACAACACAACTCAGGTTGTTTTGTGGCTGAAGATCAGGGACTGAAACGTCAAACGAAAAATAAGGTATTATTGGAAGAGATAAAGCAGAAAGAACGTGGAGGAAAAAAATGTTCTTTCATATAATTTTATCAGTCTTCACAGATCAGCTGACATTAACTTGACTTACTTGGTAAAGTGGGAGAGTTACAGTTGTTTATGTCACAGCAGTGAACAGATGCAAGAGTGCTTAAAAAACCAAGGTTGGCTGAAAATGTCTGATTTCCTGTTTTTTCACAAATGGAGGAGGGTGCACAGTCCTTGTAGATTTGCGTTCTTACAGTTCCAGATGAATTTCCTGCAGAGACAAAGTGCAGTTTGCTTATGCTGATGTAAAGCCTGTATAAAGTTAACAGTATATGTCATGTAATTAACTGCATCGGAATAAATGGCATGAGGAGAATACCTTGAATGGTAGCTGTTATACACATCGTCTCCGTGTGACATGATTTTGTTTGCTCTTTTGAACACTCCTGATCTATGCAGCTTTTACACTGGAGGGCTGATGCGGTCTCTGTTATTGCAGCAGTAGTTGTGGTTGGTTGAGCAGTTGTGGTTGACACAGTAGTTGTGGTTGGTGTGATAGTTGTTGTGCTTAACACAGCTGTAGCTGTGGTTGGAGAATCAGTTGTGGTTGTTGCAGATGGTACATTACAGTTATCTGTGCTGCAATAGTTTGGTCCATCAGTTATGGCACCAGTGTTTGCCAAGAAAGGTAAATTTCTGAGTTCTGCAGCAGCTGCATATGTATTTGGAGACACACAACCCAGTGCTTGATATGTTGTTGTCTCATTAGACACTGTGAATTTAAAAAAAGAATTTCATCAATGAACATCATGCATTTTCTAGTTTAAAATGACACTTATGAGTAAAGAAAGTGTTAATATGTTTGTACATGTAGTAAGTACATTTTCTATTTCAAAGTATATTTTTAACTCATTCACAGCCCTTCACTTTGTGTCATAATGTTATGTAAACTTTATTAGATTTGATTCTTTTATGACGTTCTACCCCTGGCCCCTCCATTTTCTACACAGGCCTCAACCTTTACAGGGTAATAAGAGTGATGTAGCCTATAAGAAAATCCAAGAGAATCAATTTTACAATATTCAGATTTCTATGTTTTAGTGCACATCTGTCACACTTTTAAGTCTGCACCATATAATTAATAAATACTGTCAAAAAAGTCTTGCACAACAATCAGTGTTTTCTATCGCTATTCCTGTTTCTTTACCTTGCAAAACATAAAGTGACACATAAGAAAAAATATCACTGCTTTTTGACAGTATTTTTTTCTCTTAATTTTACACACCTTTTTATCGTTGGAGTTTTACTGAAATACTTCTAGGTGTTTAATCAAGTTTACAGATGAGATTTGTTTACAGATTTAACATATAAACTCACAAGGTTGCTTGGAAGCAGTTGGTCTCTTCTCCTGAACACTGTATTGAACTGCATTCAGAGGTGGAGGGGTCACAAACAACACAACTCAGGTTGTTTTGTGGCTGAAGATCAGGGACTGAAATGTCAAACGAAAAATAAGGTATTATTGGAAGAGATAAAGCAGAAAGAACGTGGACGAAAAAATGTTCTTTCATTTAATTTTATCAGTCTTCACAGATCAGCTGACATTAACTTGACTTACTTGGTAAAGTGGGAGAGTTACAGTTGTTTATGTCACAGCAGTGAACAGATGCAAGAGTGCTTGAAAAACCAAGGTTGGCTGAAAATATCTGATTTCCTGTTTTTTCACAAATGGAGGAGGGTGCACAGTCCTTGTAGATTTGCGTTCTTACAGTTCCAGATGAATTTCCTGCAGAGACAAAGTGCAGTTTGCTTATGCTGATGTAAAGCCTGTATAAAGTTAACAGTATATGTCATGTAATTAACTGCATCGTAATAAATGGCATGAGGAGAATACCTTGAATGGTAGCTGTTATACACATCGTCTCCGTGCGACATGATTTTGTTTGCTCTTTTGAACACTCTTGATCTATGCAGCTTTTACACTGGAGGGCTGATGCGGTCTCTGTTATTGCAGCAGTAGTTGTGGTTGGTTGAGCAGTTGTGGTTGACACAGTAGTTGTGGTTGGTGTGATAGTTGTTGTGCTTAACACAGCTGTAGCTGTGGTTGGAGAATCAGTTGTGGTTGTTGCAGATGGTACATTACAGTTATCTGTGCTGCAATAGTTTGGTCCATCAGTTATGGTACCAGTGTTTGCCAAGAAAGGTAAATTTCTGAGTTCTGCAGCAGCTGCATATGTATTTGGAGACACACAACCCAGTGCTTGATATGTTGTTGTCTCATTAGACACTGTGAATTAAAAAAAAGCATTTCATCAATGAACATCATGCATTTTGTACTTTAAAATGACACTTATGAGTAAAGAAACTGTTCATATGTTTGTACATGTAGTAAGTACATTTTCTATTTCAAAGTATATTTTTAACTCATTCACAGCCCTTCACTTTGTGTCATAATGTCATGTAAACTTTATTAGATTTGATTCTTTTATGACGTTCTACCCCTGGCCCCTCCATTTTCTACACAGGCCTCAACCTTTACAGGGTAATAAGAGTGATGTAGCCTATAAGAAAATCCAAGAGAATCAATTTTACAATATTCAGATTTCTATGTTTTAGTGCATATCTGTCACACTTTTAAGTCTGCACCATATAATTAATAAATACTGTCAAAAAAGTCTTGCACAGCAATCAGTGTTTTCTATCGCTTATTCCTGTTTCTTTACCTTGCAAAACATTAAGTCACATAAGAGATAAAATATCACTGCTTCTTGATTGTATTTTTTTCTCTTAATTTTACACACCTTTTTATCATTGGAGTTTTACTGAAATACTACTAGGTGTTTAATCAAGTTTACAGATGAGATTTGTTTACAGATTTAACATATAAACTCACAAGTTGCTTGGAAGCAGTTGGTCTCTTCTCCTGAACACTGTATTGAACTGCATTCAGAGGTGGAGGGGTCACAAACAACACAACTCAGGTTGTTTTGTGGCTGGAGATCAGGGACTGAAACGTCAAAGGAAAAATAAGGTATTATTGGAAGAGATAAAGCAGAAAGAACGTGGAGGAAAAAATGTTCTTTCATATAATTTTATCAGTCTTCACAGATCAGCTGACATTAACTTGACTTACTTGGTAAAGTGGGAGAGTTACAGTTGTTTATGTCACAGCAGTGAACAGATGCAAGAGTGCTTAAAAAACCAAGGTTGGCTGAAAATGTCTGATTTCCTGTTTTTTCACAAATGGAGGAGGGTGCACAGTCCTTGTAGATTTGCGTTCTTACAGTTCCAGATGAATTTCCTGCAGAGACAAAGTGCAGTTTGCTTATGCTGATGTAAAGCCTGTATAAAGTTAACAATATATGTCATGTAATTAACTGCATCGGAATAAATGGCATGAGGAGAATACCTTGAATGGTAGCTGTTATACACATCGTCTCCGTGCGACATGATTTTGTTTGCTCTTTTGAACACTCCTGATCTATGCAGCTTTTACACTGGAGGGCTGATGCGGTCTCTGTTATTGCAGCAGTAGTTGTGGTTGGTTGAGCAGTTGTGGTTGACACAGTAGTTGTGGTTGGTGTGATAGTTGTTGTGCTTAACACAGCTGTAGCTGTGGTTGGAGAATCAGTTGTGGTTGTTGCAGATGGTACATTACAGTTATCTGTACTGCAATAGTTTGGTACATCAGTTATGGTACCAGTGTTTGCCAAGAAAGGTAAATTTCTGAGTTCTGCAGCAGCTGCATATGTATTTGGAGACACACAACCCAGTGCTTGATATGTTGTTGTCTCATTAGACACTGTGAATTAAAAAAAAGCATTTCATCAATGAACATCATGCATTTTGTACTTTAAAATGACACTTATGAGTAAAGAAACTGTTCATATGTTTGTACATGTACCAAGTACATTTTCTATTTCAAAGTATATTTTTAACTCATTCACAGCCCTTCACTTTGTGTCATAATGTCATGTAAACTTTATTAGATTTGATTCTTTTATGACTTTCTACCCCTGGCCCCTCCATTTTCTACACAGGCCTCAACCTTTACAGGGTAATAGGAGTAATGTAGCCTATAAGAATATCCATGAGAATCAGTTTTACAATATTCTGATTTCTCTGTTGAGTGCACATCTGTCACACTTTTAAGCCTGCACCATTTAATTAATAAATACTGTCAAAAAAGTCTTGCACAACAATCAGTGTTTTCTACCGCTATTCCTGTTTCTTTACCTTGCAAAACATAAAGTGACACATAAGAAGAAATATCACTGCTTTTTGACTGTATTTTTTAATTTACACACCTTTTTATCGTTGGAGTTTTACTGAAATACTACTAGGTGTTTAATCAAGTTTACAGATGAGATTTGTTTACAGATTTAACATATAAACTCACAAGTTGCTTGGAAGCAGTTGGTCTCTTCTCCTGAACACTGTATTGAACTGCATTCAGAGGTGGAGGGGTCACAAACAACACAACTCAGGTTGTTTTGTGGCTGGAGATCAGGGACTGAAACGTCAAACGAAAAATAAGGTATTATTGGAAGAGATAAAGCAGGAAGAACGTTGGACGAAAAAATGTTCTTTCATATAATTTTATCAGTCTTCACAGATCAGCTGACATTAACTTGACTTACTCGGTAAAGTGGGAGAGTTACAGTTGTTTATGTCACAGCAGTGAACAGATGCAAGAGTGCTTAAAAAACCAAGGTTGGCTGAAAATGTCTGATTTCCTGTTTTTTCACAAATGGAGGAGGGTGCACAGTCCTTGTAGATTTGCGTTCTTACAGTTCCAGATGAATTTCCTGCAGAAACAAAGTGCAGTTTGCTTATGCTGATGTAAAGCCTGTATAAAGTTAACAGTATATGTCATGTAATTAACTGCATCGTAATAAATGGCATGAGGAGAATACCTTGAATGGTAGCTGTTATACACATCGTCTCCGTGCGACATGATTTTGTTTGCTCTTTTGAACACTCCTGATCTATGCAGCTTTTACACTGGAGGGCTGATGCGGTCTCTGTTATTGCAGCAGTAGTTGTGGTTGGTTGAGCAGTTGTGGTTGACACAGTAGTTGTGGTTGATGTGATAGTTGTTGTGCTTAACACAGCTGTAGCTGTGGTTGGAGAATCAGTTGTGGTTGTTGCAGATGGTACATTACAGTTATCTGTACTGCAATAGTTTGGTACATCAGTTATGGTACCAGTGTTTGCCAAGAAAGGTAAATTTCTGAGTTCTGCAGCAGCTGCATATGTATTTGGAGACACACAACCCAGTGCTTGATATGTTGTTGTCTCATTAGACACTGTGAATAAAAAAGTATTTCATCAATGAACATCGTGCATTTTGTACTTTTAAATGACACTTATGAGTAAAGAAACTGTTAATATGTTTGTACATGTACTAAATACATTTTTTATTTCAAAGTATATTTTTAACTCATTCACAGCCCTTCACTTTGTGTCATAATGTCATGTAAACTTTATTAGATTTGATAATTTTATGACTTTCTACCCCTGGCCCCTCCATTTTCTACACAGGCCTCAACCTTTACAGGGTAATAGGAGTCATGTAGCCTATAAGAATATCCATGAGAATCAGTTTTACAATATTCTGATTTCTCTGTTTTAGTGCACATCTGTCACACTTTTAAGCCTGCACCATTTAATTAATAAATACTGTCAAAAAAGTCTTGCACAACAATCAGTGTTTTCTATCGCTTATTCCTGTTTCTTTACCTTGCAAAACATAAAGTGACATATGAGATAAAATATCACTGCTTCTTGATTGTATTTTTTTCTCTTAATTTTACACACCTTTTTATCATTGGAGTTTTACTGAAATACTACTAGGTGTTTAATCAAGTTTACAGATGAGATTTGTTTACAGATTTAACATATAAACTCACAAGTTGCTTGGAAGCAGTTGGTCTCTTCTCCTGAACACTGTATTGAACTGCATTCAGAGGTGGAGGGGTCACAAACAACACAACTCAGGTTGTTTTGTGGCTGAAGATCAGGGACTAAAACATCAAAGGAAAAATAAGGTATTATTGGAAGAGATAAAGCAGAAAGAACGTGGACGAAAAAATGTTCTTTCATATAATTTTATCAGTCTTCACAGATCAGCTGACATTAACTTGACTTACTTCGGTAAAGTGGGAGAGTTACAGTTGTTTATGTCACAGCAGTGAACAGATGCAAGAGTGCTTGAAAAACCAAGGTTGGCTGAAAATGTCTGATTTCCTGTTTTTTCACAAATGGAGGAGGGTGCACAGTCCTTGTAGATTTGCGTTCTTACAGTTCCAGATGAATTTCCTGCAGAAACAAAGTGCAGTTTGCTTATGCTGATGTAAAGCCTGTATAAAGTTAACAGTATATGTCATGTAATTAACTGCATCGTAATAAATGGCATGAGGAGAATACCTTGAATGGTAGCTGTTATACACATCGTCTCCGTGCGACATGATTTTGTTTGCTCTTTTGAACACTCCTGATCTATGCAGCTTTTACACTGGAGGGCTGATGCGGTCTCTGTTATTGCAGCAGTAGTTGTGGTTGGTTGAGCAGTTGTGGTTGACACAGTAGTTGTGGTTGATGTGATAGTTGTTGTGCTTAACACAGCTGTAGCTGTGGTTGGAGAATCAGTTGTGGTTGTTGCAGATGGTACATTACAGTTATCTGTGCTGCAATAGTTTGGTCCATCAGTTATGGTACCAGTGTTTGCCAAGAAAGGTAAATTTCTGAGTTCTGCAGCAGCTGCATATGTATTTGGAGACACACAACCCAGTGCTTGATATGTTGTTGTCTCATTAGACACTGTGAATAAAAAAGTATTTCATCAATGAACATCATGCATTTTGTACTTTAAAATGACACTTATGAGTAAAGAAACTGTTAATATGTTTGTACATGTACTAAATACATTTTTTATTTCAAAGTATATTTTTAACTCATTCACAGCCCTTCACTTTGTGTCATAATGTCATGTAAACTTTATTAGATTTGATAATTTTATGACTTTCTACCCCTGGCCCCTCCATTTTCTACACAGGCCTCAACCTTTACAGGGTAATAGGAGTCATGTAGCCTATAAGAATATCCATGAGAATCAGTTTTACAATATTCTGATTTCTCTGTATGAGTGCACATCTGTCACACTTTTAAGCCTGCACCATTTAATTAATAAATACTGTCAAAAAAGTCTTGCACAACAATCAGTGTTTTCTATCGCTTATTCCTGTTTCTTTACCTTGCAAAACATAAAGTGACATATGAGATAAAATATCACTGCTTCTTGATTGTTTTTTTTTCTCTTAATTTTACACACCTTTTTATCGTTGGAGTTTTACTGAAATACTACTAGGTGTTTACTCAAGTTTACAGATGAGATTTGTTTACAGATTTAACATATAAACTCACAAGTTGCTTGGAAGCAGTTGGTCTCTTCTCCTGAACACTGTATTGAACTGCATTCAGAGGTGGAGGGGTCACAAACAACACAACTCAGGTTGTTTTGTGGCTGGAGATCAGGGACTGAAACACCAAATAAACAAAAAGGTATTATTGGAAGAGATAAAGCAGGAAGAACGTTGACGAAAAAATGTTCTTTCATATAATTTTATCAGTCTTCACAGATCAGCTGACATTAACTTGACTTACTCGGTAAAGTGGGAGAGTTACAGTTGTTTATGTCACAGCAGTGAACAGATGCAAGAGTGCTTGAAAAACCAAGGTTGGCTGAAAATATCTGATTTCCTGTTTTTTCACAAATGGAGGAGGGTGCACAGTCCTTGTAGATTTGCGTTCTTACAGTTCCAGATGAATTTCCTGCAGAAACAAAGTGCAGTTTGCTTATGCTGATGTAAAGCCTATATAAAGTTAACAGTATATGTCATGTAATTAACTGCATCGTAATAAATGGCATGAGGAGAATACCTTGAATGGTAGCTGTTATACACATCGTCTCCGTGCGACATGATTTTGTTTGCTCTTTTGAACACTCCTGATCTATGCAGCTTTTACACTGGAGGGCTGATGCGGTCTCTGTTATTGCAGCAGTAGTTGTGGTTGGTTGAGC